>JANZLQ010000002.1:13753679-13782935 GCA_026212715.1 Elanus axillaris
GGTGGGGGTGGGGGGGACGGACACAGCCCCCGCCTTGTGGAAAGAGAAACGTGCCCCGGGGCCTGCACGTCTGTGGTGTCCCAGGTGTGGTACGGACGGTGTCTGCTTCTTAAGTTGCAACCTACCTAAAATACTTTCCTCCGTTCGCAGAATTAGTTAACCATGGTCCTCACGAGTGCGGGAAGGATGGTTGGCCTCCAGAAGAAGACTTCTGGAATCAGGAATATCTGTATATTAGCCCACGTGGATCACGGTAAGACAGTGTTTGTGACTGGCAGAAACCTTGTGAGGAAAAGTTGGGGGGGTGTTAGTTTGAATGGTGGTGGGATATTGTGGTCACTGTTTTGAAGCAGTAGGTTTTCACGGATTTAGGTTTAAACTGTCTTAATCCAGACTCTGAGAAGTAAAATTGCTTTATGCGCGTTTCTTTTGTCCTGATGCAGTTTATCTTTTAGAACTTGAGAGCGTTACACCGTAATAACTTGGTATAGTTGAAACTGAATGTTTTCTACTTTTGTGATGCTGAATGTATGCGTGTGTGAGGTAGGCTGTTGTATTTCTATGTTTACTTAATGGAAGAAGTTTGTTATGTAGGTGGAAATAATAAATGCTCGTTTTAGGACACAAATCTGTCTTCTAATTGCATGATATATTGAGATTCTGCTGTAGTGTTTGTTATTTCAACTGCTTTTCTGGTCATGAGGGGTAAGGTTGCATCCACTCTTCAAAAATAAATTTGGATGCACCGGACAGGTGAAGTTGAATAATTGGATTTATTTTTTTCTAAACTCCCTTGTAGTTTTGTGGCATTTTAAAGCCTTTATTAATGTTGGTATCTCAGGTGTTGCCAGTATTTGTAATAATGTCACATCTTTTTCTATTGTCTGTATTAATTTAAGCTAATTAATCTGTTTTTCCTTTCAGGTAAAACTACTCTAGCTGATTGTCTAATATCTAGCAATGGAATAATCTCTAGCCGCTTGGCAGGAAAGGTAGAGTTACACTGTTGTTTTTAGCAAAAATCTGGTGTGTACGTGCTGGGATTGTAAAGCAGTGATAATTAAAGAAATTCCATTCCTAGTCCCACTAAACCTCATTTTCTCGCATTTGTACTCTTTGACAGTTGATAAGTAACTTGATAAATCTGTACAACTACCTTCACACCACTTTTGTTTTTTGTACTCAGCTGAGATATCTAGACAGTAGAGAAGATGAACAGATCCGAGGAATAACAATGAAATCTAGTGCAATTTCGCTGCATTTTGTGAAAGGTAAGTTGTTGATCCTGGCAAGTATAAACTTTAATACATATTTTTGTTATTTTCCCTGTCTCTTCATTGTTGCTGTTGAGTTCTTTTTGTATGCAACTTTTACTTTTGGGGTTCTCAGTGTTAGGCCATGATTCTGCAAAGACTTAGGCATGTATTCAGCTGTTAACCGAGATAATCAAGTTCCATCTCAGGGTTAGGAAAACCATCTTCAATTGTATCTCAGAGTGGAGGAAATTAGAATAGTTGCTTTTGTCTTTTTATTTTAGATCTGAATCTTTATATTTTGACCATAAGTCTTGACATAAATGTCTCCAAAAGGTCAGATCTTTCTAAAAGAACAAATTTTTAAATGACTTTATACAGTCTTACCTTTAATGTACTTCTGTGTCAGGGTGCCTGTTATACTCTGCTATAAATTGTTCAGGCTTTTTTTAATGATGTAGTTACAGTTTCATCTCTGTTATGACTCCATGTTCATCACCAGTCTTATACTCGGCTAGGTGAATGAAAAACATGAGATAGTTTATTAACAGGCTTGTGCAGAAAAAAGAATAACATAAAAATGCATGAACAGAAAAGCCACCATTAGTCTTTCCATTTCAGCTACCACTGACTATAAAAAATAATTGAAACTAATGATCTTCCAGCTAAGTATTGTAAACTGTGGCTGGTTTATTGTTGACTCTGAAATGACCTTACTTTTAATGGTTAGGACCTGTTACATCTGTTGTTTTTCTGTTGTATTGAAATTTAGGCTCTAATGCAACTTCTTAAACAGGAAAGTTGTTTAATCTTATTTTGATTATGGCTGATAAATGCAGTGAGTTCATCAAAAGTTCAGTGGAGTCTTCTCTAAGCAAGATTTTTGGGGCAAGTAGTGTAGAAAATATTGAAAACTTCACCTGTAGTGATATATTGAAGATATTTTAGTAATATGGAATCAAAAAACGTGTTTCAAAAAATCACAAGGATGAAATGAGGCATTTTATCAAGAATGTAGGGCTTATTTTTATGATAGTCTGTCATGATTTATCTTTAAAATGCAGACTGTAATGTAGTTGACTGGTGTTTTAGCTAGTGATGTATTTGTAGTGCTGCTATGAGCTTGTTCAGGGTTAGGGTTTTTCTTTTTGTTCGGTTGGCCAGTGTGGTTCTGTTTTTAATTTTCCAAAGTTAGTTGGGCATTGAAAGATGAAGATTGGCATTAAGAGTGAAATTAAAACTAGTGAGGTACAAGCTACTAGATGTTATTCTGCTGACAGTCTTCCTGTCCTATGGAGTTTTTCTTAAGCATAAGGGTTACTGCAGACTTGGTGTTTAGAAATTAATAATAGCTTAAACAGTATAACCACATGGCAAGTATTTTTGAAAACTGTTCTGAAATATTAATTTATTGTTTGATCCTAGGTGATCAGGAGTATCTGATTAATTTAATAGACTCCCCGGGGCACGTGGATTTTTCTTCAGAAGTATCTACTGCTGTCCGACTCTGTGATGGTTGCATCATAGTGGTGGATGCTGTTGAAGGAGTCTGTCCACAGGTGAAATAAAGTATATTAGTTAGAGAAAGAGGGTAGAGAAGACAGAGTAACCAAAGTCTTAAGTGTATTATGTAGAGATAAAAGATGAGCTGCTTTCAGAAGTTTTGTAAAACTTTTAATAAATGACAATGTACTTGAGGTGTGAAAGAAGGTGTTTAGTTTCATAGTTGTGCTGAAGAAACTGAGCAACACTGGTAAGTGGGTGTAGTGATGTAGGCTTGAAACAGCGAGTATGCAATTTTTCAGGTAATGGAATATTTATATAGAGAAGAAATAAATGTATTAAGGGAAATAATATCTTTACTTGTGCTTTTAGGGTATTGAAAGTGGAAAAATATGCAAAACAACTGGTTTTTTTCATGGCTTACTTTTATAAAGATGGGTTATTTTGCTGTTGTGGGCATTTCCACCATGAAAATCTGCCATTCTGCAGAATTCTGTAGGAACTAACACTGTGTACTATGGGAGTCAAATTTCTTGTTTAAATGTCAACCTGTCCTTTATTATATGTTTAATTGAGTTTTAGAATTGTATTGTCATTTTCTATAACATTCAATCTCTTTTATAGTAGCAAGCTTTCTGTAATGTTTTTTTTTTAACTATTTCCTTCTTAATAGACTCAAGCAGTTCTACGGCAAGCATGGCTAGAAAATATACGTCCAGTATTGGTGATTAATAAAATCGATCGCTTGATTGTGGAGCTCAAGCTCACCCCTCAGGAAGCATACTTGCACCTTAAGAATATCTTAGAACAGGTATTCATGCTATAGTACCATGTTCACAAGGCAGATTTTGAGATTTAATTCTTCCCTCTTTTCTCCATTCTTGAACTGAGAGAGACTGTAATTTTCACTGCCTTATAGCTGGAAGAAATTTACTGCAGCAGAACCAGTTTCTTATTACTTTGCAGGATCAAGCACTAACATCTAGTCTAATTTTTAACTTTGAGGTACATTTTATTTCTAGTTGGTTTTGAGGTTCATTCAGAATGCCCATTACAGAGAAAAGAGCATTAAATGCCTCTTGATAGGTCATCAGGAGGAGTCTTCATTTTTAGAAATAATATGCTGAATGATTTGTTCTTCTCATTAAATTCCTTAAAATTTTTTGGAGGTAGACAAATAATATCTTTAGGCTGCTCCTGATATTGATGGATTTATGCAGGGATGAAATTACTTCATCTTTTAAGTTGTAAGTTAAGTTGCCTTCAAACTTTACACCCCTGCCCCTGAGCTTACTTTTAAGCACCTGTCTACCTGATATCCCTTTGTTGGTTGGTTGTTGGCAGTAACAAGTTCCTATTTCACCATTCCTTATTCTTAGAGACAAAGTGTATTACACGTGATACTCTATATCTGATTCAGTCCTGAAGTGGTTGACTTTGTCTTGGAAAGTGTTTAAGTCGAAATGTTAGTCCCTTCGAACTCCTGATGTCTTCAAATGGGCAGGATTAGATACACAAGGTCTTTGTTTCAAATTGCAAAATGAATGACAGGCATGCTATCTTGTTAAACAAAAAAGCCCTCTTTTTTTAATATTTTGGTGTGTGGGGAATTGCATTTTAATTGCAAGGGTTGTGAAAGAGTGAATGAATCTTAGGATGTTTTTATACATTCTTCTGTAGATCAATGCAGTCACTGGAGCACTCTTTACCTCTAAAATCTTAGAAGAAAGAGCTGAGAAAGAAACAGAAAATGAAAGTATTTCAGACACTGCAACAGGAGACCAAATTTATGACTGGAGTGCTGGATTGGAGGATACTGATGATTCACATCTTTATTTTTCACCAGACTATGGAAATGTGGTGTTTGCCAGTGCAATTGATGGCTGGGGTTTTGGGTAAGTCTGGGATTTAGTTAGTGACTTTTTTTACTTTTTTTTAATTGATTACTGCATCTGATTGTAGTGTTTTCAGTTGCTTCGTATTTCTAAAGATGTTTTTTGTATTTTTCTATGATACACAACTGGATATAATCAGTTCTAATATATTATTAACCCGGGACAGCTGAAAATACTACCAGCTTTGTCATCTATGCAACAGGGACCATTGTTTTACTTGCACAGCAGCTGCTGAGCCCACTGTAGTGTCTCGCCTAGCCTGGTAAACTTAGTATTTCATTAGTTGCTGACATCTGATAGGCTGTAATAGACTAGGCAAAAAAACTGTGGCAGTATAGGAGGTGTTTTGCAATTAGAGTAGACTTTCAGTTACGGGGACAGTGGTGTTCATAACAAGCGTAAGACAGGCAGCTGGCATCAGGGCAGCAGTTTCAGCTGTTCAGTTCAGTCCAGTACAATTCTGGGTCACAGCATTACTGTGATCTGTTTTTTTTTCTGTACCAGACTTTGGCCTGTCCTTGGAATTATGTAGTTGTCCTCAAGTGGTTATGCTCATCAGGCTTATCTAGCTTTTTTCTGTTCTTCATTCAGGTGCCTTCTTTATCTCTTGTTACCTAGTATCTTTATGTTTCTGTTTCAGGAGGTTGCTAATAACAGTGCAGAGATGTTTAGGTAAGCGTAAGAATTTGGGGATAGAACAGTTTCAGAAAACTTTCTGGATTACTGATTTGAGTTTCTGATCAGTTCTGTTTTTCGGTCCTGTTCTTACTAGTTAGTTTCAAAGGGCAGTAGGCTTCTGTAAAGATTACACGTTCTGAGTGCTAGCCACAAGGTGGAGTCGTCTTCATCATGAAAATATAATTAAAAAGATCTACTCAGTAATACAGTGCGTGTCTTTAATATTGCAAAACCTTTTAAAAAGTCAGCTAAAAAATCTGCTCCGGGTTTTTTAAGGCAAAGTCAAGCTCTTAAATAAGGTTCCACATGTAGTTTGTAGTCTAACGCAAACATTTCTTATCTCTGCAGAGGAAAGGGAAAATAAAATGGGCTACTTTAGTTTAATTATCTGTCATGAATAATAATAATTTATAAAAAGAAAAATTAGAGTTTAAGTGTGTAAGGAAATTGAAAACAAATCTTTGAATTCTGACGTGTCCTTTAGTCTGAAAGAGATCTTTATGTTCATAGAGGATGTAAGGGGAGATCATTTCTGAAGGCTAGAGGGGGTTTTCTGATACCTTCGGTGATCTGCACATTAACACACATCTTATCTGAAGTCCTCAATTCCCATGTGGTGCCCACAAACTCTTCTGTTTTATGGTGTGCAGGGAGACAGCATTTTGATTTCTGTAGGCTTTAGCTTTCCTGACTTGTAACTTTTCATTGAAATTCCGTGGAAGAAATGCATTATGATTGTAACTGTTGTTATACAGATTATTTGGGATGCAACTGTTATGAACTTGTACAAATTCAGAGTCAGAATATTAACATTTTCTTTAGCAGATGTTGAAATGATTTCGAGCTATCTGCTATTTTTGACCTGTATGGATAACGATCGGGCAATTTGCAGCTCATTTTTGTTCTGAATACTGACAAAGCCTGTGGAAGGGAATAAATGAAAACAGAAAGCTAAGTTTTTGTTCTGGGAAATTCAAAGGTGGCCTAGGTTTAGCATTAGTATTCTAAGTATGCTGCCAGGGAATGCTAAACATTAAGAAAAATGTTTCTTAAAGAAAATTATAACAGTAGAGTCCTTTGTTACAATAAGTAGAATTATAAGCTCAAAAGCAATTTAGAAGCTGTTTCTTTAGGTCAAGCCACTTATATTTGCAAGTAAATGATCAACTATTAAGATTTTATAGGTTACAGAACTACATTCTGATATAAGCATGTGTCATAAACACCCTACGATCGCCTTTGTGATGAGAAAGAAAGCATATTCTTAAATGGTCAGTGAATAGAATGGTTATTTTTGTAAAAGTGAGACTTCAGATAATTATCTTCCTTTCATGTTTTTTCTTCCTCTGATAATTTCTCTGCAGATAGAATTAAATTTCATACGTATGTGGCAGATTATTTCTGCAGCTCAGAGGTTTAGCAAAAAATATTTCAGTTTGAACTGTTTGACACAAGAGTTTACTCAGATGTACTTCCAGGTTATGTATCTGATTTCCAATAACATTGGGGTATATATGGAGCAGTGGAGAAGAAAATTTCTCTGAAACAGGGCTTGAGGCTTCAGAGTCCTCTGATTTGTTGTTTTCAGAGATAATACCTTCTGTTAAATTTCTTTTTTTATTATTTTTTTCCCCCAAAGCTTTTAGCACTTGATATGTGTTAGCAACTGATATTTCTGCAGAGTGGAAGGTGTGATAGATGATTAATGATATATGCTAGGGTAATCTGAGTTGGAATGATTACTGGTCAGGGTTTAGTTGTCTCTTTGTATTTGCTATGTCGCTGCCACTTGAAATGCTTGTCAAATGACTTGAACCTTACTTGCAGAGTTTCTATAAGGCTGAAATCTAAATATTCGTCGTAATTTAGCTTCAAACAGGGGGGAAGAAATGGGCCAGGTATGATCTGTCCTTGTTCTTGTGATTGGTATATTGGTATACAAGAAAGGACTGTGGCTTTCTGTTTATGCTTTGCCAATACTATACTGGTACAAGATGAACTTAAAAAACTTAACAATGCAAAAGTGTGAATATATGACTAAAAACCACGTTTGCTAAGATTCCCCAAATTTGAATCCCCTTCTGCTTCATATATTGAAAACTTTTAGAGATTATATTAATTGAACTATCCATGTACAAGATTGTATCTTGGCCAAAAATGTTTATGCATCAAACTTAGGCAAGGAGTGTTAGTATTCTGCTGCTGTGTCTGAATCAGACTGTTTATACATTACACAGTAGACTAATTTGTGTTAATCTATTCTCTGTCTCATAAAATGTGCTTACGGCTTGGACAAATAACAGGACTCCTATCTGCTAGTTTTCTTATTTGTACCTGTCCTAATTCTCCGTTTTTCCCTCGTATCCTGAAAATGTTTTAATGTATTTGTTGAAGCTGAATGAAGATTGTTGGCTTTCTGATACTACTTTGTTTCTTGTGATGAACTGACGGGCCCTGGTTCTGATAAATCCTGTAAGGGGCAGTAGGGGAGAAGGAACATTTTCCTTAATTAGTTTCAAGAGGTACTTCTGGACCACCAGCAGTACTATGTGGTGAAATACAGATCAGTGGAGCATTTTCTTAATTGGGGCAAACCTTGAATGCTATTACACGGTTTTGGGTTCTTTTCCTAAAGGTATTATGACTTGTCATGGCAGAAAAAATTAAGCCATTAGGCAGGGCCAGCCTCATCCAGTGCAGTTAGTACATACGCCTTTCTCATAATGCTCAAGTGTTGAAAACCACTGTAAATATAGATGCAGTAGCTGCTGGCACAAGAATCTTGAAGGTTCTGCCCCAGTTCAGAGTTCGGGGTAGTTTCTGGAAAAAAACCCTTTTTGGTCTTAGTTCAGAACTCATAGCTTATGTCTTGCTGATATGAGCAGGTCTTTTTTTAGGTGTGTAGAAATTTAAGAATTCTTGATTTCAAGGAACAGATTATCAAATATCATTGTTCTGTAAATAGGATTGTTCTGATTGTAAATGTGTATTTTTGTTTCTGCCTGCACAGGGAGCAAATATGTGGAAATTTTTTCTATTACTGCTCACTGAACATTTTCAGCAAGGAAACCATAGAATGTTGAGGACTCCCTCTTTAGGTCATAAGCAGCCTGCTTTTATTAACTCATGGGGACCACTGAACACAATTGGCTTTATAACACAATTATGGTATTACCATTTGTATTTCATTTTCTGGGTTTTATTCATTATTAAAGCAATGATTCAAACATCAAGAAGTGCCTTAAGTAGTTAATTTAAAAAATAATCACCACCATCTGATAGCTCAAGTGTGGCTCAAAAGAATACTTGGTTTTTAACTTGTACAGTTCTGGTCACAGACCATAGTTAAATGTGTCATTGGACATCTTTCATAGAATAGTTAAATGTGTCATTGGACATCTTTCATAGAATAAATTTGAGAGTCATCTACATAAATATTTAGAATTTTTGTATTATGCTTTTGAGTTTTTACTGGAGGAGTGGCACAAAAATATTTATTTCAAATAAACAAGTTTATCCTTGAAGCTGACTTAAAACCATACAAATACTTCTGAGGCTTTTGAGCTGTTACGGCTAAATGTTTTTGCAGGTGTAACAATGTGAGCTAAAGTGAAGGCAATTGGAAAAATGGGAGTAAAAGAAGGATTTGAGATTTGTGTGTGGTTTTCACGTAAGATGTCGTTGCTTAGGCTGATAAGCGCATGTAAACAGCATGACACTTTTATTAAGATGCATTTTTTTTCCTTTCAGCATTGAGCATTTTGCCAAACTGTACAGCCAAAAGATTGGAATTAAGCCTGCAGTACTTCTGAAGACTTTATGGGGAGATTATTATCTAAATACAAAAGCAAAGAAGATAATGAAAGGTGATCAGGTAGGGAGGTTGTCATAAATATTACCTGGTTTTTATTTTGTTTTGTTTTACTCTGTTCCTCATAGTGTATTCTGAAAATTGACCTCACTGCCTTTTCACTCAATGTCAGTGGAGGTATAAACTTACTAGGATAGTCTTGCATCAGCCCTTGGAGAAGAGAACATTCCAAAACTGACCATTCAAAAGCTATATGGAGGAAATCTCATCTAACAATGCTCACAGTTGCTTTTAAAATTCTCTGTTCACAAAATAAGGGACATTCCAACTTCAAGGATTCAGCACGGAGTGGAACACGCAAGATGAATGGAAGACTTCACAATGTAGAAATGAGAGCAGTGAGTGGGTCTCTGTCTTACTTGAAGAGTCCTTCAACAGCTAAGGATTTAGGATACTCATGTTTAGCTTAGGATTTAGGATTTAAAAAAAACCAAAACTTTTTTGCCTTAGTGAAAGCCCACTGAATGCTACATTGAAACCCTGGCCTGAAAACTACACTTCTCTTGCATTACGTGTACCTACCACTAAAAGTTAAGAAGAGAAGGGAGTTTCCCTATATTCATTTAATGATGGATTTTTTTGTGTTTTCGTAGGAGAGGATTAATAGTTATAAAAAGGGTGATAACCAGGCTCAAGGTAGAAGTGTTCTGTATTTATGAGGCTCTTTCTGAAATGGAAACCCTTGTGCTTCGCTTTTAAATTTCATGTTTATTTTTTGCCTTATACTGTTCTTATAAGACAGGCTGTTGAAGTAGTGATCTTGTGTAGAAATAGATAATTGTTTTGATTTTTAATAAAGGTTTTACATGCTCTCTGTGAAAAATGGTCAGGAAAAAGTGCAGTCTTAAGCCTATTGTAAAAGTCGGGAATTGCTGGTAATTAGCTGTATGTTTATATTCTACCAGTCAAAAGGAAAGAAACCTTTGTTTGTGCAGTTGGTGCTGGACAACATATGGAGTCTGTATGAAGCTGTTATGAAAAGGTGAGAAGATCTATAAAGTTTTAATGGAATCTCCATGTGCTATAGTGATTTTTTTTAAATACTCAGACAAGAAATGTTCTAGACACTTGTTATGTATCAGTACTGTGTTTTTTTATCTATTTATTATTCTCCTTACAGAGACAAAGAAAAAATTGAAAAGATAGTCACCTCTTTGGGTTTGAAAATTGGTGCACGGGAGTCACGGCATGCAGACCCTAAAGTTCATCTTAATGCTATTTGTAGCCAGTGGCTGCCAATATCTGATGCAGTCCTCTGTATCCTTAACGAAGATAGTACTTTTGGTTCTATTGTCAGTTCTCAGACATATGTCAATATTTGATTTGGTATGATTTGTTTTCTTTTTTCACATCTGTGCCTATGCTAGCTGGACCTATTTCTCACTTGTAATATTGTTACATATCTACAACTAGGCTTACATTTCTACTAACTTCATGTTTTCGCATGCATCCTTTTTTAAGGAAGATGTTATGAAACTGGAGGTAGTTTAACAATACACTTTCATTATGTAGTTCTATGTACAGATATTAGTGTTTTTCCTGCAGGATAAGCCAATCTCCTTTTTATAACAGTATCTTAGGTCTTCTGTCCATGAGCTTCTCTAAGTATCTGGTGTTACGTTTTAGGCATATAAATAAATCCAAGATCAGCTTTTGCTCTTTGTCTGCTGTGTAGACAGCCTTCACATTGTTTATAGTATATATTATATTATAGTAGGCGCGGTCAAAATATTGATGTATAAGTACTAATTAGTTCTGTAAATCTTACCCCAATTGTGCTATTCTTAGTTTCCCAGCTGCATATAGGGTGAGCCACCCTTACTTCAGTATCCATTCTGCTCTTGGATAAATGCCAGAAATTGTTGCTGACTTGAGAGGGAGCTGTAGGCACTGTAGCAGGCAGAGCTGCATTTTAGCTATCTGTTGCTGCTGGCAGTTAGTGCATGAGGTTGATTTAAAGAAACAAACATTGAAAGCATTTGTCTTTTATTTGCATTCAATAAGGAAATATAAATATACAAGTATATATCCTTAGCAATGTGTTTTAGCCATGGTGTGTAATAAACTTCCCAGTCCTCTTGATATCACTGCAGAGAGAGTGGAAAAGCTAATGTGTGTTGGAGCTAGAACATTTGATTCTTTGCCACCAGAAACTCAGGAACTGAAAAGTGGTGAGTAGGTGTTCTCCCATTAACATGAAGGTGGTTTTGTTTGTCTTTGTAATTACTTTACTTGTAATAGCTTTGTTGATGATTGTCAGTGACATGTCATAGTATTATATCTGATTTTTATGGCCATACATTTTTCTTCAATCCCATATATTCATGGATTTTAGACAACTCAAGCTGCAGATGATGTAAAGTCTAAGACTCTGAAACTGGGGATTTTGGAAGGATATGAGGTTAATACTTGGTTTTAATTCTAAACAGTAGAAGTTATCATTTAATTGAGAATTGAATATTTTACCAACTTCTATATTAAAATCACTAATTTTTAGCCAGTAGGGGGTTTGAATTTGGGTTTCATTTTTACAAGTATATTGATTAACTAGGCCCAACTTTAGGTATTTTAAAATAAAAAACATTTTTTGTTGAATTTATTGCTAAGTAATTTGTGCACTGAAAAGAAGTTGGTAAGATGTAGCTTAGTTGTTGCTACAGATGTTGTCATTAAGAATTTCTTCAACATTTCCATAGCTCAAGGTATAACTTGATTTCTTAGTTATTTCGTAGTATTCCAGAATGATAAAAAAAGAAAAACAGACTTCCAGGGCAACAAATATATTTTGTCATGCAGAGTGTTGAATGAAGATATGAAATCCTGGTATTTTGAAGTTAGTTTAAGTTTTGCCATTGATTTCACTGAGATCTCGATTTCATGAACAGTCCTGGCAGAGTTCCCAGCTTTAACTAAAGAGCTCCTCCTCAAGAAGGGTTTAGCAGTATATTCAGATGCTGTTGTATTGATTATTGGGATGTCTATATGCGAAAGTAAGCAAGAGGAAGTTTGATAATCACCAAGTCCTGTGCTATAGAGTTGTAATAGGGGATGGAAAGACTGTGTTCAATGATTTAACTTTGCTATAGGCAGTAAAAGAACTGATATAGGCAGTAATGAAAATAAACTTGGTGTACAGCATGCAGGAGAGCTCGTAAGATGCTCATATTCCTTTTTCTATCTTTGAATTATTTATAAATATAAATTCTGTGTTCATGTATTTCCTTCATAAAAAATGTGATGGCTTGGAAAGGAGAATTTCTACAGAGTTCTTTTCCTGAAAGATAGATGAGAACTGCTGAAGCTGAATTAAGTATTTACCAGAACTGAAAATCAAAGTTGATACTGATGGTATGGGTGTAATGGACAGTGGTGAGCAAAGCTTGTATTTGTCCGTGTATATGTGGTAATCTCCTCTGTGGGCTGGGAAGTTCAATATAAAATCAAGGGATGTTTTTCCCCCAGATTTGGTAGTCTGAAAAACAGTGTTTCCAAATTATCTTTTCAGATAGGTTTGTAGGGCACAAATAGGCTTTAGATGTATGATTTTGTTGTTCTGCAAACATTCTGTCTAACTGAACAGAATATAACAATGCCATTTTGTTGTAAAGTAGTAAATGTTCTCTGATATTTCAAGAGGTAGTTTAGTAAAAATTAGAAGATACCATGCTTAAGCTAGTAACAGTTAAAAGCATTTCTTAACTTTATGTATAGTGAAAAGTATTTATGGAACAATATTTTGAAGAGAGCTTCAAGAAATCCAAAGGCATGAGGTATCAAGTGTCGATTTATGATGAGGTGTGAATGCCAAACTGACAGGATGTTAGGGCTTGTTTCCTGTGGGTAAGGCAACTGATATTTTCATCCTTTACTGAACACTTACCGACATTGCACTCTCCAAACAGTATTCAGTACTGTATCGGTATAGGTTAATTGGAAGAAATTTGCCTCTGTAAACTCGGCTCTTATTGCTCTTGCTTATGAAAGAATAGTGTATTTCGCATTTAGTGAAACTTGCTAATTTTTAGTAGTACTTGCGCTCTTTGTTTGCCTAAGCACTTTACAATGTAGTCTTTTCATGTGTCAAACAAAAGTAAGAAGCGTAGAAGACAATGATTTATTTTCTATGTTGTTAGAAGTTTTGAATAGTATTGTGTCTGTTTTGGATTTGATAAAGTGTTCCAAGTTGGTTGAAAGAAACAGTTTATGGGAATTTGCTAAGTATTGAATGAGTTTTGTGTGCATCTTTCATCCTTTGAGGAATATCCATTCTTGCAGTTAAGTTGTTACAATTTTGTGAAGACATGGGTGTCTAGTCATTTGCAGGACTTCCTCCTTCAGTTTGAAAGGTGGGAGAATACTTTGAGGTACTGAATAAATAGCTTGGTCTTAACGCTAAGCTGCTCTGTTTTTCATTCTGGTCTAAACCAGCCTATGAACTGAACTTTCAATATCAAAAGAATATGTTTAGTTGGACTATATGTAGTTTGTTATGAAGAGTTCTATTTTTACTATTTTGCTCATTTAATTTTATTGTGAAACAGACTTGAAGATACAGGCAGTGTTATCAAATGATTAGGCTAGAATAATTTTCTACTTTTGCTGTTAATTTGTCTTTAGCATATTATCCATTGAAGTAGGAAATAAACAGCAATTCCTATAAAATTCATGGAAAGCCATAGTTTTGTTCCTACTGTTGGGAGAAAATTTTGCAGATAACTTCATTTTATGTTTCTTCAGCTTTTATGAAATGCAGTAGTGAAGGAACAGCCCCGGTTATTGTCTTTGTTTCCAAAATGTTTGCTGTTGATGCAAAGGCATTACCACACAATAAACCAAGGTAAGAAAATGTAACATTTAACTTCCTGATCTACATAGATACTTTTAGGAAAAAATTTATGTTACAAATGTGGATAAATTGGTTTAGACCTGAGAAAATAATTCATGGATTCTCGAGATGCAGTAAAATCTTTTCAGCAAGTAGAGATTTTCTCAATGAGTTCAAGAGATGATTTGTTTACTTATGTTAGTTTTAGAAGATTTAGCAAATTTGTTGAGGAGTAAAAAACTCATTTGCTGGAGAATAGTACTGTTGTCCAAATACATAATCCTAATGCATACATTATATGCTGTTTCAGGATGTTTCATTGAAAATATGATTGACTTGTAATGCTTTCTTAGTTTTTCAGTAAGGCTGTGGTAGCATGATCATAACAGCTTGCGTTTGTACCAAAAAACGCTTCCCATCAAATCTGGTATAATAGCTTAAGCAATCATCCAGTCCATTGCAAGTGCAAAATAAAATGGGTTAATTAAAGTATTCTAAACCTTGACTAACTTCTTGCAGTGAACTGAAAGGCATTAATGCATTTCAAAAGATTTTCTTCTTGGAAGTTTGGAAGATATTTTCTTTGTTACAGCTTTTTATTTTTTAATGGCCATCTTATTTTCTTTGAGGGACAGATCCTTCCTGATTTCATTTCCCTGACATATTTAACTGCACTACTTTTAGCTGAAGTCATCTGCTTTTTTACAGAAGAAATGTACTTTTCTGTTGAATTTATAAGAATGGGATTCATCTTAATCTTTCATCCCTCTAAGCCTCTGGAACACTTTCAGTAGTTGACTTCTGTATTAACTGGCCATTTTATGTTTCTCTGGGATTGTCACTGTACAGTGAAGTCATATAGAAAATACTTATCGTTCTACTAAATTATCGTTGTGCAAGAAATGGTACTGTTCCTGTAGTAATGTTTGAAAGCTTTACTACTGTCTTAGGTTTTTCACACTTCTAGACTTATTTTACCTTTTCTTACCACACTTGTCTATGAATCTTCCACCAAAAATCTCTCCTGCACTAAGTTTGAATTCAGGGAAAAGATGCATTGCACTTACAGATTTGACCAGACACTAGATGGTGCAGTTTTGCTTTGAATTCGGTCCTTAGATGTATCTGAAACAAGAGTTCTTGCTCAGGTACTGGTGTAGCACAGCCGTGCCATTCATGCTTTGTCTGCTTTCCTTGGAGATATAATCTAGTTACCGGAGAAAACTACACTGAGGCCATCACTTTCTGGCTGTTCTGTCACTGGTAATGAGCTGTTCTTTTATTTGTTGGGAGGATTGAGATTCTCTGACATGGTGAGGGTGTAACGTAAAGGCAAAGGTGGCTTTTACATACACAAGACACAGAAAGCTTTGGACATATTTTCAAGTTTTTAACCAAAATTTTGAAAAAAGCTAGCTACTGCAAGTCCTGCTTTGTTTTGTGCTGTTGTCTTTTTTTTTTCCATTCTGTGTCATTTGTTTATAAGCACTTTGCCTCATAGATAAACTCTCCTTCCACGTATCCTCCGATATTCATCTTACATTTTTCTTAGTGAGTTTTTTCTATTCTCCTTAGTCATCCCATATCAGGAAGAGAGCTATTTTATGTGTGTTGTTATATGCCACGGGTTAAACTTTTATTCTCTTTTAAGGAGAGAAAAAGTTCCCCAAATGGACAAGAGAATATTCTGAAGAAATTTACCATGTATTATGGTTCATAATATGTGTATTACCAGCTCCATTTTTTGGGAAAATGATGCATTCAGTACAGAAGCTTATGCGTTGTGACTTGTTGGTTGTATTTTCTCCTTAGATAAAAAAAACATGCTGCTCTCAATTTATTGGTTTTCAGAATGCAAATATGATATTGTGTAACAAATCTAATTCTGATCATCAATCTGGTTTGAAAAACTTGAAGATGTTTTCCAAGTTGAGTGAAGGATTGCAGTTGACTGATAGTCCAAGTAATGCAGAGCTGGTCCAAAATTCCAAACAAAATTGAGAGAAAATAGGCTTTCTGAGGTGATATTGCAGAGAGTAAGGACTGTCCTGGATTATTTCTGGGAGACTTTAGGCATATTAGCGATGACTGTAGACAATATGTCCTTTCTCCCTGTTTATTCAGTAAATTGAAAATTGTAGTGTCTTGCACTGTGGTTTGTGTGAAAAGTATTTCTTGCTGGCCTCAATATTAAATTATTCAATTAGTTACTAATTGGCTAGTATTAAAATGAAATCACATGAATGTTTTTTTTCTTTGAGATAACCTGGCATTATCAGCACCAAGTAATTTTGCTGATTAGGTAGTATTAACAATTTTGTTTTGAAGTGACAATTGGATTCCACTTTCTGAAAAATAGTAATATAGCTAAGAGTGTTTTTCTCGATATTTTAGTTGTTAATATTCTACAGGTAAGCTGTTCTTGAAGAAATCAGAAAAGGAGATTAGTTTTAAAGAGGGAGGAAAGCTATCTCCCTGAAACAGAATATTTGTTTTGAAAACACAGCATTGTGTAAACGTGGTTCCTAAGCTCATGTTTTGAATTACGTTGGCCAGTGCGTGCTATTTACAGTTACACATTGAAGATTGTGCTTAACAGAATTGAGTGATGGTTGTGTGGAGTGTGAGAGATCCAATATTTAAACTGGCATTCCATGAGGACACTTCATAAGAATGCTTGAACACAGAGAGGAACAAATATGTACACAATGTTGATTAACAGTGATTTCATGTTTACCTATTTAAGAGCATTAACACATGTTATATGTTCCATTTACATGTTAATTTTGAGGAGCTGTAAACTGTGTTCTTGTGTATTCTGATGTTTGACTGCTGCACCTATCAGCTAGGTTATTTGCATCCTTTGCGGGGGGTGGGGAAGGGAATATTTTTAAGCATGTTAAAGCATGTAAAAAATCCGAGATTTTTCTCTAGTTTGGTTGTTTGGTTTTTTTTTTTTGGCAAGTTTGGCAAGACTTACAATCCTCTACCTCCAGAGGAAAAGAAGTAGATCCATGCTACTGTCTTTTTCTTTCCTTTTGTGAAATAGTATTGGGTAATCTTACATTTTTGTACATTTCTTGGAAGCTGTGAATTGACCTTGCAGTTTTTGTAGTTTGTCTTATTTCTGCCATCTGCTTTCAATACTTTTTAAGCATAGGTTGGGGAAAGCAAAAAGCTCTTTGAAGTCCAGGGTGTACAGTAAATGATAACGAAGGGTAGATTTTTAATTAAAACAATGTCCTTTGAGACTGCTGTTGGCAACTAATATCTCCTAGAAGGTGACTTCAAAAATTAATAGATTCTATACTAAAACCACTATGTTTTTGCTTTTACTGTTTAAGTAACAAAGTTTGTCAGCTGTTGCAACACTAGAATACATGGGACAATAATTTGTGGTCAGGTATACAACAGGTTGGTGGCTTATATTTATCTTTCTTTGGAGAGATCTGAAATTTGACTTTTATAGGTACCAGTATGTCCCTAAGCTTTTATTAGGTTTTCTAAACAAAGGAGAATTGTGCAAGTATGTTTTGTCTTCCAGTTTCTTCTGTCTGAACTTCTGAAATTATTTGTTAATTCCAACCAAATGGAGAAAGGTGTAAAATTTCTCAAAATTGGTGGTTGGGCAGAGTAGACAAACAAATTAGAACCCCTGATAAGAGAGGGTAGTGTGATCTTCATTTTAGATATTAAAATATCTAAAACCAAACCCAGTAGGAAATAGGGCCATATTGGCTTCTTTTGGAGCTACTTGCTTTATGTAATGAGGCCATGGTTATTTGATGATGTCTGTGGCTATTTATTCTTATGTATTGCTGTGTGCAGAATTAGGTGTTCATTCAGCATATGCTGTTTCTTTCTACTAGTGTATTACATAGAACTGCAGTCTAAAACAGAATGGTTGAGTGTAGGTGTATAAATAAGTGGAGCTTGGCATTTAGGTACAGAGTATAAATGTTCCCATTTGCTCTTTGTGAAGTTCAGAATTCTGTCTCTATCTAACCCAGTGTAGAAGAGAAATATATAGTAATTGGGTATGATAGCTTTCAAGTAGTTTTAACTGTTGCTGTGTGTATTTAATATAAAATACTGAGAAAATGTAAATTGGATATCAGATGTTATGAAATCCTCTACTAACTTTCTAGAGCTTTACGTATAAATGTCACAGTGATGTGATGCAATGGCAGCAATGGGAGGTGAACCATTTATGTTATTTCAGGTCTGTCTGTTCTTACAGTCTTGCTGAATAATGTAAATAGAGTACACTAAAGAAATTAAATTTCTACTTTTGGGTGGTAATAAAGAAAAGTGTATTGACCAAATAATCTGATGTACTAAAATTACATTTCATGACCGTACTAGGGGTTATAAAATACCATACCCTTACCATTTTCTTCCAGATAATATGAAAGGTACTTCTTTTTCCTCAGTCGGCTTGCTATCAGGATTTTTTTTTTCTTAGGTGTCACTATAAAAATAGTCACTTTCCCATATAATTCTGCTTGAAATTATGATGATAATTGCTTCTTTGTTTTGCGGTACAGCTTGTTTGCATGTCTTAAACCAACAGATTGTAGTGTACTTTGTGTATTTCCTTTCTAATGTTTCCTAAAAAACTGTATTGGAAAAAATGTAAATCCTGTGATTTTTTGCACAGCCTTCAGCTAACAAGACATTACATTGTCTTGATCGAAAGAAAAGAACACTTACAAAGCTCCAAGCGCTGTAAGAAATCACTATCTTCTTGCAAGTAAATTAATTTTTATGTTTAAAGGCAGTATGACTTTCAGGGACTTCAGTGTGATGTGAACCCGTCATTTTCTGTTTGCATTAATAATAGTTTGTTCAAAAATGTAGTTAGTGCATTAGAAATGAATATGGCATGAGTCACCTGAACAGCCTGTCAGATTTACAGGCAAACATCTGAAGATGGCACCCTGTTATATAATTAAGTCATACAAGCTTTTCAAAAATTAAAACCCCTACTTATGGTTGTTGTGAAATAAATTTTATTGTAGCAGGATGTGTTTTAATCCAGGTAAGGCCTTTGGAACTGATCTGAGAGAGGAATATGTAGTAATGGATGAAATTTGAATCTCTGGACTTAAGTTAGTTTGGGTAATTGTAACCTTAAGAGAGAAAAGCTTGTAACATTCTGGAAGAGTTTTACTTCAAGTTTCTTCTTTCTTTATTACACATTTAGTATGTGAGATAAACCAAAGGTCAGTGTATCAGTCAAGAGTGTTTTTCATGGCAGTGTATGACCCCTTGATATTATCTTAGTTTTATTACATATCTCAGAGTGAATGATAATTGCTATATAATATAATACAAAACAGTTACTGAGAATTCCCCTTTGCAGGAGCCCTGGAAGACTGTTGTATGAGATTTTATGTAAGTTCTGATTCGCCTGGTTTTCAGTTGTTCATGTTGTGTATACATGTTTATTTCTACTGTGAATTGCCTAGTGCTTTCAGTTGCAATAGAAAAGATAGGAAATAATCTTAATACTTGTACATTAGTTTGTGAGTGGATATAGTTCCATAGACATTAAGCAGTTTAATCCAGAAATTGATGAACTTCAGAAGGATTGGGAAAACCACTGGAGGTACTGTGTCTGTGTGCTGAATTGCAGCAAATAAGCTGGGCTCGACAGAGCTGTCTGTAGGGCCGCTGTTGTCGGAAGTCTCGCAGTGCCAGATGGTGAGCAGAACAGCGGCCAGTGGTTTAACTACAACTTACTTCTGAAGAGCAGAGTCATGACGAGTAATCCAGAAGATTCTCTATAAATTACTTGGATTTAAAGATGTTAACAGAAATTGCCCCCTTAGCTTCATGAAGTCGAGCATGTGTCCATGAGCTCATGGAATTTAAACTGGTAAAAACTGTATGGAGAGACAGTATTCTTAGCCACTTCCAATACATTTTTTTGTGGCATGGCAGATGCATCACAGACAGTTCTTGATGGTAGAACCAATCTTTTGGAAATGGGTTGATGTTCTGACTGTGGTGTTTCCTTTTTAAAATGGTCTGAAGGTTAAAAGGTTAAAAAAGTCATACTGCCTTTAAACATAAAAATTAATTTACTTGCAAGAAGATAGTAAAAGTAACTTTCTATAATAATCAGAGGCCGATTTATGTTTGGGGTTTTTTTGTGATTATTCACTATGAATTTTTGAAATGATTTGGAATGAAGTCTGTCTTTGATAACATGGAAGGGTAGAAAAGCTATCATATTCAGAGGATTTATTGCATGAAGAAGTTCAGTTGTCGTTCAGTTTGAACTAAATGACTTATCCCAGGGCAATGTTGGAGTAAGGAATACATTACCTGAAATCTGATGCATTTAATCAACAATCTCCTGAATATTAATAGTATATATATTACGCTCTTTTCCACGTTATTATTTCCATAGCTTTTGTTTACCACATGGTTGAGGTTAAGAAGAGTTAGTAATAATGTGGTTACCCATCTATGTCAACTCTATTACCTCTGCCTGGTTGATGTGTATGGTGTCTGGATGCTGTAGCATCTCTGTGGAGGTAGGGAATCTCTCTTTTTTTTTTTTTTTTTTTCCGCTCCAGAATTTTTATTTACTGTTTTTTCTGTAGCTGCATGTTCCTATTTTTTTCTGCCAGTATTATGAGGTTGTAGATCCTTTCTTATGGAGTGAAAAAAGGGGAGAGAAGAAATATTGTAGGGAAGAAGAGGAGAGAATCTTTCTTCTGTTTTGGGCAGCATTTGTTCAAAATTGATTTCTCTTCTGATTGGTTTTGCCAACTGGAGAAACTGAATAGGTCAGGGAACAATTTAGAACTGGTTTTGTTGCAGATCCAGTGCCTTATGTGCATTAATCTTGTTCTGCGTTCTGCTTGAGTGTGTTACGATTCTATATAAGGATTTGACAACATTATCTTTTTGTCGTTTTTAATGATACTACTGGGAGTGACTAATTTTATAGAAGTTGACACTGACAGAAACCAGGATGGAAGCCTAGGTTGTACCTACTAGCTAAAGTCCCACCCACACTCAATCTGCTCCTTATAAAACTGAGACTATAATTAACTGTGCTTATACGTTTTATAACTTCCACAGGTGCATTCAGAATTTTAAGGTACCTTTAGTGTTTGTGATTAGGGCTGTCTGACACCTGAATATACCGATACTTTCAAAAATACCATGTAAAGGGAAAAAAGCAAGCAAACTTTTTTCTTTTACTCTCAGGTTTATTTACACAAAATAAAAGTATTTTTGGACAATAAAATATGTTGGAATGCATACATATGTCCTTGTGTGTATACTATGCCATCATACATAGACTGCGTTTATGACACCCTTGGCTGTCTCATCTGTACTTTCACTATCAACCTCTCTCCTTTGGGAATTTTTTCAGACATTCCAAACCCTTAAATAGCTTTGAACAGCTGCCTTCAGGAAAAAAAAAAGTCATCATAAAGTTTTCTTCTCCACCATCTGCTTTGCATTTTGTATTGTTAAGCCTCACTCTCTTTTGCAAGAAAATAAACAAACCAAACAGAAATGCCACACTCCCAAATTTCAGATACATATTCTTAATTCTGTCACAATGATTAAGAGATACTTCTTAAAAGAAAAAAAAGAAAAAGTAATTGCTGATAAGTTTGGAGTGGCAATTTTGTGTTGCTTTTGCCTTTTCTATGACAGAACCTGGGACAGACATACTACATGAGTACTGAAAGTCTGTGCTTCAGATCCTGATATTCTATCCTGGGGGCCTCTCGAGTAATTTTTAGAGAGATTTTTAGTTTATATGTAGTTTTCTTCCTCTTTTGAGTTGAATGTTTGGATTCAAAGTAAGCATAACAACTGTTATGTGATTTCCCTGAATTCTAAGAAGAATTTGGTAAAATGAAGAGTCTTATTAAGCATTTTTTAAATTAAGTCTCTTGCAGCACGTGTTATATATGGGAAAGCATCCGTATTATGATATTAAAAAAAATTAAAAAAAAAAAATCTTACTGGAAGTGAGTTGGTCTCAGCCACATAATCTCTTCAGGCCTTTCCCCCCTAGTTAATCCAGTTAAGGGCAGATTAAGCGTCCAGTAAGTGTCTCACATGGCTACACATAAAAACTTTGAGCATTAAGTGATGGGTTGTTTCCTTGTTTGGGAGTGTGGAAGAGTTGATGTGGGGATATGATTCAAACTTTTTTTTTAGTAACGATCATAATTATGTGCCTGTTGTGTAAAGAAAAACTACTGCTGTAGTGCTTCTGGTCATCAGACTGTGTGATTGATACAATCGACTGAAATAATCCTAAACCATTGTAATACTAAGAACTGTTCATTGTTCTTGCCTCCATCATGTGAGCAAGTGCAGCCATAAGGACACATCATGTAGGTGGGGTTTTGCTGTGGGATTATGTTCATCTTCTTGAGTTGAAGTCAAGGTCTAAGAGTTTGTGATTAGTTTGTCTAGTTGTGTTGTACAAATGCATGTTTTATGATAGAGAAAATTCTTCTGTTTTTTCTCTTGTTAGAATTCCATTAAGAATATTCATATAGTACAAAAAATGCATTGGTTATTATTTTGGAAATATTTATTAATGCTGGAAAGCAATATAAATGTCAGTTGCTCCCAATGAAAAAAAAAAAAGGCGTTCTAGTTCCATGAAAAAAATATCTGCATAACTTAATTATTTTTGCCTGCTTTTAAGCCATGGTGGTAAAGTTGGGTTTTTTTTTAATGTAGGTACTTGACAGCATGTTACATGAGAAATTGTGGATATTGCAATTACTAAACAGAATAAATTATTCTTAAGAGTATCTGTAATGATTATAGCAGGATCATGGGTTCAGCTCTTTTATATGGGAAATTAATAGAAGCAGGCGAGGAACTGGAAAGGGAAGATGACTAGTACCTGAAATAATTTTCCTTGTTTGGACTTAATTAAATTAGAAGATAACCTCATATCACAGATTTTTATTTAGGGACAGATTTAAAAATCAAATGGATAATTTTAGGCAGTGCTGTTTGACTTCATATATGTGTAACTCACTTTGCTGCTTAAAATGCTTGAAAAGAGTTGCATTTAAAACCAAATCTGTTAATATTGCCTTATGTAGGAATGATAATGTAATTCTTAAATTTTTATTATTTATTGTGTTAAATCTTACATTAAAGCATTTTGTTTAAAGACAGGGTTTACCAGTGAGTAGATGGAAATTGCATCAGAACATTAAAATTATTTGTTGTTGTTGTTGTCTCAGTTTTAAGTCTTTTGTGCTTTATGAAGCTATTCACTTTATGGAAAGGTAGCTATAGCAAGCAGAGACGTTTCCCTGCATTTGAACAGTTGCTGTAAAGAATGCCTTAAAATAATAAAGATACCACAAGTAACTTAAAATGACAGTGTTTGATCCCTGTGTTTTTGGAGGAAAAGTCTGGTAGTTTTTTCTACCTTGGTATAGATAAGCATAGATTAGTTTCTTGTATGCTTGGTGTTAGCTGTCATTCTAGCTCAGGATAACATACTGGACATGGTGTAAAAAACAATTTTGAAAATTGGCTTGGATCTTTTCTGAAAAAGTGAGAATTCACACATCAGTGGGCGAAACTTGACTTACTGTAACAAAATAAACTTAAGTTTAACATGGTGGCATCTTCCTAAACACGGTAGAGGAAGAGTTTGCTAATTTTAGCTGACTTAAAAAACATAGTATCATGGGGACAAAAGGCGTTCTGCATAAGTTTTTACTTATGCCACATATAGTATTCTAATCATTGTGATGTCATTTATTTTAAAATGAATGACATTTCCAAATACTAATGTTTTACAATACTGTGTAGGCCTTTAACTCAAGAAGAAATAGCTCATCGGCGTGAACTTGCGAAACGAAGGCATGCAGAAAAAGTGGCAGCAAATCAAGGGAGGGAGCTGTCAGAAAAGCTCCCAAGTGAAAATTCATCTGAAGTAACTGGGAACACTGGTGATACAAAAGGTACTTAATGTTCTGCTATCTATTTTTCTCAGAGGACCTTCAATAGTAGTGTCTAGGTGTTGTCAAGAGGCTGTGTACCTTACAAAGAATCATCCACATGCCAGTCCAAACCGTTCAGTAGATGGAACTGAATGAAGAGTGAGGAGGGATTTGTAAGAAAGCTGATAGCTCGTAAGTGCTGCGGTAGTGCCATGGATACCTGTTCCTATGGCCTGAGAACGTGGTTGGTGTCTGTACTTTGAGTCAGGGAAGACGAATGATGCTCAAAGGATAAGCTCTGCTGAGAAATTAAATAATTCTTAAGTAGAAAGGTGCGGCGATTGGCTTTTGCCCTTGTGTACGGGGTAGAAAGATTCAGGTTTGTTTAGCTTACTGCTAGAACCTTCTTACAGACTTGTTGGTAGCATATTTTATGCCAGTATAACTTTAATTCCTTTAAGCTTTTACAAGAATAACTGTTTCATTAAAAAAAAAACAAACCCAAACAAAACCAAGCAGCCTAGTAATAAGTTGGTACAAAAGCAGTGTATGAGCAACAGGAATGGATTATGAGTTACAGTGGTGCATTCTTACCATCTTGTAATGTGTGGCCAGATGTGGTAGAATAATATGTAGTTGATTATTTTTTTGCGTCAGAGGATGAGGCAGAAACTGCTTTTATTCTTCATATATTTTTTTAACTTTGATTAGGTGAGGAGCCACATCTCACTGGTCAAGGAGAGATCATGACCTCAAAGGCAATGAAACAGGAAGCAGACAACAAGGAGTCTTTCATTGCTTTTGCTAGAGTGTTCAGTGGCATTGTGCGAAGAGGGCAAAAGATCTTTGTTTTAGGACCAAAATATGATCCTGCTGAGTCTTTGCATAAGGTAAGAGGTGACTGAACTGTTACCATAACGTGGGATTCTTTTGAAACACTGACTTAACTTTTTACATGTTGCTCACTCAAAAAAATAAAGAAATAAGAATTTGAAGTCAAAAATTCCAAAAAGTATCAAAGTAATTTAGGTAATTTTGGTAACAGCTGATTGTGTCTGTAAACTTGTTATAAACCTTATCGTTTCCAAAATAATTTAAGTACAGTGTTGTATTAGCTAACAGTAAATCCAGTATGTGCACTTTGATTCAAAGAAAACTTGTGAAGGAAAAAACAATTTTTTTGGGGAACAGGAAGGTTCATAACAGTATTGAAAAACATGGTGTTAAATGCTTTAAGATTATGATCATAGAATTTCATTACTTATGAATTTACTTTAAAACATTTGTTTTATCAGTGACAGTGAAAAGTGAGCTAGGAGTAGTACGCACCTAAACATTACCAAAGAAAGCATTATTTCTTATTTTCTTAGTAACATTTACTTATTTGCCACAAGACTGGAGTTTTGGAAGGGGGGAAAAATATTTTCAAGTATGTGTTGGTTTTTAATATCTAACTTTGGAAATGAAAATGCTTTAAAATGCATTTCTTAGCTTTAGCATGGAAGGAGGCCTTGAGGAAGGAGCTTTTATCAGTACGAAGTGATAAATATCCAACACTGGCTGTTTTACTTTGCATAGCTGTCATCCCAGCGTTCTGCTACAAATGATCTGCCATTAGTACCTCATATGACTTGCTGTACATTGGAGAATCTCTACTTGCTTATGGGAAGAGAACTTGAGGATCTTGAAGAAGTACCTGCAGGAAACGTTCTGGGTAAGATGTAACTAGTATTTAATTTCCTAGAGCTTGAATCCTTGTATCATCCAAAATACACTGAAATTGTTTTGATGTGAATCATAATAAGAAAACTTAAATAAATCTATGAATGTTTTTAGGTGTGTGTGTGCAAAAAATGAAGGTACTCTAATTAAACTATGATTTCTGTGAACTTTGAATTGTGAGGAGGGACAAGATGCATGAAAAGGAGAAAACTAGGGATTACATTAGCCTGTTATCTTCAGGTTGGAGTATTGTCAGGAATTGCCAAAGGTAGTAGTAAGGTCTCATAATTTATAAATGGCAAGGATTATTTATAATATTTTCCCAGCGGTGGAAATTCCCTAATATGACTTCTCTAGTGATGCGGAAAATTGTAGTTTTATTTATGAGTCTGCTTGAACTATGGTGCTAAAAATTATTTCTTTTATGGCTGTGGCAAATTTTGCACTTTCTCCACAGACAAGGTTCTAAGTGATAAGTCATCTTAATCATTGAGTTACGCTCGCTTGTGCCAGATTCTGAGCTGCTTTGTTCTAGAGTATGAATAGCATTCGTCACTGGTTTTGTCCTTCACTTGTCTTTTTTTAATGTCAAAGTTAGTGGTTAAAATTTAGAAAGCGTAAACTTTAAAAATTATTTGGTTCTTTATTTTTTCATTTTGTGAAGAAAATGTATGAACTACAGCAAAATATAAGGGTTTTTTTTCTCATTTCTATTGTCTGTCTTTTAGCAATTTATAATAAATATATAGTAAATTAAAAATAGGTGTATTCTGTCAGGATTGGATTTTGTTAATCAGGTAGTTAACCATGCTGGTTGCTTTTAGCATGGCCCTGGTGTTCAGAACATAAGCAGCTGGTGAATTAGTTTTATTTGGAAGCTTAATATTTTAAAATTCTGAATTATACCTTACTCTAGTCTGATGCCCAAGTTGACCATTTTCAGTAGCAAAATGTATGAAGTATATGTTCTGTTTACTTCAAAAAAAATGGTTAAGAGTTTTTGAAAAAAAGAAACCCCAAAACCCCACCCCAAAACATTCTGCAGTAAAAGGGAAAGTATGTTGTCTTTGTGCTCGCCAAATAAAAAATAGTCCTGGAGCTGCCTCCTGCAGAGAAAAGTATATTGTAAGAATTATATTATGTCTTTAATGTTAAGATTTGGACCAAATTTCAAGAAACAATTTTTCTAACCAATTAGTTCTACCAAAAGGCTACTCTTCAGTGAGGTCTAGCTTTTCCATAAAGCAAAGCATATTAGTTGAGTAATATGAAAGTTCTAAATGGTGACACAAGATTTTCATATTTAGAAGAATTCATGAGAATTTTAAGATTATATAAACAGTCAAAGCTCTTAGCCAGACTGTGTTTGGTATTTCATCTCTTTTTACCAGATCATTGTCTAGTCTCTTAATATATTGATTAAACAGGTTTTCATTTTTACTTAGAACATACAAGCTCAGGTATATATGTGTTAGTGGTTTTTTTTTATCTGATGTTATTTTAAAGAAGTTTTAAAACTAAAGTCCTAGATACCTTCTTGTTCATTTGTTTCTCCCGTTTTGTTAATTTGCATAAATTCAATAACCACCTTTACTGATTTGATGATGATTTACCACAGTTGGGAGAAAATGAGATACATTTATATGAAAGGAGTCTGTAGCAGTGGTGATGCAAGACTTATTATTCCAGTTAGTAACAATGATTTCTGTTTCAAAGGCCATTTATCTTCCAGCTTTAAAGCATACGGCAGTGATTTCTCTCCAGCCATATAAGGAAATTGCTTGTAGATTATCTAGTAAATTAAGGAAGCTTTTCTGAAAGCTCTGTAGTTTTACTCTGTATAATTGAATTATTGCCGTAAGGAATACAGAGTTAATCATGACTGCCTATTTCTACTTTAAAACTCATGGCATAGGGCTTTTTCAGATTTTTTTCTTCAGGGTTTGGGGTTTTTTTTGGCTATTATTTATAGGTTGTTTCTCACCAGGAAGAATCTGCTGGGTCCTAGTGAGCAGTCTTTTTATTCTTTATACTGGCTTATGCAAAGGTTTAATGATGGAAGACATGGCTTGATACATAGGTTGCTTTACTGAAGATGAAAAGATTTCATCCTTTGTTCCTTGTGTTCAATTAATATTTATTTAAAATATTCATCTCCTTTTAATTGCTAGAAGTCTGAGAAACTTGTAGTGGAATATTGTAAGAGGAAAAGGTAATGAAGCATGCTGTATTTGAACTACAAAGCTGTCACACAAACAGATTTCAAGAACATCCAGCTGAAAAGTAGTACCGTGTCCCCGTCTTAACATGCATAGCCATTCTGCAAGCTTTGGAAGGTTATTTTCTGGTACTCTCCTGAGTTCCTGGAAGTTAGGAGAGACAAGCTGCTTTGCATTAGTTAATTTCTATTGCAAGTTTGCAGCTCCAATGTGTTGTCAAAAGTAGTTGTCAAAAAGCTTTAAGCATTATGTCATTTTCAAGTAGTATGGCAAACACAAAGTATTGCTTCCTTCCACAGAGCTGTTTATAATTCACAATTTTTCTTCTTTACAATCTCTGTGACTACCATACATTTTTTGTAGTCCTTGCGTAGGAGGTGAAATATGATTTAAAACACATGAAAAAGTTCTTGGAGACCAAGGATAATAAAGTCTTTGTAATAAATCTTTTTAAAATTGTTTGTCAGAATATTCTATGAAAAGAATAAAATTCTTGTCTCTGACAAAAACACCTGGTTTATAGAATTTGTAATTTAGAAGCAGTATTGATTTCTCCACTCTGAGAACTAAAAAGGAGTATGTGAACAAAATGCCTTTTGAGGAAAGGGTCCTGTCTTGTTTTTCACTCTTTTTTTCCTCTGCACTTCTGTCGGAGGTCCTGTGCCAGCAGACAGGAAATCATGCTGGGTAACTGGTACTACTAGGTGCTGCTTTGCACTCTGAATGGACAGAGACCTTGAGGAGCAGAGTCTGGTTACTGGAGCCACAGATAAGGTTATAGTAGATTAGGTTTGTGCCTCCTGGTTCCGAATGGCACTTGTATTTAGTTGAAACTGCTGAATGAAAAACATGATAGTCGTTGGAACGGGCCGTGAGAAGTATCGTGAGGTTTAATTTGGAAAAATGTTGAAGTACTGATCCAAAAATGGATCATGTGTCAATGCACTGTTCCAGGAATGGCTTGTTTTTCTGTATCGTGTCCCAGGCCTTCTGCATGAGAGACCGCCGCTGCTGGATTTGAGCCTCCCAGCGGTCGCCCGGGCTGAGGGTCCTGGGAGCGAGAGCCGTGTCTTGCGGGCGGCCCAGCTAGGTGTTCTTACTGCAGTGCCAGCCTCGCCTGTGTCGCTCCCACCTCCCTCAAGGACCCGGTGAGCCTCTGTGCCGGCTTCGCTTGTGTTGCGGTTGGGCTGACGCCTTGCTGCCTTAACAGAAACGGTGTTACCTGTTTTGTGAATTCTGACTAGGTATACCTGTTTAACAACCTGTAGAGACTGATAATGCAGGTACACAAATAGAAAAATTAACACTAACACAAACTTTTTTTGTTA
>JANZLQ010000002.1:13783035-13840002 GCA_026212715.1 Elanus axillaris
CAAGGACCCGGTGAGCCTCTGTGCCGGCTTCGCTTGTGTTGCGGTTGGGCTGACGCCTTGCTGCCTTAACAGAAACGATGTTACCTGTTTTGTGAATTCTGACTAGGTATACCAAAATCATCCTTAGGTTCCAGGCACAGAACTACTCCGTGCTTGCAGACGTTCAGTGTGACAGTTATCTATGTCACCTAAATCTGTATCTCAGTATCAGCCCAGGTCTTTTGATGCCAAGGCGTCTTGGGCACATTTTGTGCTCACCTTTTGAAAACTGCCTGAACGTCCATTGGAATGAAAATGAAAACATGTTATCGCAGACCTCGGGCACAAGTCTTAGGTGCTGCTTTGAAAATATTGTCCTTCTGAGTCTTTGAGGAGAGAAACAGTGCTTGAATATTAAATTCCAAAGACTGCTCGACTGATGTATGTATCGTTGCGTACTGTTAGTGACACCGTAATTAATACTGACCTGTGTTTGCATAATCTAGTGCTATGCAAATAGCAAGCTGTTGTAATTGCCCCACTCTCTTGAAAAGTTTGTCCTTCTTTGCTATGACAAAAATATATCGGAGAAGGGAGCTTGATATAAACAATCATCTGGCTATCCAGATGTGTTAAGCTTCTTTATTATTACAGAAGCTTAGGTTCTTGCTGGGACACTCCCCCTTGCTGTACTGGAAGCATCTACGGTACTGCAGGTTTTTGCCACCATGCAGACATCCTCCCCAGATGTGTTGTATTTGACAGGAAGCGAACCCCTGGCTGTGGCGTGAAATCCATCGATCTCTAGTTATCATAGCTCTTCTTACTAGTGCTTAGTTTCTCTTACGTAAAGGAAAACTATAAATGGTCCGGTCACAAAATGTTAATTAATTTGGGTGTTGTATGAAAGTTCTGTTTGCCGTGTAGTGTTTAGGTATTGTTTAACAACCTGTAGAGACTGATAATGCAGGTACACAAATAGAAAAATTAACACTAACACAAACTTTTTTTGTTAATGAAAGGTGTGGGGAAGCAATATTTACTATGTCATTTCATGAATGAAAAAATGTTCCTTCTTTATCAGGAGGGAAAACAATAACTTAAATTGAAAAGTTAAAAGATTATTTCAGGCAAGTTTTAAATTATTTCTGTTATGTTCCTATGTTAGGAATATTTCATCAAAATCAAGACTACCTCTATCACACCAGTAAGTGTTTTGAAGCATTAATAAGTCTGTATTCTGAGGAATGCAAGAGGAAGTGGGGATGCTTGATTTGCTTTTTCCCTTGCAAGAATCTCTCATACATATATGAGAGAGATATATATGTTTTTAGATATTTATTTAAACCTGGCAAAGGAAAAGTGCAAATACAGGAAAAGTGACATTTTGTAACACTTGTTCTGATATTTTTGTGATTCAAGATGATAAAAAGAACTTTGTGGTTGATCCCCAAAGTGACAAAGGAAAAACTAGAAATGAATATGTGAGATAAACATAATTTGGACTCATAAGTAAAGACTGAGCAAGCACATGCCCTCCAGATGCACATAATAGCCCCCCCCCCCCCCGTTTTTGTTATTTTCTTGTTGCTGTCCTGTAACTGAAGGCAAAATGCCGTTTTTGTTCTATGCAAAAAAAGGGGGGGTAGTAACAGAAACAGTTATTGAAGGTAGTGTAAAAATGTATTTTAAATAGGCAAAAAGTATTGTGTTTTTGTGATGATACCATGGCTAGGATTCCCATACTGGGTATTGAGTCTTATTTCTGAGTAACTTAAGCAAACGCTGATGTAAAAACCAAGGAACATGTTTGTGAAAACACTGTGTAAGTACAAGCATCTTTAGGTACTTGTTGTATAAGTGAATAATGTTATGGGGTTATTTTGAACTTGGTTCAGTGTCATGTTTTTCTGAATAAATAATTGAAGGATCATCAAGTGATACATTTTCATTAATTGGAATAAAATTTATCTCAAGGCATGTTGTGCCTGCACACTCATGCGTGCGCATACACGAGTTCAGAATGACACGCATCTCTCAAATTGACTTGTATACTGCTTTTTATCCACAAGTACCGCAACAATAGTCTTGTGTTTGCTAGCGTACCAGATTTTTCTTAGAGCTGCCTATGTGACTATTTAAGTACTTTTTCTGTTTTGTTGAATACTGTTAAAAGCAAAGCTTTTCCCTTACCACTAGATTTGTAGTGCCTTAGTGTAATGCTTATAGGAGACTAGATGATTTCCTGAATGTTTTCAAATGCAGTTAACTATGTGAATATCAAGTGTTCTACCAAATTAAGAGCATTTGTTTCTTTAACTTACCAAATGATGTTGTTAAAAGCAGGAATCTAGAAGTCACTCCTGTTGCCAGCTCACCATGAACTGACTTCCGAAATGACAAACTGCCGTGTACCTTGTTTTTTCAATTTCTAAAATGCTTGTTTTCCCATACAATGTTCTTTCATGTTTTAATTATTTATGAAGCACTTAGAGGATTCTTGACATGTGAACAATGCAACGTGGGAAATGCGGGTGATTACAGATTCATACTTCTGGATTTTTTTGTACCTTTCCGAAGATAGGTGCCATACAGCTGCAGTTAGCATGAAGAGCTGGTATGAAAGTAGTATAGCTAACCTCATTACAAGGCGTCTAACAAGCATTTTTTTCCTTTAGGACTTCATCGAACAATTTAGGAGCTTTTAATAAGCAGCCTCTGTTAAGAGCAAAGAGCAGCTGCAAGCAGCAATGCCATTTTAAAGGCCCAGAATGGCTTTCTAGGACTGATGCCAACCAGCAAGCACTACCACCTTCTGTGAAAGCCCTGGAACAGTCCTGCTGTTGCACCAGCCTTTTATTTCTGTGCAAACATTTGGTGGGCTAATTTCACTCTCTGAATCAGTAATGTGATTATTTAAAAAAAAAAAAAAGCCAGCTTGAAGTGATTCCAGCTGCATGGGCTGTCTCCTCTCAGCATACTATGATCAGTGAACACAGGAGGGCAGTCTTTCTCAAGAATGTTACTGAAATTAGCTGAAAGCAGTGAATGAAACAAAGAAAACTCAAACCTTTGTCTTCAGTTTCGGAATACTTAGAATTTTTTTTTTTTTTTGCTAACTGCCATCTTACAAACCCAATAAAATAACCTTTCATTTTTAACTAGTTTATAGTAATCCAGCATTATTCAGGAAAATTTATATAATTTAATGGATTTTGTTATTGAATTACGTTTTATCTCTGTGAACTGTTGAGTTTACCTGACATCATTGTAGCTATATTAATTTCCTACCCAATTAATGTTTTATGAATAGTTGAATTGTTGAAAAATTAAATATGTTCAAGTTGTTTCTTTGAGTTAAAGACTTAATAGCTAATCTGTTGTTTGGCCTCTTTCAGTGCTGGAAACTGAATCCATTTTCCTAACTCTGTTTTTGCGGTAGTGGACTTAGTCCCTTCGCAGGTACTGCTCTTTGCTGTGTGTGGTTCCAATAAGCGGGCTGAGTGATTTGTGTCACTTATTGGGCAATGCAGTATCACATGGTGCACAGCTAAGGAACTAGTATCAAATGAAACTAGAAGTGGATTTTGCTGATTGTCTCATAAGTTTCCTTTACTCTGTTTGCCTTACCATTTCTGCTGTATTATTTGTGCTTCCATTTCAGGGGATTTGACTTGACAAACTTTTTTACAAAAGAAATAAGTGATAACTTGCTTTCAAATCAATATCAACTTATGACTGGAGAGGAAAAAGGTGGTATCTTAGGTGGTATAGCACTAACGTGTCTTTATTGACCCCGCTAAGGCTTTTTGGGGAAGAATACTTTGAATGGTTATTAGTTTTCTTATAAAGCCTTTTTAGGTTGATTGGTTTTTTAATTTGTATTGAAGAATTTAAATTGCCTTTTGAAGTAGCTATATTTTTTTCTATTTTTCTGACTGTAGGTTCTTAAGACTATAAAAGGAAAGCTTAAGTGCAGTAATTCTTTCTGAAGAAACCACTTCTAAATTCTCTAGTGCTTCTGGAATGTTCTCTGCTCTAATTTTCAGGAGTTTATTATGAAGCCTTAATGTGTTTAGTCTTGGCACTGGAATACAAGGTTTTTTTATCATATTTAAAAATTGAGCTGTATAAGATTATTTAAGCTAAAGTCGTAATACATTCATCTAGCCAAAAATGCCTTTAAGTTTGCTCTTAGCCACTGTTGTATTATAACATCAAAAATTCAAATAATAATGAATTTGAGGAAAGGATATTCTGTGTCAGTTTTAAAGCAACTTTTAGTTATTATAATCTGTAAAATCTGAGTTTTCATGTAAATGAAAGTTAGGTTTTGAAATAATCTTCCAAATGTGAGGCAAGTGTCCTGATTCTTTGGGGTTTGTATGCAAACAGATACTTGCTGATGCTTGAGGTTTCCCAAATAGTACCAGAAGGAAAACTGCCCAGACTTGTCGATGTTAATTGTTGCTACTTATATGCCTATGGGCAGCAGTGGGACTAACAAGAGTCAAGACAATTTCGTACCATTGCTGCTTGAAGAAACTCACAGCACAGCAGCAGGCACGTGATCTGCAGCTACTTAATAGAAATGATCTAGAAATAGGCTGGAGAGAGGCTTCCAGGTGCAGGCAGTCATCTCTGTTTGTCAGCCCTGTGTTTGCTTCAGGAAGAAGTGACTTTTGGCCTTGGGACTTCAAAGTTCTTAGAAGCCTATTACTACACTAATATACAATGATCCGAATTCAGGGCCAGTGTTAAAGGAGACGGAGTCCTTTTCCTTGTGTAAGGATGGAGAATTGACTTAGGCAGTCGTTGCCTCTGGGAAGGTGGTACTCAGCCTTCCAATAGCTAACTGGGGGTTTAGGTCCCAGATACCAGCTGGCTTTATCTCTAAAATTTCCAAATGTTCTGTGTGAGTACTTCGTTGGGTGTGATTTTTCAACTCTCTTTAAAATGAGAGGATAGGGATTCTCCCCAGTATTTCACAGTTACTTTCTTTAGTCAGCATCAGTGTATTATTTTGGTCTCTTCCTCTATGAATATGTCCATGGATAAATAAAAGGAGAACAGTTATCCATAGAAATAGCCGTATTTATTACTTGGCTAATGAACCTCTTATTTTTTCCAATACTCTAAGAGAAGAAGAGTGTTCAAGTAGTTAGTATCACTGACATAAAATGGTAATAGAAGTCTTAAGGTGAAGTTTTGAGATGGTTGGCTCAGCTCACATCAGTAATGTTGAATTTGGTTTTATTTCCAACATACTGAGATTACATCACTTGATGATTTTGAGAAATGACCTTACATTTTCATTTAAAGAGCCTGAAAACTATACCCTCCCTCAATCTGCTTATAAAAATTACTTGGAGCATGCTTCTGTATTTGATGTTTTGTATTTATTTTTTTAAAACCAGTATGATCTCTGAAACCAGAGTGTCGGTATTGTTTAGTAGGTGGCAGTTTATAGTATAGCCATGCGCTCTCCTTTCTTATGATGTTGTTTTAATGGGAACCATCTAACTTGCCTTGACTGGTTGAAGATCTCTGAAGAGAGACTTTAGGGTCCATTACTAAATTAGGATCTATGATAGATGAACCAAAGTCACTTCAGCAGTTATGTACTCAAAAGTTGTTGGAATTCAATTTCTAAGAATATCCTACCTGTTAGTGCTGCTACGAAATATTGTACGAGGTAGTGGGAAACAGTTCAGTGATGAACTTGGACACTAGGGCACTAGAGTAAATGTTTCTTTACTAGAAATGGAAATAAGAAGCAGGTAACTTGCTTCATCCTTTAATCTGTTTTCTTTTTCCCATTTAATGTGAAGCCAGAGGGCACCGTTTTTCATACAGTACAAAAATGTGTAGCTATTTCAGTTTTGGGTAAAGGTCTCGCGTGGATTCACAGCACTGTCACTGTAGTGAAAACTTTGGATTATTGTTTTTAATGTGCATTTCTTCATGCAGAAAAGCTACAAATGTTTTGACTCAAATTAATCTCACAGCATTCTAAAAGCCAAAAATCTGCAATCAGTGTGGTGCCTGCTTATTAGCTCGACTCAGAAATAATGTACTGGTTTCAGAGGCAGTGTAGTGTAAGTAAAGCCACTGTCATGAAAACATCTTGTTTAGCTTCCTTTTTTAATTTGATACTTTGTCCTGAGGAAAGCTACTGGTTTATACAAAAAAGGGATGGGAAAACTCTCTTCTCTGCATATTTCTTCAACTTCCGTGGTTATACTAATTGCTTTCTGCACAGAGTAATCAATCGCCAGGCTGTGGAAGTAGGCTGGACCCTCCCTCAGCTGTCTTTGGAGTGTTAGCGTGGCTCTGAAATCCACCCTATTTCCCCTGAGCTCCCCAACCCAAACCTTAGTGCTAACTTCCTCTTTTCTCTTCGGATTCCACCTTTCTCTCTGCCTTTCCGTCTGCTACTCTACCTCAGCTTTTTACTTTGATTACCTTGGTTATCCCGTGTCGTGCGTAGACAAGGTGCTCCAAGACATGGTCTAGTGGGCATGGGCAACGGTTGGACTCGACGATCTTTTCCAACCTAAATGATTCTATGTCAATAAAGTAAGACTCTATGAGAATATTTTAGTTAACCACAACCTAAGCAAATGCGAAAGCTCTTCTCCTAACTGGCACTGTTCATGCAATATAAACCACTAATCCATGAGGGCAATTTATTTGAATATGTTTTAAATCCCTGCTGGGGCACTTCCTAGTCTTAGCCAGGCCTCCTGTGTAACGGAGAGAGGAGCAGAATACGTGCTTTCCCACCCGCACGTGAGGAAGCGTTTGTCTTACTGTGTAATAGAGCTAGTGCCTGTAATGTACAGCATTCCTGCAATAAATACCGTCTGTGGTTGTGAAATGCCTCTACTTCTACATTTGAGCTAGCCACAAAAAACCCTTTTATTACTCGGTATATTTCACTTTTGCTTCCATTGTCTGTTGTCACCAAAATTCCTTCAAGGAGTTCAGGGAAAGCAGGGAGGGGGTTGCAGCGAGGGCATGGGAGTGTGAGCGGCGAAGGCCAGTTTGGATCGATTCTGCACGCAGCCCCACTGAACGCAAACAGGGTCGCAGAGAATTGAAATCCTGCGCAATAAATGGGAAGGCTACAAAGTCAAGAGATTGTTAATAAAGGCTATGTTTTAGTGAGTTACTTTCTAAATATTTTCCTGAGATTTTGATGATGTTTCATGCTTCGCATTAAATTGCAAAAGTGTTGTGAGGGTTGTTTGGCCTGTGTCGGGGTGTGAGTCATGAAGTTGGCTTTGTCGGGCTTGTGAACTGTGGGGGGGAGTTAAGGCAGAGCTATATTTAGGAGTATCAACTGATGTCAAAGTGTGGAGCACTGCTAAAACAGCAGTGTTTAAAGGGGTAGCACTGGATAGTTTAGGCTCACAGTTTAGATTGTTTGTAGTGGTTTATCATTTAGGACATAATTGGAAAAGCTGATATTTACTAGAAATATTCTTCTGCCGAGGCTGCAAGCCAAGCAGTCGTGAGTTTCCACTCCATTTGTACTTACCTAGGAACAGCTATTCTAATTTCATTGTCAGAACTGTATGAATTGAAAGTGTCAGGCATAGGTAAAAGTTCTAGTTTCACCTTACGTGTTTCAGAATTTGAATTTGTAAGAATTTGCTATTTATAAAGAATTGTTTAATTCCAGTTATGGGTAGATAAAGGTAATGTTTGAGGGGCTGTTACTATTGAGTTTTTGTCTTAAGATGGAGAACAGCTGCTGACATTACTTGATTGTATTTTGAAATTCTGGCATTAGTACCTGGAACCAAATTTAGGTACCTTTTTGCATGTAATTAAGACTAAAGGAAGTATGGGTTTCTAACCTTTCTTGCTCCTTTACCCATTCTCTCCAGTGAGGTCTGTTATGTATTTGGGAAAAATTCAAGCCAGTGATTTTAAAAAATGAGAGGCTCCATTTTCCAAGGCTGCTTCTCTGTCATAACTGTCATAGATTCTAGCTAGTGGTTTTTGTGGGGTTTTGCATTTGGTAGCTTTCCTTTGTGCAGGCATGTTTTGGTAGATAATTCACCTAATTTGGTAGTGAGCATTTTATATTGCCAGCTTTGTTTCTGGGCCTGTCTGTGAAGACAGTGAGATCACAGTAGGAAAACTGCAATGAATTTAAGGACCCCAGCTGAGACATGAGTCAAAGCTTTTCCTTACAGAATGGAGATTATTTCTGTCATCCTAATGAATTAGAAGCAGGCAGGTTTTTCAAAGGCGCTTGGTGTTGTTTTAAGCACACTATTATTGACTTGAATCTAGGCAGACCTGAGCCAAGACAATGTACTGGTGGGGAAATAGAAAAATGACGCTCGGAATGTATAAATTATACAGTTGTTCAAGTTGATGTATGGGGAATAAGTCAGTTTATCGGCTGCTGTCATTTTAAGCTTCATTGGCTGAAGTACTCTCATTGCCGACTTTGATAAATTCTGTTTCGGTGACTAGCTGGATTTCTGAAAGACAATATCGAGCAACAAATACTCATTTTAAATACTTGGTGTTTTCCAAGGGTCATATGTTAAGATTTGTACAAGTCATGCTTTATGAGATATTGAAGTATTGGGTCAACCATTGTGAGCTGCGTGGCTGTGAACCAGTTAATCTAAATGAAAATGTGAACCTGCTGGTAGTTCTTGTTACATCGGTTACTGCACTTACACATCGGCAAAGACGTTCAAACCAACTCCCCCCTTTTTTAGTCTGCTGGAACTCTTGGGGACAAGGAAGTTGAAAGCACACTTTAGAAGATGAGTTCTAAAGACAGCCCCTATGGTTCACTGATGCAAAGAGCTGTGTGTTGAGAGGCTTTCAAAACAGGACCTATAAAGTTTGGAATCCTGATGGTTACATTTTTCAGAGCTTCCCCCCAAAAGACAAATTGGTTTGTGATGTTCAAAAAGCAAGTTCTCTGAGCAGTGGTGCTAACAAAGCCTGGATTCCTGTGGACTGGTGTCCTTAAAATCCTCAGCTTCCCTCCAAGCTACGCCTATCCTGCAGTTGTGCGTGTCCCCGTTGGCCGGCCAGGATACGCCTGCTGGTCGCCAGGCAGCTGCTTCCAAGCGGGATATATAATGATCGTGTTTTGCCTGCCCTTTTTTCTGCGAGCTCACCAATTTTGGTCTCCCTTCGGTACTTGGCCATTGATTTTACATAACTTGTGGAAACTTAATTATATCTGAACCCTCTCCTCTCTCTCACTGGTAAGCTTAGTGGAAGTTGACGACATGTTTAAAAGTTGTTGAGGGGAGACTGTGTGATTACAGGAGTTGCGTTTACTTTGGAAATGAGACTGAAAACATACTCCCTTTTTACAGGTTCTTCTGTGTGCATTATCCCATCAGGAAGTATCACATACAGTGTTGGAAGTGTTGCTTCTCAACCAAAAGAAGTCATTTCGGTAATCAGCCATTTTTAGTGGAAATGCTTTTCATTTTTAGTAGAAAAGGTTCATCTACCTAGAACTCTTCCAGAGCATTTGAAGCTGATACCGAGCAGTGGCAAGTGGCCACGTTCATGTTGTTCAGAAAAGCAGCTGATCCGTGTTTGGAGGTTTTGCCTTGTCTGGAAGCAGCGGCCGAGCCACTGCCGCTGCGGGTGGGGATACGTGATACGGCATCCGCGGACTCTGCTTCCTCGGCAGAAGGTTGTTAGCCAGGCTGGTCTGGCTTCTGAGGGGAGCAGCCGGGCGTGGGGACAAACCGACTTCCCTGAGGGCCGCGAGGTGCCGGCTACGCGTGGGGGGTAGTTTTGTAAGATGCTGATCGGGTCGGCGGCGTCATGCCATGGGAGTTCCGCTACGAGTAACACGTCGATTCGCCGTTTCTCGGACAACATCTCGGAAGCAGCGTCTCTTACAAATGTATTAGTGCTTTGTTAGTTGGGGGAGTGAAAATCGGGCGAGAGGGAAAGTTGCCTTCTTATGAAATCAGTTTTTCTCTGCCGACTCAGTGTCCTGAACTGGCCCGCCCAGTATTTGAGCCGGTGTTCCTGGAGCACCTCTCGGGGTGGGCTCTCTTCTCCTTTTATCCCGTCATGCGAAGGAGGGACTCCGTGACTGGCGTTACTCCTGTTGAAGAGGAAGTTGAATACGAGGGGTCTGGTAAAGCGCCAGGCTCCCCTCCTGGTCTCTTCTGTCAGCGCCAGGCTCCTGCCCATCTCGGCAAACGAGAGGAGCCACGTTGGGGATGTTACCATCGCCTGTAGACTGAGTGAGGGGGTGTAAATAAAATGAAATCTGACGAGTTACTTTTTTGCAAGGGGGCATTAAAAATCAAGATAAGGTCTATTTAATTTCTTTTCTCCGTCTTGAAATAAAGGAACGTTTGTTTTGAAGCCTAATTCAATTATGCGGTCTTCTGTACTGGTCTTAAGAATTCTCGTATCTTAGGAATGATCTGTATATTTTCTCACATTTTCTTCTTGACCTAGAGCTAATAAAAGTTAATATGTTGCAATATTTTAGGAAGTGCAGTCAAAGTTATATGGACTAGGAATTACAGTAATAACTCTCAGTGATACATTAACTGAAGTAATCAGAAGTCAGGGGGGGAAAGGCAGTCTTCTTTCCTTTGTGGAAAAAAGGTTGGGGGATAAGGAGTAGCAGTCTTAATTTTTAGGTAATTTTTTATGTTTTAAATAGACATGATTTTCGTATGCTGAGTTTACACAGGTGCAGACTGCTAGAAATGCTTCATGTGAAGCTGACTTGTGAAATTCAGGATTTAATTAGTTTTAATTTTCTGGAAAACTAAGAATTTTTTTTAATTGCCGTGACAAAACCCTATTTTAACCAGAAAAATGAAGGGCTAGCAGAACTTTTTCTCCAGAATTGTATTATTTTGTATTTCTTGGGTATCTTTGTCAGCGATTAATGTGTGTGTTTTGAAATAACTTCCTGGAATTCCGCATTTACTTTTCACTAAAAATTTGTGACTATTCCAGCTAAATATTATTTGATGTGTTTTGAGCATATCTCTGCCTTTTAATCTGAGGTCAGTATTAATGGCCCAGTCATAGGTTTTCGTGTGGCAGTAACTTGTTTATTTTTTTTATTTGAATGCATTTCCTGTTTATTCTGGAATTTATTTTGCTGTTAAAGTGGAGCCATGATAAATAACTCGTTATCAGTAACTTCCTAGGCTGCTGATATAAGGAGTCTTTAAGGCATCCTCTCTTCCCTTTCATGCCATCTGTTTGTACACCCATTACGTCTAATAGTCCTAATCCGAGCCATTGGAAAGGTGCTTTCCTCTGTTGGAATCTTTCTTCTGATTAATTATTCCCCCCCAGTATTATTGCTTGTAACTACAAGTGAGCTATTTAGAGGTTTCTTTTAGCTTGAAGCCAAATTTTATATTATTTTTTTATCCTTCTTGAAAATTATTGTATTTAAAATGAACATCAACTTCTGCGTAATGTAGACTGAAATGATCTATTATTCATGGTACTCTGGAACGGTTAAAGCCGTATTTCCCAAGGCAACGAAATAAGCAAGCAGAAATCACTTGTAGGGAGATGTAATGGGGTGGTATATGTGCGCCTTTAAAGGAAAGCATTAGGCATTAGGTCAGGTCTTGGAAAATTGAATTTTAATTAGTTCCTTGCATGTCTTACAAGTTAAGAGGATAAATGGTCAATGACTCAGTAGGGCATTTCCCACAGGATATTGTACACATGTGTACAATACACAAACGTACAGTGTTACTGCATTTGGTAGTTGGTACGCTGCTTCTACTTGTGATGTCTGAAATATCCTAGTAACTGATTACTCTACCTTTGCATCTACCTGGTGTATTGAATGATGAACGCCTCATTCTTCTCTTAACTTAGGAAATGCAAATCAAGTATATTGGGATTCTACAGTTAAATAAATTCTAAAATCAGCACAAGGATGGTAAAAATTTAATAACCTTTTATAATAACCATTGTCTTTTGTAATTGGCACTTCTAGTAGTAGATTCTAAATTCCCCATGTACCTAGAAAACGTAATGCAGAACTTGTAGGAATATGTTCATGTGGATTTTTCTAGGCAAACATGACAAAACCTCCAAGACTTCTACAGATTAAAATTAATTCCTTGCAAGATCAGTGCCTGAAGGCCTCATTAATTTTAGCACCACTTGTAATTGATTCTGGGAAATAACAGATGTTACTTATATTTTATAATCTTCAATTTAAGAAAACGGTATATACATGAAGTCTACCCATTTTCAGGACGCATTACTAAAACTCAATAAAACCTAAAATGGCATTTTCTCTTAATGGTCGGTTGGTTGTTAGACTATGCTATAACTAGTCTGATTTATGAAGAAATTATTTGATGTTATTGATCTATTAGCTGAGATTAGTTATTTGCTTTGTTACGGGAAGCATTTGGTCAAGAAATTAAAAGAATTCATTATGCAATTCTGCTCAAAACCCTAATGAACTTTAGATCTTCACTCACTTGCATCTTGCCTCGAGTAGTCTCATAAAAATATTGAAATATTGTATGGGGTTTTATGTCTTCCCAGTGTCTACTTAAAAATACCTATTGAACTTTACTACATTTTTAAGTAGAAGGGCTGTGCCTCCATCTCCTTTCCTGTAATGTTAAACACTTTTCATATTCAAGCTGATAGAGCACAATTGAATCAACGCTTCCCCTCGGCCTTGGGCTGCTGCTTCCCCCGTCTCTGCCTTCTGAAGTTGTATACACAATTCACTGTGGGTGAAATATTTTAAAAACGTTTTAATAGAGTGAAGTGAGAAGTGATCGTTTTGATTAATACTTCCAATATATAGTCTATTTATGTTACTGACCTAAGAAAATAGGATCCTATTTTAATAGATGACCAGAACTGAGCATGTGTGCGTAGCTAGCATTATTAGTGGTGGTCCTGCAAAAGAGTAGAATTACAATTTCTCTACTTTTTTTCTGATGTAACTACTATGATATATTCAGTGAGCCAGAGAGGTTTATTTTAAAAGATTGTGAATTTTCACCTCTTTAATGTCCAAAATATAAGCAATGTAAACTGTGTTTTTGCTCAGGGACTGCTGGAACGTAGGTATTTGTCTTGTTCTTCTGCTACTTTGAGGGTGAAGAATCTTGGGTCTTTTAGTATATGTTCCTTTTGCAAATCTAATTAGGTATTAATATCAAGCCTAACTAAAGTATTCTAAAAAACACTTCAATGTTTTCTTGGGTTTTGTTGACTTTTTATTGTAAGATTTATTATCAATTTATAATTATGTACAAAACAGCTTTATGAAGGGTCTGTAGGCCGTCTTTTTCTGTCTTCTACAAGGCAGATGTCAACATTATAGCTGATTTCTTGGAGAGTTGCAATATAGGAATTACAAACAGAATAACTTTTCCGGTTTTTGTTAAATACTTTTCTCACTGAACCAGTAGAAATCATCAGTAGATGACTAGCATGTGTTTGTGTGGGACAAAGTAGGGAGGCTTCCTGGAAAGAGCTACAGCTGTGAGATACTTCTCATCTCAAAAAAAAAACCCCCCCCAAAAAACTCTCTAAAGAGAGTATGTATCTAATGCTCTGTTGTCTAGAAGGTTTTTTTTTTCCTTAGAGGATTGCTGGGCAAAACTTTTTCCCTTGCATAGGATGTTCCATATGAATTCAGCTGATCTGTTTTTCAGTACAATATGCAATTTCATTCATTTATTTACAAAAGCACATTTACTACTACTACTACTAAAAAAACCAACAAATCAGCATTTCAAAGGACTTCTGGATTATCAAAGTAAGTATGTTGAAACAACCATATATTCCATTTGTCTGGGACAACAATCACGCTGAACTGCCTCTGAAGTTCTGGTGGTCATTTAAAAAAAAAATTTAAGTAAATTCAGATGTGTTGCTGTCAGGTCAAATTAAAATAATTTATTCAAAGTAATTATAAATCTAAAATTTGGTTTGTGTTTCAGAAACCCTTGAAGAGTTGGTATGGTGCTAAATGCTTTCCGCATGCGGCAGTGGAAACGTTGATTTGATGCACAGGCTAAATGAAGGGATTTCCATTGCCTCTGTGATCGCATTGTACAAAGATCTGTCCACATATTTACTATTGATCAGTATTGCTGCTTTCAAAACATGTCAAGTTGAGCCAGTGTGTGGAAAGGAATTATAATGTGTGGGCTCAGGCAAAGTATATTACATGTGTACTGCTGAGTAGAACTACTAACGTTTTTATAAAACCACAAAAGGTACCATTTAGTGCCTTTATCAAGAATACTTTACAGTTAAAAGACTAAAGTAACTTAAATTGGGAGTAAAGATTTTTTTAGTTTTTTACATTTTTTTATTTTTGGTGAAGCTACAAGTGCATTGATTTCATAATATGTAAAGAGGAATGGGGGTGGGTTACAGATCTAAGCATGAACTTTCTGAGTTTCTGTGCTAAAATTAAGTTTACCCATAAATATTTAAAAATCAGGATCATTTAGTTTTGAGCTCTAAAAATTTTTATGGCATGACAAATGAAATAATTTTGTAGCAAAAGAAAACCATCGTTATCTGAAATACTTTCATCTTTTATATTTATTTGCCTCATTAAGCAACTTAAGGAAATCAATATTTCATTTTGACCAGACCTATTTATAAACTCAGAAGTCAGATTTGGAATGTTAACCGATTTGGGTTTAATTCTATTTACTTTAAGGTAAATTTGTATTTTACCAAGCAAATTCCTGACTCAGCTTTGGGCTCTGCTTTTTCACAAAGATTGAGTGCAGGTAGATCTCTATCCATTCACTTTATAATTTTAAAGATGTTACTGTTTAATGTAAGGGTTTTTTTATAGTTTCCTTGAAATTGTTTTTAGTCTAGTCTGAGAAAAGTATAGGAAAGTTCGTAATTACAGTTGTCAACTCAACAGTTAGGAAATGTATGTTATCATGCAGTTTAAGTACTTAATCATACATATGGTATTTTCTTCCGAAGAATCTCAGCAGAAGATAAATGATGCTTGTTTATTCATTATATATGTTTGCAATCCTCTTTGAAACTATAATCTTGCAATAGGAGATTTTAGTGGAACTTGCTATTAGAGAGTATTATTGCTTTCCTGGAAGTTCTAAAAGCACAGAGCTTTGAACTGCTAGTCTTTTTCCTACAAGAACTTGATGGGGTGCCCTAGGACTTTTTCGTCTTTTACTACTTGATGATTCAGTAGTGAGATACTGAGGTGCTTCTTGCGTCAAAAGTTGCTTATTGCATTTAATGTCTTATCCCATGATTGTGTCCCTTGGGGAGATGGAGTTTTGCCACAACGCTATTAATAATATGACTGAGTTTACTCTCGTCTGATCAGAAAGTTATGCTCAATTTGCCTTCAAACTGCTGTGAACCTAAAAGTAAAGTTTTATAATAAAAGTGTAACTTAACACCTTTGTATCGAGGAGCTGAATTCATGTTTCTGCTTGTTAATCTCTAGCACGTATTTGGGTAGAACTTGTTTCATTGAAACTCATGAAGAAACTGGGACAGAGGCTTCTACAGTTTATTGGACTCTGGTGATTTTTAGAGACTCCGCTCAAAAAAACCCAACCCATTGGTAAAGAGGAAATGAAATACAAAAGAAAATGTTGAATTAACTTTTTCTGTAAAATGATTGGAAGGTACTGAGAATAGCTGAAATCGTGCACATACTTTACAATACTCAGTTTTCTATACAAGCAATTTCATTTGCCTCAGAAACAAGTAAGAACAGTTGAGGGGGAAGTGCATAATTACAGACGAGAGGAGGAGGCTCACCGGCAATCTGTGCTAACATGTGGTCTGTATTATGGAAAAAGTTGATGAAATCTCAACCAGAATGTGATCTGTGTCTTGATTTACATTCTCTTCCCTTCCAGAAACAGTTTCTAATACAGAAAGGTCAAGTTCTGCTCTTAGATGTCTCTATGCAGTGCCCATGAGACTCAAGAGAAACATGCTTAAAATCTGAGGCGATAAATGTGTAATACAAGGTATTCTTAAGCCATAGTAGCTACTTGTCCAAACTCCCTACAGTTACCATCATTTAATCCCAGTAATTTGTAAAACATTTTAAGATTCCTCAAATATAAAAGGCATACTGTTGTGACTGATTTAAATCCTACTAGAAGCCAATTTCCTCTTGCAAAATCAGTCTTCTTTTCTTTTTTTTTTTTTTTGTTAGGGATAGTAATGGAAGGATGGGGGTTGATGCTTAAAGTGTACGTGGAAACAGTGAACCAGTATTAGTCACGCTGATAGGTAACAGTGTGCTAATGGTATAATCTTTTTCTAGGCTTATAGTAGATATTAGGAAAAGCAGAGTACTGTGGATAGGTTTGAAGGAGAATGATGATTGATATGGAGTTATTTTCATTATTTTAATATTATTTGGCAAATACATTTTGCTTTTCTGTTTATTTTAGTTGGCTTTTAGCGTATTTACTTTAAGGAGAAAATAGAAACATCTAAGAGCCGGTCGTATTTTTAGGGTGGATTTGTGAATTTTATTGTCTCATACGTGTTTCTTAAAGCACCTTTTAAAAATACGTCTTTTCAAATGTCTCTCTCTAGGGAGGGGAAAAAAAAAGTATTTTTATTACTGCCCAAAGAAAATTATAGAGGTCTTAGTCCGTTTGTACACTCCCTTTGAAACAAAAGGCACATACTTGTTTTAAGATTTCAGATTGTGTAGATTTATAAAAGTTTGCATCACACCTCCTTCACGTGAATTATGAATGAGCTTGCATGGTCTTTCTTCACTGATACATAGTGTGGTGCATGGAGCATTCAAACCAGGAAGCTTTGCATATTGTAAAGTCTTAATCTTCCTGAACAAACAATGTTGATAAGATATTATATATTTCAGTGGGGACAGAGCCTTACTGGGGAGATTAACGTTAGCTTTTTGCTTTACATAGTTCCTTACGGTGTTAGTCCAAAGCTTGATATGTCTCCATTCCAAAGCAGTGGAGGATTCTTAAGTGGTGATATCATCACTGAGAGAAGATAAAGATCCACTGAACTAATGTGCTGAAGCTAGTAACAATGTGGCAGAAGTTAAAATTTAAACAGCTTTCATTCTTCTTTGTTTGATTTTCGCACTGCAAACTAAATTATATCCTTATCTGATTGAAAATGTTATGCGTGGTGGTGCCTGCTTCATTTTTGCATCTTGAAAGAACATTAAATGCTAAATCATTCTACATCAAAGGAAACTAATCACATATATCTTGAAATTGATCTATTATGTGTTCAGACCTTTATGGCCGAATTCAGCTGGAAAAGTGTACTTTCTCTTTAAAGGCAGCAAAATTCTTGTCTAAGGTGTAGTGGTTACCAGCAACACATAGAGGCACAAAGTAAATGGAGACTTGTCTTAAATAAAGCTCCTGCTGCTTTTGAAAATTTCAGTCATGATGTTCTTACCTATTTTTACCATTTAGTTTCTATCATGTGGTAAAAACACTGGTGATACAAGTAGGTGTATACTTGATTTAGAATTCTTCTGGGGAAAGTAATAGAAAACACTGAACATGAGAGACTTTCATGAATCTCCATCTGTGTGATAATTCTCCCTGATACACACCATAATTTGGTCTACTTCCAAATGACAACCAACCAAACTCGGAAGGTCGGTCTTAACGTTATCTCAGGCTTTTAATGAGTTCCTTGTCTGTTAAGAGAAGTTCTTATTTTCAACCTACAGATTGACAATTAGTGTTGAAATAATAACGTTAATACTTCGAAATATGTTTATTGTTGGTCACTATGAACGATTTGTCAGAGTAATCTGAATATAGTCTGTGTAAAAAGTAAGCAACTCATTACATTTCTATAAATGTGGACAATACTCAATATATGCTAGCAAAAATCAGTTTGATAAACAATTATGTGTAGCATTGACTTCTTCAGGATAAGACAGATGATTTGTAATCTTTTTAAAATTGTATCTCCACATAATCTTTGAAGTCCTGCCTGTTTCTTTTGAAGATGGTGTGAAGTTTGTGGAACTAATGCTGCTCTGTCAGGTGTTTCCATCTGAGCGTTAAGCTTTTGTAAAATTACCTTTCTTTCAGTGAAGTCCTTGGCACATAGAGCCCTGGGGAGTGGCATTTTTCAGTGCCCATGATTATTCAAGTCCAGTTAAGTTCAGGCACTCTATTTATTGACCAGTAGTATGTGGGAATGCTTTTTCAAAACAAAAATATTATTCTGCAGTAGGAGCAAAGCATTTAGATGACGAATTTAAGAAAAAATAATCTAGTCTCATACTTGCCATCAAGTCTTACATGGCATCCCTTGGTAGGCTTGACTTTTCGTCATGGATAGCTTGCTTTGCAGTTCTCTGCACTGTAGTCCCTTAATCTCAACAGGACTATGCACGAGAAAAAACTACAGTAGTAACTGTTTAGTAGATGCGGCTCTTTGCCTTATGTTATAAAATCTATCGAGGTGATTTGGCTCCTGACTGGGGAGAAAAGGCTTTGCTACCAAGTACAGTGTTAGAAGTAGTGTTACACAGTATATAGTGAAGTGTGTGATATTTCTAATAAGGAGTTTTTAATAAACACTTGTGTCTTTGAAGTTACTGCGCTCCCCCAAACAGTCAGAATTCAAAATTTTCTTTTGTATAGAAATTGGGTGGGTGACACACCACAGCCAGAGGTAATAAAAAGTAACAGTTTCCTGATCAAGTTAATGTGTTTAAAAATTCCTATAGTCATTTCTAACTCTAGCTTAGCTTAAAAATCAATAAATAAAAGCAATGTACTGTAAACTGTCTAACAGCAAGCATGTTTATTTGTTTGACAGAGTGCATACTTTGTAGACTAGGTTGTTTTTTGAGAGATGACTACTCAAAAATTCTTGCAGTGCTTTTTAGTATTTCATTCTTTAAGCGAACCTAAACCAAAGGAGCAGTAGTTTGTCTTGCCTTCCTTGCTTAAGCAGTTTTGTCTTACCTTTGGTCCCTTTCTTTTTGAAAATTATTGTACTACAAAAACAAATGTGACGTAGAATGCACGTGCTGTGATGATGACTTTTTTTCAAGGGCTGAACAGGACAAAACCAATCTTAAAACGGGGGGCATATTTATAAGCTTAATTTTGGAGTGCCTTTTCTAAGGCCGTTCAAGTAGATAACATTATTGCACATTTGAGATCTGTGATCTCAAGTAGTATGTGTAAATTTCAGTGGGGTGAACAATAAGTAGGTTTAAGATTTATGTATCGGCATAATTAGAATTTTTCCATTGACATGTCATCTGGTACTTTGCAGTTAGTTATGTTACATCTTCCTCTAATATTATTCAGAAAATACATAAGCAGTTACTTACTCATAATCATATTATGCAAAAAGGTGTCCAAGAACCTTTAATCTTTATGGATTTTTTTGCCAACTTTCGTTACTAAGGATTTGTAAATTAAATAGATTCATCAGGGCTGGGCGCTGCTCTATGCTAGCTCACACAGTTAAGCAACTGAAACACTCGGGTTGTAAGCCTAACGGATTTTCATGAAAACTGACAGATTTTTTATTTTTACTGTATTATGGTTGCCAGACACTAGTATAATTCATGTATTTTTGCCTTCAAACATGAAAGAAAAGAGCAGAGAGCATTTTTTTCTTTATGGTAGTAAGAGCACAGTAACGTGTGTTAAGAAAAGAGTGAGTCTATCTGAAGTAAGATTTGGTAACTTGATTTCTCTGGTTCACATTACACTGTGAAAAGAAGCTGTTCACCTCCCACTCTAAATCATTTCTTTTTACCAGCTGGAGAAGATCAGAATAAAATGGACCCATCCCTTTTCTTAGTCCCTGGTGGTGATGATGATCCAGCATTTGTTTTTCATTCAAACCACATGTTGAATAAGTGAAAAAGAGGAAATACATGCTGGTCATAGGTCAGGTGCAACACAGAGTTTATACAGATTTATTTTCTTTGTAGCATCTGCTATCCTGCATTTAAAGCTGTTGAATGTTGTTCTGCTTCCAGTTATTTTGAGGCAGATTTTCTTAAATAGTGACATTTTGGATTTTGGCATACCCTACTAGCCAGACATTCAGCCCTCAGAGCTGTAGAAACAGCCCGATTCCGCAGCTGGTAACTCTGCAGCAGACTGGCTTCTCAGAATTTGAACTCCCTCATGATCTCATAGGGTGGAAGCTGACTCTCTTTGTTTCTGGCCTCAAATAAAAAAGACTAAGCCAAAAAAAGAACCTGGAAAAGTAGTAGGGTGATGATAATGGGGTTAAGAAATTCTCTGCTTACCACTGCTTGGGCATGTAGGAGAGAATGAGGAGGAAGGAGCGCAAATGTACTGCAGTCTACAAATGCGAAGTTAGTTTTTAAGTAGGTATTGATTATGAGCTCAAGGTTTCAGTTTTCTTGTAATAAGTTACATGTGCATTTAATTTATACTCCATTAGAGGTACTGCAGTGCTCATTGCTTATGATTGGAGGAGAATCAGGAAAAGTGCATGTATCAATATCAGCTTTATTTGTTGTCTCTATTACACAAACACTTCTGGTAGTGTTTTTCTAGCTCGTGACTAAATTATGAATGATGTCCTGTTGGTTAGGAATTTGAAAGCAGTAATTTCAAATTGTCTTAAATGTACCAGCCGGCCAGCTAAGACTAAATAGGTATTTACAGCAGCTATTTTTGCAGATTTATAATGAATATTTTTTCTATATTTTTTTCTTATTACTGCAATTTAAGCTCAGTTTTCTCCAACTTGCCAGCATTATGAAATGTATTAGGATTAGAATTAATAGCTTACTATGTGATAAACTAAATTTTACAGGATTCAAGTTGCAGAAAAGGGGAATCCCAAATGGGCATAAAGGGTGGGAAGAGGAAAAAAGAAAGCATTCTTCACAATAAGTGTAATTAAGCACTGGAGGAGGTTGGCAACAGAGGCTGTGCAGTGTCCATCGTTAAGGATTTTAAAACTTGACTGGACAAGGCCCTGAGCAACTTGATCTAACTTTGAAGTTAGCCTTGCTTTGGGCTGGAGCCTGGAGTAGATGACCACTGGAGGGCTCTTGCAATCAAAATTTTTCTAAATTTAAACCACCAAAAATAAGTCTGAGCTGTACAAACGATTGGACATATTAGAAGGGAAAAAAGTCCTCATGTCCTTTCTGTTCTTCAGAGTTATAAACGTGCCTTTTCAAAATACAGAGGGAATACAATGGGAACTGTGAGACTAAATATCAAATGTCACACTGGAGACTTCTTGAGTATCCAGATTATGCATAAATATCTTAACCTATTTTATATGAACAGTGAGGAATTTTTTAATCTGATATTTGTAATTACGATAAACCCAGCTTTTTTTAGCTTGATGATCATGTCTTTAGTCTCATTTAAGATGAAAGTAAATAATTTTTTGTTTTGCTTTTCTTTTTCCAATTTCTCTTAGGAATAGGAGGCCTGCAAGATTTTGTGCTAAAGTCTGCAACACTGTCAACGTCGCCAGCTTGTCCACCATTTACGCCTCTCAACTTCGAAGCTACACCGATCGTTCGGGTAGCTGTTGAGCCGAAACATCCAAGTAAGTATAAAGGAGAATGGGAATAGTAATGCAAACTCACTGTGGTAGCAATGCAGCTTCCCACCCTTAGCGATTTGCCTAGTTTATGATGTATCCACTGACTGACCCAGTATAAAGTGAATATATGTATGTTGCAGAGAGAGCCATACTTCATTGTCCTTGTGAATTCTTCTAGCTGGCTAGCTCATATCTCGGTAGGTGAGGAGATACAGAAGACCTTGTTGTGCCCTTTATGGTCAGACTTAGCTGTTCCACAAGTAAGACACTATGTGATGCTAAAGGTTCAATATTCCTTTACCGTGAAGATAAGTATATTTGGGGGTTTTTCACTTCTGCTGACATTCTTTTATGCTACATCATTAAGCTCATGGTACAAATTTGGAGTACTCTGCTTCTAACTGCTATCTCCCCCAACCCCACCCCCAACCAGAGAGTAGTGTATCTCTGGCTGTATTTGAATTTCAGCCCAATTTTCATTTGTTGCTTTAGTGTTAGTAGAACCAAAATAACTGTCTTTCTGTTCAGTTACAGAATACCTTTAACACTAATACCACATGATTTTTAGAAAGCAATTGGACAGCTTAGCAACTATTTATTGACAAGGTTGAAAGTCTTTGTTCAACTGTGTTGGTCATGTGAAGTAACACTCTGTTTTTTCCACATTTTATTTACTTTTATGTCTGGATTTCTAGGGTACTTTTCAATTACACCCTTACAAGCTTAGCATTAAATATACAGTATCATATTTCTTTTAATAGTCTCCAAGTGAATGACAAGTTTAGTGTCACTCTTCCTTCTGAAAATGAATATGCATTCATAGAAAGCCTGTGGGTATTCTTTACCCCATATGTAAAGTAAGAAAAAGGAATTGTAATTAATTTTTAAAAATTGTATCAATTATGAAAGGCTGCTGACATGAGGTGTTTATGTATAGCTGTGATGTAATCTAGCCAAATTTGACTCAGCTGTGGTTGTAGAGTCTCCATTAACTTTAAGGCAACTCTTTTTAAACACCTTCATTTTAGGGACAGCTGTGTTTTGTTTCACTGAAAAGCTCTCACATTCCTGATTTTTCCCCCTTTCAGGTTGTAATAGCATTAAAGCTTTTCAGTGGCTTCCAGCTAGTTTAAATCCTTCCTGTGCTTCATTCACTCTTATGCCTTCTAAGTAATCCATATGGAATCATTTTTGCTTTTATTTAGTAAAGTTAACATGTTATTATTTATGTTTTTGGAGCATTTTAAGCATTAGCAATTTACAGGTTGCTACACTTAGCCGTGAAAGATTGCAAAGGAATACAGTTATTTACTGAAAGATGACTGTGAACAGTTGTAATAAATAAGAAAGGTTATTTCTCTTGATAATTTGCGAAAACGAAGAGAGAAATCCTGAAATTTTTAATCATCCGTATCAATAACATTCAATTTTTTATTGGTTGTGAGCTGTTTATGAGCTGGAGTTAATTGTATATACCAGCCAAGATAACATAGTCTTAGTCAAAAGCTAGCTTGGTATACTAAACCTGTTGTAAAATTATGTAAAACAAAAACGTGCAATCCATTCAAATGTGTACCATGATTATGATTGTATAATGTGAATTTTATCATAAGTACATAAATTCTTGCTGACAAATTATAAGTAAAGCTTATGTCTTCATTTGCTGCTCTTAAACCGTACCACTCTTTGTGACTCACAAGCAGACATTTGCTCACAGAAAGACCTCAGAACGTCGCTGAAAGTTTTTGAGTATTCCTAAAGTAGGTATTTGTGTTTAGACTTCCATAAAAACGGGTCATTGTATCTCACTTTTAAGTCTATCCTACTTCAAGTATTCCTTCTTCAGTATTATGTTGTTAATACCTTATTTTGCCAGGTGATATGCCTCAGCTGGTCAGAGGAATGAAGCTTTTAAACCAAGCTGATCCGTGTGTGCAAGTTTTAATCCAGGAGACAGGAGAGCATGTGCTAGTGACAGCAGGAGAAGTTCATCTTCAGCGTTGCTTGGATGACCTGAAAGAAAGGTTAGAGGGGCAAGGAGGAAGAAATATTTTTAGTCCAGTAGGTGTCTGTTGTATTTCTTTGTCAGATGCATATCTTTGATTTATATTCTGATAAAATAGAAGCTTCATCCGCCAACGGTTTTTACCATTGGATCGTAAGTGTACCTCTTTGTAGCTATAAAATTACCTGCAGTTGGGCAGAAGCCACTAGCTCATCACTTCTATACATCTTATACACCTTTTGGGCACTTTGTAGAAATGATAAATTGCAATAGCTTCAGGAGTCCAATTAAGAATGTGATGTACCATTTGTGCAAAATAAAAACTGAGGGCAATCATGTCTGATAAATGAACTCTCAAAAAATAGAAAGCACCAAGACCAAAATTGTATGTGCACACTCTATCCTGTTCCTTTGCTCTTCACATTGTTTGGTTTTTTTTCTTTTTAAATGTTGATCTGCTCTCTTATGAGCAGTATTTTCTGCAAGCTTAAGTCTATACATATAGTATCTTCTGGTGTTTCTTCAAATGGTAGAAGAATGATTGTCTGAAACAGTCCTTTCCTAGAACTTCATTTACTAAAAAAATTCTGGTACTTCTGTATGCATGCATTTACTGTCATTTTTTTTTTTTCTAATTTTAAAATGCAAACCTGATGGTGTATGGGTTGACTGTCCTCCTTCTGAACCCATGTTCATTCCAGTTAATATCAGACAACAGTCACTTCTTATGGAAGTTAGACTGGATCACTTCTAAAACTGGATGTATGCTTTAATGGTTGTCCTCAGTACAACTTAGTACAATACATTTTTACCTCTTTTAAAAACATAGAATTATTTATTGACACACCTTACTTGAATGTAATGTCTTAAATAGAGCAAAACTGGTTGCACCTGTCTTCAATGGCAGTTTGCACAGCAAGATGTATAAATGCCTTTATTATTGGCATTGGTCACAATCTGGAAAAAAGGGAAAAGAAAGAAAAAGCGATGTGATGGGGTAGTAGGATTATAGTGAGCAGCTAGTAGAAGTCCCTATATTTACATTCCTAATCTTTTTTGGTTTGGCTTTTGTTAAGAGAACTATAAACTGTCAAGAGTGACCATTTTGTGTCCCCTACTTGTATTCCTCAAGAAAATGTTGTCAGTGTTCCAAACTACCAAAGCACATAAGCACACTGTGCTTGTAGGATCATAAGCAGGAACAACGTGCTAGCTTGTGGGACAAGAATTGTCCTTTTCTTCTCTCATCATTATGTGGAAGGAAAAGTGAAGAATGGAATCCCTGTCTGCACCATTCCTCATGGATTCCATGTGAGTTCTGACACTGGTAAACTTGCATCAGTTAACTATCAAAGTGTGAAGAGGAGAAGTGTACTTGAAGATAAAACAGGTGATCCTTTATGAATAAATACAGAGATGTTTATTAAATATATGAAAGAGCTAACAAATCTGGCACTTCCTAGCTGGGTGGTAAAATCACACATTGGAATACTCAAAGATGTGAAGCTTTTACTTTTAGAGCATTTTAATCAATAGTAATTAATTTTCCTTATCTTGTGAAATACCTTTTAAAGTGTAGTAAAAGTTTTTCTGCAGAGTACTCGCTTCAAGACAAATAATTAATAAATACAAACTAATCTGAAGAAAACTGCTGTTGGTTAATAGCATTGCTGCAAACAATATATCAGTTCCTTAATAACCACACTTAATCACTGTTACAAATGCCAGTACAACAACATTGCTGAAACTTCTGTCGTTCTGTCTTATTGTGGTCTGCTGTACTTGGTTTTTCCTAGATGTTTTTATTTCCAACACAGGTTTTCTTCACTGTGTAGGGTATTTCCCAACTTAGCTTAAAAGAAAAAAAGCAAGCTTCTTAGGTTGTATCTTTCAACTCTTGACCCAAACGAATTCTTTTAAAAATTGCTAGCACTCTTGCAAAGCAGAATATAAATTATAGTTAACTATAACAGGCTGAACTGCACTGGTAGTATTTTTTCCTTTCTTTTGGTGTGGAAGTAGACCAAAACCTTTACCTACTGTCTCGTATCTCATTTTTTCTGCTTCCTCTGGTCCTTTAAAGGCAAAGATTGAATTTACCTTTTCTTAATTAGTCCAAAAATAAGATTCATCCACAGCATTACAAATGCGTTTTCTTCTGTTAGAAGAGTTTATACTGGAAGATTCTCAAAGATAATAAAATTTCCTAACAGACTGAAAAGCGTTTAATGACCTGAAATAACAGGGCTTTCTGGTATAGAATTGATAGTTTAATTTTTGTCTGTAGTTAATGGTCAATTTATTTTAATTATCTCCCATAGTTTCTTTTGCTTATGTTATAGTTTTGTATAAAGCTGTAGTCACGTAAGTAACTTTATATTAAGAAAAAAATTATCACTTAATTTCCACTGAAGCTACTGTACGATATAAAGCTACTTGGGATGGATGAGGGAGAGGGATTGTGTTTTGCTTTATAGCAAAGAAAAGGCTGCTGCTAAAGACAAATCTATACAGGTAACAATTATCTGACATAATGCTATAACGAACGTGCCCTATCTGGTGATACTCAGGAGTAGCTATTTCACTTGAAATTTCTTCCCTTCCTGAAGCCAATTTAAAAGCACTCCAATGTAGGCAGTCATTGCTTCTGCCTTCAGGGTACTGCCTTGTATATTTACATTTGTTACAAGATCACAACTGTGAATGATCCTTTAGGTTTGCAAGCAAATTAGTGGTTAAGGCTTCCACGAACTAATCACAATATGAATTCACCAGGGGCTTTTTTTTTCCCCTGCATTAATGCCTCTCCTGCTTCCGTGCTGGTTTCACGCACGTGGACAGGACGGGACTGCGCAGACGGGAATCCGCTGTGCCGGGAGTGCAGAGGGGATGGGAGTATCGCCTCCCCAAGCGCTCCTGGCTGCGGAGGGAGGACTTGGTCTGAACCTGCGAGGCCGTAGAAAGAACTGCGGCTCCACGCTTCTTTACAAAGGCCTGCTCAGCTTACCCCGCCCCGCATCCTTCCAGAGCGTCTCACTGCGTGGACAGATGTACCGGCTCAAATCAAGCGTCCCTCTTACTCGCTATCACGTCTGCAGCCATGCGGCTTAGAGCAGATGTCTGGGGAACAGTAAAAACAGAGTAACTAACCGTAATGCTTTCCTGGGCCTTAATCTTTTGCAGTTCAGGGCCTGTTCGGGGCCTGTTGTGGCTTCGTTGTCAGTTAACCCTGATCAGCCTTCCCCAAGCCCCTCGTGATCTTGTAGACCTCTATTGTATCCTTGAAACATCTGAAGGCTGCCTGTACTTCCACACCTTCGACCATCCTCATTCTCTTTTTTTTTTTTCCTAGTTCTATTGTATCTCGTCTGAGGGGAGAAAACAGCAGCACATAGTTTCCAAGATCTGGGTGAACTATTTACAGAGAGGCACAGCCATGGGTTTTTTTCTTCTGTTTTCATCAGTTCCTTTCCAGATCTTTCTGAAGACATAAGAGGCAATGCTTCTTATTTGAAGTACATAAGGTTTTTAAGAGCTTGAGTTTGAAATGCATTACCTAGTAATCTGTGTTGCAATCAGATTTATTCATGAACATCTCTTCCATGTTAAGGCCATTGCCCTACCTCCCATCCCCAAGTTTATAAGTATTTTTAAATTCTAGACTAATTTTTAAACTTTACTTTATAGGTTTGCAAAGGTACAGATTAGTGTATCGGCACCTATTATACCATTCCGAGAGACCATAACAAGACCTCCAAAAGTCGATATGGTGAATGAGGAAATAGGAAAACAGCAGAAAGTTGCTGTCATACACCAAACAAAAGAGGACCAAAATAAAATTCCTGAAGGAATTCAGGTTGATTCAGATGGGCTTGTTACAATATCTACTCCAAATAAACAAGCTACTCTCAGTGTAAGAGCAATGCCGCTTCCTGAGGAGGTAACTCGACTTCTTGAAGAAAACAGTGACTTAATTCGAACTATGGAGCAACTCAACACATCTCTGAATGAAGATAAAAAAACCCATGAGATAAATCAGAAGACTCTGGATAGGATCAAGGAATTCAAACAAAAATTGGAGCAAAATCTGCCGGGAAGAAAGTGGAGAAATGCTGTTGATCAGATCTGGTCATTTGGACCACGGAAGTGTGGACCTAATATTTTGTTATATAATTTTGAGGGCTATAGAAGGTCTGTGTGGCAGTGCCTTGGGAACACTGTGAAAGAAGTAAGTAAATACAGAGACTTTGACAACAGCATAGTAAGTGGATTTCAGCTGGCTACGCTTTCAGGTCCAATGTGTGAAGAACCCCTCATGGGTGTTTGTTTTACGGTGGAAAAATGGGAAATAAATACCGTTGGAGAGATGCTGTCAGCTAGCAGTCAGGATTCAGGGGAATGTGATGCCATGGAACATAAACAAAATGAAGATACTGCTCTAACAAGCAGTTGCACCGATGAAGTTTGCAGTGTGAATGAACACCAGGACAGCAGTCAAACTGTTCCAAAATCACCTGAGAAAATGAGTAAACACAAGGGAGAAGCTTTACTTGCAGATTGTTACGGTCCCTTCTCCGGACAACTGATTGCCACCATGAAGGAAGCTTGTCGTTATGCTTTGCAAGCAAAACCACAGAGGCTTATGGCAGCAATGTACACATGTGAAATTATGGCTACTGCAGAAGTTTTAGGTAAGACAGACAAAATAAACCTTTTTTCAAGAATTTGCTTTCTGAGATCCAAGGTGAGGTTTTATGAATTAGACCGAATCAGAAAGTATAACTTGATTAAAAGCTTTGTCAGAAGTTTTTTATAGTTCTCCAGTAGATTTGTACAGTGACTCTCTGATGCCTGTAGTATTTATACTGTTCTGAATGAAAATTTAGTGTTCGTCTTGCTTGTCTGAAACATAGCCTTAAATAGTAATGGTATACTTTTTTGGAAGTGCAAGATACAAAAATGTTGCCTTTTTGTAATATCAACTTCAGTAAACATGAACATCGATATTGTGCCTCAGAATTAAGCATTATTAGTTCCATGAAGAGATGAGGAGACCTATCCTGTTTGTAAAATGAGTGCGGAATCTTAGTAACTGTCATTTCAAGATGTTTTAATACAATAATCAATATAGAAGTAAAATCAGGAAAATGAGAGAATCTTAAATTATTGTTACAGTCCAGTTGGTAGATGATTTTTCTTTTTAGTAGCATCTGTGTCCTTCTGGTATGCAAGTTGCTCACTTTGCAAACCAGTGCATACCAAATTTTTGGTCGCTTATATTACCTTACTACTTACACCTACTTAAAATTGTTGTAATGACCTACTTACTTTACAACAGTGTTTAACTTCCCCTAACATTTGTTCTTGGAGTTTTCCATGGGAGTTGCTTGCACGCCGAATCTGATCCAATGCACCATTTTTACACACTCCTGCTTCGTGGAGGTAAACTATGTAAACTGCTAAAAGCTGAAGAGTAGTGTGAAGAAGTATCACACGTTTAATTATTATTAGCTTTTGCCCGTTGATATTCCTACCTTTTGAGCTCTTCTTCCCTTCTCTCTTCTGTATTCCAGAGACGGAAAGCTAGACTCTTTTTCATTTTGCTGATGTCAGTGAAATTTAGCTGGGAAACGACTTTACCAGGCTCTGTTGTAGCTTTTGGGTTTTGGATTTTGATAGCAATTGTTATGTCTTTTGTTTGTTTGTTTTTTAAATAAAGCTATTAAAATTTTAGATGACACATTTTAGAGGGCAATTCACATCCATTGGTAGTATTATCTCTGGCTCAGTTGTGTGAGTGAAAACATGGAGATTCAAGAAGAGAAAAGCAGCTCCTCCTTCCCTGTGTGCTACGTTTATGGTGACCCCTAGGCTCTTGCAAATGGTGATCCTGTTTTCCTTCCATGGTAATTCTTTCCAGTATGAAGCTTCTTTATTTTAGTGTGCAGGGAATGCAGAAATTGTGTAGCATTTTCACCTGACACACTGAAGCATCCTTCAGTGAAGTGGTGAGCAGGACTTAAATATTGTGAGGAGCTGGACTTAATACGTATTTAAAGTGAGTCTATTATGCACAGACTTATTCTGTATGTTGCAGCACCTTGAAACTGTTTTTGAAATTGCAAAGTAACTTGTTTTAACTATTCTGAATAGGAAGATCTTACAGTATATCTTGGTGATTGATGCTGCTAAATCCATTCAACTAATTAGTGTAGAGGTAGAACCAGTATTTCTTCAGTATACTGCAGTCTGCTCATAGTGGTAAAACTGAAGACCTCATATAGCTTCTTTGTGATAGCATTAATTGAGGAAATACTCCAGACTGCTTGGATGAAATACATGTAGCTAGAAACCATTTAGTAAGCTATAAATTGTCTCCTGGCTTTTATGTTTTCAAAGAATAATCTGCAGTGAATTATGGCCAGAGTATGTGAATCTAAAGTGCTTTGTGATAAATGTTACCTTACTTATCTCATTAATATGTGTGCAAAGTTTTAAGTAGGACGTAGAGAACAATTAGTAAAATAAATATTTTTAATTATAACCTTAATAACCTATAAAGCGGTTTTGAACTTACTTGCTTTATTTAACAAATGGCTTTAATATAAACTGTGTGGTACGTACGCAGTATATGCACAGTGACCATGATGTGATACTCCTTTGCAGTGGGTATGTTTAAACTTGCATTTTAAAGCAGTTACTGAACTGTGAGTTGCACTGAGATAGGATCATTTCTGAGAATTTTTGGGACTCACTGAAATTTCCATAGACTTGAAATGGCTAAGTTATATTAACAAAGGCTGTACATGCATGGCAAACGCAGTGGCTTATCTTCAGAATGCCTTAATCTTTTTGTGATTTTTAAATACAGAATCTTAAGTATTTCCTCAGTTTCCTCGTGAGCAGTAAGACGACTGTTGTGCATAGTACTGGTGAAGTTCAGTCAGAGGAGCAGCGAGGAGGTCCTCGTAATGGCACAGACAGATAAAATTATCAGTGATGACAGAAAGAACACTAACCCGCATTTTATTAGAGAACTATAAACTCTGAAATGATTGGTGCTGAGCTGATGCTTCATTACCTGCGCCTGACAGGAAGATTTAACTGTACTAGCTGTGTGCTTGTGCTGAATTTCCTGAACAAGGACCAGATTCTGTATTTAAAAAATAAAGACAAATAAACCCACTCCAGCATTTCCTCTGGTATCCCACAAAAGGCTTAGAATATACATGCAAATCAATGTACATGGCTATAGTATTTAATAATATCTTTCTGTCAACTCAGAATGGGTGGCAAGTATTATGAAGTAATGTATATTTCTAATTATTTCCAGGAAGAGTCAGTTTTTCCCAGCTATTTAAAAGGTAGCAGTATGCATGCATGTTTTTTCAGTGCAATATAATATAAAATATTTGAACCTCTTGGAAATTGATACAAACTTGTTCTTCATGGCAAGGTACTTCTAAAGTTAATTTGCACATCTAATACTAACTATTCACATTTGTAAATGAAGGCATTCCTAAAACATTTTTTCAATACATAGATTTCCTTGTGTTTTTATTATCTCGATCAACACAAATGTGTTTGTTAGTATTTATCTGTAGAATACTTAGCCCATAAGTTTGCAAAAACATTTTAAAAAAATTAACTTAATGCCTACTGTAAAGTCAAACATGGGCATTTTTACAGCTACTTTAATGATATATACACTGTATTTCAATGGATTGAATATTAATTTGTGAAAGAAAAGTAAAAATTACCCATGACCAACTTAAGACTGAATTAATTAAAAAGCTAATTGAACATATTAAACATAATAAATATGTAGCATTTCAGATAAACTAGTTTTCCATGATTAGAATAGCACTGCAGTATCTGTGACAAGTACCATATAGGGATGTGGTGATCCAAACAAACTTCTAAAAGTAGCTAACATACGATTCCTGAAAAACAGTAATATTTCTTAGTAATGTTTCTCAAATATTTGATTGTAAGAAATAAAGCAAGTTGGACACATAATCTGTCAAAGTGCCCTTTAAAAAATCGCCATGATTGCATAAAATGCAACTAGTGCAAGCATTATCTAGATCCATACAGTAGTAATAATTTATTGAATTTTACTCATACGGTTCTGCACACTGTAATGGCAGAGTATGTTGTTTGTTTGAATTTAATGGGTCCACTTAATTGATACACTTACAAGGAAGAATTTTAGCCAAAGAAATGATGTATTTTACTTAATGCTGAAGCTTCCTGAATAAATGTTTATGTATTTCTCCTCATGATGCAGAATATAAATATACTGGTAAGCTCATCGACATTATGTCTTTGCAGGTCGTGTGTATGCTGTCCTGTCCAAAAGAGAAGGCAGAGTGTTACAAGAGGAGATGAAAGAGGGAACGGATGTGTTTATTATTAAGGCAGTCCTGCCAGTAGCAGAAAGCTTTGGTTTTGCTGATGAAATCAGGAAGAGAACTAGTGGCCTGGCCAGTCCGCAGCTGGTGTTCAGCCACTGGGAGGTAAAAATATCTATTCGCTCCATCTGGTTTGGTGATCTATTTCCTGTAGATGTGGCAGACTGGAATAATAAGTGGAAAAGGTTAAGTTTTGGTCAAGAGATTTGATTAATCCCTTTTTGAAATGAAGAGGGAGAAAAATAGCTTTATATTAGTCTTGGTTCCTTTTATAGATATGCTGTTCAGGAATGTATTTATATTTCGTTTAGATAGGATACTTTTTTATTTCAGTAGAAAGTAAGTCCTCCACAAATGAAATGGGTTCTTCATAAATGTGTTTTCCTGAATTTTATTTGCCTTTTTTAATGAGTTCTCTGGTTAACTTGTTTGGGGACTGGAAAAAAAAAAACAAAAAACAAACCCACAAAACAACCACATCCTACTACTAATAGAAAATGTAACAATAAATCTAATGCATATGAAAGTTAATCTTTAAGGTGTTGCCAGACACCTAGGGGTTTTTTTTGTCCTTATAGATTCCAACACATATTTTCGTACTTAAAGGCAAAGGGAATAGATTTCATTCTTTCAAAATCAAGTCTGATGATAGTGAGTAGAAGTGTCCTCAGAACATTCCCTTTGGTCTTCTTTGTCACTTAAAGAAATGAGGTGAAAATGAAGGTGTAAAGGAAATATGCAAGCGGGAAAGCTGATAAGGAGTGTCATCTGCTGACAGTACACTCTGCTTTGTTCCTATGATGCGGACAGTAGATCTTCAAGGAGAAGTATAAAAAGCTGTAAGTCAGAGCTCCTTGAACAAGACAAACAAACCTGCATGGTAGGGCTTCTCGGAAGACTCCGCCAAAGGAGCTGAATGTGGGTTCAAGGGCAAGAGTTAGTGGGTATAAGCTTTTCATGTTAAATTTTTAGAATAACTAAAGTCCAGGTTTTTCCGTTTGGGTGTGGGGTTTTTTTGTTTGCTTGGTTTTTTTCTCTTTAGTCAGGTGTTCCTTTATTTGGTGTTAGGACCATAGAAACTTTTGTAAATGGATTAGAAAGTCTTTTGTTTGTTTGTTTTCCTCTCATCTTCGGATTTATTTTGTGACCTCAAATGTCAAGTCTTTGAGTTCAAACTACTACAGATTTTTGAGGTCAGTAATACTCCATGCAGTTGCCAGCTATGGTCCGTTTACCGCTGTTTCTGTCCGATGTACGTGCTGTTTTTTCACGTGGTGTGGATTCTTCTTCATTTCCTGTAGCTAAATTCTCCTAATAGGTAGTGCCTGTTAAATATTTCGCTGGCAGTATTTCTTGGTTAGTAATTGTTGAAACTGCCTTAGGACTTTTATGTGGGTGCTAATGGAGAAGGAGGATCTCCACAAACCAGCCGAGTCGTGCTATCAAAAGAGTTGGGAATCGTTGAAATAGTACACTTGGAAAAGTACATTATTTTTTTCCGTGGCAATGATATCTTACTGGTGTTAGAAAGTGCAGTGGACCAGGGACTTATCTTTCTTCCCTCAATACTGATTCATTTAATCTTCCTGTAACTAAGTCTGACTTCACAGAGAGCCGCAGAAGGGAAAAACAGAGCTACACTGAATGAAAAAGAAAAGAAAAAAAAAAGGCAACCCTCCATAGATGGTATATGCACAAAAAAAATAAAGCAACAACTCTTTGAATATAGGGATCTAGGTGTAAGCCAGTAACAGATTAGGTACCTCAAACCAGTGAGAGTTGGCATTATTGCATACAATGGTCTTGTCAGTTGGGGATGTTCTCATCTGAAGTGCAGCTGGTGAGGTTTTGTGGTTTAACTGGTCTTTTGTCTGAACAGCCTCTGCTATCAGTGCGCTAAAGGAATATCGAGCGACATTAATTCCAGCTAACCATTGTTTTGTGCCAGTTTCTTTAGGATTTGTAGCTACTGTGTGCTCCAATACTAAGCGAAAAGATAAAACCCTCTTGTGTCTCTGACCTTCCCTTCTATCCCCAAACCTCGATGCCTATGTTCGCTCTGTAGGATGTTAAGAATTTCACATAAGAAAAAAGTTCACGTGAAATTATAGATATGCATAGGAGAGGGAGATTTGAACAACTGTCAACATTTTCTAAAACTGACCCTCAGGAGAGATTATAATTACAGCCTGTATGTTACAGTGCAGTGGTAGCAGGAAAGAAGATTGTGAAGCCCGTCACCTTTCGACTTGCAAACCTGTCGGTGGGGAGGGTTGGGCTTTTTTGTCACATTGAAAGTCAAGCTCGCTTATTTTTGTGACAAAATAAGCCTTTTACTAAGCTCCTAGCAATGCTGGCTCTGTGGCAGAGGGAGTGCATGCTACTCTCACATCATCAGCAGAATTGCTAAATAAATACAGTTTTCAGAATCTCTAGTGGTGGTATGACAGAAGCCAGAAAAAATAGTTTTGTGTCTCAGATCGCATGAGTAATTTGTAGAGCTTTTATCTGTTTCTTTTTCCTCTTTATATTCTGCTAAAAAACAAAAAACCCAAACCCCCAGATAAATAAAAAAACGTACCGGGTTTCATCAGGTATTAGGCATGACTTTGACATTGCTACGTTACTGATGAATTATGATGGTAAATGTATATACATGATAAACAAGAGCATTTTCCTTGAATCCCAATTATTTAATTTATCATTGTGTAAGATAATAGGATGTGAACTCTGTCTGTGTAATCTTACACTATTTTTTCCTTAGTGCTAAAAATGGAAAGGGAGTGTGATAGCTACTTAGTTTTCTTTTGCTTTTCCAATGTTACTGAGTGCATGGGTGCTGCTTGAATGGCGTACTGTCTAAACCCTTCCATGACACTCTGAATTAGTTCTGTTAGTGGTGTTTTCTCACTGTGCTCAGCTCATTAGCTGAGTACCTGGGACATGTATTCCTCTATACGGATTCCTTCTGATGTATTCTTATCCCCATTTTACAGATTGTGGAATAGACACTTTTTGGTATTTTTAAACCTTTAAACGTTTAATCTTATGGAAGTCACATGCCTAAAGTTCGTTTGAAGAAATGAGGTTTGAATTAATTTTTTTTAATTATCTTTATATTTCACTAATAGGATCTGTAGACTATAAACACAGGAAGGTGAATGAATGATAAAGCCTACATTTAAATGAAGCCATTTTGGTCTCTGTGGAAATGAAATGACTGGGTTTTTTTCTTCAGTTAATGAAAGTATTTTGTATAGTTCAGAGTGGTCCAGCCCCAGGGGATGGAGCAATACATGTATCGAGGTTTATCTTGTCAGATACTCCTTCTTTATTAATTTCTTCTGTCACACTTATACAGTTTATTCCTGCCTGTAGAGGACAGCACCAAATAGCCATTGGTGGGAGATTTCAGTTTGGTCCCAGTTTAAACAAATTAATTTCAAAAGTCAGCCAAGTATTTTCTTTTAAGATATCCTTAGGAAAATGTTAAATATATTGGGTTTACGTGGCCATTTTTTCTTAGATTTCCATGTAAACTTTCTTCTGAATTCTTAAAGTGTATAATGTTGGGATAATTTTTAATCCTTGAATTAATAATACACCTTCATTTAGTGTATGTTTTTGCCTGAGCCTGTTTCCTTTGTAGTCTCTTAATTCTTGCAGTTACATCTTTTGCTCAGTCATGTTATTTTATCTTAATCATAAGCTTCTTTGAACAAGAAGGTATTTGTGATTGCACAGTGCTTAGAATAATGGAGCCCTAACCCCATTTGGGACGTCTGTGTTATAGTAAGGAAATAATGCATGTGGCTCTAGTCAGATGCTGACTGAATTCTCAGCGAGTGCAGGAACCGAGACACCTACTAGTTGTAAAGTGGTGAAATGTATAGTATTCCTGCTGGCTTGCATCTTTTACTGCATAGTGATTGGCTGTTAGGCACACTTTTATTCTTGGGGGGCATGGGCAAACTGTGAACACATGTTCAATCTGAATTCTTTTTCAGTATCCCTTCTAAGTAGAATAGTGTCTAGAATATGCTTTAGGACTCTGGAGAAAGGTAAGGGAAGGACTGTGTGTGATAATTAGTAGGAATACGAGACATTCTGGACCTGGAAGTTTTATATTCTGAATTTTAATTCATTCCTTTCAAACGGTAAGTCATTTTACAACTCAGAAGATGAGGGCTTAATGCAGAAGTTGGTGGATGAGGTTAAGCCTGCATTACACAGGAAGCAGACTAAGGTAATGACAGAGAGTAAGGATCTGTGAATCTCTACTGGGTTTGAACCGTAACTTTACACACATCGTTGCGCCAGTGACAGTTTAGGCGTGTAAATGAATTCTAGGAGTAACCTGGAACCTTTCAAATACGGAAAGCTCATTGTATTGCCCAGGACATCTGAAGCTAATTAAAAGTGGTAGTGGTGTGACTTTAATTTTCCCGCTCAATGCATGTTTCTGAAGTAGCAGGAAAAAAATGCAGCAGGAGAGCCACACATCTACTTTTTTCTTTCCAGTTCCCAAATTCTTGTTTGCAGCTACTGACTGAAGTCAAGGCTAAAGCTCAGCTGTCGCTGGTCGAGACACAAACAAGAATGATGCTCTTGAGCTGAAATAAACTTCTATGACTTTATTATAATTAAATGTGTAAATGTTCATTAGTACAATATTTATTGGAAGAGGAATTCCTCATATCTGACTTCAGGGATTTTAAAGCCTTGGCCGTCCCCTTTATAATATTGTGAATGGGATCTCTGAACTATGAAATACTTTTGGATGTTCATTTTGCTTATAGGGAATCTACGCTCCTAATGCATCTCTGTATGTTAAACATCTGAAGTTTGACTGCAGGTTATTCCGTATCCCCTTAAACCTTCTCTCTCTGAAAGAAAACAAAAAGCTATGGATCTGTACTTCTGGGGATTTTTAAAGCTTTTGGAAGATGTCTGTGGATACAAAATAAGTGAACTTTACTGTTGGGTTTATAACTTCCATCTCTCTTGCTTGGTCTCTCTTTTTTTTTTCTCCAGTTGTTTTTTTGCCAAACATTGTAATTTACTATCCAAAGCTGTTGAGAGAAAATGCTCTGAAAGAATACAGAGAGAAATAAAATTGGGAGGTTTTTTTTCAAGTTGGTTATGAAGAGAGCAGTCTATTTTCATGCTTTCTTTTCAATGCCTGTATAAAAGTAGATATAATAATCTTGAGAAGAAGATATGTTGTGTTTATTTGTTTGATACATAAGTTGGTCTATAGTGATGCAAAGTGGCAGCATTCTGTGAAGCCAAGATTTGGCTACAGGGTAGTCAAACAACTGGTAAAAAGGGAGGCTGAAAATTAGTTGTTGGGTTTTTTTTTCCTTTCAGGATGTGGTATAGAGATTAGCTATTTGTAAAATAGGCAAGCTGTTATACAAAGTATTTGGTACAATGTGAAAGTTTTTGCGTTTTAACAAAGTAACTGTGAGTTGTTTTTATTTTGAGAACATTTATGTGTAGGTGCTTCTGTAAAATTCTTTAGCATATTGTAGATATTTCTCCTCCCACCCTCTGCTGCTTAATCCTCATCCCCTGCACGATGTTCTGTGGAAGTGTTTCAGGTGCTCAGCACTTCCCACAGTCACTCGGTACGCCCAGGCAGGAAAGGAGGCGATATCTGCTTTCCAGTGTGGTGGAATGGGCACAGCAAAACGGCGAAGTTGAATCTGCAGAGAGAATATTCTCTTCCTTTCTGAATAGGAAGCATTTGGGGCTGGAAGGGGTTTACAGAGGAGTAAGATACCTGTTATGAAAGGGTTTTTCACTGAATAAAACCAGTAAGACCCCATAGTTTGTTAAACAACAATGAAGAAATGACACAAACTTGCAGAATCTTTCCCTGAGATTTTAAGTTATGCTTTCTTTCAAGGACAGGCTGAGATCCTGGCTGCTTTGAAAGCAGAATGGCAAAATTATTGATTGGTTTTTACCTGTTCTTCAGTTGTATATTGCTGAGCGACAGTATTTCAGTGCTGTAGTACAGAAATCACTTAACAATGGTATTCGGGCCGCTCTCCGTTACAGGTTATGGGAGCTCCTAGTCATGTGCTAACATCTACCTGTTTCACCTGGAGTCAATGGAAAGCAGCTGTTGATGTGGAGATCACTTTTAAAGCTGCCAAATGTCATCTTGCAACACTGCTCTAGGATCTATTTTCTTTCACGTGGAAGTAAGGAGTGACTTGGAAAACTACCTGTCGGTACAGGCAGGAGCATGGTATGCCTTGGGCGGTAGTGGACTGCCATACTGCCACGGTGCTTTCCAGACTCTGTGGAGGCTTGGGTTAAATACAGGAATTAGCCAGACGCTTGGGTACCTTTACGCTGTGTGTGAAACTCAAGGAAGGGCTTATTTACTGAGATAAAGGGTCTTTCTGGATCTGAGGTCTCAGGAGCGTAGTCAAGAAATTAGCCTCTATCCACTTTTGAGACGGTCATCTCCTCCCTGCTCTGTTCGCACCCCTCAAATGTACGAGGCACTGTTCAGAGCCCACCCCGACCCGCCTGACCTCAGTCTTGTTGGGTACCCTGCCTGGTGTCCTCTGTTCTAGAAGCTCCCTGCCAGTACCCGAATGGCCTTGCACCGTTTGGTGATGTTCAGTGCAGAAGCGCTTTCACAGCATTACCCAGCATATTGCTGAAAAGCCAGCAGGTAACACTTCTTCAAGGTCTCATTTCACATAAACCTCTGCAAAGTTCTGTCATTTTACCTGAAAGGTAGAGGTAATTTCCATGTGATGGGGCTGCTTCAGACATCTAAGACATGGATATCAGCTGTACCCTTTTAGTTGCGTAGTCTGCGGCACTACTAAGTGATGGACACCATTTGAACCGTGAGTGTTCTTGAAGTATCTTTCTAGCACCAGTTTTTTCTAAGGTCAAAAGGATTGTGATACACTGAAGCTTGTGTCATCTTTAAAATCTGCATGATAGTTCTTTTGAAGTATTTTTTTTTGAAGAACAACTCCGGCAAAATGTTTTCCCTGGCATGCTAAGGGCTGCTTGTGGTAGTGCCCAATCACGCTGAATTTAGTGGTTCTTGGGATTTCTTACTAAGCAGTTCCCGAAGGCCATAATGTTGCTTGCTGGTCTTAAGATGTTCGTTGGACAGTGTAAGACTGCTCTTTCTATTCATGGTCGAACTAAAGAACTTTCCACGCCGATGATATTTGGCTCAGGAGAAGTTTTCTGTCCTCGTCAGGCAGTAAGGACCAGTAGGGGAAATGCTACTAGGAACATGGCTGTGTTCCCAGATTTGTCTGACCTTTTGGATGAACTAGGCAGATCCCTTCTGTTTGCTTTTGATGCTTCCCTCAACCTTGTTTCGCATAATTAGGCTGCCTTAGGCAGAGACTGCTTCATACCATCATTTTGTGAAATACACTAGACAATGGGACCCAGATCACTATTGAAGCCATCTGGGTGCCACTGAAATGCAAATAATAAATCATCCTCAGATTAAGTCTTAAAATTCCAAGTCCTCTTGAATTGGAAGTGATCTGCTCTAACTCAAATTTTACTGAAAAGTTTGATCAGCTTATGTAATCATTTGCAGAATTTAGTACACATTGTATTGTCTTTCAGCATTAACATAGTACACTCATAGTGTTTGTATTTTTATGGATTAATTATTACAGGTGTTCAGATTATGTCTCTGATAAAGATACAGGCATTTATTGTTTGAATAATTAATGTGGAAGTTGTTAGGCTAAAAGAAAATGACAGCTGCCTTGCCTATGCTACTCTGCATGTGGTTACTAAATAAGTCTTATGAGACTTCATTGTTTGGGTGTGTTGGTTTGAATAGTTGTGACATTTAATGAAACATCTTGCTTTAGAATGATTTCTTTTTCTCAAGAATACCCTTGCACTTACAGTATTTGAAGTAGTCTATTGAAATACCTAATCCCAGCTGACTTCATTATAAACAGTCTTTTATTTATACCTAGAGTGGGCTCGTAGTTCTGCAGTGAGCTATGGAACACGCTCTTCAGCATGTATTTGTTTCTTTTAAGTATAACGGCATTCTAGTGATTTGCTTATAGTCATACTTTAAACAAATTCTGTCACTCAGGACTTCTATAAAGTCGATCAATGAACATATTGTTAAACGATACTATTAAGGAACACTTCCATCACTTAAGAATTGCATTTGCGATAACAGATTTAAGAATTGTGTCAGCTGCTGTGCACTAATTCATTTTACTGTATTGCATTTTGTATGGCTGCATTTAGAGAAAATATTTGTTCTCTAATAGAGTAAATGCTAGTCCATTGATCCGCTACGCAAACCTTGATTTATAATTAACTTTCTGAAAGAAATTGTTTCCAGAGGAACCATCGGGGTGTAGTGTAGAAATATTTGGTTGGGTTAACTAGGAAGCAGTAGCTGCCTTGCTGCTTTGTCATGCATGCTTCGGAGGAGCAATCATGTCTCTCTTTCTGGGCTGTTTGGAGTCAAGGCTGCTGTTGTCCCCATTAGATTATTCTGGTGTTGAATAATAAATAAGCATAGGCCTGTGGCTAGTTTATGCTCTTATAAAGAAAAATTCCCAAGCGCTAGCAAAAGTTCCTGAAGAAAAGATACTCTGAATTTCCTACTTATCAAATCACACACAGTATGGTGGTGTTTTAAAATATACTTTACCATAATGCTAACGACACCATCACGTCATTAGTTTTGCAGTGTCTTTCTCCTAATAGTGGTTCCTCTTGATGTTACACTGGAGGTATAAACGGTTTGGCTGTGATAATTTTCTTGTCACCGCTGCTCAGTGGTTCCCAGACACACATGGCATACAGGCAGAATGAGAGAAAGGCGGACAAAAGACCTTTGATAGAAGGTTAACTGAGTCACTTAACGATTTTTCAGCTGTGAAAGGCATGTTATTTTGAATTTCCAGTTCTGTTCTAATTGAAGTTTTTGTTTAGGAATGTAACTTTTCGAAAAAGCACTGTTAAGATACTATCACATTTCTGTTTTTAAAATGAATCTTAGGCTATGTAGTTTAGTTTTGTACTGAAAACTTAGTATGTGGAAACATCTAAATAATTTTAAATTAAAAATTACGTGCAACATAGAATAACATTTGTGGATGTCTTTTTCTGCTTTGATCCTGTGGATCTCCCAGGATCCACAGTACATGCCCTCTGTTAAATGGCTACATCGTATTCCAGAAGGATTGGTCCATTTAGAATCTAATTAATCATTTAGGACTTTATCCAGACAAAAACTCAATTTCTGTCACAGATTCCAGAGTCATCCCTATGTGGTTCCCATGAATACAAACAATAGCTCAGGGGCTAAAAAGCTTCTCGGCTCCGATTCCAGGAAACCCAGACCCACCATTCTGACAGCTACTATTGTAAGCAAATTGATGACAATGCTTTTGGAGCATTGTACGGAAACATTTTTTTTTTTCCTTTTGCTTGCTTGCACTGTGTTAACAGAGTATGGGGAATGATGGATGCCACCTGCTATATGCATTTACTTGGATTCGTTAGTATGATGTGAATAGAAGAGGGACAGTCTAGTCTGTGCCCCCACCTACACTTACAGAATCAGAACTTTAAAAAAGAAACATTCTGACTTTTTTTTTTTTTGTATCCCTATGTCAGTAACACCTCTGTGTAGTTAGGGTGGTTTATGTTAACATATATCTATACGTGGCTATTTGCTGACTTCTTAAAGGAGATGCACAGCTGATGCCCCAAGTTCCAGCTGACTCAGGAGAACTGGCTTCCTCTTTCTCATTACTTGCCATGGTGCGGTAACACAAATGGCGTGTTCTAATTAACCTCACCTTTTGCAGTGTGTCCACATCGTTCAGACAGGCATGATCCTCTAACGGAAGTTTTCAGATGCCATCGTAACTCGCTCTAGAAGCAGCGTGTAGTGCCTGAATTATTTCGACAGGTTGAGAAGCGAAGCTAGCGCCAGAGGTGGCTTTTGAAACCCAGTTTATGTCTCTTTACTGTGCTGTTCTGCATCATGTAGCAGTACAAGGTTCACCCGGGATTCTGTAGCCCCGTGCTGCAGTAAGTTTGCACGTTCACCCTTGCTGGCTGCTAACTACTAATTAGGACATACGTTTGAGCCTCCTGTTAGGTCAGCTTTCCTGAGAGCTAGAGATACCTGTTGGAGCATAAAGAATTATTATTATATTTCTTCTTCTAAGAAGTATCCAGTGCAAAACTTCAGTTAACATGAGTAGAACAAGTCTTTCATAAATTATTGAAAGAGCCAGTCTGTCAAACCTGGGGATTTTTTAAAGCATCAATCACTGCAGTATTTAAATATTTACAGGTAGATTAGATCGGTAAGTTCAATTTTGTATACTTTTGGACTTCTCTGTTGTATTCATTCTTCAAGAACCACTGTTTCACTGTTTTTCTCTGGGCATAACTTCTGGGTGTTAGATCTCTCGCTGATGTAAAAACAGCTTCATCAAAGGGGATCGTAATGGCCTTTTAAGTTATCATAGTTTGTAGCTGTATAATCTCCCTCAGCAGTACAGTCTGGGGCAAATCCATTGAGCATGAATCACCTTTTCTTATTCGCGCGTTCTCGGACTTTGAAATTTTTGTTTGTTCAGCTCTTTAGGCAGATTATGAATGGTGAAGTCCGTGGTGGTTTTCTATCATTAAGATGTTCGGTATGAACATCACTACAGCTTCATCAAGTCAGCATGCAAGTTTTGCCCCAAAGTTGGAAAATCCCAGTAGTTTTCACTGCCTCTTTATTTCTAAATGCATAAAAGAATGGTAAAATTTTCAAGCTCTCCAAGAGTGAGGACTGTGCCTTTTTTATTGGTGTAAGCTTTAGGTTTCTAGGCATTGGTTACAAGGCCCTGCGCAAGACATCAGAATGGTTATGACTCAGGCAGATTCTTCTATGGTTAGACAGTCCTCCTTACTTTCATGTTAAAAATAAATGTAGAAACATTTGGAAAGCTAAGTTTTTCATACTGTTTATTTATGAGCTGTGCTTGCTTTTGGTTTTCAGCCAGACAACCCTGTGCATAGTCATTTCCCACCTAAGCAATTGAGATTGGACGACACTTTCAGCACGAGTAATATTCCGCTTAATTTACCAGCACTGAACCTACAATGTTAACCTAATACAAAATAGCCATCTTCTGCCATAGTCATTTTCCTAACTCCCCATAAAGTGTAAATTGTTTGATTGTGTTAGGTGTTATTTAAGATGGGGTATTAAATTAGAACTTTACAATTGTTGATGTTTCTGGGGAAAATTGTCCATCTTAAGCCATAACCTTTTATCTCCTGTTCTTGCAAGTTTGTGTAACTTAAATAAGCATTAAGAAATTTTGCTTAGTTTGAAATATCATATGGCAATTAAAAATATTTGTCAGAAGAAAAGGTTTATAGCACTAAGCTAAAATTGGTAGTTTAGGGAAGTTTGTTCCCTCCTTGTCAGTTACTAATGTTAGTGCTAGTATTATATATTTCAGAAATTACCGTAGGGTGATGTCCTCAATTATTGTCACAGCTATCATGATTCTTACAGTAACTAATACTTACCTGCACTCCTTTTTCCATTAGGATTTTGTTTGAGAAATGGACATAGTATTACCTTTGGGTTTTTTAGTAAAAATATATTACCTGTAACTGCATCTTGTGAGGAAATCTACAATAATTTAAGTGAAAAAAGTATTTTTGAAATTTGCCACAGAACCTGAGTAACATATACAGTCAATTTCATCCTTTCCTAATGCTCATGTTTAGCATTCTTGGAAGGTGACCTTGTTATTTTTCACTAAGTTCCTTAGTGCTCATTAGCTACAGTATTTTCTACTCTGTTTTATGGTTAATTATCCACTAATGGGAAGGAAGGTTAAAGCTCCGGACTAAAACCCTACACAGTGTTGGTTGGTCACCCAGACATCAGTTCACTAAGGAGCATTTCTCAGATTTGATCACACATACACATTGTACGAGCTGAAGACTTGATGATCACTCGTGATGACTTGGTAATTTCTCGCGCCTGCAGCAGTTCAACGCAGGAGTAGAACTGAGTTGGATTCTTAAGAGCTTAGAATTGGGGGGGTGTCCCCTTTATCTTCAGGTCTTAAACCATCTACAACTTCTTAAAGTAATATGAGAGCCACTTTCACTAACGGAATAAACTGGTATCTTTGGCTAGCTAATTAAGCATTAAGCCTAGAATTTGTGTGAAATCTACATAGTCCAAAGCTGGAGAGTAAATATATCTTCAGACTTTCTTGGAGAATTAAAAATGTTGTAGCTTTGCTGTGCAGGATAAAATGAGGAAAGGTCTTAAAGACTTTGTAAGATAACTACATCTTTGACATACTGTCTACGGTAGCCTGAGAAGTGTGGGGTGTATAGGATGAACTGAGGATAAAGACATGTCCAGTTATTCTCTGATAGTGTTAGAGCTCAGATCTCTTCTAGAGGAAGGCCCCTGAGATGTTAAGCTGCAAGAACAGCTCTCCTAAATAAGTTAGCACCAGAAAGAATGATTTTTTCAACCATCTGTCGAACTCATAGGGATTGAAGAACATCAGGAACAGAAATAAGCAGAAGCCTTCAGTTCTTATAAATTCTAATAAAATCATAGTGACATAATATTCTAAACGAGCAATTCCTTCTTGAAAACTGAGTATTTTCTGAATGTTGTTTGGCATTGTTTGCTGACTGACAATTAAATTTGCTTTTTAAAAAAATGCGTGTGCAGATAAATGCAACTGAATTTGAAAAGCTGTTGTGGGTTTCTTATGGCAGGTGCTACATGGTGTATCTTAAGTCTTGTTTTCTGCTTAAATAGTTAATTGCAGGCTTTCCAGAAAACTCTTACCTGTTCTACTTTCATATTTCTCTACTTCAAAGATTGATTACCTGAAATGTACTGATAAACCTTTGTACTGCTTTACTTTTTTGTTTGGTTTTTTTTCATAGATCATTGCAAGTGACCCATTCTGGGTACCAACCACCGAGGAAGAATATTTGCACTTTGGGGAAAAGGCAGACTCGGAGAACCAGGCCCGCAAGTACATGAATGCAGTAAGAAAGCGAAAGGGACTTTATGTAGAAGAAAAAATTGTGGAGCATGCTGAAAAGCAAAGAACTCTCAGCAGAAATAAGTAGCTGTGTCTGCTTCCTTTCTCTCCTGACTCAGCTAAGTGCGGGTGGATTATTTTCTATGCAGCAGATTCGAAATTTCATCTGGACTTTGTTCTTTGACACCACTTCTTACTTGCTGTAATGTCTGTGGCTTATGTTTTAATAAACTTAAGCCTTCCCAGCTTTTATACAGAGAAAATAGTTTATTTATTTCAATAAAATACAGGGATATTCATTGTAATTGGTCTCAATTTTTAAAACTTAGTGCCCTATTGAACTTTTTCTCACAGGATTAGGAACTCCTAATTTAATTTGTTTCTTTCTAATTTATCAGTTGTAATTGCATTTAGGGCTGGTTATCTAGTTTGTTGCAAATAAACGATGCACTGAATTTAGCTCCTTTTTGACTGTTTTTAAAATTCATTTTAATTTCTGTAATATATTTGTACTCACCAGTACTTTCCATAGTTACCTATATGCAAATAGATGTAAGCCTATTAGGAGTTTCTAAACTGTTTGTTTTACTCCATTCCTCATGTAAGCAGTCATCTAAAGCTGTAATGTATCTTCTTTAAATCAGAGGGCAGGCAAAGATAGCACACGTGGAAGACTAAGCGCTGCAAACCAAGCAAGGTTTGTCTTTTTTTTTCTCTCCTTAGAATACATCTTATTAAAAAGTTCCTATGATTGTCTTAAGCTGGCAGCTGCTGTCTCTGAACTAGGCACGCAGCTACCTCTGCCAACCCTGTGTGTTTACAGACTCTTGCGGAAATTTCTACCCATTCAGCCTGTTGTCTTGAATTCAGTGAAGGGAAACATTTGCAAACATATACAAAATGTCTTGCTGTTCGCAGGTATCTAGGATGTAAAAGGCTCCAAAATGATTCAGACCAAGACTGACAGGAAAAAAAGTCCTCACAGAGCGTAAGTTTCAGTTAAGAAAAATGGAAACCTTGGATAGAAGAGAAACATGATGCATGGATTTTCTTCTCATTTGAGTGCTTAGATTTGTAAAAGGAAAAGACTAGAATTCTAGAAGGTTAAATCCGAATAGATAGGTGTCCTTGGAAGAGTTTCTGATATTTAGTTAAATGAATGGGAATTAAGTCCTTAAATCGCGTGCCAACTGGCTTTCTGCTACCTCTTGTCTTTGCCAATTGCTAAGAGTCCTGTTTCAGGTAACCATGCAAATGAGTTGTCCTTTTCTTTCCAGAATATAACCATGTCTTTAATTTGTGATAGCCTTGTACTCCTTTAGCACCTATTTGGTCTTTCTGAAGAAATATTTTGTGTCTGTCAATTGATGCAGCAGGCAGAATTTACTCATATCAGTTTTGCTTCTTGTGGGAAAGAAAACTCGTATTTGTTTCACGAGTAGAATGATTTTGAATGCTTAACTTTTATTTTAAATAGCAGCCTTTTCTTTTCCAGCTTGTTTGCTTTCATTATGGCAATGTTTCCTTTCAAGATTGTATTTATGAATTATTCAACCAAATGAAGTATTTGCTTTTCTTAGAAGGCTGTTCCATAAATTGCTGTTGTTTTGCAAGGGGGGTCTGAGCAGCAGCCCTATTAGAACTTGAACAAACATACTTATGTAGTTTGGGCACTGCCAGCTGGTATAGCCATGGAAGGCATGGTAACGTACTGCAGCCTGCAAAAAACCAGTTGACATAAATGTTTGTAATGAGACCTTGGCTAATCCAGCTACCCTGCTAGCTGAATCCAGGATAGAGTTGAGGAAGTCTGGCCCGCAGTCCCACAGGTGCTTGGATAGGTGGTGTAGAGATGGACAGGTTGGTGATTGTTATGACCACGTATTTGTTAACTGTAATCTACTACACACTATACTTGAGTAGACAGAAAGAGCATTAACGTAGATTTAAAAAGATTTAACAATAGCTTTCATGTTTTGTTATGGCATATTTTTGGATTGCAGCTGAAGGAGCATAAAGATGCGAATTCAGGATGTTGTGACACCATTATTTGTAACGAGCAAAAACTCCACTAACTGGCAGGAGAAGATCAAGCGAACCTGCAAGAACTGCTAGCAGCAATATCTGAGATCTGTTTTCTTTAGTAACAGCTACTAGTGGGAAGAGAATCTAATTGGTTATGTGCCATGAATCTCTAACTGTTTTTCTCCGGATTATTCAAAAAAGTACCTTGACGTAGCTGTTTTTCCCCAGCTTTGTTACACATACATAACAATATGACATAATTTTGGAAAAATCTCTGCAAAGCAGGAAAAATAACTTCTTGATGGAGCAAGCCATGGAAAGATTTAATTGAGAGCCAGCCATTTTTTAATTTCATTTTCCATTACCAGCTTTATTGCTAAATACATATTTAAAATAAGCATACACAGCTCTTAAAATATTTCGTATGTGTAAATGTTCAGTACGCTTCTGGCTTTCTAAAAACTATGCACTTAATTAGTGTGATTTGGCTCTACTGGCTTTAGTAGAATCAAGACTCCTTACAACTGATAATGTGTAAAAACAACAGTCAGCTTCTATGTGGTAATATTTACTAGAGAATTATAACTATTTACTGGGCAAAGCCATATGATAGTCCAAATGATTCCACTTTTAGCAAGAAAAAAATAAAATAGGAGCTAGATTTTCCCAGAGAAGAATAAAGACCAAGCAGTGGCTAGCAAGCCCCTTTCTCATCTCTAGCCACACTTCTTTTATTTTTTTGCTTTAAAAATCTTTCATTTTCTCAAGCACTAGTAATATTAGGAGATTCACCCCTTTTTTTCCCCCTATATTTTTTCTTTCTTTCTTTCTTTCAACAGACTTCACTTGTATTTTAAAGCAGGAGTCCAAAAGAGAAATCAAAGTATAACTGAAATCTGCTTTGTTTTCTTTCCTGCCCCTCTTTCCATGTTAGTTTAGGACTTCAGCTGCAGCCTCAATATTACAATTGATGAGGACAGAGTCACCAGAGAGGCACAATATTTCTGTGCCAAAGCACGTGGTTCCCAAATTAGGTCTGAATACAATCTCTTGACTCCCTACTAACCTTAGGAACTAACTATTCTTGTTTGAGACAGTAATATTTGGAAACTTATTCTGTGGGAAATAGAGCGTGTCACTCCTTCATAAAGTCAGCTGCTGCACTAAGAAGAAGAGAGAAGCATGCAACATTTGAACTGTACACTGTGCTTTGATAAATTTAGAGCATGGAAGAGTAGCTTTGGCTGTAAGTGATTTTGGGATGCTTTATTAGGTTGAATACTTACTCTGATAGCAGAGGGGTCCTGGCAAAATTCAGATGGCCATTGTTTTGAGTTGAAACTCTGCTTAACCAACCCCGAATTGTTAATGAAATCACAAATAAATGTCCTTTACATTTCTCACAGTGCTTGGTAGATCCATCTGCTTTTCTGTGTATGGTGTTGGGTTATAAATATATGGAGAAAGCCATAGTAAGTCGATAGGAAGGTTGTGAGCAGCACAGTTCAAGTACCTTGGAATCTTCTTGAGTAGTCCTTCCAAAAGCCTAAGAGGGGAGAAGTGGGTCAAGTCAGACCTTACAACAGATGACAAATGAGCAACAAGATTCTTCTCGTGAAAAGCCGTGGGCAGGAAAATTCTTTAATGCTACTTGAGGAATCTTTAGTTGAACAGCCAGATTACAAGGGAACCTTAAACTAATTAGTTTTGCTAGAGCCAGGCCTGGCATATTGCCATGCCGGAGAAAAATTGTGTTTTTGTGGGTGCAAGGAGTCACCTGTTTGTGCAACTACCCGAGACCCATGAGAATAAAAGAACCTCAGCTTTTGCTAAGTGCTTGCTTGTTCTTCGTTTCCGCAGACTGGGTGAGGGAAATAAATGTCTCCAGTATGAATGAGAAACTGGACATCAGTTTCCTTCTCTTACTTTACACAGGAGGTAAATACACTGTACCTGGCAATTCTGGGAGTAAAACAGCTCTCTTGATGAGAGAGGTGTTCCTCAAATATATGTCTGAAACTTCTCATTTATAAACCTAGTGCCAGACAAGTACCGTTTACAGAGAAGAAGACAACGTGAAGAACAGAAGCTTGCAGGTCTGCTTAAAACCCTCCACAGTGTGACTTGGCAGCAGAACTCAAACTGGGAATTCAGGTGAATTTCTCCTGGCCCTGATCATAGCAACCTGAGTTCTTTGGGCAGGGTATCTAAACGTTTTGCTGCTTCTATTAGGGTTTCTCCTTTCCGACTTTAGTTTGGGTCCGAACGCTGTGTAGACTTTTCTGTGCCTCTTCCTGGTTTCCTTTGGAAGCAGAAATAGAAGAGCATGTGGAGGAGAGGATGTGAATGAGCTGGATTATTTTGTCAGCACCATTTTTTTAACGCTTGGTTTGAAGTCTCGCATACCTTCTGATTCATTTTGATTCTTGCTCATACCAGACTGCCTGTGAAAACTAAAGAGTTGAAACAAGGCAAGGGAGTATAGTTTTCTTTGTTGCATCATGTATAGGATAAGGACAGTCAAGAAAATAGTGGTAAGGTCTTTTCAGGGCTTGTTGTAATGCTGACACGTAGTCCTTCGGTATTCATAAAATGTTTTGAAGTGCTTCCTTGGACGGTGTTAAATGTTAATAATTTTTTTTTTACTGTATACTACTAGATTCCCACTTACAGGATGCTTATAAGAAATTTCCATTAATTGACATTACTTCTGATATGTAAAATCCATGGAAATGATACCAGTTCTGAAACATGGCTTTTAAAGATCAAATATTTACATAGAAATTCCAGGTAGTAAGTGTTCTCTTAACACTGTAATTTGAGGGGGTTTGTGTTGTTGTTATTCCCTCATTTTGACTATAGCTAAGCTTTTCTGTGGATCTGAAAGTCTTTTCATTAAATTTGTTTATAACGGAGGTTGTCACAGACAGGAAAAGTGACCTGAAAACAAGTGTGTTAGGCTAAGAAGTGTTTTTAAAAGTGTGGATGCATCGAAGCTTTAAATTTTCAGACTGGAATATTTTCTTCCTATATTTTTTCCACCCCGCCCCAACAGATACGAATCTGATTAGAATATGCAGAAAGCCAAGTAAACACACATTCTTGTCTGAAACAGATTTTTTGATTTTTAATTACTGTTTTCTGAACTTCAAGCTTACAGTTGAATTCTTCAGATTCATTTATGACATCTCAGCTGTGACTGAGGGGTATAAGACACAAACATCCACATTGGCAGTCTACCAGGCACAAGGTGTTTTTAAAAAAAGCTGATGCCATTTCCACAGCCTTAACTCAAGCTTCTTGGGAATTTTCAGCAGAGTGGGATCCAGTGAATTTGGGAAAGGTTGGCAGAATGTGGAATGAACCTTTTACTTGAAACCACACATAGATGTCTGGAAAATGATAAAAAAGTGCGTACATTTCTTATGGTGCTATTCTTTACCAGTTCGCAGTTTTATTCCTCAAATTTGCAGCGTCTGTGATTTGCTTCTTCAGTACAGCCCTAAGAAGGAAAATACTTACAGTGTTAATGTGAGATGTCTCTGTAGGCCTGGCTGATATTACTGGTGCTTAGACAAATAGTTTACGTGCAATATAAAACGTTTACATGTAAATTCCATTTTGATTTAGCAATATTTCTGAATTTTTTTCTCTTATCTACTTGGTGTGGCTTAGTCATATCCTCTGTTGTGAGTGTGCGCTTTTTGACTTGTTTTGTGCTAGTTTGGATCTACTGAAAGTATATAAGATAAAAATTAATATTGATCTTTATAGTTTCTATTAATAAAATTAACTGAAAAGTGGGAGGGGGCATTGGTCTTTTACAGCTGTATCGTTCCATGATTATAAAACTCCTGCAAACCATGACTAACAGGAGGAAAAAATAGATACCATGAAGTAGTGTGGTTTGGGTTGCTTGGCAGAGACTTTTCTGTTTCAACAGATGCTGTTTCGCTACAGAAGCTTTATTTATTTATTTATTGTTAATTTATCCTTCCTCCCCCTCTACTCATGCCTCCTCCTCCATTTCCGATTTTACCAAGAACCCAACTCCATAACCCCCCACTGATTCTTTAGAGGAATATTTTTATTATCAACTTACTCCTTTTACTGAAACTGCTTATCTTTGTAAAGACTTGCTGATTCTGGAATTCGAATAAAAAAAAAAAGAAGCAATTCAGTAGTGTTTTCCTGTTAACATTTTTGATGGCTGTACAAAAGGCTTGTCCTTCACCCTTACGAAAGTGGCATGTCTCGCTGTTCTCCAGGGAGATATCTAGATGCATTTTTTTTACCTCGGGAAAGCTGCTGGTGTAACAGGCTAACAATAAATAACAATCTGCACAGGCAGCAAAATAAAACTTTTGTCAAAAGAATCCGTCGCCTCTTTAAACCCTGCATTTCCTACATGCTCATAAACACATTTGCTATCCCCGGAGAGGGAGGGGAATTCGGTAATGTTATGCTACTTTTTTGTGAAGTGGCCACAAAGCACAGCTAAAATATGCATCTTCTCAAGTGGAATTACAAATGGGAGGCAGATTGATCATCACCACCAATTCAGCGCTGGCTTTTTCCCATCTGTGGAGAGCTCTTTCCAGAATCTTTCATATGGTTCTTTTGCACTGTAATAAATTAAGTCAGGTAATGAATAAATCACTCTTGTTTCATTGCTTTCTGAATGATTTATGCCAGTGTAAACTGCCACCCTGGAATATTTTGTCATTAGTTTTGCTGTAGCAAAGGCCTCAGACTTAGAGACAAATCTTAAGAAACTTTTGGGCTTTAGTAATGACTCCATGACAGTTACGTGTATCATTGTCCCCTCTGCCATATTCTCCTGAAAACAGTAATTCTGCATTATAACTTGCTTAAAAAAGAAGGAAAAGCCCACAATCTTAATGTGAAAAGAAGGCCGTGGAGTAAGCAACAAGCTTTATAGAGGATGTTAGTACAAAATGATCCCTGACCTTCTAACTCAGTGTGCCCTACGAAAGCATTTTTCTGCTGTAGCAATGATTTCATAGCATTTGTAAAAGGGAACGTTCGGCTGTCTTGTAATGGTAGGATTCAAGAAAATAGTTTGGAGTGCCTACTGTGCAGTGCAAGCCTAAATGTTGTCCTTAGTGGAGCTGGAAGAAGGTTGATTGTGAGGAAGAGGCAGACTGAGTTCAGAGGGCTTAGGAGACCCGCTCCTTCGCCACATCTGCAGGCAGTGTAACTTTTTGGCTAGACTTACTGCCTGGGTACTCTGAGATTTTACTCCTACTGTGTTCAAAGGGGAGGATGCAAAGCGAAGGTCAGTCATGTAGGAGTAGGGACTGAGGTGACAAAAAACCCTAAAAATCTTCATGGCAGGAGTGATACAATCATTAAGCGGTGCTTTCTGGTTGCCTCTAATATATGTCTTTGGCTGTAAGTCCTTTTTTATTTTTCTAATGCTCCTTTAAACGATGGTTGTATAACAATCAAGCTAATTCAAAAGGCTGATTTATTCGCTCAGTGATACAGACGTATCTGGAGCCAGCTGGTGCTGAATGAAATATAGTAGCAGGCATGCTGTGGAGCGTACCTGCAGCTAATTGTTTTCTGTCTTCCGTCTCCTGTCCTGGTATCATTTACCTTTAGGAGGTCGAGGGAATGGCTCTTTGGAAGAAAGAACTGGCATTGCTTCATGGAGTGACTGACAGAAGGAGCTGTGTAAGCGGCAGCTGAAGCTGCGCTTTCCCTGGAGACTAGGCACACAGTATGTTCATGACAAGTGGTGCTATCGCTGGTCTGGGGATTGAAAGCTGATCCTATTTATGAATCCATGTCTTCTCCTTGTAACGTTGCTGTCATGCAGTATGAACAGCTTAGGAAGGTTATTTTAAATTAACCTTCCTGTGTTAAAACAATGTCTAGTCTGTTCTTATCACATCCAGCATTGTAAGCATCAAGGCCAGTGAGTAATTTGACTGCAGCTGGTGTGAAAGGGAAAGTCTGGAGAAGAAATGTAAAAATGCTGTGGAAAAAACCAACATCACACTTGTATGGGTGCCTTTATAGTAACTATTTTAATTGCATAATGAGATGGCTTTGTTGCTGTAGAAGTGTTCGGTAATAGATAGTGTGCAAGTATGCTGTGTCGAGGATATGTTCCCCTGACAGGCTGAATGTGATTATCAGTCAGAGCATGCCTTCTGTATAGCCTCGCCTCTGTGAAGGAAAGCATGGAGAAACAAGCCTCTAGCTGCTGCTTCTGTCTCCCTCACTGTCCTGTAGATTTCACAGAAACCCCTTGACTGTGGCAGGCTCATCGTTTCAGGGTGCTTGGTGGGAGCCGTGCGTTCCCAGCAGCAGCAATTCCCTGGGTACCAGTTTGCCGACTGCATAGAAAGCAGCTCTAAATAGCCTTTTTAATCTCTCTCTGCTAGGACCCAGCAGTGAATCATGGCTTCTATTGAATCTCGCTGCTGGGACAGGTGGAGCCTGAAGAACTGCATGGAGGCATATTTTGAAGGGATATTGTTCAGAGATCCACAGGCTGCACAAAGGTGAGAGGCCCAGGGTCATGAAATTACAGAGCTTACTCTCCTCGTGGAAGAGAATGCTATAAGGGAATCTCCTTAATTGTTTTGGGTTTTTTTGTTCTTATGGTTCTCTCTCAGTTGAGCATCCCAAAGCACATGAAGAAGCCTCTGCCAGCCTGGGCTGGAAGAGTTTGGGCTATAGAAAAGGGAAGTACAGTACGTGACATGGTTTCTGATAGCTAGCACTTGTGCTTGAGCTTATTAACATCATTTCTTCCAAGCCAAAGAGAAGATGCTAAAACTGCGATTGACAAAGGAAAATACCTAACTGCGTAGACAAGAGTTGGTGGCTGAACAAGCTGAGCTCTGCTTTTGCTCTAGAGCTTGCAGGTAACATCTTTCTCTGGCCAGAAGGAATGAAGCTATGTATTTCCTTATAACTAACTAAAAAAATAGCAAACAGCTGCATCTTCTAAACATGTCTGAAAGGTGAAGTGACTTTAAGGTTCCCTTGCTTTTGCTGTATAAAAAGATTTAGTACTGATATTAGCAGTTTGGACTTGAGCAATGCCATTGTCATATTACGTGTGGTTCACCCTCGGACAATCAAAAGAGAAAAGTTCCGCAGTCCATTCCATCGGCTGTGTTAACCCAGAGAGTGTTTGTCCGGTGAGCAGGTGGCCAAAGGAAGACAGAGGCCAGAAGAGTTGAAGTTGCACATTAGCTTTAACCTTGGGTTGGAAGGAACAAAGGAGCTGTTCAGTGAAGAAAGTCACTGGACTGTTGAAAGAATCAGTGAACGGTATGAAAATCGTACCTACTTTATCAGATGCCCTTCAGTGCAGCCCTGTGACTGGCATGGCATTTGCACTGGTGTGGCAAATCGACACCCCCCGCCCCGTGTTGCCTCCCTGGAGGATATGTGCTTCTTTTGCAGCTGTTTACATGGAAGTGTGGTATGTAATACAGCTTAGCCTTCAGTTTTTAGTACATACAGATTGAGATTTAGGACCAGAATCTCATTTCAGGTAACTCATTGTGGTTTATGTGACTTAGTTGAGTCCTGTTTGATTTCTGCCACATGAGGATCTGGGTTTTGTGCCACTTTCATTTTGTTCTTGGCTTACAAAGTGGCAAGTATCTGTGATAATGCTAGCTGAGCCTTTTTTCTTCATAGGTTTGTTACTGGAGAGCAGAAAGGTATATGCAGACTTGTAAACACTCCCATAAATTGCAAGCTACTGTGCATAAGGAGACTGTTACTGTTGCCAGCTCCATATTTTTATGACAAATCTTGTGATACTTTGTTTTTTCTAAAAACCTCAGGTCTTGTATTTCATCAGAATCTCTGCTTTCATTAAAAAAAAAAAAAGTTTCCAGCTTGATGTTGGCATCAAATTAGAGAAAAACATGAAAATGTTTGCAGCTTCACCATGATGGCAGAAAAACCAAAATGCATACAAGAACCCCCAAGTATAGTATTTTACTTTAAAAGCAACAAACAAAAAATCCCAAACCACCGAGTAAATGAAAGACCTGTGGTTTTGAAGGACAGACTCTTAATGTCTGTGTTGTGGTCTTTTACAGTTACTGTAAAAGTGACTTTTGTAATACTTTTACAAAGTGGTGGTGTTTTTTTTTCATTACAGATAAGCTTCTTGCAAAATCCTTATTTAAAAAGAAAATATGTTGAATCCTTTGGAAACATCAGTCACTTTATAAAACAGAGCTGCTAATAGTCCTTGAACAGATGCCTTTTTCTCTAGATTTAATTCTTGATCTGAGTCTGCATGATCCAAAGCAGAAGGGCTGGAGGCTGACAGTAAATCTGCTAGAATATCGAGCTGTTGTGGGGTGAAATGCTAGCCTTGATTGTTCCCTCTTTGCTGGATGTATGCTGAGTTATGCCTGCTTTTTATCAGGGTAAATGCTTAAGAATAGTTCATTCTATTTTAATTTTTAGACCTTGGATTTCATTTTATAAAGATTTTCTCAAAATAGCTGAGAGCTAGCTTGGCTCGGAGCACACGAGTGTGTGTGTGTACTGTGCTTTTTACTAGAGAAGTCTCAAGTCATCGTAACGAAGCACTTAGGCTAAATCTCTGGGGGACTGGGCAAGTGATACCAAATGAGACTACAAACTGAACTAGAGCTTTCCTTCTCTCGCTGGTTCTTACCAATTGGCCTTTTTTCTGTGCTCAGTGAAAGAAAGACTTAAACATTAAGTCTTGCGCAACATCATTATCTAACACTTCAACAAAAGGGAGAGAAATGACAAGTTGTTGTGTTTGATGTTTCAGATGTAAAAATCAATTTGAAATTATTTCAGATCAGCTTTAATTATCCTGAAGATGTAACGAAAGGGCAAAAAGTCACAGTGTAAGCTTTTCACTGTGCTTTTGTTGACAACAAATGCTGTTGTAGATGAAGCAGTAATTAGGGCCGGAAGAGAGAAAGATGATTACTGGATAAATGGGCAAACTTCACTTTTGAAAGTTGTGCAACCAGAGGTAACATTATAGAAGAGAAAATAAGAATTTGGTAGCTTCCAAGGCCTTTTTGCTGCAACAAATGTTTTGGAAGGGTTGATGGAATTGTTACAGAGGAGGTTTGCAGAAATAATGATTTCCTGATACTGAGAGATTGAAATTCTGCACCTATTGTTAATTTCCAGATCAAAGGATATTTGCCATGACTTTAAGCTACATTGGTTTTATGTTGTTATCCTCTAAAAAGCTTTCTTTAGAATTATAGCAAAGTAAGGGGAGTTTGTTTATCTTGCATCCCTTTTACTCTGTAGATTTAAACAAATTGTTTGAATCATGGGTATATTTTCAGTGTTTCAAGGCAAAGATGAGGACTTCCCCTGTTATGCCATATTTCCTTTTCTGATGCTGCTGTATCAAACCTCTTGGTGATGATATTCATCACTGACTTACAATGACACTCCCAAAGAGCATACTGCTTTTCTTCTGAGATATAAAAATAGGGGAGAACATCCCAGGAACTCATCAAGTTATCAAAAAAAATGTGTTTTCTCTTTTTCTTCAGCCCTGCAACAAATGTCTTTTTGAACACTACATAGTTTGCTGTACAGTGTTTTTTAAAAAGCTAAATGCGTAATCATGGGAAGTGAAATGAATGATTTGTGGATTGTGTATGTCGCGGTTTAACCCCAGCCAGCAGCTAAGCACCAGGCAGCCGCTCACTGACTCCCCCCCACCCAGTGGGATGGGGAGAATATTGGGAAAAGAAGTAAAACTCGTGGGTTGAGAGAAGAACGGTTTAATAGAGCAGAAAAGAAGAAACTAATAATGATAATGATAACAGTAATAAAATGACAGCAGTAATAACAAAAG
>JANZLQ010000002.1:13840102-13866687 GCA_026212715.1 Elanus axillaris
GGCATCGGAAGCTGGAACATCCTTGACTTCAGCCTAAACACTACTTAACAACAACTGAAAACATCCGAGTGTTATCAGCATTCTTCTCACACTGAACCCAAAACACAGCACCATGAGCTGCTAGGAAGACAATTAACTCCATCCCAGCTGAAACCAGGACAGTGTAGCAGAGGAGGAACTGGTGGCAAAAACTGGGGTGTTTTTTTTCTATGCTGATTGCTCAGGGATGTATTATAATTAATTGGAAGCCATTACTAGTTTATGCAGCATTAATTCATACAGTCTTCCATACATACACCCTGCTGGGTCCCTTGGGGCAGGATGGGTTTTTTATGGATCACGTTCCCAAGATCAGCTAGTGGAGCTGCATCATTCACCTTCACCCATACAGATGATCTGCAAAGTGAGCAGTTAACTGTCTCATGAAAGAAGTCTGAAACTGAGTTTCCATTCTCAGCACTTACTGCTAAAGCAACAGCCTTGGGTTTTGTTTGCTTGGGTTTTTTTAAAAAAGATTATCCTAGCCTACTAGAAGAAATACCCAGAGGCAACATACTTTGCAGAGGGGTCTCTTCCCTCATGATGGTCAGTCTTCTAGCATACCGGTATTGATCGGTAGTGGAAAGACCTGATTTTAGAAACTCTGCAGGCTGTGCTGGGACATTATGATAGCATCAGGTGGGAATAGCTGAGTGACCGGGAGGAGCATTCACTGTAAACTCAGAATGTGCCTTTGGTACAGGGTAAATGGGAGGAGGATGAGGGTTGCTGCTGAGAGAATATGGGGATTCAGAGGTGGGTCTAATTTTACTGATGTGTGCAAAAAATAAAGTAATAAGTTAATAATTCTTTTTCTTAAGAAGGATGTTTTGAATACTGAGAAAATCCTTCTCCACAGCTGTAAGATGCATTTAAATCACCCAGCGGAAGCAGTGATCTATATTCATGTAAATGTGTTTTGATGTCCTCTTAGAAGTTTAAATGAAACACCCACATCCAGGAAGCTAGTTAGCTCATGTGGGAGCACAATTGCAATTCTTCATTAAACGTACTATGTAGGACTTCTTTTTCACTTCAGAAGCACTGAACTTTGGCAATTTGTATTTATTTGAGATGAAAGAGGCAAGCTAACAATTCAACGCTTATCACTTCCAAATAAGAGGAGATCTTGAGTTACAAATTAATTAATCATTTTTTAAAACTTTCTTAATTTTTAATGAATTGCTAATTCCTGTTGCAGATGATTAGCATCACTCCCTGTTCTGTAGAGACAGCTTTTCTTTTACCACAACACAGCAACCTCCACGCCCCAATGTGAAAATGTTGCAGGAGGTAATGGAGGTCCAACCAGTAGGATTCTGTAGAAATTACTCAAGGAATAACAAAAATGTGGATGTTTTCTCAGACAGTATAAACTTGTGTAATTCTCTTGTCTTGGTAGCTAATGTTCGTTAGCTAGTGTTGTAGCTCTTTGATATAAAAGAAGTTAAACTGATTTATTCTAGTTGAGAACCTATGTAGCTTTAGGCTTCAGAAGATAAAAGAAAATACCCTAATTATTGAATGGCCCATTCTTTCCAATAATTTTAAATCACAGGACTGAAGAGGGGATTTTATTCTTTACACAGATTTGGATCTTAACCAGACTGTAGAATTCTAGTGCAGGGAAAAGATGTATATTAAACCTTACATGAAAGTTCAAAGGCAAACTCTCCTTTTTTAATGAGCCCTATTATTTAGTTCCATGTAGATAGCAGTGCTTCTATTTGAAATGGAACCAGATCTTCTATCCCAGCTTACATATGCTTATAACATTTTCTTTGTAATGTTTTAGCAAAAATAAGTGGGATTGGGACCCTTGCAGAGTAAGCTTTTTCATGAGTGGAGCTCAGAGCAAAACCTACAGCACTGTACCGTGTTACGCTGGAGAAAGTGCTGCCTCTGTAGCTTTCATCTAATGCTCAGCATAAGCTTTACACGTACGTCTGTTTGATTATTGCCCCTTGGAGCAGATAAGTATATGGAATGATCTCACTCCATTGTTAAGGTAATTCGTCTCTGGGGGTGGTGACCTTCTTCACATTTCAGTGACATCATCCTTTTTACAGACTGTAAATCACTAATGTTGACTCCTGGCCTTGCTAATAAAACCTGCAGAAATGTAGTATGAAATAACAACATGCTTATATCAGTATTGTTAGGTGTGTAACTAACTTTTAGCTGCTCAAAACTACTTTTTAATGGTAGGGAATTTGGATACTCGTAGCCTCATTTAATGTTCCTAACATGTCCATTATATGCCAACCCATATAGTATGCACATCTAGCTGAGCTGTAACTTTGTTTTCTTTTAATTCTGTGATCTAAACGCTTTATTAATTAGCCTGAAACAAACAGCAAAAACTCTTCTCCACAATGACCAGCTTTTAAATTGCAGAAATATTGCAAAAAAATGAAACATTATAGCAAACGGCCTTCCCTTAGAAAAGGCCAGTTTTGCATGAACCAACAAAGAAAACTTTCTCATTTAATGCAACATGTTGTTCAGTGGAGCGTCTTGCCAATGGTTCTTTCAAAGTACCTCTGAACGGTGCCTATGAATTTCTCTAGTAAACACCTTCATGTTGTCATCCAGGGTATTGCAAATGGTGATAAAACGCAGTTTTTCTGAGCCTGAAGAACTTAATATCCTTGCCACAGCATGTTACTGGGTTGAAGCAAAGAAAGCCTCTTTCCTTCGTTGGTCCTTCCGTGTGTTGGCTTGTGTGCATTTTACCTTTTGGGTGTTACGGGTCTTCTGTGTTACTGGTACCAACTTCTACTGCCTAATTAACGCCTCATAAAATGGCATTAAAATCAACCAAATCAAACTAGTGTTTTCAGATGACTTGTGTGTCTGAGAGTAATTTGGGTACAGTCACTTTCACTCTTTCTCCTGCATATTCAAACAGTTTCCTATTTATTTGCATGGCTTTTAACATGCAAGAGGAAAACAGTTCCTAAAAAGGTATGATTGCAAGGTACACACACTGGACAGTTTGGGAACTAGTTTGAAGACTGTGGAAATTATTTTTTACCATTTTTGACTGATTTTATTTCAGGCTGGCACGTGACCTTTCTGGCTCATTAATGTGATCCGTGTCCTATCCTAAACTAAAGGGGAAGTGGACAAAAATTGAAGCTGCTTGGCAGTAGCTGCCAATGTGTACAGTGATGTGCAAATACAGTTTCTTTGAAGCTCCTGTCTCTGGGATTCATTTGCACAGGAGAAGCATAATTTCACAAGCCCTGTACTTGTGATTGCTAATCACAGTTTTATTAACCACGTCTCCATTTTGAATCATGTATCAGTTCTATGTCCCCAGTGATACCATAAATGTTTTTAAAAAAACTTGGCTGGATGGTAGTGAAATACAAGTGTGAAAAAGATCAGCTTTGTGCCCTTTTCCTTTCCTTCCTTCCAGCTTGCTCTTTTTCTCTTTGCCAGTTTTCCTTTATTCCTTGTTTCCTTGGGAAGCTCCATAGCTATAGAATATAAATCAAAAGACCAGCAAGATGTTCTTTGCAAACAGCCAGTGTGCCCCGTATTGATCGTTCATTTATTTTGCAGTACTCCCGCCAAGCTAAAAGTAACCTGAAATCATCATTCTACCCTTTTCATTTTAATGTCGTTTCTTGTTTGAAGTATTGTTTTCTCCATAAGAGTCCCTGGGAGGTATTTGCCATTTTAAACTTTTAAAAGTGTTTTTAAGGAAGTGTTGATAACGGCCTATCTTTTCTTAAAAAGACTGAAAAGAAAAAACAGCAATTTTTTTTCCTCGTAAGTGCAGGCATTTCCATTCAGAATTGCGTTTCATCTCATAGATGTATTTAAAATGATCTGTGCAGTTTGTGTTTGTTTTCTTTGTGTTCAGAATTATGTGCTGTAGACAGCGACTTCTGGGCCTTCTAGAGCTGCCAATCAGAAGGCAAACGTGAGAGAAATATTCTGGAAAAAAGAACCAGACTGTAGTCTGTGTTGTGCTCTTTTTGTATTTTCCAGCTGGTTTTGCTTCTAACCTTCAGCCTTCCTCATGGGACACTGATGCAAATCTGCATTCAGACGCAGGACCTGAAGTAAAGCAGTAATTTGCAGTATCGGGAGATGCGGCTGCCTGTCCCCATCCCCAGTGTCAACATCCACATTTAAATATGAATGAAAGTGGGCCAGAACCCCCTTGAAGCTTCAAGTTGATGCACAGACTGCCTGTTCTTTCCGGTTTAAGTACTGTACTTTTTTTTTTTTTCCTTTGCCAAACAACAGCTACCATATGGGCTGAGCTTCAGCCAGTCAGCTACTAAATTACAAACACTCTTTTGACTGCAAATTGAATGGAAGAGGATGTCAGTTATCGCTTTCCTCCTGTGGCCACACCGCAAGAGCACCTGCAGTAGAGAACTGGCATTCGTGCTCTGAAAGGCACCACATGCTTCTATTGTTGGCGAACAGTATCTAACCTTGGCTTTGCTTACCCCGCTCCTATCGCAGTTTGAAGATTGCAAAGATAAGAGCCTGGCTTTTGAATGCAAGTTCACTTAGAGACGCGTCTCGGCACTTATCCGCCGTATTTTGTTTCCAAATCTGCTTAGGAAGGTGGCTGTCGCTGGTACCCCTCAAAGAGGAGTCTTTGACTTAGGCACACGTTCACCATAATTATTTTGAAGTTGGTTATGAATTATAGCTGCCTTCTCTGAAAACCTCACACTGTGACTGGTTCAGCTCACTTAGAGGATTATCAGGTTTCCAGCCTGAATGCCAGAACAAAACGATTCTGTTTCTTGCCTGTGCGGAGACAGACGGGAATTCGACCATTCCTCTGTCCCCAGGGCAGGTTTGAACGAGAAGCTGCGCGGACGTCTGCGAAGCGGCTTTGAGCAGGGAGAACCTGGTGATGGCTGGAAGCAGTGAACTGGGCAGTCCATTAAGGGCGGCAGCTGTTAGGCCAGGAGGGGTTGCCCGTGTCCCGGTGTGTATCCGACAGCTGAGCTGGGGAGCGGCTGTGAGCGAGCCTGCAGCTGCGGCTGCCCAGGCCCTACCAGCCCTCCTGTTCTGGGGCGCTGGTGAAACGCCGTCGTCTGCTGCGTCCTTTAACTCTTCCTCTCCTAGAGCTGGGGAGAGAGAGAGATGCTGTTACTGAGCTAGCCAAAATGTCTGTTCAGCCTGTGACCTAAAATTATTGGGAAGAATGGGCCATTCAATAATTATTGTATTTTCTTTTATCTCCTGGAGCCAAAAGCTACGTGCATGGCTGGCTAAAGTATTAGTGGTTTTGCTGAGTTCCCCAGCGGATTCTTCGATGCATTACATATCTGCCTTATGGCTTTTGTTCAAAGACTCCTCAAAGCTCAGTGCCTACAAACATAAACTCCACTCTTGAATCACTGGAGGGTAGTCATTAGGTCAAGGCTCAGTGCACTGCAAAAAGTGTTACAGTGCTGAGGAATTTATGGGGTGACCAAGTAACATTCAGAACGTTACGTTACAATTACCGCTTATGACTTAAAATTGTGCTGATCGGAGGCCTTGAGCATTTCTGCCAATGTTAAAACCCGCAACCAAATCATTCTAACATTAAGCCGGCTCTACAATTCTGGTGATTATCTGGCAGCATATAATATAAAAGAGGTCATGTATTTTTATGTATGACACAGTGTAGTTGCCCTTCTCCCCAGAAGTGAGTGGATGATAGAAGCTACTGCTGTTTGAATAATCTCAGAACAAGATGCTGATGTTCAAAAGTTGTTTTTAGAAAATGCCCTGTATCTTTAGAAGGTTTTAAAGTCCTTTCTTCTGAAATGGTAGATGACACCTTATAGAATGAAGACCGCCGGATGGTTCATCCTTGGTTCCTCTCCCAGCCCTGGGTCTTCTTTTAGCACTCATGCATATTATGACTACTTTAACTAACATGTCTGGAAAGTATTTCCACACGTTTATTAAGCTCAGAATCAGAAAATTTAGTATCTTTTATGGTGGTTTTTTGGATATCTGGTTGTGCCCTTGTTTCCTACCAATCTGTACAGCGCTGAAAATGTAATAGCCCAGGTTTCCATTACCTGTACCATTTGTGAATGTTTAGCTTTCATTCTTCCTTTGCTTCTGATTCTAAACTTTTTGTAGATAAAGCACACTTATGTACCATATTTGTTACTTTGTAATAAAACCTATAGAGTTTTTTATTATCTGTGCCATTTAAAACAGGTTTGGAGAGATGCTGTGCCGGAGCTGGCAACTGGAAGTCTTGTAGCTGCTTTGCAGTTAAGGTCACACCTTGTCTCATGGTGAGCTTGGTATTCACATCTTTCTTAGGTTCTTAAAAAATAATTTAAATGTGGTACATCTTCTAGGAAGGCAAGTACAAGTTTGGGAGAGGTATATGAATGTCTGTATTTTAAGCAGCACTTCTGTTGCTATCTTTTCAACGTTTGCTTCCTGCCAGTGTCCCCATGGGTATCTCCAAAATGTCTTAACTGCCAAAATTCTAACTGTTTTTTCTTTGGTTGCCATGTCTGAGCAGAAACTCCTGGTGAATTGTTGCAAAGTTGTCTTCAGGGTTCACCTACATGATAATGCTGTAGAGAGGGAATGGAATGGAGTGGCTGCTCATCAGAGCAGGGAAGACTGGGGAAAAGAAGCATGGGATTGTGCAGAGGCAAATGAGGACAGGAGAGCATGAAAAATTTTCAGTGCGGATAAAATGTATGTTTCCCTTTCTGCTTCTCTCCATCACCCACAGCCCTGGGCTTGTACCTAAAGAATCACACACCGGTTGAGGTTGGAAGGGGCTTCTGGAAGTCATCTTGTCCAAGCCCCCCCTGCTCAAGCAGGTTGTCCAGGACCACATGCAGCCCAGTTTTGAATACCTTCAAGGATATCGCCAAGACAGCTCCTGCATTCGCGTATACACCCTTGCTAGACAAGCCAAAATCTTTCAGAAGGAAGATTTCTCTAGAGAGACCTTCTAAGACCTGTTGGACCACAGAAGGTCTTAGGTGCCAGTCTTTTTTGGGGTGGGGTGCAGAATTCCTAAATAAACAGGAAAAAAAAAATGTAGGGAAGAAAGCATGTGTAAATGTAAACATCTGTTAGGTATGATTGTACCCATAAAGAAGTTTGGCCTGTTACAAGAATTCTCAAACCTAAGGAGGTCTCTGAAATATGCAGGTGGATTCAGAAATTTGTAGTTCTGCTGGAGTCAGAGATTGGAAGTGTGATATTTGTTTCTTAAATATGCTCTATATGCAATATTAGGAGAGACAAATCCTGTTCCTACCCAGTGTCTTTCGATAAGCTCAGTGTGAGCTTGCATTAAGATACACTCATTCTGAATTTACTTTTGCTCAGAATTATTTTGGAGTTACTAAAATCTTTTTTTTTTTCTGTGTTGGGTGTTGCTATCACTTACCTTAAGTCCAGAATCTGCTTTTATATCCTGCTTTCCTCTCTCTTGCTAGCTAGCTCTGTGCCTGGTCTGGGACATCTTGCTGCAGTCGTTCTGCTTTGGACACGTCAGTTATGTAAACAGAGAGTGGGGATAGGTGTTGCTTCCTTTGGACTATGTGAAAGTGGTGCTGGCAGCATAGAAAAAGCTGGGCTGAAGCAACTTTCTTCCATTAGAAGAATAAAAATCTGAAAATAAAAAAGTCTAAATTGCATTGAGAGGTAAGGTGACTGCTTCTTTCAAAAATCTAAAATATGGATCCTTGCTTCTTCCTTCCCCTGAATTCCAGAAAATGTGATTTGTCCTTGATTATGGATGCATTTAGTTTTTTTAAAGCAAATGTTTTTAAATGGGTGGTTTCTTTGGTATGCTGAAAGAAAATAAATATATTCCACAGGGCTGAGAATTTAACCCCAGGGAAGTGCTCAAGAAAAACTAGACAAATTCTTCTACTGACTTCATGAGCCCTTTGAGTGACAGCTTCAGCACCGTTTCCCCATTTGCTTAATGACACTTAGAGTCATCACAGAGTTCTTCAGGCTTTTGTCAGGGCTGGTCTGTGGAGAAGAGTTACACAAACAGGAGTACTGTGACGGGAGCCGAAAGTCAGAATGATACTGATGAAGGAGGGGAAAAAACCCAAACCTCTAGCAAGTTACACCCACTCTGGCAGTTCCCACAAGACTTTGCTTTTATTTCTGCTTGCTCTCAGGGAGGCTTTTCCTGCCTTTCAGTCATCAGCCCCTGAACACTTTTCCTCTCTGGCCTCTCTAAAAAACCCAGCTACCCCAGGGTATCACAGCAAATAAGTGAGTAGCCCACAAGGGCCCCTTGCCTAGCAAACCCTCCAGCATCTTCTGGCATTTTAACCAGATGTTACTTGCATCACCTAACTCACAATGATAAATGTTTCTCCCATTTATATTTTTAAGGTGTAAAGTACAGAACTGAAAGAAACACTAAATGGTTAATGAAATCGTTCAAATGTGGCTTCTGCTTGGTACTGTGCAACCCAGGGGCTGCCCCTCCTTGTCCCTTAAATAAGCTCATGTAGCTTCTGTTACAAAACAGAGACCTGGCCTTGGAAAGGAAGAAAGAGGTGGGTTGAAAAAGAAGGTGGCACGTCAGGCTGTAAGCCTGTGTTTCCTAATGGGATGTCAGTAGCCTACTGGTGACGCCATCGTTTCCTCAAGTCTCTTCCCTTTGTCTTTACAACGTTTCTCCTGACAGCTGAGAAGGAACAAGTTTCCAAGGGCTCAAGTTTTTTTTTTTCAGCGGCACCCAGAAGTCTGGCACCTTACCCTGACCATGTAAGTCTGCAAAACTGGCCTGGGAATCAAATAGAAACAGACTGCCTCTTGAGAATCCAGCTCCCTCCTACTCCTGGTTGGGCCAGAAACACTCCGAGGGCAGATTTCCTGCAGTATCCTGGCACTTTCTTACCCATTCCTGGCCAAAACCAGAGAATGTTTAAAAAAAAAAAAAAAAAATTTCTATAGGAAGTGGGAGGAGCGGTGAGCACTGGATGTTTTTAAAACACAAATCTTATCTGAGTTTTGAGAAGAGAGTTTTGGGTAGTTACTTTGACTGGTTCATCTACCCTTCTCCTAATTCCTGTGTTTACTGCAGAGCTTTGTGGTTTCCTTCCTCAGGTCCCCTTGGTTATCTGGGTTGGCACGGAGCCGGGGTTGTGCTTCCCTTCGCCCTTGCACACCTTTGTGTCCCCAGCCACTGGATCCTGCAAAGGCAAGTCTTAATTCTTCACTCACCTTTTTTTTGTGATTTGCAGCTCCTCAGGGGTGCCCTTTGCAGGCTGGTGTGCTCAGCCTTCACTGCTTTGCCTTTGGTTTGGCCTGTGGTTTTTGCTTTCCTTTTTTTTTTTTTTTGTTCTGGCTGCTCTGAAGGGCTCAAAATGCTGCTGACAGCCCATGGAAAACTCAGCAAAACATTCCAGGCGGAGCACTTGCTTTGCCTTCACCATCCTTTCCTGTGCCACATTCATTTTTATTAGGGGTAGCTGAGCAAACAGGACCTTTAGGCTTTGGCTGATCTGCTCCTGCTGCTTTCAGACACGACGTGCGGGTCTGGACCTACCTGCTCTTCAGCCAGCCTTTTAGCCCTGTGATGACTTCCATTGGCTCCTCACCGGGAGCTTGCCCTTTGAGCAGCTGTACAAGCCAACTGCTTCCAGCTTTCCCTGGTTCTCTTTCTCCCCCCAAGTTATCCAGACAGCTGATACTTCTCTCTAAGTTTAGCTCCTTCACTTTTATGGTTCCCACGAGCAGCTTGTCCCTTTCTCCCTTGTTTTGAGAGGTCTGGCAGCAAAGCCTCCAATGTTTCAATTTTCGTATGTTTCAGGATTTTTATTTGCCTGGCAGATAAGTAATGATTTTGTAGGGAGTTAAGGGGGCATCTTCTAATGCGATCATGGCTTGGTACTTTCCTCAGCTTGATCAGTGCTTCACCAGCTCCCAGGTAGTGCTAAGCACTTTATTGTAAGCCACAGTGGAAGACGTTTAGCAGCTCAGAGAAAGGTGGTGTGACAAGCTGAGCCCACCTGTCTCAGGCTGCCTTATGTGGCAAGCCTGGAGAGGATGCTTCTCTCCTAGTTAAGGAATTTCAGAAACTCCCTGGTCCATCTTCAGTTAGGAAGGAGTGTTTGCCAAGATTTCTTTAGATGCAGTTGTCACAAGCAGATCAGTATGGCCACAGGCAGAGACAACACGTGAACACCGTAGCACACCCCGTTTCACATACCACCAAACGTCCTTTGAGGCAATTTTCAAGAGCTTGCTCGGCATCTGCATAGATCTCCTCCCATTAAGAGTGGACTTTTGATGTTGAGTAGGGTGAGGTCAGCAATCTCAAACAGTTCTGACAACCTTGTCCCCAGTTTCTTGGAACCACACAGACTACACCTACATGTGGATGCTTGCCTGTGCCATAGAGCTGTGCGTTCCTTGGGTACCTTGCTTTACGGCACGGAGCTGTCCCTTTAGGTCGCTTTCACTATTAGCACTAAAATAGCCTGAAGCAAGAGAAGCCAGGCTAAAGGTACGCTGGTGGTGATTTCAGAAGTAATTTTCGATATGAGGGGCACTTGCTTTGAAAGCCAGTTGGGTGCTTTAGATACCAAACTTGGAACGAGGTGGCCTTATCTGTATTTCTTTCTACCTCACGACGTCTGCTTCATGGACTCGAACTGGTCTTTGCTCTCCAGATTTCTTTACTGCGATGGTAGAACATCCTTTATTCCATCACTAACAACTATGTTGGGTTTTATTTTGAAAATGTTTTCTCTATGTGCTGCCATCTCTCAGATTTTATTCCAAACCAGTTTTAAGGATTGCAACCCCTGCAGGAGTCCCTACAAATCTTATGACTGGATCTCATGACAACAGCCTCTTCAGTGTTGTTGATTAATCTTTGTTCTCTTGAAGGTTAAGAAGTTTGCACAAATAAGAAAGCCCTCTCTATTACTCAATAACCAGCCCAACTTACATCCTAACACTACAGTGGAAAATTTGACTGTTGTGGGCCAAAAGAATCTAACCATGTTACCAAAGGCATTATGCAAGACTAAATGAAGTTACATTTTCTTCAGACTATTCCACTCTCTGCATAATTTACTTAGTATTTTAATCATCCTTTTGAACAGTCCTTACTTTCTGAAAGGTCAGAAGTAGCCTAAAAATAGTTACTGTCATCTGATGACTGCTCTACTGGATATATGAGATTTGATTCCCAATAGAGAAGATTTTCACATCATAAAACTGTAGTTATCGTGGCAGTAATTAGCATCCTTGTGGACGGTCTGATACAGAAATGCAAAGCTTGACTGTGTGCTCGTTGCTTTTAGAAAGTGCTATTTATATGGTAAGCTCTTTGGGGCAGGGACTGTCTCGCATTATGAATGCTTCATACAACTGATCTTGAATTGGTTGAGGCCTGAAGGCACAAATCTAATTCCAAGAATAGTATGATTGAATGGACGCGGAGACTAAGCAACTTTCTCAGTCCTAGACATGACATCAGATCAAGATTGAGGTGGAAGTGGAGAAGTTGTACTGCGCAGGCTATCTGCTGTTTGGATGGGAACAGGACTCCATTCTCTAGGTTTATCAATGGGTCACTGTTAGTGAGTACTCCCAGTTCTCTTAAAGTTTAAGATCTTTCTGAGTACAGGAATTGCTCTTAAAATGTTGAAGTAGTCAATTTCCTTTTTTAAAATACCAATGAGAGAGAAGTTTTGCTTGTCCTTGATTCTGCAGTGAAAGCTGTGGTTGCTGCTGGTTGGTAGTAGCGGGGATACATGCAGTAAGTGCCAAGTGTTAAGGCTACTGTAAGCTTAGGATTTAGGCATGAGAAGACACCGAGTGAGCCAGATCTGTTCACAGGAAATGAAGAACATTTTTCTACACTTGTTTTGACTAAAATAATAAAATCCAATCTTATATAACCCTTTGTTGCTCGATCAGGACATGCAGGAGACATGAAGATAGACCTGGCAGGCAACCTTATAAAGATTAATCCTAAGAGTTGAATACCCAGATGTTAACTGGAAACCAGGAAAGTGGTAAATATCTTTCTGCTTTAAAACCGAAGCATAGTTATTTCTATTAGCCAAGATCTTGCTGTTCACCCATTGCTGAGCAGAATAGAGCATTAGTAATGAGGAGCTAAGCTGGCCCACAGACGGGCAAGGTCTGTTGGACTCCCACTACCACCCTCCTCAGTCTTCTGCACAACTGCACCTCAAGATCTTACTCTTCGAAGGTCTTTGCTCATGTCCTCTCAGGCTGGAAGTCGTAATAACGTTTCTGATATTTATTACCTAACCCCGTTCTTCTAAAGCTGCTCTTTCTTTTCGTTCCTCTGCCTTTGCACTCAGCTTCAAGGATGGCAGGAGGAAATCAGGAAACCCACCTAGCATGTTTTTAATCCTGGCCAGATGGTAAAATCAATGCCTGGCTCCAGAAGCTAACCTGTTTCTTTCCAAAACCTGGTCTGACAGTTGTGCTGCTACCACCCAGTGGGCAAGGCAACTTTCGGCAGGGAGAGCACCTGTGCCTGCGGGCAGTGTGGAGAGCAAGGCATGGACTGAGGCTGCTGGGAGCCAGCCGCTCCCTCCTCCCTCCGCTCCGCCAGCACAGCTCCGCTGGGACAGGCCACAGGTCTGCCTGCGCCAGCATCTTGTTTCTGATGGAGGCCAACAGGTTTTATATATATTTATAGATATATATATAAAAAAAAATAAAAAGCTTCCGGAGTCAGGTAGAATTTTCCCATCTGTACAGGACTTATATACATAAAAATACATATTTATATAAAAAGAGAGTCAGTCTCCTAACTCTTGTGTCTCCTTTGTATCTTCTGAGTAGAAGGAGGAAGGAGAGGTGATCTAGTCTCCTCCCAGTCCAACCAAATACGAAGTGAGGATGTACAACCAGAATGAAGTTTTTAGACATAGATGAGTTGTTTATGCAGTTAGGGTTGTTGCTGTTCAGTAATTAACGTGGAGCGGCTGGGGGAGCCGCTAGTGCTGGTAGTCACATAGCTCTAACAGAGTCATCACCAGACAGTGAGAGTAGCTATAGGAAGATAATATGAGCATGTAGGGACAGATACTTGCTACTGCGAACGTGTCTCCAGTACAACGTGTGCATCCTTGAAATAGAAATGAATAAGCTTGTGTCTGGATTTGGAAAAATAATGCGCGCGCGTGTGTGTGTATGGCAGGAAGCTGTCCCTGTCGTGTTTGGCCTGGCTCCGTCTCCTGCTCACCGACGCGTACGGCTTCTCCTACCTGCAACAGCGCTGTCCGCTGTCCCTTACCGCTCTCACAGGTGTTAGTGCAAACACGTTATGGACATTTGCTGTACCTTTACTCTGTAAAATGGGTCTTGTTTCAAAATGCATTAGTACCTGGGGGTTAATGAGCCTCCTTTCCAGCTAGGTTCTGCTTTGAAACTCAGGCTCTTTAGCACTTTTGAAAAATATCTACCTACACCTGTCTCTTGTCTTCCCTTCCTTCCCCAGTGTGGATCATGATACTTTAACAGAGCTGAAATAGCAGTACGTTGGGCATAAAATTGTGTTTAATGCTGTGTTTGCTTCCATGTTTGGACGTGACCTCTCCTAGTCTGGATGAGACCACAGTGAGAATGGAGCTTAATAATGAAGTGGAATCACAGAACTACAGAGAAGATACCCCTGTAGGTCATTTTCTGCTACGTTTTCATCCAGGGAGGACTGAATATAACTCTGATTTCTATTCCTGACAGGCTGTCTGACAATTCTGTCTTCTGCAGCACTTAGGCTCTGGTTTATAATCACATGCTGATGCAATAGCTTCTGCTCAGTTTAAAAGGAAGGGAAAGAATAGATAGGAGTCCTTCATACGCATCTAAGCAAAAACTTCCTCTTGGAACCAAACTTCACTGGCACAGGTCGCTACATCAGCGGTCAGACTTGAGTCTTGTAGATGAGCAGCATTTAAAATTCACACAGCCTTTAATATGCTCTGGGCCAGCCAGTTTTCAATTACATCCACGCCTGCACCTTGTCTTTGGTGTGCAACGGTTAACGCTTCTGATCCACTCTCACAGTGCTACCTGTGCCAGTGATGCCGTGCTCTTGCCAGAACAGATCAGTATACACCAGCACACTTCCCAAGGTCAGCCATGCACTCAGCTTTTTCCTTTTTTGTTGTTGTTGTTGTTTTAAATGCCATTAGTGAGGCATGAAAGTATTATTTTTTTGAGGTGTTTTTTTCATGGGATTTCTAATGCTCTAGGGCACAGCAAGTTGGTTTTTTCCTCGGCTCTGCCACCATGTATGAGTGGTACTTGGGCATGTCCCCTTCCCCCTGGGAACCATCCAACTCTGGGCACTGGCAGCAGCTGGTAGTACATGGGCATATTTATCTTAATTTGGTGCCCCTTTCACCCTGTCCATCCTGGGGTTTGTGCTGTATTTCATTTTCCTTTGTTGAAAAGAACCATTCCATACTCTTCTAGGGTCTGCTGTTGCTGTTGTTGTTTGGCAGTGTAAATGGATAGGAGGGTCTGCAGAAGAGGCTGTCAGATGGGTTAAGCTAATGATCTCTTAGTTATGATGCCTGGCAATCTTGACTTGGTTTGGCAGTGGAAGCAATTTAAGGAGCGAACTGCTTATTAAAATGACCTCTACTGCATGTGTCTGTACTCGGTAACTGATACAGATTAGCCAGGAGTTAGTGTAGCTTTTGATAATGGATTAATCCTGGAAAGCTCAACTTTTTTTCCTGGGAGCAGCTCAGAACGAGTCTATGACTGCTGCAGGCTTCTGTGTTCTCCATCCTCTGCGACATTCCTTTACTCCAACTGCTAAATGCATCAGTGCATACAAAATCTCCTCCGAGAGAGACGTGCGCTCTGCAACTACAATGGTACCTTTTAGCAGAAAACGCCCTCTAAACAGAGGCATGAACCCAACCTAACGGTTTTAAGGACAAAACAGCTGTGAGGTTTAGAATAAATGGGGGTCTTCATTTTATTCTGCATTGCATGTGGAAGCACGCCAGGACAAGCGTGCACACGTTGTCCAAGGAGCTTGCAACAGCCGTTCTGTCTGTAAGGCTGTTCAGTTTACGAGTGTTGATGTTCTTGGGAATGCATTCGTGTACCAGTAGAGGGCACGCAGGCTTCATTAAATGGGGACATGCGCTAATTAATAAATCTCAGAAGTAGGTAGGAGTCTACCTGCATCCATGTCGCTCCCAGACAAAGCGCTCATTCAGCGGTGCAGAAAGTGCCCGATCCCACAGACTTGTGTTATCTGAAATAGGCAGGAGGTGAGGGGGCATAAAGCACGTGTCTGAAATTACATAATCTGTCGTCAAACTGTGATCGTGTTTCATGTTCTTGCTTAGTCAGACCGTGGCAGTGATTACGGTTGACTAAACAGTTACTGTACCTCCCATTTTTTCCATTGTGCGGCATCTGCTAGCTCTGTTCATTGTTAAAGTCTCCGTCCGGGCAAGCGACACGTAATGTGGATCAGCCCCGTCACGACCTGGAGGAAATCAGGGAGAGAGAGTCAGCAGTTTTTATAATCTATTAGCACAGGATTATTGGGAAATGTGAACTTAAGAGGAAGGCTATCTGCATCTTAGAAACTAAATCAAAGATAAACTGTAGAGTAGACTCCTCTGTTTTACCCTGCCCAATGCACTTGCAGTACATTCATAATCTTCATAAAGGAGAAAATGAATTGGTGAAATAGGCGGTTTTATGATAATATCCCATATGTTATCAGATTCATGCAGGCAGAATCACACTAATGAAGAGAAATTGCGGTTTACGTAGGGCTTGCAGGCCTCGCTTAGGCAGATTAACGGTGGCGAGGGTAAGAAGCAGCACGGTGCCTTGGCAGGCTGCCCGAGAACTAATCAATGCAGATGGAGTCAAAGGGACCGCGAGTCTGATTCCCAACAGTTTCATCTCGGAGCGGGAATGACTGTATCCATCAGTGCTCCTTGATAAGACAGCCTTTAAGCTTGTGGTAAGAATGAACCCATTTGGGGAGGCAGAGGCTGAGCAATACTAAAAGCGATGACTCCACATGCGGTGCAGGGGAGAGGTGGGTGTTTAATTTTAGCTCCTGACCTGATTTCATGCTGAATGACAAGTATCTATAGGAATCCTCAAGGGCCAATCAGTTGCTATGCTAGTGAGGCTTTTGGAGAAATGCATTTAATTTTATTCAAGTGATGCCTTTAAGGAAGCAATTATGATTTTAGCTCTCAGAAGTTCTGACTCCTTCAGCTTGATTTTTTTTGTCTGGTGCTAAGCTGGATTTCTTTCATGTTTCACGTTGCTGAAACTGAAGTCTAGCGCAGTTGTGTATTTTACATGGAACACACTAATGTTCTGAAATACCCTGATTTTCCTATGTGCTGTTGAATTTTTTCACCAATAGGAAAGCAGATTTGGTGCAGAATCAAAACAGTTGAAGTCCTTTTGCTATTTGCATGCACATCCTGAGGTGAAGTTTAGAAAATGAAGCAACTGCAGAGCCTCATCACTGAGGAACAGCTTTGCAGAGGGCTCTCCTCTGTGGCTTTGTGCTTGAGGAAAGTGTGTTTGTGGTGACCCAGGAGAGGGCTTTCATTTTTCAAGAGGAAGACTGGCAAATATCTCAGTCCACATATCAAGTCCCTCGTCACAGAAGACACTCATGAAAAAAATATGAGAGCTGGGCCCACACATGGGGCACATGCTTCACTTCTCACTGATGATAGCATCCTGGCCACTACGAGCATTAGTCACTTGGAGTACTTCCCTTGGTGCAGTGTGTTTCTAATAAAAAATGAAGGCTGCTTTCAGCCAGGAGCTAAGCATTAAATCGTACAGTATTATTGAATGTTTAAATGTAAAGTAGTAGGGCTTTTACTATTGCTAATAATATGTGGTAGCGTGCTCAGTTGTTGCGTTCGTACTCCGTGCTGCTGCTGTTCCTGGCTTACGTAGGTAGCCTTTGGACTCAGGTTTGGTTCGTGCCCATCTTTCCATAGTCGTACTGATTGATTTGGAAGCTTATGCCTGAAGATCCTTTTGCATTGGTCCCCCCCTCCCTGCTTTTGACTTCAGTGAAAGATGGCTGGGCCCAAGTGCCAGGCGTTGTGGATGGGAGTTGTTTGTTTTCTGTGGCTAGTTGCTGACGGGAACCTCATCTGCACGTTTGTATCGGCTTTTCATTTCCAGTTGTCTCTGAATCTGTCCAGTGATTAGTTTGCTGACAGATGGCTTTTCCCTTGAATAAGATACAGTGACTAGATGTTCTGAATGTCCCAGAAGGGCTCCGGCATTTGTCCTCAGGACAATGAAAAACACCCTGGCATTTTCTGCCTTCTCTGAATTTGCCTTTCATTTGTGTATTGCATGCGTTCCTCCAAGGATATGGAAAGAAAAATGTTAAAAAGTGGTTATACCAGGAGAAGTGACAGTTCAAAAAAGCCTTTTACTTGGCATACCTGCCGTTTCTGCGCATTGCAGTTCACGCTTACTTCCTTCAGTAAATAAATATGTTTCTTACCGCTGTTTGAAGCTAACACAGCAAAAAGCAAAGGAAAGATTTGGTTCCACTTGCTTTGTTTTGACTGAGTTCCCATCCCTTGCACCCCTGCGAAGGGTTTGAGGCTCTGAGGTGGCACAAACAATGCAGACAGTACGACGGAAAGACAGCAGGGTTTCCACGCGGGTATAGTGGGAGCCGTGGGACATTTCCTCGGTGGTGATGCGCAAGGAGAAAAGAACTTAAGCTGACTCTGTCTCCAGTTTGAGTCTGCGGGGTTGGCACCTAAGGGAGAGGAGGACCCCCCTCCCTATCGTTATGTCAACCGGCCTTGAAGTGGAACTGCTGAAATGCAGTCGCTGAAACACGCCGACACCGGGCACCCTGTGATGCTAGAACTGGTCCCTTCTCTGAGGGGAGAGGAATCTCAAAATTATAATGCTTTATCTAATCTCTTAATCACAGCTCTGGTGAAACAAAGGCCTTCTAAGAGCATCCTTTCTTCAACAGCGAGGGACAAAAAAGCCTCATCTAAGCAATGCGCTTGCTGGACCCGCTGTGCTGCTGCAGCTGGGCGCTGGGGACAAACTCGCCCTTTTCCCCAGGGACAGTGATGTGCAGAAATCCACCCTCTGGGTTTTGGGGGCTTTTTTCTGCACTGAATTCTTCAGTTTTGCAGCATGTGAGTCAACTTGTAAAAATGACTCACAAGCTCATTCCAGCCTTCTGAATTGGGAGCCCAATTAAAATACTACTTGTAATGCACATATTGAAGAGAAGGAGAAGTGTCTGTTCCTGAGTGTCAGGCATTAGCATAGCATATCTGCAGGCCCGTCTTGAGCTAGTCTGGTATTTGCCAGCAGGAAACCTTGTGTTTAATTAAGATACGAGTAACAGAAAAAATATTTTGAAAATCGACTCAGGTAAAAAAAAAAAGTAATTAAACTATAAATTTGATTAATTATAAATATATCAATGTTTATTAGTTTTAAAACATTTTTTTGTTTCTATAGATACAAGGCCATTGTTAGATAGAATGTTTTATTTATACAACATTGAAAAAGGTTGTTTTCCTGCAGGGCTACAATACCTGGCAATCGGCTTCTGCTGTTGCTGGTTTGACTTTTGGATAGACTTTCTCATGGGTTTAGCTCCGCGTCGTGTGGGCAGGTGCCCCCGTAGAACGGCAGGGGTATTGCTTCACGGTCTCAGTCTTTGGCCTTCAGTGAACCTTTACATCAGGACCAGCCACTCTTTCTGACATTACCACCCACGCACCAAAATCCTCTCTGGCAGGTGATCTCAGGGAAGAAATGGCAGTAGCTGTACTGCAGCACCAGGACTGAGTCTGCGAGTGGAGTGACTCAGTAGTGTCAGTCCCAGCTTTCCTGACACGTTTCCTTTCACAGGTGAGGACTCGGTCATGCTGTGAGTCCTTTTGACATAGTGCTAGCACTGACGCCAATTTTGACTGGTGTAAGTCATATATAGTCCAAAACTAGGCATCGACCACGCCGGCGCCACGTTGGCAATCGGATTTTTTTTGCCAGCGGGCAGAGGTCTCCGGAGGGGGCATGCAGGCTGAAAAACATGTCATCCGAGCTCAGCAAAGACATTTTTGTGGTATTCACGTGTGGCCCTTTAACTAACATTACTTCCTGGCATATTAAGTTCTTACTGAAAAGGAGAAAATAAACTGGTCACACATTGTGGGAACTACAGGCACAGGAATATATTTTTCTTCAAATACAAGTCTGGTAATTGTAAGGATGAAGCCTTACCTTTGTCCTAGCAAAGTTCATGCAAATCAAACGTGCACATATTGTTACCGCTTATCAGTATGTAAATGACATACATGAATAACTGCCAGTAGGTGGTAGTGTGTGTGTTTTTCAGATAAGTTTGTAAGGTAGTAACTGCAAGTGTTTCGTGTTTGAGGTGATTTAGAAAGATCCTGTCATCTTTAATGTATGATCTCAAACCATCATTGCTTTGAATTCAGTCCCTGGTTTCACTGATTTAATAGTTCTGTTTCACAAACATCAGCCCATCTCGGAGAGGCATATTTTGATTTTCTTTTCCAAGCTTATGGACAAACCTAACTGGAAACATTTTGAAAAGTGCCAGTTCCTATAAGCCCTGAGAATTCAAATGCACGTATTCATTGGAATAATTGGATTGCTCTCTAGTGTTTCATTTTAGGAGGAGAGCTTTTGATAAATAAATGCATTATTTTAATGATTTATAAACTTAGAATTGCTCTGTCATAGAGGCCATTTTGAGAATTCCTGAAAAAGCTCACTGGAAAAGGAGTGATAGAGTACTGGGCATCCAATTCTCTTCAGTGTCTCACCGTGCTTTGTAAAGAAAGGAGAGAAGTGACCACCTGGAAGAGACTAAGGGGTTTGGTGGAAACCGTCACTTCCTTGGCCCCTGTGTTTTCCCTTGCTGGGAGTAATCTGTACAAAATCAGTGCTGTTCCCCCAGCTCATCACACAGGAAGAGATGTCCGCTTCTCCTCCGCCCTGGCTGCCTGGGTGGACGCTCGTCCTTCCCCAGGTAATGACCAAACCGCTTTTGCAGCCCGGCTGGTCTTTCTCGCCGCCTTTCTTGTGCTTCTGGGAAAGGACTGTATTTTTGTTTGGCGGAAGAAGGGGATGCCAGTGGTAAAGATTCTTTCTGTGGTGTTGCCTGCCAGGAAGCGAGGCAGAGGTCGGGAAAGGCTCTATAAATATTTCTGCAATAACTCAGAGGCAGTAAGCGTTTTGGTTGATCTGTTTTTCCTGGTGTGAATGAGACTGCTGTCCTCTGTGCAGGTGTCTGATTCACGCGGGGTTTCCTTTTTCTTTCTTTTCCTACTTATTTCCTGCCTCTGCGATTGTTGCTCGCGCTTGTAGCACTTTTACTCAGCCCGGCAGTCCCGCTGAATGCAGTTAGGTTATTTGTGCAAATGCTTTTCATCATGAATACGGTCTGCGGAGTCAGACCTTTTGCTTCTTCCTTCTGCTTCTAACCTGTCCCTCCCAAGTTTCCTTTCTCATTGTTTTTCCTTTCACTTATGTCTGCCTGGTGTTAGGGCAAGCTAGCAGAGAAGGAAGTGGGGGAGGGCTGTTTCTGCAGGAGTTGCAGTGCAAATCGCTGCACGGCTTGCAATTTCTTGAGCAGATTAGGCTCTTCTTGGCACGCGCTCAGGCTGAGAGAGAATCACTTACTGCCAGGTGAAGTTAATGTGTTTGTGCCACCAGAGTCTACAAGCTACACTGGCGGGAGTTGTAGTGAAAGTAAGGAAGGGAGTAGTAATGGGGCCTTTCCCCGGAGTAGTAATGGGGCCTTTCCCCGGAGCAGTAATGGGGCCTTTCCCCGGAGCAGGATTAGTGTAGCCCAGAGGAGCTGTGCAGAGGAGGTCTGTGTCTGAGTCGGGTCGAACAGATTCCTCTTGAGCTCAGGGAGCTGTAGTCCTCCTGCACGTGGAGGAAGGCCAGGTACCTTGATGAGCCCAACTTCCAAAACAGAAAGCTTCCGTCTTTGCTGGTGAACGACTCCTGGTTTCGCTTTACTGCAGCTTGATTGATACTTACTCACGTAATGGTTTTTTTGTCTCCAAGTAATACTTATGGTCTCCATTAATGAAAGAAAATGCAACGTGATATAAATAGGTGTTGGAGGTGATCGCGTGAGCTTGCAGCCTGCTTCCAGTCCCACGCAGCCACGTCCAGCCTCCGTAGGACGGAGGTGGAATGTAGTTAACCTGCCCTGTTTGCCTTCCTGTATTATCTATTGTTCTCAACCTGCTCCCCTGGGATCTAAGTTGATTGTGTGGTAGAAGGTGGGATGGCATCTGCTTTTCTGAAGAAATTATTCTTATTGACTGGAAATGACATCAAGCTAGCTGTCCGAAGTTGGAGTCCATTTGGAAAATGCTGACCTTAGTATTTCTGTTCTGCTTTCTGTGTTTCAAATGGTAACTGCTAGAGACAAACTCAAGTAAGTTACCCCGATGTGTGTCCTCCCCGATACGTAAATGTATCTGTTAGTATATCGGTAACAGAAAACAGATAATGAGAGTTGGTTTCATGTTTAGAGAGACTGAATTTCATGAGACGTGTACACTGTCGAAGGGAAGAATCTCAGGGCTGGAAGCTGGTTGTATCATGTGGAAGGCAAGAAACCACAAACTCAGTAGCAGAGAAGTGTTGCAGAAATGAGAACAGAGATGTTAATTTGGCAATTGAAGTCAGCCAGGCCGGGGACTTTTTAATTGTGTTTTACTTGTATAGAAACAAACAGTCTGTCCTGGAGCAACGGTATCTCTGCTGGATGTTTCTGTTTCCTCCTCTTATTCAGTGCACTGGTGATACCGTGATGTGTGCTGGTAGGTCTCAAAACTCCTTTGAGTTTTCTATTCAGAATTCAGGAGGAGAGTGGGAGGTAGCTTTATCTAAGCGCACGCAATATATAATCTGTGAATGAATACAAAATGTGAGCTAGATGGGACATTGTTCCTCTAACAGGACCAACTCATCAATGCTACAGCACTCTAAAACAAGAGATATTCCTTCTCAAACTACATGTGACGTGGGTTTATGCTCCGCACCGTACCTCATCTCGTACACACAAATACCCTTGAATACGGCTGGACTGCCTTTGGCCTTTGTCTAGGCAGTCGGAGAGTGGGGCACAGTGCTAAGGCTTTTCCTCTGAATACCGAAGTGCTTTTCCTCTGGATTCAATTCTCCCTCTTGAGTTAACGTGGTCTGAAATACAAAAACTAAGAGCATAGTAATTGTTATTTCCATCATCTTCCTTTCAACATTTTCTTTCTGCTAGGAAGCAGGAAAAGTGTAGGGGTGGCACACTGCAGTTTACACTCTCACCCCTGGCTGCCAGAGTTCTGGAGGCTGGGAGGCTTTGACAAGGCAGATTTGGTGAGGCTGAGCTGGGGCTCGTTCCATTACATCCGCCCAGTACAGCCGCGGCAGAAGTCCTGACTGGGAGCCTTTAACACTCAGCACGACGCATAAGCCGGAAGGATATAAACTAACCTCCAGCTCACTGGCTGGAAGTAGGAGAAATAGTTCTAAGAAGCCCATCGACTTCCACCCAACACCTTGGCTTCCTGCTGTAGACAGTGCAGTTAAAAGTACAATTGAGGGTGTGGGTTCTTTATCTGAAGTACAATTTTGACGGGGGGTTACTAAAAGGCAGTAAAAGTGAAAGAATATTACGCTTTTTTCAGAGTCCCTTCTCAATGATTGCCATTTGAGGAATGAGGATGTCGAATCTGCCACATTGCAGAAAGTTATGGCAGCTGTTCCATATTGCTAGATGGGAAATTAAAATGGAGATCTATTCAAATCGTCTGACACTTCCAGCAAGCTTGAAAGCAATGCTTTAAAATATAACACAACTCTAATTTTGGTCCTGAGGGATAGTCAGTAACACTGAAAGCAAACGTCTTTTTCCCCCAACGGTCTTTAACTACTTTGTGTGTTTTCCATTTCCTTGCTAAATTCTGCTTTCTGTGGCAGCCGTGTGATCCAGCTGAAGTCAACAGGATTGCTGAGAATGTCAAAGACCGAATCCTAGGCGAGAACGTTTCGGCAGGTCTAGTCTGTTATGACAATAAATATTTTCAGGAATCTTTAAGCTATACTAACCTCGCATTTCTGTTTTCTTTCTTCATAAATGTGTGCTGTCTGAATCTTCTCAACAGTTTCTTCATCTAAAGATAAGACTGGATTTATCTGTATCTGGAGAGGGTAATGCAATCTCTTGGTTTAGGAATTCGTAGAGGTCAGCCTTTGCCTGTTAACACACAACCAAATCTAACTTTCAATCCTAGTGCTGCTGCTTTAGTAACACTAATTTTATAAAGGCTGGGAAAACTCATCATCTAGGAAACGAAGTTCTTTGAAACACGTGTAATTCCAGACCTGTGCTTCAGAACTCGAAAGTTTAGCCAGCTCGATTTGTTGTCACCACAAAATACTGTTTAAAAGCATTCATGTTTTTATCTGGTAATTCTTATTCCACAGAAAGAATGCACTGTTGACATCTCTTAGCATTTTTTTTTTTGTCCGAAATATGCCAGTTCATCACTTATACTGAGCATTAATGACCACAGTAAATGTAGCATTGTGATGTGTTCAGGAAATATTTGATGAGGCTTTATAAAGGCAGTCCATAAAAAAACCAGACAAAAGTAGTCTGTGCTGTTCCTTGTGGGTGAAATTCACCTGCCCAAAGCTCAAATAAGTACGTGACAGACTCTCCTGCTAACGCAACTCCAATTCCACTGCTATCTGTTCCGTTTTGCTTCCCACACATCCTGCAACGACAAAGATACTCTCTTCTGAAATACCATTTGCTTTTTCAGGGTGGCACCGGGAACTAGAAAGGGCTCAACAGGCCCTGGAAAGAGCAACGTGCTATTGATTAGTCTGTCCTCTGAGTGAACCCTGCTGAAGAGCTGTATGTCCAAAATTCTAGATGAAAGAATCTGTATACAAATAATGGCAGGAGGAGCGCTCTCTGGGATGATATGACTACATAAATAAGCAGTTCTTCAGTGCCGCATGTGGTTTTCTAATTTCCAGTAAAATGGAGTGAGTCACACATGACAACACCGTTGCCACTAACCAGTGTGGCATGGCATCTGAAAAAGATAGCACTGGAAGGGTGTGAACTGCAGAGCAGATGATGGGGCTTGAAACATCTTGTTTGCTTTGGCAGAGCAACCAAAATCTTGATGCTTTCCCACAATCTGCTCCAAAGATATAGTTTTTTGCTGTGCTGGATCAGATTATTATGACTCTGGGAACCTGTGTGTCCTGCCTTTGCCAATGGACAGCTCTCGATGCTTCAGATAAAGGTAAATGCCTACACTCCCCACGGGGGAATTCCAAAGTTAGATGGTGTTTCTTCAGGTAGGGTTTACGTTGCTGCAGAATTAACCAGGGGAGGTTTTCTTTCTCTGGTACCAAATCACAAAGGATACGTCTACTCAGTCAGGCGAACAGAGGCCCAAGACAGCTCCCAGGTCCAGGCTCACATACCATACATATTACTTATATGTAAGTACACGCTCTGGTATGGGCCTGAGGCCGAGTTCACTCCAGAGGGAAAGTCTAGCCATAGTCATGTCTTAGCACAAGCCCAAGACTTTCTTCCTCGTGTTTGGAAAGGTGCTGCTTGGCAGCACAACGCCCAGTGATTGCTGCTGCTCTTGAACCCTGGATCTGACCGGAGATGATACGGAGTCGCAAAAGATGAAGCCCCAAATTAAAGGGGTTAAAACCAAACCCCTCGCCTTTATTTCTGCTCTCAGGCCTCTAGAACTGGGGATCAAAGCTTCTGCTGTTAATAAACTGGAACTCCGAAACTTTTCACGCAAAATGCCTTCGGCAAAACCGGAGGCGTATGTTCACGCAAAGCAAGCTGAAGACAACCTAGCACGCTTGCCTGGTCCCTGTAGCCGGGCGTTAAGGTCGTGGGGTTGGTAGTCACGAATGACTCGTGCTTTCTTGCATCTATTATACGGAGTGGCACCGGACACTTTTGCCTTCAAATGTTTCTCAGGACGAATACTTGTTAGAGGCGGGGTGGGAGGAGGGCGCAAGTAATACTTTTTCTCCTCCTGCCACGTCCCCGAACAGCGCTGCCGAGTGCCATATTTAGGCAGAGTTAATGGGGATGTTCCAGGCGCCCAGCGCTACATTTTCCTTGGTTTATGTTGCTTCCTCCCTGTCAGCATTGTCCGCGCTGAGGGCTCAGGAAGAGCAGTAGTTTAAGCTGCAATTTAATTCCCTGTAGATGGAGATCTGCTGTGACAGGAATGCCTGTCATCCTGGCAGTCTCTCGCATCTGCTGGAGGCAGAAGAGTATTGTGAAACAATAACTCTGCCAGCAGATGTGGTTCTGTAGGGACAGTGGCGTCTGTGGTACGAAAATCCTCTCCCAAAATGCAGATCCGTGGGGACAGTGAGCATCTGTGCCAGTTACAACTTTGCAGCATCTGCTGGGACAGTAACGTCTGTGATACGTAAATGCATCTCTGCATCTGCTGGGCCAGTCAGAGAGACGTATTGTATGTACCCAGTTTTAGATGTGAAAATCTCCTTCACTTTCTAATTTAGAGGATTCGTCTGATTCTTCTTCCCACAGAGTTAATAAGAACTGTCTTATCTAAGAAGAGCTAAAGGTATTCTTGAGTCTTTTGCACATAGGACAGACATCGCCGCATTTCAGCTGCCAAGAAATACTGCTACGTTTTCTCCTACCGTAGTATTAATCATTAATGGCTTTGTTCTCAATGAACAGCCCGAGTATCTTCAATGATGCTCTTGTGAGTGCTAATGCTTCGTGGTTGCAGTGAGAGCATCACGAGAGATGTGTTTGTTCAGAGCAGCGATGCGCCACAGACACAGCGTTCTGACCCAGACCAGGTTTCAAACATTCCTAAGTACAGGTGTGCGCAGATAAAGGTTTTTTCATTTGGCCTCCTCTCTAGGTTAGGGCACCGGACCTCAGGTTAGGAAGGATTGGATGGGAGACAGTCCGTTTTCCAGCAGCAGCAACTCCATTCAGACATCAGGGTATTTTGCTGCAACAAAGGCTGATGTTGACATTTTTCCTTGGATAGAGACAGATGCAAGAGCTTCTGCCTCAAGGTTATCCATTATACAGTATATTAGCTAGATGTTTTAACATTGTGCTTCCTGCAGAGACAGAAATGAATGATGATTAATACCTATCAGTTAAAATCTAATCTTTTCCCATGTGTATTTAGACGCTGAACTTCAAACTACGAGGCAATTCCGCGACAAGAATTAGATACTCTTTTATGGGAGAGCGCTGGGATTATGGTCAGGGATACATTTTTCGCTCATTTATTATGAGTATTGTATTTGTGCCTAGATTTTTGCCTGGGCATTGCATATAAACATAGTCTTTGTACAAACGAGTTTATAAACAATTAGCATTCAAGGGACAATTATTTTCTCTTTCTTCTTGTAGCAGCACCGGGGGGGGGGGGGGGGGGGGCGCCCGG
>JANZLQ010000002.1:13891576-13951074 GCA_026212715.1 Elanus axillaris
GCCTTCTTGGCCACCCGGGCACACCGCTGGCTCCTATCCAGCCGGCTGTCGACCAGCACCCCCAGGTCTTTCTCTGCTGGTCTCACTGAGTTTCCCCAATTTTAATAGTTGTGCCAGGAGAGGTAGGTCTCCTTTCTGCATAAAAGACAATCTAGAACAAGTAGAGAAGCTAGAATATCGGTACAGGATTTTAACCCCCCCCCGCGTGTGGCCCTGATGCCATGTTTCTCCGTGGTTTCTCCCTTCAGAGCTCTGTCAGTCAGGATCTGAAGGGGAACGTGAGCCGCCGCGGTCACCTCCTGCTGCACCGCGGGCTGGCAGAGTCCGGGGAAAGCTGCTCTTCTAGAATTGCTCCGCATTGTTCACGCTCCATTACTGATAGGAGGAACCGAGCAAGTGGCTTCATGGGTCTTCTCTTGCTGCAGCTTTGGTCAAACTTCCATATGTGGTTTTGTTAAAAGATACTTAACACAAGGTTTGGGCTTCCCCCCCCCCCCCAAAAAAAAAAAAAAAAAAGCCGTGTCTGCAAGAGAAGTTTCTCCTTACAGTTCCTCCTAGGAAGGATTACCTAGGTGTGTGTTTGTGGCATGGCTGCTCTTCTTCAAACACAGGGAGGAAAAGGGGAAATTGTGGCAAAGGCGGCAGCTGCTTGGAGGTGTCCGTCTTTTTTCTTGGCTTGCTGGGGGTTGGGGAGCACTTCTGGCAATTGCTTTCTCTTGCTTTCATCTTCACGTCGCCAAGAAACAACTGCAGGGCAAGGAATTGGTAAAGCAGGTCTCAGCCACGTGTTTTCATAGTACAGGGCTTTCATATCGGCTTTCAAATTGTCTTTTTCTCCCAGAAGAATGTAGCGATCATTGGTGACAATAACCGAGTTGTACACAAGACAGCTTCTTCCACCCGTCTGCTGAGAAGTACCTTGCTCCAGTGGAGCCGTTCTGCCCATGTCTGGGAGTCTACTTGACATCAGTAAAGTATTCAGCCACACTGGATGAAAATTAATTCCATAAGAACAATTTAGGCTTGCCTGTTAATCTATAGAGGAGCTTTTAAACTGATGTTTAAACCCCATTACCTGCCCTATTTGAAGTGAGAGGAGGTCGCCCAAGTAAGAGACCAGGATCCGTGCAGTTGTGTTTTCAGTTTCTTTGTGAGAAATGTGACTTTTCCTTTCCTGCTCCGGAGAACGCATGTCCCCCCCCTCCCGTCGGAGCGGATCAGCACTGGCATCTGCGCGAACCGTCTTGCTCGGGTTTCCCCACTGGGATTTTTCTGACCTTGCTGCCCGCGCTGGTTCTCTAGAAACCGCCTTTCCTTCAAAATCCCTCAATTAACTGTGAACGGTGCTGGGAAAGAGCCTGACCCCGTCGTACCTCCTCTGAGCCAGACCCGGTTATTGGCGGAGGGACTTTCCGTACGGTTCAGCCTTTGCCATTTCTTCCTGTTCTTCCCAGAGCCGCTGACTGACCTGGGAGTCCACTTGGCCATGGCGCAATGTAAGCTGTACGTAATCACGTGAGAAAAACAAAAGTGAAAAGCCAGTAAAAGTGCGGTTTCTGGAGCAGGCGCTTAACCGGGCTGTGGCAGATCTGCTTTCAGGTCCCCGATCGGCTGTAACCATCACCTGTAATTTCGTGCGGGTCACTTAACGCCTCCGGGTCTCCCTTTCTAGTTTAGTCAAGGGGGGGGAGCAGCGCTTCTGCTTCGTCCGACGGCCGTGCTTCCCGTCGTCCGTCCTTCGGAGCAGGGCTTCGCTTCTCTTCGTTTATGAGTTACCCAGGATGACGGTGAGGCAATGCTGCTTGGGGTCTGTGCCGCCTCCAGTAGTGACGCAGACGATCAGTTAACCGAAACAGAAACCAGTATTCAAGCAACATGCCTGTGAGGTTTCTCTCTTCACTGGATTTTACTATGATGTATCCTATTCTTCGTTTGAATTACTTTATACCTCTGGGAATATTTATTTAGTTTATTTACGACATTATGGTTTTCTTAGAAAATCAGGACATGGTTCTGAGTGGTCACGTGGTTAATGCCTTTATTCTTGTTGCTTCTCACGTAATAACCCATCGCCTTTACAAACACCTACTTTGGGCATTGAGTGTATTAAAATTCTTGCATGGTTTTTCCTCTCAGGTACGATGAAATACCTTCCCCTGGCTGGCTGCATTCGGACCCTCTGCTCAGGCTGTGACAGCCATGTTACTCCAGGCTCAATGCCACCGCGACTGCCAGACTTCCAGCGTGAGTAAGAGAGTCTAGTTAACACGAATAGTATGCCCTTTATTTTTCCTTTCAGAGGTTATATCTGGTGACTGTGTGACTGGAACAATGAGATTAACCTCAGTTTTACAGCAACAAAGCAGCTATGAGTTTTCTGGGTAAAGTATATTTTGACTGACATACAAGTAGCTGTAGCTTTGCTGCACAATGGAGAAAATGACTTCATTTAACAGCTTTCTGTGCCAAGAAAGAAATAAAACAGTTCTGAGAATGTTGAAGGATTTTTTCCTGTTTTAATTTTAAACCTAAAGGAAAAAGCAGTTGCCATATAAGTCCGAGTCGATGGAATATATAAATCTTTAAAAAGGTTTCATAAAGTAATAATGACTTTAGTATATGTACCAAATGAGATTAAAGAGCTACATTTGGTTCTAATACAGAGTTTCACATTCAAAAGGACCATCAGTTTCCTGTTTAAGATCTACTTATATCGAACTGAATGGAGTTCAAACATAATGCCATTTTACTTCAGACATTTATCTTAATTTAAAACAGCTGAAAAACATTAATAACAGAGCAAGGAGATGTGGAGATAGAGGCATTTCTCCCTTCCTTCTCCACTTTTTAAAATAATGAATGCAGATATCACATGCTCCTGCTTACGCTGTTTTGCCAGTCTTGTAGGAGACAAGGTGCGCCGTGTCAGCTCCACTGCAACCACAGGAATAATAGTCTTTCTGAAGGGGTGAAGGACCGGAGTGGAACTCGCTTCACCAAGTGTCTGCTTCTGAACAGGTGCGTTAAACAATGATTTATTGGGGCGGTTTTTACATAGACCATCTTCACAAAGCATCTGAAATAGAGGCGCACTAAGCTGAAACTCACTGGCATGAGTGCTCTCCCACTTTTTGGCTTTGGTCCCAGTCTCCTCTTTCTTCCTAGTGAAAATTCTCCCTCTGCCATGACTGTCTTTAAACACATAATGTCGCAAATCATACCGTCATGCATTTGACATGTCCCTCCTATGAATTTCACCTTCTCTATTGTAATTCCCCAGAGGGATTGCTAGTTCCGTGCCAGTCGAGCTTTTCAGAATTGTTCAGCTTCTTGAAGCTCTGAGTTATTGTCAATAAAAATCAAAGCTGATTTCTGTTTTCCTATTAGAGTGTTGTCTCTCAGTAGGAGATGCAGAGTGAAGAAAACGCATGATAAGGGCACGAGAGGTCAGTTTTAGCATAAATACTTGAAATACGCTAATTGGGGCTGGGGCATTCTTGTGCTAGGTGCTGTACGGACACAGAGAAGAGAGAAGTCCTGCCTCTCAAGGTCGGTAACATACCTAAGCTTTACAATAATCTTCCAGTGAGTTTTCACACTAGAATAAATTACCTCGAAACCCTTTCAGAATGAGAGAGGGATCTTCTGGTTTGATGTTCCACTGACGTGGGAACACCTTTTCCCCAAAGATGCCAGCTATCCCACCAATCAACGTATCTGTCTAGTGGAATAATGTGAGAATGTGGTTTCTATTATCAGGATCTTCCCAGGGAGCCTAAGGTACTTTGTAGTGCTATATTCTTTGCAGTTCTCAGAATCATGTGCATTAAAGGTTGCTTAACAGCTGGTGAGTCACATAAGTTGTTCTTTGAGCTCGAATGCTCCATTAGGACACATCCACTAGAGGTATTTTAACCTTTGGAAAAAATCAATGCAAGTGGCTTAAGCATTCTAGTTTTAAAGAAAAAAAACAAACCCAAACACAACAGAAAAGCCTACATAACAACAAACTGCCTGCATGATGTTTAATAAATTAATATCTGTTCTGGTGGGTGCGTCGTAGGGGGTGTAGCATTTGCTAGAAAGCAGCACAGTTCTGGTCTAAAAAGTCACTGTCCTTGGGCACCAAGTGAAGCAGAGTCTCTGGAGGAAGTAAAATGTCTTCTGAGTTATAAAAAAATCTCTAGTTCATTTTGTTCAACATACCATGTGGGGACAGGAATGGCACTTGGAAGAAGAGTACTCCCTAATTTCGCTGGGGAGTTGGTCCTTTCCTTAAACCGTGAACTGTATTTACTGCAGCTAATTGCAAATATGGCTTGCATGTAGCAAGCCACAGTGCTTGACTAAGTAGCCAGAAAGAGAGAGGAATTCTGTGGGCAGTATGTGTTTCGCTCTAGTTTAAACGTGCCTGATGTTAAATGAGTTGAACTAGCGCTGGTTTAGCCAAACTTCTTGAGGAAATGAAGTATGAGCTCCCACTTGGCTGGTCAGTGCCAGTGCTTCTCCTCTGTGATATACCTTGGCGGAGAAAGGCTGATTGGAATCAAATCTGACCGCGAGATGAAGGGCTGAAGGATATTGCAGCCCTCCAAATTTCGTAAGAAGAGGCGGTCCAGCGGGGGGAAAAGGAATCGGTGCTCCCTTCAGGGATAGTACTGCAGAATTAGATCAGTTGCGTTATTAGACACCCGCGAATCCAGTCCTCCGCCACGCACAAGGCGCAACTGAAGAAAAAGCTTCTGCTGCCTGTGGAAGGACTCCTTCGCATAAAAGAGCAACGTGGTTTGATTTTTCTCCTACGGTATAACCTCCGCGGTTTCATTTCTCATTAAGTCTCCGTGGGGTAAATAACCTAGCCGTCTAAAATCACCCGCCACGGATCGTAACGCCTGGATTTCCTCTGCCTTGGTCTCTTCGGCACCAACTTCATCCCGAGGCCGAGAGGCCTCACATTGCCTCCCACCCTCCGAGCCAGCCGGGTTGGGACGCGGCCGCAGCTCTTCCCTTGCCTGTGGCTGGGGTGGCAAGCCGCCCCGGTTTAGGACACGGTCCGAAGGTGCCGGGCAGCCTCCGTGTCCCAGGGCCCAGGCTCAGCGCCGGGCTCTCTGCCGGGAGCGGAGCCCGGTCCCGGCGGGAGAAGAGCCATCGCTGTGCCGGGGAAGGGGCTGCGCTGACCGCCCTGAGGGCGGTGCGTACGGACTGTGAAAGATTGGTTAAGATCTGTTAAAATTTGTCAGCGTTGCTGTGAGGCAGAGCGCAGGGAGAGGAATGCTATTTAATAGGAGAAGAATTTTCTGGTACTTAATGCCACCAGAATGTCAGAAGAGTTAATGGCAGATGTGGCTGCGAAAATGTTCTGTATTTTTAGACAACCTTTAATTAAGACACTTTGTATGTAGCAGCGACCAAATAATATGCTGCCACTTGAAAGCTGTCACAAGGGAAAAAGTGTACAAAGCTTCTAAATGCAGCCCTCTTTATTTTTATCTGAAAGTGAATTAGGAAACCTTTCCAGTAACAATAACTGTCCTTTCACATGAAATGATTTATTTAATGCACACTGTAAATACTTTGGGCATCTATATGGATTTATACTTAACCCCTTTCACTTCATGTTGTTTAATCTAGCCTCATATTAAAAAGATTACATCTGAAAGCTGAATGGGTTTTGTGTCCCTGCCTTTTCTTCCGAGACTAATGTTTTATATCATTATTTTGATACAGCGGAATTTTTTTCATCCTTTCGTAAACCTTTGTGAGGGGTGAATAGGCCTTTCAGGGTTTTCACTTGGATTGACTTAAGAGAAAACAAACATATAGAGTGCAATTCCATTCTGAACTTGAAGATGCTTTAGTAATAGATTATTTATTTGCCTATAGGGTTAGAAAGATGCTAACATGACAGAGGATTCTCTTAACTGAGCACTAATTCTTACTCTGATCTAGCAGAGATATAACATTTATTGCATAAGCTTGGGCTTGGATGGAAAGCAGTGAGATTTCCGTAAATCAAGATACAAAAAAAGCTGAAAGAACTGTACAAGCATCACTTTGATGTTCCTAGAAATTTGATACCCATTACTGTTAGGATAAGCACACAGTAAGTAGCAAATAGATTATTAGTTAGCCAATATATTATGCACATTTACGGAATTAAATTGGTTAAGGTACTGAAACTGTTCCCAGGCTGCCGCGTGAGGTAAAGAGCAGGCTAACTGCGCGCTGCCATTCCCTCGTCGCTCGGCCAGCGTGCCGCAGGACGACGAACGACGCCCATACAGGCGTATAGGAGTGGAAGACACAACGTTTAAGAACCGGAACAGCAGTTTGTCTTCTGCAGGCAGGTGGATATTTGTTTAGAGACTCACTCTGTCATCGGTGGAATTGCCAAATCTCTGTAAGGCAGAACCACCCCAAACCAGCCCAGCACAATTTTGCCTTCTGCGGGGCTGCTTGTATTCAGCTGAAAGTGCGCACGAGTGGCAATGGTAGCCCGTGTGCCTATTTTCTGGGGGTTTTTTTCAATTCGGTTTTAGCGTGTCTCCTTCATTCTTCGTGTTTTGTTAATTTTGTTGTTGGTATAGGCTCTGATACGCTAATGTACAGGGAGGATTTGCCAGCAGTTGCACAGGAGGAGGCAACCTCTAAGCCTCGAAAGCTGATCAGGGTGTTCCTACAAGTCCACGTCACAGCTAACGAATGCCCTCCTGCTTTCTGCTGTGTACCTGTCACCAGCCCATTGAGGCCTTTTGTAACCACCTGCTACTTACTGAAATTATTTAAAGCATCTGCGTAATGCTATTAATATGTATTCTATAGCAATACAAGTAAAAAATACTAAAAATATCTGTGGTCAGTGGAAACGCTTAGAGAAATTTATCTTGGGTTTTCAGGTTCTAGCTCTTCGAAGCTCAGGTGCAAAAAAAGCTGACTGAAATACTCTCTGTGTGTGGTAAGGATGGTAAGAAAAGAGGTAAGTGTCTACAGGTTTTCAAAAACAGAGGGGCTGCGGCAAGTGCAGGTCGATTGCCCATTGTGCATATGGCTATGGCTTGTTTTGAGTAGAGTCCCGCAGGTGAAGATCCCACAAAAAAGCAGCAGAAGAACAGGTCCTATTGCTAAAGGTGCCAAATTATTATTTTATTTTTTTTTTTTTAATTCAAAAGCTCTCTGTAGTGCAGTAAGCTGTTTGTACTTCTCAAACCCTTACTTCTTTGGCAGGCAAAGGACGAGTTGCTCGATTACCCTGTTTCCACAGGTGCTTTCTAACACACCACTGCTTTGTAGGGATCGGAAACCAAAAGAGGAAGAAAAGGCAGGATCCATTTCTCATGTTATTTTTCAGAGAATCTCTTCTACTGCCTCTGGGAATATTGCCACATATCTCGAATATCAGCATCTGAACCAAATCTGATGTCTTTGCTTGCACTGAATAGCACTCTGTTCTGCAGTGAGACCTACAAAACTGCTTGAAAGCTGTTAGTCACAAAAATGCTACCTCCCAAAATAGTACTTTAGGCAGTGATATACTAGAGGCAGAAATCGATGGGATTAATAGTAGTGCAGGTGATAATGACTGTTACCAGAGGCATGAGAATTTGTCCCTGAAAGGCTCTTTTTGAACATCCTGTATTGGTGGTTAACAGTGTTCAAGTGAATATTATTTCAGAAAGACCATTTTTGCACCGGAGGTTATCTCTTCTGTTGGACTGGCTCATACAGTAAAAATCCACGGTCACAGCTGTGGGCCCACAAGCCCTTCTTCAGGGCTGATACTTCAGCCAAGACAAAAAAAGAATCAATCTATTAAGTACTATTTATTTCAGTGGCAAAATACCCAAGCTGTTCTTAGCGCCGGTGGGCCTGGACTCACAGGCACGCTGGTTCCCTGTGCCCCCCGGGCTCCATCGAAATCCGTCCTGTAAGAACGACGGGCATAAGGAAAGGGGAGGGAAAATACAGACGCATCAAAAACTGGGAAAAAAAAGACACTGTCCCTGCCAGGCTTGGTAAAAATAACATAAAAGACCCGTCACTATCCTGGGTTGCTGATGAACTGTGATGGACTGAGATACCTTCGTTAGTTTTCTGTGGAGGTGAACAGTGGAGACCAGGTCCTGATCTGGTGTTACTCCGGTGTAACCGAGGAGAGTGTCTGTGCTTTAGTGGCTGCCTCAGACACGTATCCGTGAGCTTTAATAGAGATATTTTGACAATGCAGCTGTAAAACCCACTCGAAAAGCTGGCTAAAAACTTTGGTATTGGGTTGCTACCATCAGTTTCAGAGCTGGTTTAAAACTAGCTTTGATAACATCTATGGGAGTTGCAGTGTGCAGATGTATGCCTAGTTTATGCATGAATCTACGTAACATTATAAAGGCAGATATTTTTCCTGTTGTCACCTGAGCTGTGGGAGCAGAGCTGAAGGAAAGAGGAGTCAGTGGGTCACATCTTGAATTTTGGCTTTGATAGCCAGCAGACGGTCGAATAGCTTCTTAGAAGGTAGCATCTGCTTCAACAATCTCAATTACCTAGTTAAAAATGACTTGCAAGCTAGCAGGGGAGTTTAGCCTGGTGGTACTGAATAAAAAAATCTGTTTATGCTATTTTTCAGTATTTGTTCAATATCACAGAGTGCTCAGGCTTGACCCTGGTTGCTTTTCTATGGCAGCTGAATATCAAGGGGCTATGGGGCAGATGAAGGTGATCACTAGAGGCCCCGTGGCTTGATATGCTTCAGCTGGGAAGCTGCTAATGAGCCTATAAAGGGACAAGGTCCCCCCAGGGCTTGTTGGGTGGATGGTATAGTTGTAGGGTAGGGTCCTCCCCCTGCCGCCCCACCCGGGTTTAAAAGTGATTTGGCATCATCTTTATGCCTTTATCCTGGCTGCAGTATGCCTCTGAGGACGTGCTTTTTAGCTGCTCTTTATTCTTATCTCCAGGAATTTTTCCTCAAGGAGATGCTGTAGTGATTTTTCTAGCAGGACGTCGCTGTCAGAGCAGCAGGGGACTGTGGGTCCTCGCTAAGAGATGTCAGCCCTTTGCCACGAGGCAGCGCGTCTGCATCTGCGGCGCTTCTGATGTGCGGTATCGTGACTTAGTGAAGAGATTTTGACGGTGACAGCACTTCAGAGGGTAAGTTAAAAGCAATACGCACTTGCTTCACTAAACTGGAAAGATGCTTTTACTCTACAGTACCTGCTAACAAGGAGTTGCAATGACTAATCTTCATTTAGAGGCTTCAGTCTCACGGTGCATATAGCTTGTCACTTGAAATGCGCCCGGAGGGACCGAGTGTGTGCTGGGTAACCCCCGAGCGCTGCCGGCCTGCTGCTCGGAGGTAGACCTGGTGTCCGTGTCTCTGACTGGCCGGTGGCCTGGAAAAGCGGGCGCCTGGCTGCGCTAGGCCGTACACGTGCAGGATCTGTTTTACTGAGTCACGGTGTGCGGAATCGCTTTTCGTTGGAGGCGGCTGGGCCGGGTTTGAGGCTGGTCCTTGCCCAGTACAGCCTGGGGCCCTGGCAGCTCTTGGCCTGGTGAGCCGGGGTAAAGGTTGGGGCTTTGGCTGACGGGTACCAGGGATCTACATCTACTGATTATTCCCAGAGTTACTGTCTTCTCTTCCACATTAAGCTTTCGAAATTCCCTCTAATAAATACTCTTTGCTGGATCCCCTTCCAGAGTCTCTTCCAGTAAAGCGGAGGTGCCTTGGGAGCCAGCTCAGGCTGGCTTTCTTACCCACGTGAATAGGAGCAGACCTTATTTCCAGGTGGAAGTAAGCAGACCTCTGCTGAGTCAAACCGGAGACATCTTTCAGCTCCCTCGGGAAGCAGCTTACTGGGAGACGCATCCAAAGCCGCACGTATCTTCACCACAGCTGGTTATTTACGTGTTTTTAGTGCAGATGAAGCTGCCCATGTCTGCCCAAGGGGTGCTGGCACATGGGTGGTCAATGGGTGACAATCAGTAGAGCCTGTTCTTTATTTGCCCTTGAATTTCCTTCTTGCCTGCATCTGGACAGCAATGTTTTCTCTCATCGTCTCATCCCTTCAGCAATCTCTTTCTTCTGTTCATGCTGCTTTTTTTTTTTTTTTCTTTTCAATTTCTTGGCTCTCTGGTCTCCTCCAGCCCCTTTGCCTACATGAGAGAGGAGTAGTTAAGAATACTTTGCACGATGCTGTATTGAACTTCCTACCTTGCTGCTTCCAGAATTGCTCCCCACCACCCTCCGAAGCATCAGGGCTATCAAGCGCTGTCGTTCTCTTCTCGTTGTCATACCCACAGTGCGTCTGTGTTGTGAGCTCCCTGAAGCCGAGGAATTTCTTGTCATTATTTACCTGCCTGCTGAGAGCTGATGTCTACACTGGTGTGCTGTATCAATAGTACTCCTAGCCTGAGTCACAAAATGAGACATGCCATACTTGACACAGGAACACATGCTCTTCCATTAGCATTCATTATTTGTGGTCACAGTCAGACAGGTAAAGATTGACATCGATAACTGCCGGAGGAGAGGAGCTGTGCGCCAGCCTGCGCCTTGCTTGCTGCTTTGATAATGCAGAAATGAGAAGGGAGCAGCCACGCAAGTGAGCGGCAGCTCCTGTCTTGCGTTGGCTGGCAGGTGTTTGGCTGTCATCTTCCATTTCTCCCTTTGGAAAGGCAACGCTGGAAAGGGATTCCCATTAACAATTCATATTTATTTCATTAAATCACACTTAGCTGGTAGCTAGTAGCCAGATCCACCGAGACTACCTCTGCAAACAAACGAAACCAGATTTACTGGTGCGTTTTCCTTTTTGCTACCTCTTCCTCATGTGATATTTATTTACTTTTTAAAAAAAAACATTTTATTTATTTATTTATTTTTAAATGTTCCCCATTTTTTGGCAGCGTCTAAGCACCCCACAGTGAACCGTGTTACACTATGCTGTAAAGACAAGGCCATAGGGCAGCTCAGAAGGACTTCAGAGATAAAATGGGATCTGTCGTACGTTTCCTAATGTGGATTGAGAGCTTTCTGGGGCTGAGGCTTCTTCTGTTCATTTATAGGGTGCTGGCTGCAGTGGGGGTCTCAAGTTCATGTTTTACAGGAGCTGCTGGATATATACCACGCCGCTGTTTTGTTTCATGGGTCTCTTGATACGTGAATTGCTGATCAAGACTCTTTTAATTGTTTGAAAGAGTTCTTAGTGCCGCGGTACCTATTTATGTGACCTTTCTGCTTGCAGGCAAAACATCCATTATCTGCTTTTAAAAAAAATAACAATTACACAGCTAGGATTTTTAAAGAAATTGAATTTTCCAGCTGCAAAATTCTCCTTTAAGGATAGTCATGAAATGGGTATTTATTCAGACTGCCTTGGAAATGCCAGCATTATATGGCTTATAGCCACCAAATGGGTTCTGTAAAAAAACCTATGTATAGAATAGGCAGGCTGTGACCTACAAGCCCAGGAACCCAGCGAGCACACTGGTAATGGGATTGTTTCTGGGAGGTCTCTGTCATCTTTCAGAGGTGACCCCTGATGTAAGTAATTAGAAATTTTGTGTTGCTTGAGGATGCTAAATGAAAGCGGGTTATTAAACAGGTTTTACTGGAAACTATTTATGAATAATTATCTCCAGAATAATCAGAAACATTAAAATAAAAAGAATAGATATGTCATTTAGAAGAAAAAAAAAAAGGGGGGGATCAAAAGGGATCTGGAATTAGCATTCCTTATTATTTTAATGCCAGAACATGCTTCTGTACTATTAATAGAAGCTAAAGCTGCTGCAGATTTTTCTGACTGCATTTCTACATCTTGAAGAATCATAATCATCCTAGGGCTGAATATCCCTTTCTTAACAGTAGCACCTGTTTTGCCTTCCTTAGTTTGTCTCCCAGAACAAAGAAGGTCCTGTAAGGTCATCCGCAGCTCTCTCCAGGGCCAGGATATTTTTCTTTAGCTTACTCATCATAGACCAGGCAGACAAGCTTTGAAATCTCTTGAAAATTGAATAGTCAGATTATTTTTTTTTCCCCTCTTATAAGCATTTTACGGTACAGCGTTTTATTTCTTGCCTCTTTGAGTGGTATTTCCTTCCAAATACACTTTTCTCCCTATGTAACATGTCATTAAACTACAGAGCATTTCAGCCTGGACTTTCCCCGAGCATTATGGGCTGTTCACAGCCAGCCCCGTGAAGTCGGCTATTATCCCTCATAGCGGGGTTTAAAAATAATTGCCCAGCTCCATGTAAAAAAAAAAAAAAGGCAGTTAGATAATGATTTAGTCTCTAAGGTATATTTATCTGTTACAGAGCGTGGCAATGATAAAGATCTATTTGCATATCAGGCCGACGCGGTGAGACTGATTATTTCCGTGCGCACGGAGGGGCCGGCGGCACACCTGGGGGTGCCACCCTGGGGATGCTCCAGTGGGAGCACCCGCCGGAGCACAACCCCACCCCTGCTCCGGGCAGCCGGCACAGGGGGGCCCTGGTCTGGGACGTGCCCAGATCCGGGGGCTCGGGCCAGTGCCCGCGCCGAGACCAGACGTCGGGGCTGGAGCGTGGGCGTAGCTGCGCACCAGCGTGTCCGAGAGGGAATTTCTCGTAGGGCGGTTTTGGGAAGGGGCCTTGCCGGAGTCGCACGCCTGAAAACCGCGTAAAAAGGGTGGTGAGGAGGTTAGGGGAACCAACCCGCCTGTGTGTGAGTGCTGCTGGGGGGCTTGGGGGGTTACACTTCAGCGGCTCTGTTTTATTTGAAATAAAGGGCTGCAGGTTGGATGGGATATAGAGTCTGCTGAAGATGATGGAAAGGCTGCTGTTGCTTATAGGGAGCTTTGGTAATGGTTATTTTAGAAGACTTTTTTCCCCTCTCAGTTTACTAATTAATCCTCTCGGTTTTCTTTCGAATTGCTGAGACAGAAATTCGATGGGCTGAGAGGCACTAAATCATTCAGAAGATACTTTAAAACTGTGTTTTCGTGGGGAGGTGAGGGATATTATCCTTTCCTAGCGCATTGAATTAATTCTAGAAAAATAACAAAGCCTAATGTAATAGGAGGATATAACCAGGCAGCCACAGTTGAGAACAGGTTATTTTACTCACTTGCCCTACGATTCTGTGGTAGAAATATGGGGTCAGGTAATAAAACCAGAACACGGTCCCACTTAAATGAATGGAGCCATTCATTTCAAGGACAGCTTCAGGGTTTTTTAGTCTAGCAATGTAACTAACTGAATTCCCTACAGGCAGATGAGCCAGTGAAGGAAGAATGTTCAGAGTAAGGATTCCAGGTTATATGCTTTAGAGTGTTGGTTTAGGTTTTTCGTTTTGTTTTTTTTCTCCTTTCTCCTTGAAAGTTGAGGCCAATTACTCTGGTGGCGGTGGGCAGGTGATGGAGAGGGGAAAGCTGTGTTTGGTAGAGAGGATCTTTGTGAATGCTTCCTCCAGGCTGCAGAAGCAATTGAACCACTAGAGCTCTGCAATTCTGAAATCCAGCTAGATTCAGTGAAACTCAATAAGGGCTGCCTTATTCTAGGTGTTCAGAACAATCCAATGGGAAACTGCTCTGAGTGACACCAAAGTTCTTGGGATCTAAACAATGAAGCATTATTATGTTTTAATATAATAATATTTTAAGATAACAATAATAAGCTCATTTCTCCGCTAGAGGCAGGTCGTAAAGGTAAGCACTTCTGGAACACTTCACTCCTTCCAAGTGCTGCTCTGTTAACAACAGCACCTGTGATGCTGAAAGCAGATAGAGGGGGCTCTTAACTTCTGTTTATTTCTGCAGAAGGCTGGTCTTGACCGTGGGAAGACTCCTACTGAAGTCTTGAAGAGGCTTCATATGAGCCCTTTCCCCACTCGGGATAATGGCCTCCTTCTCAACAGGTTTTCAAAGGAGGGGAGGAGGAGCATATCCTATGGTCAAATAGAGGATTGTAGGAAAATAAGGGTATTTCAGGTGAGCGCATCTTATGGGCGCGACTCTCCTGCTGGCAACTCGGTAGCAATCCAGAAACATGGCATTATCCTTTGCAAGCCCAAAACGCAAGCAGTGCGTCATCATCTGTGCCCTGTAGGACCTTACTTAAATTTGCACTTGTTTGTGAATGCGGGGAGCGGTGGATAAATGGATACTGCTTTGCATTTTTGTTCGAGTCGCTTGGTCTGTTCCCCTCAACAGTGGAGGGCAGAGGGGGTTAGCGGGGTTTTTTTTGGATCATCCAGAATGCGCATCGGGGAGAAGGCGTCGCTATTCTCTTCCTGGAGTAAAGGAAAAGATCGCCTCGTGCAGCAGAAGCAGAGAAGAGGAGCTAGCAGATGGGCTCTCTCCTGCCATTAGATCTCGCTGCTGCTTCACGAGACACGTGGAGGCTGGTCAGCGTCCCCCCCTCAGCGTAAACTCTGAGCGCTCCCAACTCCGCTTATCTTAAGAGCTCACTTTGTCCTCGGTGAAGAGGTGGAAAGGGATCCTTCACAAACGAAGGGGATTGTGCAGGACGCCAGCCCTACCCAATGTGTCAGGGACCGGTTTCGAGGACTTGGCAAAGGCTTTCCTCCGGGCCGGCACTGCTGTCCTCCGCTGTTCCTTCTTGCCGTCCAGCCCTTTGGAGGGCTGCGTCTCCGTGCTCGTGGGCTGCAGGATCGAAGGTGGGCTTGTGGCGTCTTTAGCATTTCCCAGGAAGTTCAACTCGGGCTTTAGCAGCTGATTGGCTTTTTACATGAAGTTGAGAAGACTGGGTTTTCCCCTTTGGGGCATATTTTGTTGTGTATATGATCCCTCTTTACTGATGTCTCAAGACAGCTAGATGTCGGCGCAGGTATAAGTCCAAAAATGAGTGAGAACATGGGGAAAGAGGTGGTTTCACTTCTGATCGTATTTGAGTGAGCTTAGACATGCTCATTTTGTACCCACAGCACCTACAGCAGAGCGGTGATCCTAGCCCAAAACTTTGTGATAGAGGTAACGCTCCTGGAGGAGGAGGAATGGGAGAGCGATAGCAGGGGCAGGGAGCGCAGCCTCCTGCTCTGGGCAGAGTCACTTACGTCTAGGTCATTCCTCATAAATGCCTAATGTATTTTTGAGGCCATCCACTACTGGTGTCTCTCCAGCTTTCCCAGCAGCCTGTCCCTGGGTTTCTCTGGTTTTGCCTCTGATAAGACTTTTTTTCTGTAATATCTAATGTTTTTTTCTGCAGTACGAATCTGTCACTCTGTTTTATCTGCTGCACATGTGGTGAGAAGATGCTCCCCTTCCTCTTGGAAACATAAAAATTGTATGTATTTATTAATATCTCAGTTTCTTCTCGTTAATCTCCCTGTTGTTGTTTTCATGCTGTCCACTCAACTCCTCAGCCTTTTTTATGTCCCTCCCTTCATTTTCCTTTGTCTCTTGGGGGGGGAAAAAACCAAGAAAAAAACCCCAACTTCTTTTAACCAAAGAGAAAAACCAATTGGAGGAAAGAAACCCCCAAATGTAAGATGAGTTTTGCAAACCCTCACACAGCATCTCAGCCCTTTGTCTGTCTCTCCTGTTTAGACAGCAAGCTCTTCAGAGGAGGGGCTCTTTTCCTGTGTTTGTACAAGTGCTTAGCAGACTGAGGCCCTGATATAGCAGGGTTCCTTAGGGGCTATTGTAATGCACAATAATAATGAACCATATGTCGGTTTAGCCAGGAAAATACTAAAGCAGCAGGCCAGAAGGCAGATTTTCCCTTAATGGACCAGGTATTGCTTAGACAATACAGACCATTTCCCCTTCTATCCCACTAATAATACACTTCACTTCTAGAGGAAGTGGTCCTAGGGATGATGACGTATTTTAAACTTTGTGGGCCTCGTTGTTAGTCTAATTATACTGTAGATGTTTAGAAGTAAGTTTCTGGAGAGTTTTGCAAAGCAGGTGTCCGTGAGTTATCTGCTCTTTAACCCTGGTGGGGCAAGAGCTGTGAAGTGGTGTTGGTGTGGGGCCAGCCCTGAGCTCGTACGTGGCGAAGTGTCTCGGCTTGGGCTCAGCATCCTGCCGAAGTACTTGTTTTATTGGGGTTTTTTAGATTACTTTTGGTTTGGCTCACTGGCAGAACAAGATGGTCTCAGCCTGCAAAGCATTGCACAGGTGTACCCCTAGTAGCTGGACACAGTTATCAGCCCATCTCGTGTAGGGACCAGCCTTGAAGTTATCAGCCTGTTTGGTAGAGGGATCTGGTAGGTGTCAGCAGCGTTGGTTAATTTTGTAGCTAGATGGATACTCTGCTTTTTCATCTTTTTTTTTTTTTCTTTCCTTCAGGCTCCAGAGAGATGTTATCAACATGTTTTATTTCACTCTTACCATTTTTGTCTTGTTATCATCAAAATATTTTGTGCAAAGTTTTAGTTGTGTAGCAACACTTAGAAATGTTGACACTAAGACGAAGCATTTTGACTTTTTTTTGAGAAAAAATAACCTGGAATTTTCATTTCATCAGTGTTTTTCAAAGTGTCCTGAATTAAAGCAAAAGGGATAAAGGGCCATGTTAAAAGACTATTCGAAAGGTTACCGGGATGGCCCAGCTTTGAGTCAGAGGCTTTTGGGACCCTTGGAGGTCCTCACTAGCTCTGGGTAAGCTAGGCAAGGCGATGCTCAACGCCGAGGTCGTGGCCGCCCCGTCCTGGTCTGGCTCTGCTAGGAGATCGGTGGGAATCTGCCGGAGCTGTCTAAGGCTGCACCTCTGTTGTCAGAGCTCAGTTCCGCAGGAATTGCTGGGAATAGGGGGAGGGAAATGGAGGATTTGCTGCTTGGTAAATCCTCCCACTTCGTCCTCCCAGTGGAGACATTTGTGATAATCATGGAGAATGTTACCACTTCAGCCTGCAATAATAACCATGGAGCAGCTCTCTCGCTTGTAATTGCTTTACTGCCCAGGGGAGAGAGAGGACTGGTTTTCTTTTATCCTTGTCTTCAGCACTGGGTTTGTTTTTTTCCTTCTTCTGCCAGTTAAATATTCCTATGTATCATCATCTTGATTTCCCTCACCACGTAACACATGGGGTTATTTTTAGGTGGTAGAAGAGACGTGGAGGGCAACGCGAGTCCTGAGATGTTGGGGTCGATATTTATGAGCAAATTCAAACTGAGTATGATCTTCACAGTCCTGTAAAGTGCAGATCTGTTTGAATCGAGAGAAGTATTTTAGGGGATTTATTGTTGCCTTTGATATGCTTTTTACGTGTTCTTGTCAGAAGCTGAATTTAAAAAAAAAAGTGCTGCAGTTCAGTGTTAGCCTGTAAAAACATAAAAATCTGGCAGAGAAAGACCTGTCATCATAACTTTCATCGTGTTACAAATCCTTACTTTGCCACATCTGCTCATTACATGAGACAGGCAAGAATTCAGAGCAGCTGAGCTTTGAGAAATTCTGTTGCAGAAGGTAACAACTGATTAAAAGGTCAGGAGATAGCTTCAAAAATTTTCCTATGGTCTTTTCAGTTCATGAATTTTGTAAGTGGGATGCTGGTAGACTGCATTGCTGCATATGTTTAGATATAGATTAGGCTGGGGAATGAATTACACTGAGGTGTAAAATAAGTGAAATGTAAGCTGTGCAGCAAACGTACTTTTTAAAATGGTTGGTGGTTTTGTACAATAAAAAGAAGAAAAAAAAACCCATGGCTATTTTGGGAGCACAGTGGGTGAGATCGAGCATGGAGTGGTAAAGTTAATGGTGCTGTGGCGATTCATCTTAGCCGACGATCTTGCCTCTGGGCTCTAACTCTGCAACTTGGTCAATAAATGTGATTGTAGTTATTGTTTAAGAGTAGCTACGGATTTTCAGTCAGAATGATCTTTGCTTTTGTTTTTCCCATTATTCTCTTTCCACCTGAAATACAGTCTTCCTGCGAGAGCACCGTTTGGCTCCATCTCCTCCGCTGTGAGCTGCCTCTGAAGGCAGGGGCAGCTCCTGGGAAGGGGGGTGTCCCGTGTCATTCCCCCCCCGGCTGTGCTCCCCGGGATGCTGCTCTCAGGGGGCTGCGACGTCGGCAGACGGCTGCTTCCCGCCTGCTGCCCTTCCTGGGCAGCCTTCTCTCTCACTGGCGGCTTGTAAATTCTCCGCAACGATTCTGAGATTAGAAGAATGATCATTTTAGTTTAATGCCTAGTTTCCTCTTTCGGGGAAATTTTAAACCAAAGAAGAAAAAAAAGAAAAAAAGTAAGGTACTAACATAATCCAAGGATTCCAGAAGCTGGGGTTTAAAAAAAAAAAGTCTCAAAGATTGTGCTTTTGGATAGTTACCGTAACAAAGAACAAAAAACCAAGGTGCTAGTTATGTTTTCATGTGGTCAGATGATTTCAGAGGCTCCGTACCTCGGGCATAGAGGGAAAAGGCTTTGTCCAAGGCAGTTTGCTGGCTGGATTTTAAGGTCTTTGGCCCTTCTGAGTCACCTGGACAAGTAACTTCACAGCTGGATGGCGTCAAGGCCACGTATAAACCCTCCTGTAGCTCTCGGGTTTTAAATAGCGATGTGCATAGTCCTGTGTTGCAGTTGCAATATTCTCTAATAGATAACATTCTAAAATGTACAAAGATACATTTGGTATAAATATAGTTCACAGCATGAGGCACTGAATAAAACATTTCTCTTCACTCATCGGGGTGGATCATGCATAACTTACTCTTGGATCTGCCTCATCATTCAGGCGTTAGAGAGTCGCCCCTAATTTGTGAAAACATATGGCTTATTCCACCCTTCCACACTGAGAATTCATTCGAGGCATGCTTGCCTGCAGTCTTGTGTTCACCATCTGGATCAACCTTCTGCAAGTTGAGGTAACTGGGAGTTACAGTAACGGGGAGCAGGGAAGAGCGTTCCTCCTCCTCCTCCGCTAAAATTGGAGGATGTATCTTCTAACTCTTGGCTTCGTTACAGTCCGATGGACTGAATCTCAGAAAAAAATCACGGGCCAGGCAAATAGCCAGGATACTGAAAACACTTGTTGGCCAATAATTATGAACTATAGAGTCATTTAACTTTTTGAGACCACATCTTGATTAACTACCTAGCAACAGTGAGTTAGGGAAGACTTGCTGTGGATCCAGTAAGAAAATATGTCACAGACCTGTTGTCTGTTCTGAACCATCGATCATAACTTCCACCCATCCAGAGGTTTGAATTCCCATTGTTCATGCTCAAACCTGACGGAACAGGCAAACCTACATACACCACAGTTTGGCAGGAGTCTTCCACAGGTCACGCATTACTCGAGCAGGAATGAAATACATGTTTTCACCAGTTCCTCAATCTCAGTTGCTCGACAAGAGACAATCGATTATCTACATGGAGCATCACTTGAGTTCCTATTATTTACGGCGGTCACTCAGTCAAGTCAATGACGAATTAACAACCCTGTTTACCTGTTCTGGTTCATTGTTTTGACTCGTGATTAAGCAAGGACTTTTTATTCTGTTTTGGCTCGGAAGAGCGCTGTGTGGCTTGTTCAGGTTTTTCCCACTCGCTTGAAGGCTGGACCCATAGTACTCTCCCCCGCTCCTCTGGAGGGACCCTCAGGATGTGGCCAGAGCCCCTTGTGCGTGGGTTGGACAGGCTGCGCTCCCCGGTACGCACCTCAGGCTGGGCAACCCAGAGACCTGCGATGGGCATCACATCGCCATTGCGAACCACCGAGCTGGTGGCTGCGCCTCACTTTTATTGCGGTCTTTCAGCTACCGCTTCTCGTTTTTTTTGTACAAAGGTGGTGAACTAGCAGCTTGACCTGGGTTTGAACGCAGAGTCTGACGTGTTCAGTTTTGCTCTGAGGTCCTCTGTAATGCCAGTGGTACCTTATCACTCCATTGTGGACCTGATTATAACCTTCTGGTATATTCCCAAGCAGGGAAGAAAGTTAATACTGGCTTAAGGCATCCTCATGCTATTGAAACTGGTTGCATACTGGGATTAGTAGCAATGGAACAGTCTAAATGTCTTTTTAGAAAACAAATTGCAGCTTTACCCTACACTGTCGTACTGGTACGAAGTCCCTGTGAAGCAATCTCTGTTTTTTTTGATAACCACAACTTCATCCTGTTTCTGAAACAAGACTTCATTTAAGTTAGTCCCGGTCTGGTATGTAGGTACAGAGCCATGCATCCATCAAAACGGAGAACTGAGAAGCTTTCTTGTGATGCTGCAAGCCCCTATCAGTCAGTTTACTGGCTGTGTGTAAAGTCTGCAGTTAAAGCTGGTTTGCCTGCCTAGCTTCTCCTATACATATGCTTTTATCATCTTGAATTACCAGGAGCTCTTCCCATCTACTCCTCGGGTACAGAAGAGAGTTCATCCGAACTCTCTGCATGTGAACGAAACTGGAATTTGGCCATTGCCTGTGAATCTCTAGCCAGAGTAGGTATTTAGGCATGTAATGGGCAAAGCTGGGGTCAGGGTTTGCATGTGATTCCTTCCAGACAGGTGCATTCCTGTCCTGTAGGTTGGAAAGGGTTCTCTGCGGCCACATGCGTGTCAAATGATTTGTCAAGATCTGTCAAGCAAAGGGAAGCGGCCACCTTAACCCCACGAGTCCCTCCGGAGTGGTCCCTCTGGTTCCCTCCTTGCCACCTTTAAAGACATCCTTGCGCGTTTTCTGGGCATGTCTTTCACTACCGCTAGCTTGTGCTTGAGTCGGGTTTCTCTTTCGTGGCTGGCTTTCAGGTCCTCCTGGTTTTGGGAACCCGGACCTTCCATGAAGTAGTTCCCCACCACCCCCCGCCTATACTTTCCCTCCCGCGTGTTCCCGCAGTAACGTGGTGCAGGGCTTTGCACTGGCTGCAGGCAGCTGTGTGCTCCATCGCCCGCTACTCCTTCGCCTGGATCTGTATCCCAGGGAATCGCCCCTCATGGGCTGAGCTGCCGGCTGGGAGAGGGAGATGAGTGGAAGTACTGGGTGCCTCAGGACGGGGAGATCTTTCTTACTGCTCCGGGGGACTTCATAGTACATGAGCACGATTTCAGCCTGGGGTCCCGGACTCGATTTAGTTAAGAGTATATATGATAAGATTATGCCTGTCCTGATCTACCCTCTTTATTTCCTCCTCTCCTAGTCATAGCATTCAAAATGATTAAAAGAGATTAAAGTGCAAACCAGCGCCATAATCAGAATGTAATAGCTGGTTCTCATGAAATAACATTAAAATAAAAGATAAATAATTTACGACTAAGTCCCTCATTAACTTTGGATGGCCATAAACCAGCGCTAACGAGCTACCGCCCAAACCTCAAGAATCTGTGTAGCCAGACTGCCCGAGTCTAGCTCTTGTCTCCCTGAATGCGCCTCAAATAGCAATGTGCTACATATGCCTTTCTTAGACAATCTTACCTTATAGCCTAGAATTTTCATGTGCGTAGCTACAAATTTTAAGCCAACTGCATTTATATGCACCTGAAGATTTTATAGGCACGCTGAAAATGTTCAGTATTTCACATTTGTAAGTTTTTATTAATGAAGCCTCACAAGCCACCCGCGTGTCTGGTTAGTCATACCCTTGGTTTATAGAGACATGAGGGGACAAGAAGGAACGAGAGCTCGTGCAAGGCATGAAGAACTCTGGCATGACTACAGCCCAGGTTACCAAACTAGCAGATTCTGGATTATTGGTATTTCTGAAAGGTTTTGGCACCAGGATTTTCAGTACTCGCAGAATACCTCTGAGACAGGCAGGTCACAGCAATTTGAAGTTCTTGTATTTTTTAATTTTTTTTTTAAGTTTAGTTGAGCTATAAATAGGCATCTGTACTTCCAACATAAAAATGAGACCGAATACTTTTGATGACTACAATGAATATTATCTCTAAAATGGGATGTGAAGATGCTCATAGATGTAAATTTGATGGGCTGAATAGCCTGGGAATACTTCAGGAATGCTTGAGGAGCTTCTTTCTCTTCAGATTACCAGTTCTTTGCCATATGGATGGGTGTAAATGGAGATTGATGGGAGGAGCTGTTATTGTAATGTACCCATTAAGATGGTTCCTTTGTTTCAATATGTAGATTGCATTTTCAAGAAGATGTGAAGCTAGTTTAAACAAAATGAGATGGATAGAAGCTTTATGTTTTCCTTTCTCTTCAGCTTCTGCTCAGACTGATACAATTTTCAGGAAAAGGTTAGTAGTTTGCAGGGATTATAGCATATTGGTGCAGAAGAAAATTTCGGTCCTCACCCATGTTTTGAATGGAAACAGCAACCTCTGATGAAAATACGTTTTAGTGAGAAAGGTGAGGAGATCATAATTTGATCAGTGTACACTCATTCACTTAAGAATAATTCTCGAGCTAAAATGTGCTATTGGTGCGTAAAGAATTCCATTCACTTCGTACTGCGCAAAATAAAATGTTTATTAGCCTTCATTTAATTAAACCTTTTGCTTGGGTTTACCTGTCGGCCGGTATGCAGTACTGTTCTGCGACACACGTGGGAAGTCCACACCTAAATACGCAGTTTCGGGGCTGCTTGAGTGACGCTGCACAAGGTATGACCGCAGCGCTCCTCGCCCCTGCCCCAGCGACCTTAAACGCGTTTGGCGAAGGAAGGTTTTATCAGTTGGCTACGGCAGTCAGTCGGATTCAGTTTTACTCTTATGGGTGGTGCCTTGTACAAAACAATATTCTGGACATTCAGTTAATATGAGGGAAGTTACTTTTTTTTTTCCCGCTGGACATCTTATTTACTTCCATTTGCATGCTCTTTATGTTTTTAAAGTTTAGTGTTTGTGATCTGTTTACTTTTCCACTCCAGCTCATTTGCAAGCTGACGCAGGATGTTGCATTCTGTTTGGAAACCGTTTGACTTTGCTACAAAGAGTAGATTGATTGTAATTCCCCAGATGAGAGCATGGTTACTAATTCTATTGGATATCTCGGAGCCATTTCTTGCCAGTGGAAGGACTGTACCTTTTCTGCCACAGTGAATTCCATACATTTTAATGTCTACATCTGTAATTTTTGTATGCTTTATTTTTTTTAAATTACACCTCTTCTAAAGTCTTTTGAAGACACTGATTGCCTATGTTGGAGCTTTCTTGGCAGCAAGATGTTATTCATGCTATGTATGGAAGCTCCACATGGTCTTAAAGATTTTGCGAGAAGCTGGGACAGAGAAGACAACAGGTATTTGTCTTGTGAAAGAAGCTTCCTATGTCATTTCAGCCGAGAGCTGGGTTTTGGACCCAACTTAGCTTTTCAAGGCTAGGCACATTTAAAAAAATCTAATTACTATTTTGAATAAATGGTAGCATTAATTACAGTCAATTCTCTATAAAGGGAATAAACTATCACTTTAATTGCATTTAAATTCATAATACAAACATGTATCTTGATTAGAGAAAGAAATAGACTGGGTTAATTCTTTTCTTTGGTAATGAGTGAAATTTATACAGAAAAATTGCATTATCCTGTGGAGCTGTCATTGGCTTCTTCCTGTAGCTGGTTCTCAGTCTTCAAATAGATACTCAAACACCCGACTGTCATTTAAGCTTTGGATGTTTTTCCTTCTCAGACAATAATTCTCTGCACCCAAAGTTGAAACCTTTCCAGCTTTATGCTATCTCTGTTCTGTGGGGGTGCAGGTAGGAAGCAACTGTGTAAATTGGCGTGTATGTTGCTTCACGGTATAATTTGCAATCCAGTGGAAATGAAACCATTTCAGTTTTGGTTTGTTTTTATTTTTCTTTTTACCACTGATTCAAATCCTTGCTTAAAAATTCCAAGTGTTAGTCTAGGAAGGGGCAGGAAAGAAAGGACACGTGTCCCAAAACACTGCTAGGGAATGAAAGGTGCTGAACAGAATTATTTTCTGAAAGATTGAAACCTGGTGTGTTGTGTGAAGTCTAATTTTAGACCACATTATGCTGCAATATGGTATCAGATTCAAAGAGCAGCAGGTGTCAGAGAATCTGCTAGCTGACACTCCATGTTACAGCAGAAAAGCTTTATTAAATTCATTTTCTAAGCTGCAAATAGGACTCTGACATGGTGTGAAATTCAGCTGAACTGAACTTTTTCAGCTCCTGCTCTAGCATGTCATGGATTTTCTGTAATCACCCACTGTGATCTGGCTAGCCCAAGTTTGGAAATGCTGGCTATTAGCCTTAGCAGGAAAATTCTTTGCTTTCAAGCAATGTGTGCTTCCCACCCACAACCTAATGAATCCTCAAGGGGGTCTGAAATGAGACAAAACCCAATCCTGAACCAAGTGAGAACAGGAAAATCTATTCCATGCCTTTCCCGCAGGAGACAGGTCTAATTCACTGAGAAATATCTTGTGATGGGGCTGGGGTTATCTGGACGAAACAGCTATTTTTATTTTGAATATTTGAAATACGGCTATACCCTAAATTTCTGCCTACGAGTTGTTCTCCTGAAAATTTAAAAGGTTTGTCAGGGTAGAGATATAAATTCTGCGGCCACCGCTTGCAGTGGCAAGGCTTTTTTTTTTTTTTTTTTTTAATGCATACTTTCTATACCGGTCCTGCGAACAGACGTAGCCGCCCTGGCACGGGTCAGGGCTCGGCTCCAGCTCCTCCACAGCCGGGCTTCGCGCTCCTGGTTTGTCTCGCTCCTCGGCAGCCGGAGCTCCGTCTCGCGCCTTTGCCGCACTTGCCCTCCAGTTTTCTGCCGCCTGAGCAGGCTGCGAGGCATTGGCTCAGTGGTACGCGGGCTACCGAAGTCTTCCGGAGACTGACGGATAAGAGGGAGGAAATACTTGCAGTACTGCTAATTTGGCTGTGTAGTGCCCCGATTTTACCTGTGGTGGTTGTGTAAGGGGAATTCAGTAGCCATAGCAATAGGGACAGCATTATAAGAAGAGTTGCCGTTCATTTTAGGCTGCTCTGATTGGGTTTAGACGTCCCCGAAAGTGTTGGGAAGCAGCAGAGAAGTAATTGTGGAGGCTCTGAGAAGCCCGTGGAATTAACTTGGAGAGCTCCCCTCGGACACAACAGTGTCAGGTAAAGACGGTGCTTTGTACGGATCAGTCGGGATCAGCTGGGCATTGCCGGCAGTCCTGGGGAGCAGCAGAACACAAATGAAAAGGAAAGGTTCAAGCTGCAAGTTTAACGTCCTTTTTTTTTTTTGGGGGTGGGGGGGGCGGGTGCTGGAGAAGAATATTCCCTGCCTCTTTGTTTTGGAGATGATTCCACATCTGATCTCGTAAAGGGGAAAGACATAAAATGCACAAGAATACTTTCTAGGGGTGCTTATAACTGATGGGTTTTTCTATTTGCCGTTTGGGTCCTTGTTGGGAGTCTGAACTGCCTTCAGCCGGTCAGGCTGCTTTGCTCAGAAAGGTCCTGGGCAAAGGGAAGTGGATGCACATAAAAATCTTCAGGGAAGAACTGGAAGACCTGGGGTTTGCAGACAGACGCCTTCGCAGTCTGGCTGTCCAGTTGCTCCCGTAAGCTGTGGAAGATTGCATTTTTGGGCAATGCAAGGTACTGCTTTTTGTTACCTCGTTCAAACTCTCACCCGACAGCCTGATGATGCGAGATGTACGCTCCCGGGCTTTGGTTGCCAAAATAACAAAACCACCATAATTTTGGTCATGTGTTCAAACACAGAACTCGTATTTGATACAGGAATGCTTGTCACAATACATGTGAAGTGCAGCTCGGGAATGATCTGGACGATTGGCTCATGCAGAGGCGCTGGGCCACCTAAAGAGCTGCTGTGGCTCTGTGAGCAGTATGGGGATACGGGCTGAGCTGTGTGGAATCTGAGCGGTTTGGAGTTCATTCAAAACGTGCAAGTAGGGTAAAGCGGCCTTGTCAGTTTGCGGGCAAACATAACTAAGTTCGTAATAGCCAGTGCAAACCGTCCGTTCAGCGAGATTTTGAAGCTAGATTCAGCGTAACTGTGCTGCTCCATATGAATCCATATTGAGTTTCTTTCTGTAAATGAGCCTGAAATTCTAACCAAATCCGCAGCTGAGGCTTTGAGAACAGTGTTGTTGGATGCCGGGTGGGCGCCTCGGATTGCTTTCGGGTATCTCCAGTAGGGTCCCACTACGCGTGGGGCATCGGGGACGGCGAAGGAGCAGTGGCCAGAAATGCCAAGGAGCTGCGCTGTGCGGGGGGGCCGCGGTGCCCTCGACGCGCCCTCTCGGGAAGGGTCTCTGCAGGACTCGTCCCAGTAGCAGTATTTTATTCTAACAGGTAAAACTGCTTGTGTTTGGGAGAGGAGTTTTTGTTCTGCTCATAACTTGTTACAAGGAAACAAGACTTCAGACTGGGCACTCCATCAGTATTTAGGAGAAGGCGGCAGGAGAGCTCTAATTCAATTTCTGGCGCTGCTGGTTTTGCGCAGAAACCTTCCAATATCATCGTAATGTGTTTTCAGACCATATTATGTGGAGGAAGTCTGTGACTTCATCTCAAAGGTGACCCGCAAAGGAAACTTTAAAATTGGCTTCTACCACTCCTTTTTGTGTTGTTTTTTCCTTTGGGTTTTAAAAGTGTTGTACAAAGGTCTGGGAAGCTTTGAATATTCCCAGCTTTCTGCTTGCAGATTTTTTTGTTATTGTATTTAAAAATAACAGGAATGCAAAGTCTGCTTTTGCTGCTCTCTCCCTCCCCCTCCTTACCCTGGACAACTCCTTGGGGATTTCAAGGACAGGAAAGTGGAACATAGCTCCAAGAATCAGAGGCATTTATTTACTTTTTAGAAGAGCAGTTTTCTTCTAAGTGCTTGCACTCAACAGGTGTTAGGGCAACAGGCAGAATACTGGATGTGAACCGGCCTGACTTGACCTTTCTTCTCTCTATACAGCGCAACTTTTGCAGTCGTAGTTACGTTAGTTTTCATAGGGGTATTTTTTAGGATAGACAAAGTATTAACTTTTGTTCTCAAGATGTTTTATATATCACAGGTAAGAGGAAAAAACGAATTTTTTTTTTTTTAATAACTACGAAGAGAAGACTCCAGAAGTTCTAGGTTAGGAGCAAAAGCGAAATGAGCAGAAACTCCACAACCTTCAGTACAAATACAGAAGTATGTGGCTTCACAAGCTCCAGTCCTGGTGCTACGCAGGATTCGGTAGCTGAGCAGCCGTGCTGAAAAGGGAACCATTACTCTGTGGCTGATCTCGCTAAGGAAAGTTGGATGTTAATGTGCTGCAGGAATTTTACATTTGAAATCAGATCCGAGTGGAGGTTTAGCATGCAAACGTATACAGAGAGTAAAAAACATTCGTTATGCCAGTGGTACCTAACTCCTCACAGCAGCGATGTGATGGGGTCAGCCAGCGGGTGTGCGGGGAGCAGGTGATTGGACTTGCTGTTTATTTTTGGATCAGCCGAATAGCGTGTGTGCAGGAGGCTCTTGCTGGTCCCAATCTGCTGTTGTGTTTGAGGTGCCTCCCAAAAAGGTGTTGGCTGGGAGATGTGTGCAAACAAAATTGCTTATCTGGCTCAGAGCCGGCTTTCTACGTACGCCTTGGGGGACTTATGGGGAAAATGATGTCTGGGAGCAGGCTGACATGCAAAGCCCATGGGTCATACCTTGCGTTCCCTCTGTGTTATTTTGTCTGCTTGGTTGGGATGCTAACATAATGAATTTTAATTAAAAAAGAAAAATCTTTTGGTGGAAGCATATTCTCAGATGGAAGAAGTATAAATTACAGAATAATTCATGGACTATTTGCAGCTCTTGAGAATTCAGCTGGTCTAAATAATGTATGTTTATACATACAAATTGTGTGTGTGTCCCTGCATATTTTAAATGTTTGAATGTTTCACATTAAGAACAAGTGAACAAGTGCTGACTGCAGAGTACTGGAACACTTGCCATTTTGGTTTTAATTTTTCACTATTATTATGAATCCCACACAGATTTTTATCTGTGTGTTTTTCATACCTGCATTTTATTGCTGGCCTAAAACTATATAGGCACGGCAGACAGACAGCATCTATTTAAAGCCTGAAGAGACTAACGAAGAGCGTCAGTAGAGACAGGGCAGCCATCACCCCACAGCTAATTGGGGATAAGAAACAGTGGAGGATCCAGCGCTGCCGCCTCCTCTGGTGGCCTTGCTCCATTGCACAGATAGAGCTGCTCGGTACCTCACGCGGAATAAAATTTTATGATGGATTTTCAGCGCCTGGCGCTCCGGCTGCTGCCAGCGCTAATGTCCGTGCAGTCCCAGCTCGCTGGGAAAGCTGGAGCACAAAGGGGCTGCAGGGCGGCCGCTGCCTGGGGGGACGGGGGGACGACGGGGGGGCACTTCTCTGGCTCATGCAGACCAGAAAATGAAATGTTGTTTTTTACCATGTGTGTGCAAGCATCTTAAATTTCCCGTGCTGCTTTAAACTCGGGGTGGGGAAGAGTTAAGCAGATGACGGTCAATATTCGGAGAGGTAATAACTTCTGGATGGTGGGAATCCAGTCACTCGGATGCCCAAGCTGGTAACGGTTTGCTTCTGTGGCTGTGATTAGACCTCGGGCTGTTGTTGAACACTCTGAAGGAGACCCTGAAGATGAGCGAGGGTTTCGGTGAACAGCCATGTGTCAAAGTCAAAGTCTGCCGCTCTACGGGCGCAGGCCTTCGGCCTTGTTCTCCAGCGTTCCCCGGCCGCGGCCGCGCGCATCCCTGTCCTGCTTAGGGAAAAGAGCACGTGCTTTTATGACCATGCGTACGTTGTGGTCATCTGATAGTGTATCCGAGTAGAATGCGCCAGTGACGAATTCAAGAAATCGAGAATGAATTGGAATTAAATGGAAATTAATTGGAAAATCTGAAATAGGGCTGAAATGAGAGGATCTGCAATTCTTTTCTTCTAATTGCTACATCACAGCTGATGAGTACCTGCAGGCTCGTGTGCTCTCTGAGAAGGCCTGAACGAAGCAATGCTAAACAGTAAGCAGCTGGAAGGGATCTCCCTCACGCGGGTAGTCTGCACATCTCGCTGCCCTGTGCCGCCAAACATCAACAGGGAAAGCCGCTCCGGTCGCAGAGGGCAGGGTTGAAATGCAGCGGCAGAGCACATCAGTGAGCGTTCAGGCTGCTTTTGAAAGATTGGGAAAGAGCCCTGCTACAGTGGTTTTGCTTGGCCAGCGTTATCTGGATTCACAAGTCATCGCACAGATTGAAACCAAAGTGCAATCCCAGTGCAAAACAACAGGGTGAGGTGTGGGAGCAGGGAGAAGACTGACTGAGGAAATTCAGGTTCAGCCGTTTGTAACAGTTTTGGCGGAGAAGGGGTCGTGGTCCAAATCTAGACTAATTCACTTCCATGTCAGGATAGCGTTTAGTCCCAACCATACGGACCGTGTGAAAATGGGTCCTGGTGACACCCAACGGGCAGGGCATGGGCAGGCGAAGGTGGTGTTGGGGCCAGCGAGGTGCTGGTGTGGGTCACAGGCGCTGCCCACAGCCCGGGGGCACAACGTGTCCCGGCCGCTGGGCCGATGGAGCGAGGCGGCTGGTTTAAGGATGGCTGAGGAGATGGGTGGCAAGTCCTGTGTCAAGGCAGGGCTCGGTGTGTACTGAGCATCCTCACGGAGTAACTGGCTTTGGTCGTTACTGATTTGAGCTGGGTTCCGATCAACAGCCTAGAGGCAAAAGCTGTGATTTTTGGAGGGCATGTGGCTGATTTAAATGCAAAATTCTGGCAATAACGCTTTCACCTTAGGATAGTGAACTATCAATAGCTGCCTAGTAAATAGCCTTGTATTTTAAACAAGATATTGGTAGTAACCAGCATTCACTATTAAGTGTAAACAAGCCTCCGAAGTGTTGCCAACTCTGAGTTTTCTCTAATCTGCATAGCTATTAAAACTCCTTTTTTGCAAACCTAGCTAACTCTATTTTAGAGTTATTTCTGTCACCACTCCTGCTTCTTGCAGGTGCAAAGAGTCACTTCCCAGCAAGACAGGTTTCCCGCAGCACTTTTTGTGTTGGCTCACCTGGTACGAGCTCTGCCAAGGCCCCGTGAGGTCCCAGTCTGAGCGTTGGCTGTAGCTGCGCGCAGATTGCACGCAGAGTTCAACTACCAGATGGGGGACGCTGAATTGGCTTTGTCTAGCCAAGAGCTGGCAGACAGACCACCGCTGCTGCTCTCAGCCAGAGAAATACCGAAAATTGCTCAATCAACATAATTCATGAAGCTCTGCGGCAGGTCTGCAGCTCCACAGGCCAGGGCGATGGTGCCAGCTCGGACACGGAGCTGTGCAAACCCACGGCTGTGCTCGTTTACTTGGAAGACGCGCGCGGCCGCTTGCCGCTGCCCAGCGCGAGGGCTCTTGCAGACGTGCTTTCGAGGGGAAAATGCTGTGAGCAACACCCTTGCCCGGTAATTCCTGCTTTGTTTGCAGAGAGGGGTCATGGCCAAGAGCTCTGTCCCTGATCCCTTTTATGATATTGCCTTAAAGCACTCGGAAGACCGTCGAGTTCCTTGGCTTCCCCCACCCTACCTACCCTCCCTGCTCGTCATAAACTACAGACTCAAGGTGAGGGGAAAACGGCAAACCCATTTAAATCTTTATGGGCAGAGCTGAGCAAATACTCTGGCAAGTCTTCTCAATCATTCTTTCAAACAGAAAAAAGGTTTAACCCGTGGGATAGTATTTCCAGCCCCTATTTGCTTTTTGTGCTCTCGGGCAGTGGGGTTTCCGACGAAATCGCCTTGAGCAAATGGAGCCTTCAAAGGGCCTGGCAAAAGCGAGAAGAGCTGTGGAAATGTGCTGCCTCGTGGTGCTCGGCAAAGTGTGCGTTTGTGTCCAGTGTATTTGACTGCGCAGCCGAAATCTTCCGCTTTTTGACCAAGGAGGATAAGGAGCTGACCGTGAAGAGCAAGCAGATGGTGTGCAACGGGGAACGGCTCGCTACTGTCGTGATCAGAAAGTGAGCGCTCCTGCACTGGCAGTGCAGTCAAATAGACGTAGGCCAAACAATGAATGAATTTTAAAATAAATAAAAATGTGTTTTTCCATAAGCAAACAATAATATAGTATACTTTTCAGCTGGTAGCTCTTATAGGCCCGAATCCTCCTGCAGATGTCTATCCAGCACATATGTGTTGGGGCGTAAATATTTGTAAGCATGCAGGTAAATCTGCATATATGTGTTTCTATTTTGGTCTAGCCTTGCTAATGCCTGGCAAAACTGTTCTGTAGTATACTGTATGGCATATATCTTGCAAATATTCTTAAAGAATCAATTACAGACTTAATTCAATAGCTATTAGTAATGAAACATAAATGCGACTTTACAATTCTGCCAGCTGGCTAAAGTAACATGCTTTCATCATCTACGGAAGCAAAGCGTTTTTCAAACCTCTGGCTGAATATTAAAATCCAAAATTAAATTATAGTTACCAGAGGGTTTCACGGCAGCCTGTAGCCAGACCAAAGAGGACTCCTCCCTCTCGCGTGTCCTGCAGCAGCTCCACTCCAAAGCCTGCATCTGCGGCTCATCACGTCTGCTCAGGTGGGGCGGACAACTGTCAAGAAATCTGTGTTTTTCCAGTACCAGCAGGAAACTGATTAGGAGGTTTCATCTGTTGGTTGATTGATAGGAAAGAACGTAGAATTCTTTGCTTTAGATTATGGCAGTGGTTTTCAGTCTGTTTTGACCTTTTTTCTACTCCTGCCAATGCTAGCAATTAGTTTTCTTGACCACGGCTGTATTTCTAGGTCTTGCGGTGCTATAGTATTTTTGGCTGGTCCTGTATAAGTTCCCGTCCCCGCACACGGTGCGGTTTCATGCAGGATGTCTTTCTACCACTTGCATGTCATCCCTACGTTTTCCATAATGCAGCACATCCTCAGTAATCCTCTACTTGATGCCATAACAGAAGCACACAGTGATATTCTGGAAGTAGCGATCCAGAAAACAACGCACTACTGCCATGTTAATAGAGTATTTCAATAAACCGAATGGTAGTACAGTGTATTTTTATGAGGTGATTTGTTTCTGTTAGTGGCCACTGGGTGGAGGAAAAACTGAAAAAGCTGCAAGTCAGAGCACAGAAGAAAGTAGCCTGATTTCCAGGACTTTCTGGGTGCCTGCAAGTCCTCTTGTGTCGCTGACAATCCTCAGGGGCTCCTAGAAATCAGATCGTTTGTTTAGGTGCCTGACTTTGAAATATGGAAGGCTGGGACTGGGCTTGTGAGAACTCCAAGGCACAGTTGAACAGAAAGGTCAAGGAAAAAGTGAGCAACGAGTGAGCGAGCGGAGCTTGGGCAGCGAGGGCGGCACACGGAGCCAGCACCAGTGGAAGCAGGGCTTGGAAGGGTGCTTTTCCGGAGGAGCTTGCTGAGGGAGGGCAATCCTTCTGCTTGCATTCTCCTTATCATTTTTCTTCCTATTAATTTAAGATCTGGGGACCAGAGGATTTGCAAAAGTCAGTGGGAAGGTAACTTGGCCATACAAATACCTTTTCTGTGTGATGTATTGCATATAGAAATGAACTGCGGGAGCAATGATTTAAAATATTGTTGCTTTTGATCCCCCTGTTTATGTTATTCTGAGGCTATATGCAAGTAATTACTGTTTATATAATCTAGTTTCTTCGCTCTCCTGCAGGCCAGGGATGAGACTAGCCCCTTAAGTTGCTGCTAACTCTTCTGCAGCATGGGCTCAAATGAAAATGAAGCAGTTGCTTGGAAACCCTCCTCCTCATTGTACTACTTCTTTTACTTTCTCAATATGCCTTTTTCCAGACTATTAATTGTAAGTGGCAAAAATATTACAGGCGGAGCTGCGGGTGTCTTACTGTGAAAATTGTGTAACTGCTTCTTACAAGCCCCTGTTTTGATAGGCGTACACTTTGCCAGACTTCAACCTTTTTGAACAAAATTTGGAGGAAATTTTCGGTGCTGGGTGTCTCTCTAAACTATTTGGGAAAATTTCAACCAAAACGATTCCTGAGAGTAGAGCTAGAGAACAACACACTGACAAAGCAATGTGGTGAACTTTTGAAAAGGTAAAATATTTTGATGCTTTGAAGCAAAGACCTGAAATTCAGTGGGGGAAGAAATGCCTGGCTTTTTAGCCAGGGATGTATGTTTTACTATTTCTAATCCTTGCACATTTGGCTGAACTGTAGTCATTTCTGTAGCTTAAAATTTGCATGTGTCCCATAGGGCCACCTTTGGTATATTTAGCAGCTAAAAGCAGAAGTAATTTCAGCCGCACGGGCTACTCGAGACCTAACTGAAGTCAGCCCTCCAGGAGTTACGTCTTATTGAAGGGATATGCAGAAAGTGGATAAATTGGATGCCGAGCAATCCTGATTCTGGCATCTCTGAAATTCTCAGCACTTAGCAACTTTAATAACATTCTTATGGGATAGTTTTCTTGTGCAAAGTATATATTTTAAATTGGTCAATTTAAGCATCAGCTGCATGTACCTTAGAATTTCTGCAGTGCTTTTGGTATGGAAAACTTTTTTCCGCACATTTTTATTACTATCAATCCATTGGGAATTCAAATGGGCATGGGATCCCACATCTGTGATAACGGGGACGTTCGTGCAAAAGGTTATGTGTAAAATTTATGGATCCATTAAATGCCTCGGGGTTACCCCTATTATCTGTAGGAAACAGTCCCAGTGTAAGCTCTGTGGGACCGGACAATACTGAGAAGGCAGCTTTCCTGACACTGGATCAATGATTTATTTTATTTTGGAAGTGTCTTCTGAGGAGCGGGGTGGGGGCACAATAATTCTGAAGAGGGTTTAGCAGCATGAGATCTCTTGTGCAACTGAGCAAATAGCCGGGCAGTCTGGTTACACAGAGTTTCAAAGTACACTAATCATGCAAATATTTTTTGAGTAAAATAGTAAAATCTTGTTTGTTTCAGTGGCATGCAGAATAGGATGCGTACTTTAAAATTTTTATGTGGAAAAAAATATTGGTGGGAAGCCCTGGATTGTAGGAGTGAGACAGGAATTATTTGCTTCTATTTTTTTGCATGTTAGTGCAAACCGTTCTCTTCCGCCGTGTGCTAATGGCAGCACTGTGTAAGCAGGAGCCGAGAGGCACAGCAGAACCATTCTGTGTTCAGCGCTCTCTTGTCTTTCTGGGACTGGCATCTCCTAAATGGCGGCAGGGTGATGGCTGTGTGTAGGCCAACAGGGCCACGAGGCATCACTTGAATAGAATCAAAAGGGGTGTGAGGCAGGGAAGGGATCAGACACAGGGTTTTTTGACTCTGAAACCTGGTTTAAAGCAGAGGTATTGCTTTATAGTCAACAAAGGACTACCGTCTACCTGAGCTGCCTGGGCCTTCTTTTTCCACCTGAAAAGTTGGTTTGGAATTTGAGGACTGTGGCAATTTTTGAATGTTTTCAATGTCTGGAAATCCTGGAGATGCAGTACCTTGCATAGACGTGCCCAGGCAGCCTGACGTGGCCGGATCCTCGACTTGCTGGGCACCCTCTGCTCGGAGCATATGGAGTTGTTGTTCTCCGAGATGTCCTGGTTAGAAATGCCGCAGCCCAGGCCTACCAGCCTGAACTCACACGGATGGTACCTCTCAAATTCCCGTATCCCAGAAAGCTGGCAGAATCTATGGATCAGCAGTGCTAAAATACGGCAGAGAGCTGTGTGCATCCATCAGGAGCTGCGTGCTAGCGCTCCCTCAGCAGGGGTGTGATGAGTTTTTCATTAATATTAGCTCTCTGGAAGGAGCAGATGGTGCCAAGACCTTGCACCTCAGAGCCAGAATTACAGTTTGGAGCCAGCTGCATCATTTTCATTAGCTCCAGAGTTTCACAGACCCCTTCTAGCCTTCATTTACCTTTGTAAGTGGGGTGAGAGTGCCAGCTCAATGAACTGAGGTGTTAAACACGAATAACGTGTTGAATGATTATTCTGAGCATCGGTGCTGACTGGTGAGGGAGTGCCACCTTTCCAGCCTCTCTCTCACTGATGACATATGTTGCTTTCGCCGATAAAATCTGTAAACTCTAGAAAACTGGCTCTCGAGTCACCTGGAGAAGGCCGTAAGGCGGCAGCAGCAGCAGGGCAGTCCAAGGGCTGGATGGGAGGAAAGCCTCCGGCAGTTCTCCGTAACTGCTACCTGGATGGCGAGACCCTTGAGAAGAGGAGAGTCAACCTGGGAAGAATGGATTAGATCAATATTTTGTACTTGTATTTTTGTGTATCGGACTGGTGAATGTTGCACTGACACAGACGTGTTTCATAATACCGAATGGTAGAACAGAAGCATTTTTAATGCAATAAAGGACATCGATAACGTGAAGATACCTAAATGCAAATAAAGATACTATGGTGGACCAGTCAGAGGATCTTGATGCAAATTACTCAAAGGCTTCTGAAACAGAAATAGCAAGTTCAGGTTGCAGCGGTGTGGTAGGTTTCCGTAGGCTGATTCAATTAACTATAGTCTGCTTAAGCTCACTAGGAATGTGTTCAGACACATGACTGAAGATACAGTGTGTGTACCAAGAGCAAGTGGAATTTTGAACATTTGGCTTAAGTAATGTAATGTGTCATTTGCTTCCCAGTGCGCTCTAATCTGCTTTAAAACACAGATGGGTCATCTCAATGCCATAGAGTTACAGACTTTAAATGTCCTGTTCATGGCAAAATAATTTAACTCTAAGAGAAAGGATATCTCCAGCTCAGTGTTTACATTCATTTGTCTAACTGCTCTGACTCTGGCATACAACCGCTCTTTTCCAGGATCTGATCTGCATACAGAAGTCAATGGGAACATTGCTTTCAGCTTGGCAGCAGCTATAACCCGTACTGATAGAGATTACTGCTCTTGCTACACTGTAAATTTGGATAAGCTAGCTGAACAGTGCAGTCTTTCAAGTAGATGGCTGTGAAAGGTTTTTAAATCTTATCTTTTGTCCCTTAACAGCTTTTCCCTGTTTGTTTTTTTCTTGTTGATCCAGTTGGTTTGATGCAAATGAAGGGAAAACATCCAGGAATACAGAAAAAGTATCAGAAAATAACTTTCAGAACACTTAAAAGGGACTCTCTAAGACTTCAGCTAGGTATAAAGGGGTCTCGTGGTAGCACTTATTTTTTTGAAGAACTATTGTTGATTATTACTGTACCTGGATTTAATGGAGTGTAATTTATTCCTTTCCCTAACAACTGGCAATTGAACACAACAGGTGAAATACATCCCACTGAAACAAAGGGCAAAACTCCCCCGTCTTTGGTGGGACCAGGAATTCACCCAAAGTGTATGCGGAGAAATACTTTGAACATGATGTTATAGGCTATGCTTTGTGGTAGTAAAGAGCTTTTATTAGGCTCACAGCTCCGGCTATTCACATGATGCATTTGAGCGGTCTATGCTGCACTGCTGTTTTTCTTGACTACTTGAGGGCGTGTATAACTAATTGTGAAAGCGGAATTGCTGGCTGGCTGTGCATCTTTCTTTCGGGCAATAGATACAAACAGGGCTTCCAGGCGCCAGCCTGTGTCTGTAAGGTGGAGGAAATGTACCTCTTGTAAGAGAGGGAAGTCTCTTCCCAGCCTTTATTTCTTTTTCCTGGGCCAAAGGAAGGCTGGGTCAGGTCCCCCAGGTTTCTGCTCCAGCCTTGGTCATTGGGATTAACTGACACTATGACTCCTTCAACCAGGTCGGTTGATGAGTCCCTGTTTCTTGACTGGCTGGTACCTACCCCTCCCTCCAGCAGAGTTACACACCTCACAGTAAGACAGTTGCTGTGATATCCACTTAAAAAACAAACAAACAAACAACAAAAAAAACCCCAAACCAAACAAAAAAACCCCAAACCAAAGTGCCGTCCAGCTATATTGCTTCTTGTCTGCCTCTGCCTGCTTGCCAAGGCTTCACTAAGAAAAGAACTACTGACCTCATCAGTAAATTAAAAAGTTGGGCTGGGAATATACAACATGTAATTTGCAGGGTGAGAGGGAAGAGGAGAGTACCTGAGGCAGGGATTAGTAATTATTTTGGCCCAAACTGCTCTCAAAGGGATTACTAAAGGGATTCTCGTTTAACTCTGCCACTCTTAACTGCTGCGGGCACTGCCGGGGCTCATCTGCTGCTGAGCCCCAGCCTGCTTTCTGCTCGCAGCTCTCCATCCAGGTCTCGGGAGGAGGAGGGAGGACAAGGGAATTCACCAGAAACGGAAGAAACACGGTCAAGTGGGAAAAGGGCAACTGCTGCTCCCAGAGCTGGTCACTTGTAGGGATATTGCTTGTTACAGGAGTGGAGTAGCCCGTACAGAGAAAAAGAAATGTTTAACAGCAAGAGAGGTGCAGGCACTAATGTCACCACAGAAGCGCATTGTAGCCTCCTTCCCAAGACAGCCTCGGATACCAGAAGAGCGTGACGAGTGTCAAACACGCCTGCGCAGGTGGCTTTCCGAAGGGCGTTACATATCCACTTCACGTGGAGGTTATTGACGTGTTGAAGCAGCGATCGTTGTCCATCGCGCTGTAGTTCCAACAGCTGAAACTCCCACAAAAACAGCTTCCGCAGGATCTCTCCAAACAAGCCAGATATAGTTTTGTGGCTGGCTGGTGTGCTGGTGAAAGCAACACTTACTAAAGTGCTTTGCACAAAGGAGGGGCCAAAATAAGAGAAGCTTTAGCTTTCTGCTGATGCTTCTTCCAAGGGTATCTCTCCTTCTCAGGTTCAAATGTCTGTAACTTGGAAGTCCTTTAGTAATACAACTTTCTTTGCTTGCTTTGTCAGAGTGAAATGAAACTCCATGGTGGTATAAATGAATGTGTGGGCTCGTTCCTGGACACGAAATGCCCCACAGTGTGCTCGCATGCAGGGAAGTGATGTTGGTCCTCCTGCAGTCATGGGACAGAATGACAGATTCCTTTCTCCCCTGCTCGTATTAGTTGTGTGCCTTGTTGATTCTTAAAGAAATTCAGGTTTAATACTCATTCGTGCTACAGCTGTGTGTGGGATCCCATGGTATGAGAAATTGGGGTCTGGCTTTTGTCTTTTTTTCCATGTAATTGGACACAAAGGTTGCCTTGAAGAGATTCTTCTCCAGAAGTAAGGGGATCACTGAACACCCACTGGAGCTTTTCTTCTTTAAAGATAGATTTGTTTCATGAAACCCACATAAAGAAGTTACCATTTAGAGAGGAATATTAACAAAGGATTTTTTTTTTTCTTCCCAAATCATACCCTATAAAGCGAACACTGTGGCTGTTAAAGAGATTTGCTGTGTACAGAGGGTAGGATACGTGAGGTGGGTTGGCCCTGGCTGGACGCCAGGTGCCCACCAAAGCCGTTCTGTCTCTGCCCTCCGCGGCTGGACGGGGGGGAGAAAATATAACAGAGGGCTGGTGGATCTAACGGGCAAAGCACAGACTGAACAATGTTAGAGAGTGGAATGATTATGGGCAATTTCTGTTGTTCTAATCGTGGTGAAGGGATGAGGGGTGGATTGGGTGTAAATTGTCCACTTACATCATCACAACACCGAATGATATTTTGATTTTGGTGTGGGGAATTCTTTTTTGTTGGTGTGAGTGAAGATTGTGAAGACTAGGTGATAAATGTGGATTTTAATGATAATTCTTAAATGTGTGATTCACAGAGGTGAGGGGTGGAATGTAACAGGTTTGCATGGCAAGGTTTTGGTAGCGGGGGGTTACAGGGGCGGCTTCTGGGAGAAGCTGCTGGAAGCTTCCCCTGTGTCCGACAGAGCCGATACCAGCCGGCTCCAAGATGGACCTGCCGCTGGCCAAGGCTGAGCCCAGCAGCGATGGTGGGAACACCTCTGGGATATCATTTTTAAGAAGGAAAAAAAAGTTGTGGGACAGAGAGAAACGGCAGCCGGGGAGTGAGAACGTGTAAGAGAACCAGCCCTGCAGCCCCCAGGTCAGTGCAGAAGGAGGGGGAGGAGATGCTCCAGGCGCCGGAGCAGAGATTCCCCGGCAGCCCGTGGTGATGAAGACCACGGTGAGGCAGGCTGTCCCCCTGCAGCCCAGGGAGGTCTTTAACATGATTGGTAATAAATTGAGTTAATTTCCCCCAAGCTGAGTCTGTTTTGCCCATGATGGTAATTGCTGAGTGATCTCTCCTGTCCTTATCTCGACCCACCAGCCCTTTGTTATATTTTCTCTCCCCCGTCCAGCGAAGGAGGGGCAGTGATAGAGCGGCTTTGGTGGGCACCTGGCGTCCAGCCAGGGTCAGCCCATCACAAGCACAATACCAAAAGATGTTTTGCATAGACCAGATAAAAATACACATAATAAGGGCCAGGAACAACATAACATGACACCTAGAACACAACGCAGGTCAGCACACTGGGAACAGAGAGTTGTAATTGTACCACTCGATTTAACCCAATAGGTTGGGTTTTATGCACGTGATTAAATAATACTGTAAATAAAAGAATAACACATGCAGAAGTTATAATTCCTAGAGGTAAATTGCATCCGCTCTACAGTGTAGATACTTAGCGCAGACCTTTATTGTGCGGTTTAGCAAGAAGAAAGCCACACGGCGGGTTACGCCAAAGGTTCGTTTAGCCTGGTAGCCCGTCTGATAACAGCCAGAACAGATGCTTAAGGAAAGGGTATGAATACAGGACAAGTACAGGGTATGCCCTGCCAATTCTCAGCAAAGCTGCGGTTTAGAAACTTCCTGAGCTGGAGGCAGGCCCTGTATCAGTATCTTTAATGGTTCTTTATGAACTATTTTTTCCATGAGTTTATCTAATCACTTTAAGAAAGCGTTTGTATTTTGGCATCTCCAACATCCTGTAGCAATAGCTTCCACAACTTAATTATGTGTTGCCTGATCATTTCACTAGTTTTTTGTCAAGTGAAAAATAATAAATAATCACTCTCTTTTCACTTTCTTCATGTCACTCCTGACTTTATGTAGCTCCAGCGTATCTTTCTTCCCCCTTACTAGTCACCTTTTCTGGAAACTGGAGAGACCCAAGTTGCTGAATCCTCCCTTGCACAGAAGCCATCACATCCCTCCGATCATGTCGCTTTCTTTTGTGCATCCGCAACTTGCATCACATTCTTGAGATGAGACAGCTGGAATTGCACAAAGTATTCAAAATGAGGTTGCACTATTCATTTTATTCTAAATGTGGAAAATACTAAGAACATCATTTATAGCCCTTATTGCATTTTATATCATGCCTCAATCCCCCCCCTTCAACTGTCACAGTATGTCTCTGTTCTTTATGTTTTGTCCTCAGCACAGGTCTATGGTCTCTATCATCCCTCCATCTATGCTCTGTCAGCACCGCATCTTTCTCCTTCTCCCCAATGTCTTCTGACCTCAAACACTAGACAGCAAGTTCCCTGACCCATGTCTCTGCAAAACTGGAGGATTTATGGCATCTCTCCCCATACTGAAGCTTCATGCACTTCCCAGACTTACATGCTGCAGAATATCTATTGCTGCTTTCCTTTATCCTGCCCCCTTTGCCTTAGCTTGGCAGCTGAAGCCAGAATTTTAGCTTCAGAAAGATTCTCTGCACACTTTTCAGACACTTTAAGACAAGTTTTTAATATATCAAAATACTACGAGGCATTTTGCCTAAAGAAGCAAAGCAAAGGCAGACATACTTGCTCAGGTAGAATCCTGAATGTAGCTACACAAACGAGGCATGCAAATGGTGAGTCCAGTCAGAAGCACTTTGCACAAGCATATGGGTAAAGAAAAGTTACCTTCGGGGCAGGTTCAGCTCATGAAGGAGTCAAATTATCCTTTGGAGATGCTTATATCTCATTGACTGTTATTGAGAATCTAGGACACCGATGATCCTAAATTTAACATCTCAGTTAAGTGAGATGACTGCGGTTTTGCATTTCTAGGACAACACAACCTGGGGTTATGTGAAAACAGAACAGCAGTTAAGAATCCGAGCCAGACTCTCTCCACTCCAATACCCCAACCCCTACAAGCAATAACTAAAGGTTTAAAACCATTTTTTCCTGGGTAGATTTTGCATAGCTAAAGTCAGGCCATACAAAAATGGTAGTGGGCTGTGCCAAGCAAAATTCCCAGGGTGTTGGTTTCTGTTGGGAATAATTGCCAAATGGGGCAATTCATTGAAACTTCAGCTATTAGGTTTCCTGCTTTCCCTATAAACTTTTACAAAATGGGCATTTCAAAATGGTCTGGTTCATATCCAAAATGCTTCTTCATGGCAAGTATTTCTTTTCAGCAACAGGCAGTTGGAGCTCCAGGAATAAGCAGCAAAGCCACAGCATCTGCAAAGTCCCTCCTTCTCTTTCTGAATGTTGTGCAGTCCTTCCATTTGAATTTCATTTCTTTTCTTGGATTCTCGGCCTTCTAGTGTTATTTTAATGCAATTGCTGAGTTGTTAGCGGAACACTTACTGCCAACTGTTTCCTTGAACCAGCCGCATGCTTCAGATTGACACAATAAAACCAGACCTCAGGACTCTCACACACAAATGGTGTACAGACCAATTGGCTCTGGTTAGTGCTTGTTTCATTATTATTTTCATTTCATTTTTTCATCATGACTGTAAACCAAAATAAACCAAACAAAGGGAGTGAAACCACAAACAGCAATGTACGTGTAAGGCTTCGGTTGAATCTCCAGGAAGAAGAAATACTCAGTTTCTCAGGGGAGCCTAATCTTTCACCCACATCTCTACAATCCCATGATAACACAGAATACGTTTGCTTGCAGAATTTTATCTATGGATCTACAGTATTAGTTCTTGCATAAGAATGAGGCTCCATAGGAAAATTAACACAAACTGTTTATATCTTGCCTGTAAATGGGGGATGACAGGAAAAGGATGAAAAAAGAAGCCTAAACTGGTCAAAGCAAGAGTCAAGGAGCTTAGCATTGCAATACTCTATTTCGGAGCACCACGGTATTCAACAAAAATTAGTATCAAAAATATTAATTCAAATTGTATTGATCATCCAAAATGCTGCCAGGCAAATGCTGCATGAAAATGTTTACTTTTCCTGTATTTTGGACAAGGATGGACAATTAATTTTTTTTTTCCCTAGCTACTCTAGGACTACCCTTATCCATCTGTTACTTGTTTATATTGTAGGTCTTCTTGCCATTACCATGTGCTACACTTGATTTACTGAAAGACAACCACCATACATCCGAAAACTTAATTCAGAAAAAAAAAAACCAACCCTTAATGTTTATCCATGTTCCTTTCCCAAATGGATTTAGTTAATTTTTCACTCTGCTGTTGCTTTTTGCCAAAGGAAATTTGTACTAGAAATGTGTCTAGAAAAGAGAGGGAATTATTCAGTTTATGCATGGAGCGAGCAGTTGCAATACAAGCTTACCCGCTACACCGATCTTCCTTCGGTGCTTCTCCAATTGCCTCGATTGCTGTGACAACAAACAGTGGTCCTTGAGACAGGTGCAAATGTTTACTAGAATTTAATTCAAACCCATCACATCATGTTGCACATTAAAGAGCAACAAAGGCAACATCGCTGGAAAGCACTACCCAAAACTGTAATATATTTATTAAAGTTGCCATATCATCAGACATAAAAGAAGAAGTTTTTCACTCATTTGAAAAGACATTATTTGCTTTGCTGACTAAACCACTGCCACAGTGGCATTTATTTTAGAATAACAAATATGATCAGAAGAGAGACATGAAAGTGTGACTCCAGATTTTCTCTGCATTAGTTAGAATGGTGAACATAGAGACCAAATGCCAGAGAAACAAACCACTGCGGGCTCACGATAAAGGCCAGCTATAGGACGCCTCTGAGCAGGCGGTCGGTGCTTTGTTGTAGAGCTTGTGTGAGGTAATCAAATCTGTGATTTTTACAATCAAGCCAGAAATGCCTCAGTATGTCGGACAGGTAGCCCTGTGTCCTGTAGTCAGAGACGCAGGCCGTGACAAGTCTTTGTTCCGGGCATTTAGGAGATGTACGACCCCGTAAGCAAGAGCAGAGAAGCCAAGACCGTCTCTAGACAAAAGTATTGCCTGAAGTGGCTCTTCTTTTAACAATAGCAAAATAACCGCTTCACACAATTATCAGCACATATTCTTCCCAGGTACTGTTGTACGTGACCTCACCTCCTGGACTCTTGCCTTCACACCGGACAAGAGGGCACTGGGTCCACAAAGCAACTGAGGAACGGTTTGCCCTTTTATGAAGGTTGGGTTTTCACTTTTTTTTTTTTCCTTGATAAGCAAATAAATAACAACGATAGATGCAAACCCATAATCTCTTTCATTCCAGTTTAGGCAATTTAAAGACTTGGCAGAGCTGCTCTCAGTTGCAAAGCATGCTCTTTTATGGGTCTTCCTTCCTCTCCTCTGCCATCACTGGTAGACTCTCTATTTTATAGTATTCCTTCTCCCTCGGTGTTTCAAAGCCAAAAAAAGCTCTCCTTCTCCTTGCTATTCCCCGAGTTCCCGGGCCACATTATACCTAAATCTTGGGAAGACACCTTGTTTTCCCCCAACTTTTCTTGACAGGTTGGCAACATTTTAGTCTGTTTAGCTTTTGACAAACAAAACATAATCTGCCTGTTTGCCACTTTGGAAATGGGTGTTTATTTGAAGGAAGAGAGCCCGAGATGGTATTTTATGAAACGGCTGCTCACGTGGCTGTGATATAAACGGTTCCTTCCTTTATTTATGGACTTCTCCCAGTCACAGTGCAACTGGATAAACAGATTCGGACATGGCTTGACAGGTCTCTCTGCATTAGTGCTGCTCGGCATTATGTAAGTCTCACTCCTCCCAAAACAAGCCGAGCAAACTCATTTCTCCATACTCCGAGCCCCTTCTGGGAAAAGAATAAAGGTCCAGGCTGAAAACACAAATTCTGACACGCAGCCTGATGTGCGGCTCTCGCAGACGCAGTCCTCTCTCATCACCACACATCACTAGACAAAAGCTGGATTCTTGACTGAAAACAGAAATGTGTTTTCAACTCCCTTCCCCATCTATCCCAACTATACTGACTCAACTATCTACATTTAGATTTGAAAAAGCTTCCTAAGTGAAAATTATGTGAATTTTTACGCCATCTATTAATTCGCTCTCATTTTATTAAGAGGTTGTTTCAAAAATGGCTAGGGCTAAACTCCAAGAAGTTAAAAATCCTACTCTAGAAGATATGTAGGGAGAGCAGGAGACACCTTCTATACAAATATTTATAATTGGGAAGGTAGATGTGTCCATCTACCAAAGAGACTAAGCTTGAAGATGAAAGGGCCTTACTGAAATAACCGAAAATGTAAGCAGCGTGACAGAGTTGGGAGCAGAGCTCTGGACACACACTCTTTGCAATGATTACAGCCGTGGAACTGTGCCCATCACAACAATAACTGAAGTCAGATGAGGGACGCATGGAGACAGGCCTGCTCGTACAGTCTGGCACTTGCACACTGCACTGGATAGTCATTCTGATCTCAGCGGGAAAGCATGTGTTTGCAGAGCTGGCTCGGGCTGCACAAAGTTAAACTCGTTATTAAATTTTCTGGTTGGCAGTAGTCAGCAACAACTTTCAAGCATGCTAAAAAAGTTTATTTTTGAAATCCAGATTTATACAGTGGAGTGCAGCACATGTTTTCTGAATCAATGTTTCCCCCTCCTCCTTCCCTGTGGAGATCAGGGTTGCAGTTTTTCCAGAGCTGTTTCAGATTAAGACTCTAGCCCCCCTTTCAGAAATTCCAGTTTTTAACTGGCTATGATTCCTGCAGCGTAACCATTTATGACTACTGGCACTGTTCTTAATCTAAGTTTTTGGTTTAGATCAGTTCGTGGTCAAGTGATACTTCTAATTCTGGATGAAGAGGTGCTACTCCAGAAAGGAAAGGTACAAGCGAGGATTTGAGGCTAAAGCTACTTCAGTGCAGGCTGCTACGGGTAACATCTACAGAAACGTTAATTGCTTCACATCCCGAGTCATTTTCCATCAGAAAAATATCTAACTGAATTCCATTCGAAGGGAGCACTTCCACGACAGTGGCACTGAAGCTGCGATGCTGGGCCCACAGACTTTTTGAAGCCGTGGTGCTAAGGGAGCGCCCTCCTGAAAGCAGCAAGGCTGCTCCGTGCAGGCACTGGTTCTCCCCGACACCGATTTCTCTATAATTTCGCCATCAATGCAACAGCTAAGAGAAGATCTGGCTGGTAACACGCTACTGCAGCTCTTTGCTTTTTCAACATTATGCCTGAAAAAAGCTGCCGCTGCACGCAGCAGAAGGCACTGATACCCCAAACGGTGGCTGAGGGATGAGGGGAGGCTGCGGTTCTGCTCCTTCCCCACCCTCCCTGAGGGCCTGCTCCAGGAATAACGCCAGGCTGGTCACAGCTCACACGCCCTGAAGGCAGGGGAACTAATCCTTAACAGGTTAGCTCTTCGGCGCAGATTTAAATCGGTTTCTTTTGCAATTTTTTTTAAGCCATGTCCATCTGATCCTATTTGGAAATAGCCCCAACTTTTACAATCATTTTGCCTGCCTTGAAAGCAGCTCTTCTTCACGTACGTGAAAAACATAAATTTTTAAACTATCATTAAATATCAAATGCACATTTTCCAAAAATAATTCCGAAAAGTAGTCACCTTACTAACTGGATTAATCAGTGAAAGTGTAAGGTAGCTCTTGCGACACATAAAAACCACAGGACGCATAGCTTTATAAAATACAGTGGTGACTGAACTTTTAAAAGCTCAGATTTAACTAGCTTTGTCTAACTAACACACTATGCATCGATAAAGCCAATTTCTGTCACAAAATTGATGGTATACACATACAAGTTAACACGAAAACCTTTGGCAACAGTGTGTTTTAAAAAAATACTGCCATGAAATTTTTAAACAAGCTGAATTAAAAATAAATCTCAGGAAACTTGTCAGCACCTATAAACATAGACAAATTGACCTCTCCACCACCCCCTGCACATGTTCTTGCCAGAAGAAAATTACACCAAAAAGATGAAACAACTTTCAAAGCTATCTGCCAAACCCACAAGGGGAATTCAGATCACTAGTCCTATCTATAAATGTCCATTTTAGCCACTAAAGCAGGAGCTCCAAATATAGAACATTTAATGCCAGTGTCAACTTTTAAAATCAACTCCATAATTTAGAAACTCTCTCACTCCGCTGCTCAATTATATATTGCAACTAAATCCACTTTCAGCTGAAACTCTGTACATCACACTGACTCCTGTAGGTCGGAGCACTGAGACATTCCTACTGAAGAAAAAGGAAGGACCGTTGCTGGAGTAGAACGAAGCACCTATAGCAAGCAGCAAATTTAGGTTCCACACTATAATTTTGTAAGACAAAAGTGTTGTCTTAAAACACACAGCTTATGTTTGCAGTTTGATCAATCACGAAATGACAAAACATATTGACAAGATGTTCAAGGAATCACTTTTCGTAGCTGTGCCCAGCTGGGTTACACAACACAGTGACGCCGCGTGAAGAGCTATAAACTTTACAACCTTTTAGGCTGAATGCTTTCTGCCAAGTACAACAGCAGCAGCACCAATATACCAGAGAACAGAAAGAATTACCCCTGCTGCTTGCACAATGCTAGTGTCTCTCTCCGGAACAGCGAATCTCCTCTGGGTCTCCCCTTTTTTCCATCACGAGGAGTGTGATTAAATTAGTATTACTTGCAATCATGGACCCGACAACTTAAGTCTCACATTCATTGTACTCCATGCTGCTTAGGGTGAGTTTACTGCTAACCTATGTGAGACAATGCTCTTCTCTCACGTGGAAATGACTTTACGCAATACACAGACTTTACTGATGCAATGAGAAACCACTGACAAATAAGTGAGACTCTTGAGAGGATACTTCATCACCCTCCCAAGCACCATGGAAATAACAATTTACTGGCTTCTTGGACAGTGCTGATACATTTCCTGCCCAGAATAAAACAAACCAAGGGTCCAGCCCCTTACTTACAATCAGGACATCCTTGAGTTTGTGTTAAGGAAAAAAAAAAAAAAAGGTCAGGTATAAATGATGAGCCATATTAAATCAGTTTACAGTTGAAATTTGCTTATAGTTACATAATCGGTGCAAATGGGGGAAACTACCAAGCTGCTGAGAGAGCGATTCAACAACCTTCATTTGAAGAAAAAATTGCAGTCTTGGAAACCTGTAGGCGTTATTAACCTTCTACCGTGTGTGTGTGTGTGGACGGGGTGGGGGGGAAGCAGAAAATAATTCCAAAGGCATTCTTCTAAAAACGAAAATTTAAAAATAAAGTACAATTAAGTAAATTAAGTCTCTACCGAATCAAGCCTAATTGTAGCAATGAATCATGAGAAAGGATAGCAATAGGTTTAATATCGTAACATTTGCTTGATTTAAAACCATGTAACACTCACGTAGCTGCAATGGAATGCTACTCCCAGTGGATTTCCATTGCACTTCTGCAAACTCATATGCGTAGATATACAAAATAGGAAGTGTTCTTGGATGGAAAGTATAGCTTTTCAGTTAAAGAAACCGTGGTTGTCCATAAAACTAAAAACCTTCAATGTAAAAAGGTTTGTACGGTACAAAAATGTGCAGCTGAACTTACCATACTCCAAGGACCATCCATAAATTTCAACTTTAAATAAAAAAAAAAAAAAAAAAAGGAGAATCAAGTCATTTAGGACATTTTCATGAAAAGAGAAGGACTTTTGATAAATACAGGGACTAACATTTGGAATTAGCCTAAATATGCCAAAGTGTCAATGACTGTGGAATCAGTGCCAAACAATTTCTTTTGCTTACGAGGAAATATAAGGGGCTCTACTTAATATTTCATTTGTAACAAGAGCTGATTTCAGGGTATTCCACTTTGTTAACTTATGAAAAACGACCCAGTATGAGAAAAGTACTATGTTAAAATGCATGGGATCGCCTGCTACGCTAACAATGCTTGGCACTGTTTTTATGTGCAAAACATCCTTAAAAATGAAGGAGGAGGACCTGGAAAGTTCGTATACCTATAGGGTGATCCTTCCGCGGCACAAAGGTATTGCACCACCAGGAGGATACTGGACTCGTTGCCAATCCTTGCATGTCTCGCTATCCTGGTATTCCCACTCAGCAGGTCCTGCCTGGTCCTGGAGCACGGACACCAGCTCGAACAAATCCAGACCCTTGCTCCGACCCTCCGAAGCGGGCTGAATCTGCAGAGACATTCAGATGTCAAAAAAGCAAAGAAAATCTACCAAAAGTCTAGTACAATGACTGTGTATTTCCTGGCTAAAACAAGGTAACTGACACTACAGGCAAGATTCACGTCCTCACCGAGGCCAGTCAGCACCTTGAAGTCAGCAGGAATCGTTATTTAGCAAATAACAACGCACTGAATGCACAAGAAGGACAAAACCAGAAACAGTCTTTCCAAACATGTAACACCATTGTCTTAAAACCTTCTTTGCTGCATGGGAGACAACTGCGTATTGAACTTTGAGAAACACCCTGGGATTCACAGCTCATTCATCTTCTATTGCCTTACATCATGCTTGAGAACCCGGAGCGCTTTATTTGCAATGTCTTCACTTGAGATCATCTGTCCGCGCGTGCCCCTGCAACCCAACCGTTTCCAGGAGCTGCCAGCACCGTCCACAGCCAACTCTTTTCAGACTACGTAGATTTTTCCCATGTAGTCTATCTCCTCTTTTCAAATAATTTCTCAAAATTTATGGGAAAAAAAAAGCACACACCACGCACTATGCAGACAGATTTTGAGCCAGTGGGTGCAGATAAGGGCAACAAGCAATTAGTGATACAAAATATCCAGGCACCAGGCTCTATATTTTCCCCTAAAAGAAGGAAAGGGAGAGGTTAAAAAGAAAACACATATAAACCATTACTCAAATACACGTTATGCCTGCCCATTTACCCTAGTGTGAGTAACTATTCAAGGAAATACAAATATCATAATATTTAGGCACATTTTCTTCCTTGGCACAGGTGGCGGCTGGAAACTAATCAAGTAATGAAATGTTCCAAGTACTGCTGGCATTCTGGGGGTTTATCCTTTAATTTTTCCCTCACTTTTAATATAGGCTTTAAAAAAATTAATCCAACAATTTTGAACTAACACACATCTAGAAAACAAACCCTAGATTTGGCTCACAAGTAAACCTCTCCAAATTTTCCCTGTGAAATAAGTTGTTGAATTTCTCTTGTCATCCTTGAAATACAATAAAAATATTTTTCTCTGAAAACATGCAGCTCTCTACTTTCGAGACAGGAAGGCAGTTCTTGGAAACTCTGTTTTTTGTTGGTTATACACGGGCAGATCCAACAGAAGCCGAAGAGACTCCTCAACATGGCAATCTCTCTGCTTCTTACATAGTAACTTTTGGGAAGAGGGCAAACAGTGGGAAAGACAGATGGCAAAAGCATATCCTACCAGCAAAGCTATAGCTGATCAGGAGCACGTATCTCATTAGTGACACACCAAACCATCAGACTGTGAACCTTGTCACAGATAAATTGATGTGACCTAAACATTTCAGGATCAGAGGGGGGACGACACCATTCTGGAAGCTCACAACTACTTCGGAGTAGGGAAGCGTGGAGTCCAGGGCCAGGTCCCGCACCACTGCTCGGAAAACAAGCTGTAAACTTCCTTTAAACCATTCAAGTTTCTTCCAATTGCCAAAATAAACTCAAAGTTTTACAAGGAAAGACTTTCCAATGTTGTTGCTATCAGAGACCAACTTCTCTCATGCTCAAATAGGGTGGTGATGAGTCGGCTATAAAACCTGAGAAAGGATTAGATAGGCCAGTCTTGCATGACTAATAACAAAACTTCCTTTAATTCAGTGCCAAACCCATGAGAATCTGAGGACCAATGCAGTCAGGAATATCACAAGAAACGTTTCCAGAAGGAAAATAGACCTGCTACTTCTCATTAAGAGCTAACGTACACAAAAAAGAAGTATTACAGCATTATTTCCTGAAAGAGCACCTAAGACTGCGGAGTGTCATTTGCTTTTAAATGGTTTTATTTCTTCAGTCCCCTGGGACTTCCAGACATATTGATAAAAGAAACTGGTCTGACTACTCTGGCATCTTGGCATGTAATCATTTAAAACAGAGACACTTCCTAACTTGTGCAAAATTGAAACATTTGTTTGAGAATAATTAGTGCCTTAGCCCAACAATGCTTGGCAGACTTTTCTAATTAGTTGAGAAAAATGATTGAGGCAGGCAGGCAGGCAAGCAGACTTTGTCAAGCATTCTGTGAAAATAATTTGGACCACACACTTGGCTGCAGAGCCAGATAACGTATGTCAGTCTTTGCTAACTTAACAGGTAGGATTAAAAAAAAAAAATACAGCAAGAAGAAACAACCATCTGGCGCATGAAAACTGAATTGAGAGGACTTTTCACATCTCCTAGTGCAGCTCTTCCTTCTGTGTTCTCTGTGTGAGCCACAACGATCAAGTCATATTGTCTCAGGCCCCAGCAAATTACTTAGTTTCTTTTGTATTTCCTATTGGACAGTCAGAACCAGAGCTGAAGATATGCACTGTGAGTCACAGGCTGTGCAGGTCCCAGAACAATATTTGCAGAGTATTCGTGCTGGGATAGCCAACTGTGCTTCCCTTCTCCAGGGATGTTTTAACGTGCAGAGCATGTTCAAGGCAAACTGGGATCAGGACAACATCAAGTCACCACATGCTGTAGTAGGCTGTGCAACTTCCAGACATATTTCCTTTCCAAGGTCCTTCCAGAGGCTGGCCTACCAGCAAACAAAGACAAAACTCAAGGTGCCGTGTACCCTAACTATACCAAACCAGGTTTCACAGAATTTAATAGCTATCACAATGGAACTATTTGCTATTTCAGGTTAAGCACTCATACATCAGCGCAACTACATTAGGCACATTTAACTACAGTTAAAAGCTTTTTGACATCCAGGCACACCAAGAACTTCTCATCTCTATATTTTACATTATTTCACTTTAGGGAAAAAACAAGAGAAAGCAGATTTCAAGTTTTACCATGAATCTATAAAATAAATCAGTTGGTTAAACCATCAGATGTAAATGGATATGTTGCAATTTATAAACTTAAATTTATTAAATAATTACATTTGCCAGCAACATTTACATATTTCCCATGTCTGCAGCCTTTAAGTGGTAGCCATTTGGCCTATTATGCTCAGATAACCACCTGGAACTCCTTCCTGGGAAAGTTCCCAAGTCTAGACGCTAAAAATCACATATGTTTCCAATTGTAAGAAACTATTACTATAAGGCCAACATAAATCTCCTACATCAACAATCAGTTGCCAATTATATCACATTCCACCATAAGCCTTCTTACTATAACTAATTTATGGAATGCTTGGCTTAGAAAAATCAATAAAATTAAGAGAAAGGGAGAGGTAAAAATATCAGACCTTGACATCAGAGTGAACATTTGAACCCAGATATTAGTTTGGTGAGGCAAAAAAAAGCTGCAATGAACTGGATCAACAGAACTATAAATTGTACAATATAAAAAAGCTTCATTGTACAACCAGTGATGGCTGTGTTATCTACAGTATCCACCACACTAATTCCTGCATCGTGTGTTCTAGATTCTGTCAAAAAGATTCGACAAAGATCTTCGTAAGTGTTTTCTTCTCTTGCTACGCTGCACATCCACTACACAAGAGGCCAGGACTGCAGCAGGCTTTTTGAACAATACAACAAAATCCAGTGGGATGTGTTCCACTTAGTCGATCACTTTTAAATGTTTTGGCCATATGATTTTAAACAGAAACTATCTAAAAATCAGCTGATTTTTAGGAAATTCTAGAGAACAAAGATGATTCAAAATGACATTAGTGGGAAAACAGTCTTTACCAAAACCAAATCCATACAGAAAAGATCACATTTTATACATACATACAGAAAGAGAGAAATCACACTTAAAAGGACTAGTGAAAACCCTTGAAAGCATTTTTCCTTTGCATTTCCCACCGAGTGGATTGATTGTACTCATCTGCTTTCTATAACCAAGCAATATGAGCTTAATGTTTATGGATATCACCATACTAATTTAGAGTACAGTAGAATGCTTTATGGCAAATTGTTAAAGCATTTAAGTAGAAACACTATAATTTGCAGTTTCAAATTGTGAATTTGTTCTGTTCCCTCAGTTTACAAGTGGGGAAAAATGTCTAGCAATAGTGATCCAGGACGAGTGGCTTCTGAAGATTACAGCCCCCCTTCCCAGGCAAATCAACCAACTTTTTCAGGTTATCGGTTTTCAAACACGGCGACCTGTTTTGTTGGCAATATCTCATAAAGAAAGCATTAAACGCCAGTAGCATAAGACACCATCCTTTTTCTACATTGTGTTTTGTTCTGACTAGTAAGTAAAGTCGATCAAGAATTTTTGTGTAGTCTATTAATTCTGAGAGGAGATCCTGCGGACGTTTTCAGGACAATATTAATTTCAACACAAAGTCCAGCAGAGATTTGGTCTAAACAGCAACAAGAGCTTCAAGCCCCTCCTTTGCTGGATTCAGATTCTTTTGCTTGACACTTGCGCAACATTTTCTACAGGAAAGTTCCCCTTTGCACAAATTATCAATATTCAGTAACGGGAAACCAGGTCTAACTACACAAAGCAGCGACCTAGTGCAGTCACCTCGGATACGGGAAGCCAAGGCTAAACGACTGACTGAACGGCTGCGTACCGAGTCCCTGGTCCGGCAATGAGAGATGCCAAAGCCATGTGAGCGCCTGGTCAACAGGACAAGCAGCTAGCCAAAAAGCACCCCTCCATCTTCAACTGAAACACTATTTCGAGACTTTTATCCTAGCGAAGTATGGAACAAATTCATTTCTGATATCTAGAGACCTGCAGAACATGAACACAACTCCTCTCTCAGAGCTTTCCTAACGCTAGAGATATACACATTTTGGCATATGCCGAGTTCAGTAATTTGTGATTTATCATACTGTTTTGCCATAAAGGACAGCATTCCGGAATCGCCTCCGCAGTACAATTACAAAGATATAGACGACAGTGTGTAGACCTATAACTGAAGGAAAAACATGACAAAGGTTAAACACTGGAAGAGTCATTTGAAATCTAAGTGAGGCTATTCCCATGTGTTCCTCTAGAGCCCCGCTGTTGTAGAACCTCAGCATCCACTGTTCTCATCACGTGTGTAAAAGAATAAGGAGAGCAAAACTTTATAATGCTGTCTCCTGAAATTACCAGACAAAAGTTTAATATGCGATTGCATTTATTTAAGTTCAACAAATTCCTGGCATTCCTACGACTGCAACAGTCTAAGAAAAAAAATTGTATTTGCTAAATTGCTAAAAGTATTTTTTCCTAAATAATATGAATTGAAGTTGGTCAGAATTTTAAGTCCAGCAACAGTGGAGAATCAGAAATACTTCTGATAGACGGGAAGCATAGCATTAAGAATGAAGGTTTTCTCCCTCCCACTCATTAGAAGTTTGTTCTTTGGAACAAAGCAGTCATCAGAACAACACATTGGCTAGGAATTGCCTGGCACAAGACTTAAACGCATAGGAACATGAGGAATATTATCTTTCACGATAGGATTTTCCACAAGTTAATATATGCAGCAAAGCACACTAGTGAGAGGAAAAGGGAATTTTGGCACAGAAGACTTAAGGTTAGTCTCTGTTTCTCCATATTTGGGGTCTTTAATCTTCAAAGCATGGATGCGTCAGTCCCCACATACATTTCATTTGAAAGGTCCATCAATAGTAAAATATGAAGAGGAGTTATCCCCTTTCATGCCTCACAACTGATCTAAATTCCAAAGAACTCTGAACAGCTCAAAAGTTGCTGAGACTGCAATAATAACGCAGTCGGATACATTGCGCAATGATTAACTTCAGAAAGTGCGCATTCAACTTGGTCCTCCGTTCCTCCTTTTGAAATGGAGTGCGTTATCTTCTCTGTTAATACATCTACTTGCACGAGTCAGTGGCTCATTCGAAGTGTAGCAAAGAACCCCTAGAAAAGCCGAGATGCAAATGAATCATGCCAAACAAATAAGAGTTTTCCCCCAAAGGAGAATTTTAAAACCCACAGCTTCTCAGTATTATTGTCAGATTAAACTAGAAATAATTACAAACCAAACAATTATCAGAATGATAATTTCGTGGACAGCACATTAATTCTTGTCTTTTCTCATTTCTAATTTACTCACCTTGTAACACCAAGTTATATTACTGTTTACCTTTAAGCAATTCCTGAAAATAACACTGTGTGAGGCAGAGGTACTTTGAGGTGGTTTTAATGACATCAAAGAATAAAGACTTGGCTCAGTACTGAAAAAGAGAGAAATGCACGCTTAGCCTGAAAAAAAAGATTTTGGATTTTGATTAATCACACAAAAGCAAAAAAACAGCTGGGTTTTATGTTGTTAAGAACTTTATATGCCTGGTAGTTTTGCGTTAATGTGCCTCGCTTCTGTGAAAAAAAATTAAGACTTTATATAGTTTGAGTCACTGCAATTAATGTTTTTGAGGTCTGGGTTCTAGAGAAAATCCCCTAAACATCTAAATAAAACCCATTTTTCTGACAAGTGGCCTAGTACTTCAGAATGATTTTTCTTACACTTATATAGTGCTTAATACTAACACAAAATCACTAATGGTAAATGCCATTGACTTCCAGTTAAACACAGGCTTCCCACCTACCATAGCTACTTTCAAAAGTATACAGATAGCCAAAAATGCAGATCAGTACCTGGCCGGATTTTCAAAAGTACAAAATGGCTTAGGCCCTGGTTTTGATGCATTTCAACAGAAGCTCGACACTTTACCTGCTTAGACCATTCTGAAAATCCTAGAAGATGCCTGCCTGCGTGTATAATTTTAATCCTGATGCTTCCTACCCATGAGTGCTTGGCTTTACACGTGTTAGCCTTTGAGCACCATTACTCATTGTGGAGCATTTAAATTTGTAACTCTACAGTACGCTGTATTACGTACACTGTATTATTGCTGTACTATCTACATGTAGTTGAATTTTTTTTTAAATGTATATGAAGAATTAGGTCATGACATGCAAGTGAAGTAGCAAAACCTCAAAAGCTTTCACTGAATTAAGAGAAAGGACTGTTGAAGGCAATCAGACCAACAGCACTTAAATTAAAATTCACAAATAGGCCACGACATAATACTTATTCAGTTGATAAAGGATCCCTAGACGCTGTGCATTATAATGACAGGCAGAAATACCGTGTAACACAGCTATCATTGCAGCAACATTTTCTAACACACGACAGTATCCAACTGGCCATGACTACAGGGCACTTTTTCTTTTTTCCCAGGATGTCAGAGACAGGTTTAATTATAAAGCTGCAGTGGAATCAACAAAAAATGAAGATAAATAAAATAGACCATCTAAAAATAATATAGGCGTATTAGCTAGGATTTGATACCTCCGAGTATTACACATGGCCTGTACTGCAGCTGGTAATTTCAGATGGGATCGTCTGATACATTGAAGAATTACAAGCAATCCCATAATTTAGTCCTTGGGATGCTAGCTTGACAAGGTATATTGTTACAGCTCAAGCACAGATCTCTGAGAACAATGAGATCTTGTGATCTAAGCATGTTACATCCATACAAATGTTCTCACAAGAAGGTTATTATTATTATTTTTATCTAGAAAATTGTCTGAACAGGCAAAAGCCATGAGCATAATAATGAACAGTTTCAAAAGGTTTATGAATTTACTGTAAAGATAATAAGACTTGGAAGACAAGACGGATGCCATCTTCGTTTGGAGCTGGTGGAAAGCAAGCTGTTTCCAACTGCCAAATGCACCAGACAGTTCAAAAGAAAACTAAATGGGTGTTCAGTGAGAAAGCACTAAAGGGCCACATCAGAGAGCTCGGCGTAAAATTCTCCCGTTGCTGAGGAAGTCTGAGGTGGGGCCCCATTCCCATCCCCACTCCCAAGTACAGCTGATCCTTCCTGGGCACCAGCTGGAACCGTTGCCCGCTTCCTGACAGCAAACACTGAGCTTGGGCAACAGGCACAAAAGTCCCCCCAAAAATCCTTCCTTACTTACTTACCAAAATCCTCTAGTCACTGAGTCCCCAGGTGACTTTCTGAAAATGAAGGGCAATCCATACATTTATATGAAAAGCAGAAGGATGGGAGTATTTTTAAGAGACCGTAAGGACCACTGAAAAGAAAGAAGGGAAAATCATGGGGGAAAAACTAGATTTTCTTAGGTTTAACTTCGATATCAAAATATAGACTTACATTTTGATCCAATGAGATGTACAAATTTAAGAGAACGCGCAAGCAAATGCTTTTTACAGCTTACTGAATCTTACAATGCCCTTTTCAATTGTTTTCATTGTAGTGCAGAAGATTCTACAGGCTCTGGTAGAGGACAGGTTCACCTCTCAGGTTACTATAAACAGAAAAAGAAAAAAAATCACCCTATTTCAAACACCCTATAGTCCAATAAAAACGAAAACCAGACAAACAACAGGAGCACAAACAGATGCACCAGGCAGAATAACTTCTCCAGAGTAACGCAGCAGGTTGCACCTTTCCCCTTCCAGAGAGAAAGCCGAAGAAGTTCTAACCTCCAACTCAGGAACGTGCCGCTTGCACTAGATCAAGCAGACGTTCTCGACAGGCTCCGTGTTAATCATAATAGTCAGTTTGGGAAACTTTTGGGAAGAGACATGTGCACCATTTGTCTGAGAGACCCCTTGGAGACGCGGGTGCTGACTGGAGGATATACCCTGCACAGAGCACGCGGCATCGGCACGTAAGCTGGCAGACTAAAGTGGGTGGAAAAGCAAACGGCACGAAGTGAAGGAGCCCACTCAAACGTGCTTTGTCGGGTTAAGGCTTAGATGTGAATTCACGCAGTTCTGAGACAGGAGTGCAAACTTCTATTGGACACAACAGGCTCAACTCACTGATGGGAGGCAGCTTCTTTAAACTGTTCCAACAGTGCAAAAACAGTTTTCAGACAAGCTTCAGCTCTTCTAGAATCCCCTGAGGGTGGAGAAACCATCCCATGACACGTCATGGTATTAGATCAGCAATTAGCTAGTCCTTGTCCGGCTATCGGTACAGGAGGATATGGCAAGAGCCAACTCTTCAGTGTGCGAACAATATCTCAAACAGCTAGAAATACATTACAGCAGCTTTTAATCAGCTCTATTCTTATACCAGGATGAGGCTTGGCCTGTATTTAGTTGGAGAATAAAACAGCTTACAGCAGTAATTTTCTTCTAAACTTGTATGTGCTAGGGAGTCTGGACTGGAGATCGGATCGATATTAGAGAAGTACAGTGCAGGCATGTCCTTTAGACAGGATACACCTATTATTCACGGGAATTTTTTGAACATTTCCAAGCTCAGGATGAGCCTTGTAAGAAGTCTTGACATCTGGGTATGTCTGGGAGTCCTAACATCACTGAGGTTTCAGCCACTGGGATTTTCACAAAGCAGCTGCACAATATTGTCTGGCTGCCCTCCAGCTACTGGGACTCTGAGGACTGTGTCTGGCAGGACAGAAGATGCGACGTGTCTTCACAAAAATGTGCTGTAATTATGAGAAATCGCTCACAAGGTAGTAACATAAGAGGAACTGGGAGACATGCAGGATGACAGTGAACTTCAGGACCATATGAAGACATTCATCAGCATAAGGAATGAGCTTCAGAGTTAATACAGGCAAAAAACCCAAAGTAGATCATAGCAGGAAAAGAGTCATTTCAGCTGCTGTAATGAACTTAGTATCAGCTCTCAGGTTACATCATAGAGGATGGGTGAACAGCTTTTGGTATTAGCCATTATACGCATCTCTCCAGATGAAGAGTTTCTCATCTCACATGTCCTGTTTTAGGGATACATGCCAATAAAGTGTGACAAACGTTTTCGTAATCCATCTTGCTTTTAAGCACACCCGAAAGGCCAGAAAAGCTAGAATTAAAAACAAAGAATACAGAAACAGTCATTCTTACTTTAAATTTTACCTGCCAAATCTGTGTATAAGGCTAATGTGTCCACCAACACCTGTTTAATCTTTGGCTTCTGCAATTTTAATTACTAATGTTAGAAAAAACAGTGACAGGGAACTAGACACTTTAATTTACCTATGAATGCAAGTAATGGGCAACAACACGAAGTAATTTATTTCAAGCTTAATCTTAGGGGAAAAGCTTATATGAAAAAGAACAAAACACGTAAATCTGAAATTACTAATATTTACACGTGAAGCAATGCAATTTAAAAATGGTTTAAAAACAGACCAAAAAGTATCATTACTATGAGGAATACGAAAATTTTTTTCAAAGATACACAAGCTCAATTATAACTTGCAATAAAAAACACTGGCCGAACAAATATACTAGTAAAACATATAAAAGACAAATCACCTTGTCAGCTAAAACTAAAGCGCGAAGGTGGCTCCTAGCTTCTTCAAATCGGGGGAGGCTGGAGAACCGCTGCCCACATTGCGTGGTTTGCCCCAGCCCAGCCAGCGCCCCGAGCTGTGGCACAAGTCCCCACGAAACCGCTGAAGGCTGAACTTCCAGGGGAGACGAACACCACATCTTTCCAGTGCCAACCTGTGAGAGAATATTTTGCTTTTAAATGGAGGCAACAGTATTTGCCATTAGCAAATTTTACTGCCATTAGCAGTTAAATGTAAAATTAAGTTGGTGCTGCCCGTCATATTTGCTTTAAAAATCACTAATAGTGACCCACAGCAAGAATAGGTTTGCATACTTCGCTCCATTTAATTTCATATTTCCGTACCTGTTCTTTTCTTCTATCACTGTCACTAATTACATCCTTGAGCATATTCTTGCCGGGATATCATTTTTGTCGTATTACTCATCTCCTTTTGAGCAGGGAATGTTGCACTAAATTCTGGACGGTTGGCTGGTGCTGTGACGGCCGTTCTTGGGGCATCTCTCGATTGTCAGATTCCTGCTGCTTCTCTGCCCGAGCAGACTTCCTTGCAGGCCTTGGGAAGAAAAGGCAAAGCGGGATAGCGAAGAGCGACAGTACCATTGGCAGCAGAGGTAACAGAAGGAAACTCCTTGACAAGACGAACTGATCTCCTTTTATTTGGGGGAAAATCCTCCTACAAAGCAAGAGAATCAACTTCTGCTTAAATGAGCCTTGGCAAATGCGTAACAGGATCTGGTTTAGAAACACAGACCATCCCCGAAAGGTAAATTTTAAGTCACCAGGGCCTACTGATTTCTTGCTAGAACCTCAGTTCTGCAGGGGTACTGGAACTATAGAAATCTACGTTTCCTCAACAGACCCATGCTAAAAAATGGATCTTTTTGTGAAGGATCTGGGCTCGGCCAAACCCTGCAGCCCCTGGCACGGCTGAACTCATGTTCGCTGTTGGGTTGGGTTGGGTTTTGCCAACAGGATGCAATGCACGCATTTTCCAAGCATTTCTAATGTGGGCTATTTCCAAGAGACCGCTTGTTTCAATGCAAATACAAAGTCACAGAATGGGTTGGGTTGGAAGGGACCTTAAAGATCATCGAGTTCCAGCCCCCCTGCCACGGGCAGGGACACCTT
>JANZLQ010000002.1:13951174-13964496 GCA_026212715.1 Elanus axillaris
TGCAGCCCAGGGAGGTCCATGGTGGAGCAGATCTCCACCTGCAGCCCAGGGAGGACCCCACACTGGAGCAGGTGGGTACCCAAAGGAGGCTGTGACCCCATGGGAAGCCCCCGCTGGAGCAGGCTCCTGGCAGGACCTGCGGATCTGTGGCGAGAGGAGCCCACGGAGCAGGTTTTCTGGCAGGACTTGTGACCCCGGGGGGACCCACGTGGGAGCAGGCTGTGCCTGAAGGACTGCAGCCCGGGGAAGGGACCCACGCGGGAGCAGTTCCTGGAGGACTGTCTCCCATGGAAGGGACCCCATGCTGGAGTGGGGGAAGAGTGAGGAGTCCTCCTCCTGAGGAGGAAGGAGCAGCAAAAAACCCATGTGATGAACTGACCAAAACCCCCATTTCCCGTCCCCCTGCGCTGCTGAGGGGGCGGAGGTAGAGAAAACCAGGAGTGAAGCTGTGCTCAGGAAGAAGGGAGAGGTGGAGGGAAGGTGTTTTGAGATTTGGTTTTATTTCTCATTACCCTGCTCTGGTTGGTTGGTAATAAATTAAGTTAAATTTCCCCAAGTCAAGTCTGTTTTGCCCCTGACGGTAATTGGAGAGTGATCTCTCCTGTCCTTATCTCGACCCACCAGCCCTCTGTTATATTTTCTCCCCCCTGTCCAGCCGAGGAGGGCAGTGACAGAACGGCTTTGGTGGGCACCTGCCGTCCAGCCAGGGTCAACCTATCACAATACAGTAACAGTTTTTTCAATTAGTATAATAGTAAAAATATACAGTGTGGTTGTACAGAGCTGAAAAATTATGGTTTTGTGATATAGTCAAGGAAGTAAAACAGTGGAAAAAATACATTTTCATCTAGCAAGACTTGACATATGCATCCACTTCAGGTTTTGTTAATAATGTTCTTAATTTGCAGTGTGTCATAGGAGGGCAGCATTAGTTATTGTAATGCTTTATTTATGATGTTATCAGTAGCAGAGCTGCAGTATAGTTTTCACTGCTGAGCAGAACTCAGATTACTGGGGATTTAACATGAAAGTTCAATAACAATAATTTAATATGTACTATGTACAGTTAGAATGATAGGGTTTTTTTCTCTCTCTCAGCAGGAAATAAATGTGTTGGATCATTAAGCCTTGCTACCCTGTTCCCCATTCAGAAAATAAATACACATATAGGTCCGTATCATTCCATGATTTCGTTCTATGTAGTTACATTGGCTTTACTGACGTGACACTGGTTTACATCAGGAAAGCAGCCAGCCCAACTGTCAAAGATAGTAGCTTTATATGGCCATGAAAGTCAAGGAAGAAATGATATCAAAGGTATTGACTGTATTTGAATATACTTTGGCAAAAAAGAAACTGAGGGATTGAGGGAAAAGTGTATTTATTTTTCAGTCTTTGACTTCCAACTTCTGGTTCAGAGCAAGCTGTCAAAGACCAAACACTGATTTCTACAACTTTTTCCAAGTGAATTTATTGCTCATGATACATGCTGAATCAACAGCCTTGGAGAGCGAGTGAGGCCTTTTAATTTCGGTGGATTTCAGGATTCCAACAGAAAGCCTGATTGTTCCCATTTTTGGGAAGGGACTCTCTATTTGTCCTTCATACCCTTCCAGGCATGCTGTTGGTGCTTAACAAATAATCATAAAGACCCACCTTGTGCTGGGTCCCAGTGCTGCTGCACCAATCCTGGCTGCTGCTCTTGTACATGGACCTTCGGACCCGGCCAACGGAGCACGGGAGCAGCTGCCGGCCTCTGCCGGGCTCTGCAGGGTGCTCCAGCCTCCTCTCCTTTCCTCTGACAGATTTAGGAATCCCTAACTTAAAGGAAGGGATTTCTTTCTGCCTGCTGCTAAAAGCAATTTTTAATTGTCCCTTGTGGGGGAATGTTTGTGAATGTTTTCCGAGACAAGCCAGCCGGGACTGTTGCGTCGTTCCCACCGGCTTTCAGAACAGAGGGAATGTGCCGTAGCGCAAGGATTGACCCTTCAGCTCTGCCGCCCCATGGGTAGTTGTCCAGGTACTTGATATGAATTAAGAAAGAAGGAATTGGAAGGTTCTGTGGAAAATTTCTCAAGCTTAGTATCACATAATAAACTGAAGCTGTTACAAGGGACAGAAGTTTCCCATCCAGCTTCCCGTTGGACTTAAGCATAAAGCCTGGGCTGGCTTGGTTGGTGAGCCAGGGTAGGAACGTCAGGGAATGCCCTGCTCCTGAAGGGGTCAGCCCAAATGTTGATTTCTGGTGTTGCCAGAGGAGCAAAGGCTGGTAGCACCTTGCAGGAAACACACCTCTTGCAGGACTGGTCTGCAAAGTCTTTCCCCATCCAGTAAATCCACTGGATGTAGTCAGTGAGTGGAGCAACAGGCTTGAAGTGCCCTATGTTAGGGGATATATGTTGGCGTTCGGACTTAGTTGTGTGACTTTGCCACTAAGGATGATCTTGAGCAGGTCACTTAAACATGGAAACATGGATTTGACAAAAATGAGCAATATAAGATAAGAACGGTGTATGCTAAAAGCAGGATGTGGGAGAAATGTGCGAAAGCTGAGCCACGGATTTTGCTTTTTGAAGACGGGGAAATGTCTGTGTAATAAGCTACCCTTTACACCAGACTAAATAGAAATCGTTCTTTCTTATTGTTGTCAAATTGGCCTGAAGTATCACTGTGAATACATCTAGCTGTTTCCAGTTGCCTTTAACTGAGCTAGATATTGAGTATTTGAGTTCTTTATAAACACAAGATGAAATTATCATCATTTTCCAGAAGGCTCACAATGCAGTATAAACAATTCAGCTAAAGAAAAGAATTTATAAATGATGCCTGAAACGCTATAGAGATAATTTCCTTGTCTGTAGCTAGACAATGCCACAGCCTCTGCCTCCACAGGAATAATCCATTGCTGGCTCACAGGCACTTCCTACGGGAAGGCAAAGAGCTCTTCCTTACAGCATTAAGTATCCAGTATCTGCTGGTTATGGGGACAGTGAGTTCTGGTAGTTGTTGGTATCTGGCTATTTGTCGATGGCCAGAAAACTAGATGTTTTTCAAGTTTCAATTCCATTAGCAGGACTTGGGCTCATGTGCTGAACTTTTTGATGCTGCTGTATTATCAGAGTTGGCACCCTTTAGGTAAAATAAGGGAGAAGGTTTTTTTCTTTTTGTGTTTTTTTTTTTTTTAAACTCCAATTACAGCTCCACCTGCAAAGGAACGCCTTGTTTCTCTCTTATTAGTGAAATTTCCAATTTTTTTTTTCTTATTTTCTCCCCTCTGTTCCCCCAACCTCCTACTCATTGCCCTGCCAGCTTAGCGTACTTTTGGTTAACGGGAAAAGATTGTATCTGTCTCTAAAGTTAACCTGGTCTGTCTCTTTGCCCTTGTGGGAATGAAAAAAATCCAATGGCATTACAAAAGGAACCATGAAAACTCTTAATGTCATCCTGTTCGGCGTTCCCCTTCTTAGTAAAACAAGCTTTAATATTCAGGACATTGAATAAGCTGTAGTGAGTGCCAATTTCTTGCTTGTATACTTGTTGCATTGCCAAAGTCTCTCTGGCTCTCCAACAGGGATGCACAATAGTAGGAATGAGTAAAGTGAAATACCAGATCCAGCTCCGATCAAACTCTGGAGGAGTTTTTATTTAGATTTGAACTTTCTCACACCCATTTCTATGCAATAGTTGCTGGTGCTTGGTGGCTTGCCACAGCATAAATATCATATACTGGAATGTGTTTAGCTTCAGAAGATTACCTGGGAAAAAAGCCTTTCCAGTTGTAATGCTTTAAAAAGTCTGTTTCCACTTTGACTTCCCTCACCCCTCCTTTCTTGCTTTTTAACATCTGCATGCGAGCATAATAAAGTGCAGACTGAAGCCGGTCATTTACAGAGAAGGAAGAGCACTGGCGTTGTAATTGAGATGTTACTGCCTGCCTCTATGGCACATATTAGCTGAATAAAACATGCAGTCAATAAAGTGAAACAAAACAATAAAACTAAGCCCTTTGGTGCTCCGTTATAGGGTGTTATGCAACGTAGAAACCTGCAGTCATAAAACCGAGAATGAGGGAAACCTTACACTTTCAAGAACAAAGGCATCCAAGCATTAAGTTGGAAACAGCACTAAACTTCCATTCTCTTTGCACCTGGAAGCAGTTAGTTTTAAAAGCCATACCAGTTTATACTGTTCTCTTCCAATTTAAATAGGGCCTTCATGTGTTCTTGTTAGATGCTTATACAGAAACATGGTTTTAATTAAGGCATGCATTGATCCAAGTCCAGAAGATACATTTATTTCGGAAGATAAATTCATTAGCCATAGGCATAAAAAGCCGGTCGTCTTACTGAGGGAAGTTCAGCCTTGGAAATGATGTTCTGTATCCTTTCTAAACGTATAGTATGCCATACAGCTCTGTTTTGTGTGGCATCAATCAAATATACTGTATCCTTAAGCTGTTTGGCATAGTTAGTTTCAAGAAATAAAGACAAGCTGAAGGAGGAAAATTAAGATGTATAAGCATGGGCGGACAGATGTTTTCAGCTGTCAGATTTCACTAGCATTCATCAGTAATTTATGTGCAATAGTTATGGAAAATAAATCCTAATGAATAATTTATTGAAATATATGAGTTTCAGTAAATTGCCCAGACACAGTAGCAAGTTTCATTAATGTCTTTGTAGGTATTTATAGCTTAAAGATATTTTTTTAACACTTCTTGGGGTGTAAATGAATAGACCTCTCAGGGGCACGCTGTAGTTCTCATCAGATAGGCATATCTCACTCCCCGTGCTTAGAAGTTGAAAAATGTGTAATGTTTTTCACAGTTTGTTGAAATCTATTCCCCCCAAATATCCTCCTATGTGTATTCCTGGAACTTCTGGGGGCACATGGCAAGCATAAGATGGAAAAAAAATGTTGCACAAATAAAAGTGACTATGAACGTCTCTCTACAGTGATAAATGATTAGAATGTTTATATAGTTATATAAACTATATCCAGGAAAAAGCGGAAAAATTATAATGTGAAAACTTAGGAAGAGTTAGGCAATTGGAAAAACTAAGTTTTCTGCCTTGCTTTCTCCCTCTCCTACTTTTAGATAACGTTTGGTATACCGTGCCAGTTTCTGGAAATGTATGGATGTGCATGCTTATAGGTGCTAAGAATGGTGCACCACTTTCTGGTAAACACTTGAGTAAAGCCTGGCCTCTTTCCATGAGCCCAGCCTTGACATGATTTCAGGCAAACGTATTCCTGACGTTCTCCTCGTTCACAAGAAAGGCCCCATCTGACTCCTGACCACCTTCATGCCTGATGTTTTTTATGGACCTCGTCTAGCGTCGGGGCACGTGAGGGATGCGCCTTGACATCAGTGAGCTTTGAGCACGGCACGGCAGGTCCAAGCGCTTGCAGACCTGCCTCGCTGGCGTCCCGTCTGCTTCCCGCGGGGCTGCGGGACAGACCTGGCCGGGCCGCTCCGAGGGACTCGGACTGCTCGATCAGGAATACCCCTCAGTGACATGCTTCTCTTCTTTGATCGTGCTGTCCTAAGCTAAAGAAAATAATAGTTCCCACTCTGTTACTGCTAGTATTTGGCGTTCAGGCCTCGTTATCTACATCTCTTCTTAATGTGGAGTTAAATAGTCAATGTCGCTTGCAGTTTCTTGTTCTGTACAAAACTACCGGACACTCTGCATCTCCTAAATCAGTCAAGTTCGAACGGTTCAGCACCAAGATTTTAGTGATGAAACACTGCAGAGAGAAAAGAACGTTAACATTTCTTCTTACTGGTACCTGTGAACGTAACCACCGCAAGGCCCGATAAACGCTTCAACGCAAAACGTTAAGTCGTGGATGGTGAAAATATTGGTAGCCTGATGACCTGTTCACAGTGAACAAACTTACTGTGAGTCGGGTTGTTGCAATGGTAGCACTGCTACGGGAAGTTGCCAGCATACTCTGTATTTGCCTCTTCTGTTTTCTCCGCTTCAGGAAAAGCTCAGCGTGAAATAAACTGTCAGTTTGCCAAAGCTACTAGATACGCATTGAAGAAGTCTCTCCTGTACTGTGTGTGTCTTTGAATATAGATGACTTAAACCCCCATAAAAATACGATTTAAGGCAATCAGATTACTGTATTGACCTTTAGTATGGAATTCTATTAGAAAATCCATTTACTTCAACCCCTCAAAATCAAATCCTGGTTTGTTTTGAAAAGCAGAATATATATTTTTTCCTCATGTGATATAGGATTGTACTTGTTTCATTAAACTTCATCTCTTCACATGTAAATGCCAGTTTATGATTTCTGAGAGGTAGGAAGTCTGAGGATGTAGTGGTTGTGGAAGAGAGTTAGTAGCCATGAAATAGGGCTTTTTTTCCACCTTGGCATTTGCTTGCTTCCAGTTTTATTCATTGAAACAAACCAAAAAATTCTTGTGGCGTTTTTTCGCTATTAGAAAGGTCTCAAAAACTAAGAGACATCCACTGCCCCCCCCAGCCAAAATTAACAGAAAATTCATGTTTGCGTCATGGCTAGGGGAAGCTGTAGTGGAGAAGATGGAAGAGGTGACAGTGATTTTTACTCAAAAGCTTTATGATCTAGTAACGTCAGTTAAGCACACTGCCTTCAACCTGATGAATTCATTTTTCATGTCACTGTTCTTGCTGGCTCATTTGGTGATTTTTCATTGGCATTTTGAAGGACACTGAAGGAAAACTAAGATTCCACTTAGGAGATATTTTCCATGTCGTCTCATTATTTATGTCGTAAGTCCTTTTTGTTCTGTATCATTATGGAACTTATTATTAAAGGACCTTGGTCTACGATCTGGGGTCCTACCTGTTACTCTGATTTCCAGAGGAGAAAACTGGATTTGGGTTTTGGGTTCCCCCGGCCATGCTTAGGTCAGGAAAAGTCTCTCGGGGCAACGTCAGCTTTGATCTGAAGAACTGTGGGTTGCTTTTTCTATTTCAGGCAAAATGCAAATACATGAATTAGGTTTGTGGCCTCTTAAATGGGTGTAATCCAGCTCCGGTCTCTGGCTCTGGCTGTCTGCCTCCAGCGTTGCTCTTGAAGCACTAGTCAGGGGCTCTGTTAGAGATGAACCTTCGTGGCTCCTAACACTCAGAAAAAACTTCCTTTCCTAGTCAACAAACCCCAGATCTTCTTCATGTTCAAAAGGCTCTTCGTGCTCTTGTCTGTCTTTCTCGAAATTAGTCTCTCAATTAGCATAGATACAAACAAGCATACTACATACAATGTGTGTAACTATACTGTGTCCCTCATGTTAAAGATGAAACATACAGCTGGCCAGTGGGCATATAAATGAAGGTTATAGAAAATTAACTAGTATGTTAGATAGTATGTAAAATGTAAAATCAGAGAATTCTGGTGGTTTTCCAAGTTTGTTTTTTTTTTTTTTTTTTTTAAGAATTCAACAACAAACAGTTTCCTGAATATTAGAGAAGGATTTTATAGACTAAATAATGGTTGTTCACGAACTTAAGTGCCAGCATACAGATTTACTGTGGTGAACTACAGCATTTCTTCCTTGGAGAGAAACACAGCCTTACTCAACATCCTCCAGTAAAATAAGCATTTTAAAAGCACTGGAGTTACAGTATAATTTATAGTTATCATTTTAAGCACTGAAGTTTCAGACCGTTTCCCTCTGTTTTCTCACTGGTGAGGAATGTTCAAGGACTGTAGTATCAGCATGTCTCCTATTACAAAGTTAAACTCCAGAAACATTTAACAAGGTGAAAGTTCTAAACTTAGCCCGTTTCCTCCAGCCCACACATCACACACCTGTGGGAGAACGCAGCCACGTACAGCGTGCTCTACACTCTCTTTCCTCATTACAAATCAAAACACTCTAACCTAGCACACAAAACCAAGCATTGCCTATTTTCATTAAGTCACGAGACGCATTGATTCCAGATGTAAACCGTCCCACTTCTCCTCCTCAAAGCTGGAGAGGGTATGTCTACACTGGAGGAATTCAGCTAGTTTCTAACTTTCTCCGATGTGCTTTCAAGATATTTGATCAATATGTGCTCAGCTTCCTGGGTACTACCTGACCCGTGGTTGCTAAACTTGGGGCTACAACCCTCTGATTGTCAATGGCTACTTTCAAGAGGTACGTGACTGTTCTAACAAGCCTAAGAAAAAAAAAAGGCGGTTGTTGTTGTTGTTATTATGATTATTGTATGATACGGAGTCTTCATTACAGCTAGAAAACATTTAGATGTTCACAAACAGAGAAGGGTAGAGAACCACTGACGCGGATAATTTGTTTTCAAAGTAAGGATCAGCCTAATCCTGAACCGTTTTTTGACGTTTGTGGATCTAGCCAATTTCTTAGAAACCTTGTGTTTTACTGATGGCTTTGCAGTTTTTTAGCTGGTCTGTTGGTGGGACCTTCTCTGTGAACAAAGACCATTTCCCAGGAACCGCTGCAGTTGAAACGGTTTGCAGTACAGGTAGTAAGTCTGTAGTAGTAACTAACAAAACCGACCATACCGCTTCATGCACTAATCGTTTCTGTCACAATTAGTTTAAAAGGTTTTTTTAAGCATTGATGTGATAGGAGGAGTGCGTCCTTTAGTTAAAGGTGTGGGGATTTGAATGATCTGATTGACTGCCAGTTGACAGTAAATTTATCTGTGGTAAAGGCTCGACAGAAGCTGATTGTAGCTGTAGTCCTTCTAACACAAGAGGAGGAGAAGAGAATCCCGGTCCTGTCACGAAGTGGGCACTGGATGTGACCCGGCAGCCCTCGGAAAAACTCGCCGCTTGACTAAGCGGCAGTGCGCGGTATGTTGCTGCTGCCACCGAAATGGTATACTCGTGCTGATCGGCTCAACAGTAAAAACTGATTTCAATCCTAACCTTAAAAAAGGAGGAACAAATTTGGGATTTTATGGATAAGCCCATCAACAGCTGGTCTTGGGCATAAATTTTACAGGAGACGTTTTCAGGGGCGGCGATCGCTGCTTTGATGTCTGTTGGCATTGTGACTGGCGCTGAGGGGTAGCAATCTGCGCCTGGGGCTTGTAAGTGCCGTGGCAAGACAAACAACTGTTAAATCGCCCTCGCTGCTGCTAGCTTTGTGATATATCCGAGTACAGAAGTGTTTAGAAAAAATTATTTACGCTATATCTTTTTTTTCTTTGTATTTCAGGACAGCACTTAAGCAAAACAGAGAAGTAGGCCTGTGAACAACCAAGGGGAATAAAATTGTCACTGTGCTGCTGGCAGACTTTGAAATGAAAGTGCCATATACATTTTTTTTTCTGGTTTTCCTTTAACTAAGAATAAAAAAAAGAGTGTTTAAGGCATAAGTCAAGTTGAAAATGATAATTATTTTTGTTGAAAAAGTGATGGAAAATAGAAAATTAGAGACAGATGAGTCGCATGATTCTTAGGTATAGACCCAGCATATGAAGTTCACTGCTTGGACTGCTGCCTTTGCAGCTGAGAAATCCTTTCATTTATTTATTTATTTTTAAAGTGATTCATTTGGCACAACGAAGCAAAAGAAATACAGGAAAATATATTTTTTCAAGTCTACTGTATACATAGTTTGGAGATAGTAATCTACAACTATTTCCAGTAAAAAATTTTTGTTGTGTTGCTTTGGGTCTTGTAAAAAGTGAGGATTTTATAGCATTTTCCAGCTATCTGTTCTCCAGTGGAACTTAGATGCAAAGACTCCAGAAAAAGCCTCTCCTGAAAAGTTGCCCGTATGCCACTGAAACACCGAGTGTTAGTAAATGAAAATAAAGATTCTTTGTATAATTTATGATTTGATTGCTTTCAGAGCTGGAGTGCGGCACTTGCAAAAGGACCGAAATTTATTAGGTTTTTTTTAGCTTGCGTGGCTTGCAATGATAAAAGGCATCATGTTAATCATATGCGAAAGGAAAAGCACATTTCTTATGAGAGGTAACAGGGGTAACGTTTTCCACTGGGCTACTGTAATACAGCAAATTGGGAAAATCCAGGCTGCCGTTCATTAAGAGCCGATCTTGCTACAGGCTGGCTGTCGCCGAACATTCCCACCCATGAGCAGCGGGATCAAAACAACCAGTTGGGAAACAGTAAGATGTGGAGGAGAATGATGACGATGAAGACGTCTTGGGAGCGAATTCCATCTGCGCGGTGCTCCTAAAGGGCTGTTGACTACGTACAGCGTATCGGCGTGTCAGACGCCCGGGAGAGAAGACTCAAAGCAGGGAAGTAGCTTGCGGGTAGCTGCACGAGCTGGTAAAGGTTGTGGGGGTCCAGGCTCCGTGCCCCTGCGCAGCTGGTGCTGGATGCCATTGCTCAGAAATCTTCATGCTACTTTTGAGCAACAAGCGAGTCTCTATTTTGAATATGAATGAGTGAAGTCAACTGCCCCTTAATTCATACACATTGCCAGAGACTGTCCCAGGGTTTGGAATTAAATACTCCAGCACAAATCTCTTTAAACCTCTCCTAAATAAGAAATTATGCTAAAGCTCTTTAGTAAGGAGGTTCTCCCCCCTGTTGAAATAAAAATCAATTATGTTTGCTCTGCTGTGAACAATGTCGCTCCGTAGCCTTGCTTTCTAATTGGGTAATGCCTTAATGACCTGCTGGGAGGCTCTGATGCATTGCTTTGGACCCTCTCTGCAGGCTTTTAGACTACCAGTCAGATGTCAATGAAGCTTGACTCAATAGGGCTTCTTTTTCTAAAATTCCATTATTCATCGGGGTTTATGCACTAAAATGATCACAAAATAAAACCTTCACATCAAGCAGAGTTAAATAGAATTATGGGTGCTTTACGTTATTGTTAGACTCTGAGATTGTCACTGGATTAAAATTAGGTTCTTTTTTATTTGGCAAATTTGATGAAAACATTTTCTCAGTTTTGGGCTTTTCTGTTAAGTGTTGAAAGAAGCAACTTTAAAGGTGTTGGGTTTTTTGTTTGCTTGTTTTGATTTTTTTCTTTTTAAAAGGAGGTGTATAGGTATTTTAAGTGCATTTTATCTGTTACTGTTTACTTTAAGCCATGAAACAAAAAGTGGTAAGTATGAGACCATTTATTTCACTTAATAGCTTTGTTGAATCATTCTGGTTTTCTATCAGAATTGGGATAAATAGGATAAAAATCCTACGTTTCCTTTATATTTTCTTCCTAATGGCTAATTGAGACTGGTAAAGTGGAATTTTAAAAACTCTTATCAGCTGTTTTACAAAGGTAGTGCCTGAAGAGGGGAGCTGCTAGTTCTGGAGGACTTTCTTCCAGAGCAAGAAGGACCATCCTTTCCTTTGCACGGAGAAGATGCGTTCCGTGATGAGAGCCCTAGGATATGCAACTATATCAAAGGTAAATTTAAGCTGGAAAAGCATCTTTCCTATTTAATACGTACATACACAGAGGCAGATACATGTATTCAACTTGGAAAGTAAAAGGAAACGACAAACTTACGTTTTTATAACAGCCTCAAGAGAAGTTTTATAGTCATTTAGACACAAGTAATTCTGTTACGCAGTAACAAATTAGGAGTTACCAGGGCAACTGCATGTAAGAATTTATTCTTGCTACCTCTGGAACACACACCACCTTCCTAACATGACTGACTGATGTGTTGTGTGAAATATATGTATTTCCAAATTAGTAAGGAAGTCAGTCGTATCATTACAATGAAATGGCACCTTTCCCTCGAGTTTATAAAGGTTAGTGAAAGTACAAAAATACAATTCCAAATAAGTGAAATGTATAAATAAGTGCAAAGTTTATTTGGCATTATTTTTTCGGGTCCATATGATCCAGAAATTGCTAGTTGTTAAGTTTTAACCTTCTGTTTTTAAAATAAGGCCAGAATTAGTATCTCTTAGGAGCTACATCAGTGATACATGATTTTTTTTGTCAGAATCCTCCCTCCCCAGAAAGGTGAGAGATTTTCTGCAGATGCTTCACCTTCATCTCTCACGCTGAACTTTGCATTTTCAGCAATCCAGTTCTTTGTCAGAACTTCTATGTCCTTGTCCACTGATTAATACCATCACCTTTACTTTTAACAAATTTTAATGCTATTCTTTGTATAATACCCTAGCATATAGGTCCATTTGACCATTTGCAACCTATCATTAATAATATATAGGATCTTCTCATCTTACTGGTTATCTATCACACAGATGGAAATGAACTGATGTTTCCTTTCACCCATGAAGGAGATTGACACAATTGTTTTGCTAAAACCTTTCAAAGCTGCATTAAACCTGGGATCTCAATCATTCGGACAATACATCTGAGTCCAGTATTTAGATAATTCTTTCACATTTACGAAGCTTTCATCAACATCTGTATCTCTTCAATTGCGGACTAGGTCACGAAAGGTAGCCCTAACTAGACTTTCCTTATATCTGCTAGCAACTTCTTTAAAAGCCCATTTTCTCCTCTGTTGTTCATTATTTAAGCAGTCTGCCCGAATATGCTAGATGTTAAATTGACTCCAGGAATGAACACCCACCACAGCTACGACTGACTGCACGGGTTTCTCAAAACAACGTTACCCAGCCTCCAGATCTGGCCTGCCTCTCAGCACAATTAGAATGATAAGTGTTGAAATCTCAGAAGTTTGCAGTTTCTTGATATGAAAAGCCTGTAATCCTTGAATAATATATTGCACCTTGTCAAGAACAAAGCATATTTAGAATAATTGGAGACTTTGTAGTTGTGTATTGATCGATTACTTAAGGTGAGAGCATGAGCAGGAGATTTGGAATGCTACAGGCTCACCAAATGCTTTTTTTAGGAATTTAGAGAGGCTTGTTATGGATTCAGCCCTCATGTTTGATCTGTAAAGGCTAAAAAGCTGTTCTGTTTTATAACACCATGCCCCCACCCCTATCGTGCAAGGACCATTCTCTGCACATCTAATTCTAATCAGTAAAGTAAATAAACTTGAACTTGGAATACTCTCAAGAGCACTTGCTCATGTTTTCACAAACACTTAGGAAAGGACCCAAGTTTCTGGTAGCTAATATTAAAGCCTTAGCTGAAATACTCATTCCGGCTGTCCTAAACTAGAATTGCAGCCAGTATACTCTTGGAGAATCACGGGACTCTGGAAGGTGACATGACACTCCATGGGAAACCATGAAGTCTTCTTGCCCTGAAACACAGGCCTGCAAAACTTATTAAATTTACTTTATTCATAATCCTTCTGGAGGTATCTTTTCTACTTCCCTCTTTTCTGTTGTCGTGGGGCGGGCGGGGGGGGGGGGGGGGGGGGGGGGGGGGGGGGGGGGGGGGGGGGGGGGGGGGGGGGGGGGGGGGGGGGGGG
>JANZLQ010000002.1:13964596-13981929 GCA_026212715.1 Elanus axillaris
CGCCCCCCCCCCCCCTTCTGTAGATCTGTTTGAATGTTGGGCTTAAACAGTTGCATTTTAATGTTTTATTAGGCGTGGCAGGAGAAAAGCCTGGTTTCTATCTCAAGTGGCACAAAGTAACTACAAAAATCCATATACAAATTATATGATTGCCTGGTATTGAGCTATGGTTTTAGTGATCATAGAAAATTAGTGGGCCACCTCACAGTTCAGACCTGTCTGCTCCCCAGGGAATGAAAGGTCACGTTTAACTTTGATATACATAGAATTTTATGGAAGGCCACTATCTTGCTAATGGCTAAATTAATGGCATCTGTTTGACAAAGCTGGACTTAAGATTCAGGATTGGATCAAATCTTGAGGTAGGGAGACTTTTCCTTCCTTCAGTGCTTCTGGGTGTTGTCTTCTGAAATGCCATAAATTGTCTTTTTTAATGCTTGAGGATTTATCCTCTGAAACAGTAAGGCTCTGAGGGAGCTTACCCCAGCGTATGAGATTGGTCCAAGCTTGTTCAGTGCTGAATTTCTTGAAACAGCACTTAAGTGTTGTCTAGGCCTTGTGCTGTTCTCTTTGTAGGGAGTTGGGTCAGCCTGAAGGTTTAGGTACGTAAGTGATCCTGCCTGAAGAGATACATCTACAATTTAGGCAGCTTTTTGTCTAACTATGGGGCAGTCCTTGTAAGTTTTCAAAGGGAAAAAAATTAAGTTTTTATGAGAAAACCCGTTAAGTTCTAACCTAATTTTCAATATTCTCTCTAAAATTCTTTCTTATAGTATGGGAAAAAGAAAAATGAGAAAGTAACTGTTGGTTCAAATCCAGTCATATGCACAGAAGAAAAGAACATAATGATAGTGGTAGGGTCGATACCAAAGAAGATACCTTTTGCTCGCTACGTCTCCAACAATAGCTAGAATTAGCTTATTTTACACTCATGCATCCCTGCTTGTACCCATGCATACACATTTTCTGTGAGAGTGAAACTCCTGGTTTACCTCTGAGAAAGCAAACCAGCACATTTCTGGTATAACAGATGTTCAGCTGAGATTTTTGGCTGCTACACTTATCAAAGATGAGAGACGAGAGCTACAGATATAAAAGAACTGCTGTGGATTTTCAGCTTTTCCATGCCTTTCATCCCTTTGTTCCAGAGTCCCACTAACTGGAAAAACTACAGAGCAAAGCATCTTGAAGTGGCAACTTCTTCTCTTCTGATTAGTTTTTACATGTTGTAGTAACTGAGGTTTAGGAATTAATTTGGCAGCAGAAGGTTTTCGGGATTTGCGTGACGTTCTATAATCAAACTCCTCGGATGGCTGAACTGCCAAAGGTTGTCCTCCCTACAGCCGGACTGCTGCGCCCTGCTCCCACTGATGCCTGCGAGGTTCCCAGCGCGTCCGTGGACACCAGGGCTGTGTTACAGCAAGACCCACCGTGGTGTGCCTCATTACGGTTAGACTGAAAATTCTGGATGCTGCTGTCTTCAACGTCTCATCCATTTAATCTCACATTTATGTCACGATCTCAGCTGATAATTTTGCAGACTTCTGCAAACTTCTCTAATGTCTTAAAACCATGGTCTTCCTTTTGTGGTAGACTTGACTGTGATAGTAATATTTCGGCTTGGAGCTGAATAACAACGTCTTTTCATCTTCACTTTTCTTTGCTTACAGAAACGTTGACATTATTAGAGTATGGCTCCAAAGGATTTTGGTAAGTTTTCAATTAGTGGATTTGTAATGAATAGTTTACATGTGACATCATAGTTTTTTCCAGGCCAAGACACTACTACTTGAGGTCATATTAAAAATACTAGGCTGAATTCATAGTCACTGTGTTAACTTTTAAAAGAACATTCGTGGAAAAAATATTTTACCATTAAGAGTGCTGGCATTTTCTGTCTCAGATACAGAATTTGGTTTTGCAGCCTCTCTACTGGTGAAACTCTTGTTGAAATTAGTTTGCTGCAAGGTGTCTATCTATTAAAAGATTACCTACCGTCACCTAAAAGTGACTGGGATGTCTCTTTCTTTGTACTAACACAGGAGATATTAGTTCCTGACCTGACCAAGAAACTGCTGTGAAGAAATATAAGTTCAGTAATTTCATGAGCTTACTGCTGTGTCCTTCCTGTTTTCTTTCAATTCATCTTTCAAATTGCTCTCTTTTTATTGCTTTTAATTTCAGGAACTGTTTGTGATCTGATTGTATTTTCTGACATTCAGCATGAGGCGTCCTATGCTATGGCTACATTAGCAAATAAATCAGCGCAATAAGGGCAGATTAGTTGACTAAAGAAGTTGGCTTCTGCATCCACACTACCTGTTCTTTGGAGATTTTATTTTCAGAATAAATTGTCTGATCTCCTGGACTAAACTTCCACATCACAAACATGGCATGAAGCTGTCCCAAGGAGCAGCTGTTGGTTCAAGCCCTTATGTCCCTGTAAGCTGGCTGACGCCTGATGACAGTCCGGTCCCGTCAAGCAGCATCGCTCTGCCCGTCCCGCCAGCGCGCGGTGACGGGGTTCGCTTCGGAGCTGCTCTGCCGCCGCAGACCGAAGCACCCACGCAGGCACAGGTCAGCTGGCTCTGATTTCTCATAAGGAAAGTCTTCTGAATTTCTGAAAGCTAGATCACTGTAAAATAGCTCAAATTGAGGAGTCAAAACACTAGTCACTTTGGAAAGTGTAGATGACAGTAAATAAATGATAAATGGTTTAACAGTGTCGGCGCATGGGAGTAATTTCACTACCATTAAAAGGAGTACTCTCATACAGAACCGGATAAAACTCTTCCAAGTAAAGTGACATCACTGGGAAATGAAGAGACTGAAATATTTAAAAAATTGGGTAAATTTGGGGAACTATTTCAGCCAAAATTTAGAAGTAGGATAACATTTTAACATCTCAAAACATTTTATTTTATAGATGGAAGTTTTTCAGACTGTTTAAAAATATTTCAGTTTGAGTTCGAAGTTGTAGCTGACTTTTTTTTTTATTCTGCCAAACAGACAGAAACATTGCTGTTTCAGATCATTTTTTTTTCTTTTCCCTAAACCACAAAATGGGAAAACTGATTTATTCACTTGCTGTTTCTTTTATATTTAATTAGGTTCAGATGTCAGATCTTAAATTCTGATCTTCTCCAGGGTAAGGCTGTGTCAAAATTTTCTGTAAAACAGTTTTGGTAAATCAGAGCATTAGGTAAATAAAAGAAAGAGAGCTCAGAGTATAGCTGCTTCACTGTTCTCATTATCAGCCAGGGGCTGCCGTATTTTAAAAAGATTCTTGCGCTCTGCTTCTGGTTCCAGCCTGAACCAAGGATTTCAGACACTTGACAAAACATGGAGAAGTGAAGTGAAAGTTCATCATGTGCTGGTATAGCTCTTGCTCCCTCTGAGCCAGTTCACCCACTTACGGGCAATAAGAATCTGATGTGATGAGGCCTCCTGGTCGTGCGCGAGCAGACGCTCAGGCGGACAAACGAAACCCAGGGCTCTGCTGAACCAGCCTGGGTGGATCCGGCCGTGGGGATGTGAAGCTCCACCGTCCCTGGCCACTGGCCTTCGCGGGCGCTCCGCGGCCCTGCCGCGAGGCGGGAGAGACGTGTGCCTGTTGTCTGCAGTTCAGCCTGGTGTGCGAGCGCAACCCGCTTTCTCCTGCAGTTTAAGCTAAAATGTCAGTTCTGAGCAGAAATCCATCGCGTCCTGCTGCGTGGCTCTTTGTGTCTGCAGTATCTCTTTAACGTGAGGTTAAAGAGGTGGTTTTATAATATACGTGAGGTTGTTTTATAATATACCATACAATGTATTGGAATGTTTAACAAGGAGCCACTCCTGTACTGGTAACTTGAAATCCCTGAACTGGAAATCATACTAAAAACAAATTCTCCCTGGTCCTTTAATATCCTTCTACACTTGCTGAGGGGATGCTTCCTTTCTGAGGGAGTACACAGAGATCTGGGTTTCAGGTTGACTGATTTGCCCAATATCACACTTCGGTGGCAAACTTCAGCTTCCAACCCCAGGTCCAGCCGATAGTTATTGCTGCCTCTCTTAGGGATTAGTTCATTTAAGTAAAGTGCCATAAAGCTGCATTATTTGAATGAGATAATAATTCTGAACTAACCCAGAGGAGCTGGCAAATCTGCAGCAAACAAACAAAAAAGCAAAGGAAAAACTCTTGTCACAATTTTACGTGTGAATACTGACGTGGCAAACGGCACCAAGCCGATGAAAGGGGCAAACCAGTCCTGCGGCACCTCTTTACCATGCAATCCTGTCTGACACAATCACCGCTCCTGGTTTTTGTGGGAGCTGCTCCTGGATTTCATCTGTCTATGAGGAGACAGAAATGCTCTGCCCTAGGGAGAACAATTGAGGGGAAAAAAAGTGTTTCTTAAAATCCTCAGTAAAAGCCTCCCTGCTTTATCTAGAGCTCATTAGAGAGTTTAAAGAAAACCCAATGTCGTGTTTAAATGCTTTTCCCCCCTCAGTTTTATAGATAGTTAAATGGCGCACAGGTTGTGGCTGTCTCAGCCATCAAAAGCTAAGAAAGGAGGTTAAAAGACCCCAGGGATCCTTCACATTAATTACTACCACTGTCAGTTGGTGTGAAACCATGTTTGGGCCTTTTAGAAAGGAAAAGAGTGTAATTTGTGCTTTCAGTTTGGGCTGAAATAAACCCTGCACATACTGACAGTATATACTCGCATGCAAAAATGACTGACGTGTTTCCACTGAGTTCTTGTAGTTAATCTGGAAAAAATTTACAGGAAACCCCCTCACCCTACCCCAATAATTCCCAGTGAATTTTAGCAACCTGAATTGGCAGAGTCTGTAAAACTGGCTTGAATTAATTGGAAGCCTAATCCACGGAAATTCACTAAAAAAATGCATTATTCAATCCAGTGTAGCAGCAGGGAGGAGAAATGAAAGAAGCAGAGAGGAAAAGCAGAAGCAGCACCTAAGGCAAAGGGCTGTCATTTGAATTTCATAATTGAGGGCGAGACAAAGACACCTCTTTGTCCAAGTAAACTACCTTCTGAAAGGCAACATCTGAAGAAAATACGAAACTATGCGGTCTGAGCATTGGGGCCGGTTGGACTCTGTATGTCCCATCGTTTAGAGCGGTGCACAAGAACAACTAAAGTAAAATGAAGTTGCTATAGCACTGCAGCACAGCGCATGGGATGCATTTGCCCCACAGTCGGCCACTCAAGTTTGTCTTGTGTTGACAGCCTGCTGAGAGAGACGTATACCAACTAAAAACTGACGTGCACCGCAGCCATAGGAAGACTGGTTAGAAATCCCTTCCCACACCTGCATCGTGCCCCATGTGACAGCAAACGAAAGAGAGACATCGTATGCAAGCTACTAAACACCTGTATGTGTGCAGAGAAGTGGCAAAGGTCGGAAAGATCGTTAGAAATTATCTGGAGTATGTAGATGACAATTATCTTGGCGATTATCTTGCGTTACCTAGCAAGTATATTTCAGGAGGCCAAAGAAAGAGAATAGGAGCTGGAAAGAAAGCAGATGAGAACCCATTTGCCTAATCCTATGGCTTCTGGTTATGACTGTAGGTGTTATAATTAGGAGTGACAACTTCAAATTAAGTCATCTCCTGAGTAGGAAATACCCAGAGAAATATTTGCGGCTGTTCCCTTGAATAGCCCAGCCCGGAGCCGGGCGCTGCTGCTAAGACCGACACAGCAAGGTGGGAGGATGGATGGATGGATGGATGGATGGATGTCCACAGGCTTTGGCAGCTCAGCGGGCTCCCTGGGCTGACAGAGCCAGGGCTGAGCGCAGCCGGGGTCTGGACCGCGTCGCCGAGCAGAGAGGAGCAGGATTAACCCTTTTGGTAGCAGCAAGTTGTTGGCTCAGCTCGGCCGTCTTCTGAATCCTCATCTTGGTGCGCTCTGCCCCTGTAGTTTCACTCGGCTGCATTATGCTTGTCCTAAAGTCTTTGGTACTACTTTGCACAGGACTCATCCTTTTTGAAAAGATACCGTGCTAGTCTACCCCAGAAAGGTGCATAGTTTGCCTATCCGAATTTGGCACATAGATACGCGTTTGTCGCAGGAATTCAGTTTTACAAAAAAAGAGAGCAAATAACCCAAGTCTTCCTTAGAGGTAGGGAACCTGAGAACCGGCTCTCGTGCTTGCAGAAATACAAACTCTCATTTTCACACGCCTCAGCAGAAGCGCAGAGAAAGTGAAAGGGTGGAGCTGGCTTATTATTTTTAATCAGCGCTGCGTCCCCAGCACGCTGTGACCCGTTACTCGGCTTTGCCCCATAGGTGTTCCATGATGTGTAATCTCCCAGTGCCTGTTTCCACCATCTCTAAACGGGGCTCCATGCGGACACGCTGCAGGGCTGTACGCAGGCGCGGGAGGAGGAGGCAGCTGTGCTCCTGGTGCCGCTCGTAATTCGCGTGTAAAGCTGCTCCTCTGCTTACCTGTGCACACCTCAGGGCAGGGATGTGGTGGTTCGTTAACTGCTGTTTGAGAACGGCTGTAAGGTCTTCGGGTGAAAGCGCAACCGAAAATAAAATTATTAAATTAATTTTTAGGTTGATGTAATCCTCGTACAAGCGAGGAAGGATAATCATGGCCCACGTCTACCTTCCGTGCTGACCTTCGCAGGCACACGTGTAAAAGCACTTTACACTCTTCGTGGGGAGCAGATAGGGCAGAGGGCAATTTTGTCGTGGCCTGGACTATCTGATTTTACTAGACTCTTTCGGAGAAGGTGGCTGCTTCAGAAAAGCTTAACATTTTAAGGACTACAGCTGACTGATGGAAGCCATTCCTCGTGCCTAACGCAGGTTATGTGGTGTTCGGGGATGGGATGGGATACAGGTGTGTCACAGAGCAGTGGTCCTCGTCAAAGAGCTGATGAGGGGCCTAATTGCTTAGGCTGAGCAGCTGAGCAGAAGCAAAAGCTGCAGCTCTGATTGCCCAAGTCAAATGGGGGCACACAGCGGAGCTGCCACGGAAGTCACCGAGGGAAAGTGGAAGAGGCAGGACGTGGCGTGAAGGAGGAGCACGAGGTTCTCGGCTGCTGACCAGGTATTTGCGTGCCGAAGTTGGAAGGAGCGGAGAGCGGGGCTGGGGTGGGCTCTTCCCCCGTCAGCCTGGGGGAGAGCTGAAGAGGCAAAGGACGAGCGAGGTCGGTAGTGGGGCGTAGCCTGCGGCTCTCTGGCTTTGGTACGTGGAATTAGTCCTTTTTTTGCTCTGGGAGAGGTGAGTCCTTGAGCTGTGTAGGTAGAAAAGTTTTTGTGAGTTTTGCGCCCAAAATATGGTATGAAGAGATTGCCTGTGGGTCCTCTTAGGGCCCTTTTGCAATTTAGAACTCGTTTGCTGTGAAAACTCTGTAAGCTTCTCTGTAATCTCTAATATACGGGTAATGAACTGAGAAGCTGGCCACATGTCCGGTTACTCTGGAAAGTAACTTCTGGTCTGGTTTACAGACCTACATCAGTTGGGAAGCATTTGCAGAGGTCAGTCTCTTAATTCTTTTCCCTGTCAGTGTCTAAATTTCCCTCTGTAACAATCTTTCTCTCTCAGAAAAAAAACCAAAAAGATTTTTCAGATTTCAGGGGTGAGGAAATTAATACCACTGTGATCCTTGTTCTCCTTTTCTACTGTACTAGAAATCCTTCTCTGTGTGTAGTGTGTACTAGTGCTGTTAGGAAAGCAGAAAGAATGGCTTCATCAGCCACCTGGATGAGGTCTGTCTTGTTGGCAGATACAGTTGTAACCTGGTTCTTCTGATCAAAACCCCAAGAAATAACATCTAATTAATCCAGGTTTGACTGCTGCAACCTATGGCTCTTCCACCAATTTTTGTACATGATAAAAGCCTCAGATATTTTTCAGGTCTCTACATCCAGTACCTAAGGCAAGATTGAAGTTTTGCTTTGTTTTTTCCTTCATACCTTTGAGCAAAGGAAGGATTGATTGTCTACAGGTGCCTTTCTGGTGGTATGCTGTGACTGGGAAAACCCTTACTATCTCCCAGGAGCAGCCTGTTAGTTATTAATATCGGAGTGTGTTGCACCTGTACTCTAATTTCACAAGGACCCATATGCTAAATTTTATACTGGTTACTTGGTTGAAACTTATTTAACTGAAACTTTGTGTAGAACTTGTCACTCAAAGGGCAAACGATACCACAGTAGGATTTGATGATTTGCGTGCCTACAAATGCAACATTGCTCACACAATGCCTAGACAACTGCATGACTGATTGTCCTGTGAATGCAGCAGTACAAAGCTGTGCTGCTCCTCCTTTCCCAAGCATGGTCAGAACCTGCAAATCGTTTTTCACAGTGAGGAGGTAACCGTTAGACATTAATGGGAAACACATGTGCAATTGTGTTGGGCTGCAGTTTTAGGATGCCTGGTTGTAACTCAAGGATTTTGTATTTAGTGATGTTAATTTGAAGGCTATCATTGACCTCTTTGGTGCAGGACCAGACTCTAATTGATAGGTGTGAGCTTAGCACGGTGCTTGGAAATAGGCTACCGTCTTGTTGAGGAAGGAGCATAGTCTGCTGTTATTTTAGTTCTGTTGGACAGTAAGATTAGATCTTGAGAATAAGCTAGCTCAATGGTTCCTTCATCATTTATTTATATCCACGTTCGTAGCTTGAATCGGGGATGTTTGGGCTTGTACTGCAGATCCCCTCTGGTTCCTGAAGCTTTCCAACGAGCCACGTCTGGCACTGGGGACTGGGGTGCAGCAGCAGAATGGTGGGGGTCTGCAGCAGTAGCACTGCTCTGTGTCTGGGCTGGAGCATCGTTCTGTGAATGCCTCCCCCCCATCGCAGGGGCGAGATGGATAACCTAAACCAGGAAAAAAAACCCCAAACAAACAACCAAGCCTGCAGCAAACAGAGCCTTATGCGCTGGGCAAATAAAAACATCGGCGATCTGAATGTAACGAAGAGTTTGTGGGGCAACTGCTAACAGGAGTGAACTTTCAAGGCTTTCCCTGTCCCCTGGGGAAAACGGAGCCCTTCCTCTTTAGGACGGTCTGCAGAACAAACATTTTGCGATTGCTTTTCTCTGTAGGAAAAAGTTACAGCAATGGCAAAGTGCAGCTACTAAAGGGGGAAAAAAAGATTAGAGAGAGAGAAGGAAAGGTAAAGTAGCAAGGCAGAAAAAGAGGGTGAAAGACAAAAGGTGAAAAGGGAGAGAAAGGTGTCAGATTTCTTTTGGCATTCATGTGCTCTGTATCTAGGGTTTGAATATATTTTCCAGAGGAGGATTTCCCCTTGCATTTGCAATTCAAAGCTTCTAGCAAATTCCACTGTTTCCCTTGGCACTTCAGTCTCTGTGGATTTTTCAGTTCTGCTTTGCAGATGCAGTGCAATTGTCCAACTGTGGGGTTTTATTTTTAATTCCCTGAAGTAATGTGGCTTTCCTTAAAATTTTGGTTCAAAACTGAAAAGGTGCCGGGACCTTGTTCTCTTCTGGACTTCTGGTTTAATTCATGGTCTTTAGAACTCCTTGGATGTGTGACAGTGTTGTCCACTTTATTCCCTTGCATGAATAAGTGCGTAAGAAGATTTGGGATTCCCTACGGTATGGGTAGATGGTGATACACAACTATGATGTTCAAGTAAAATACCGGTAATGGGGTGGTTGCGACATGCTTATAAAAAATAAATACCATTAAAGTGCATGATGTATTTGGGATGATAAGCAGAGAAATAAGACTTGCTACATCACTGTCTTGGGAACAAGAAAGCTTCTGCCCCACACTGTAGGCAATTCCACCTCCCCTGTGCGCCTATCTTAAATGTTCTTTTTGGCTAGTCATTTTGAAATTGCATTGACAAGAAGATAATAAATGTTGTCTAACAGTAAACAGTACAGATGGTAGTTTGCTTTATATTTACCTCTCCTAGTGTATAAAATTAATGATTTTTTTCACAGAGCCTTGCTTTACAAGCATGCCATTAACAAGCTGAAAACATTTCATATTTGTCGAAGCAGGATTGCAAAATAAAACTGTGATCACTAAAGCCTGGGCATCTGGAGAGAACCTTTATGGTGGAGAGTGGAGAAGTAAATAACATGTGCCTCTTCAAAAGCCCACATGCAGTGAAGATGTGTTAAGAAAGTGAAAATTGTTTCAACTTAATCTGAGCTGAAGTAGGATCCTGCTAATGGATCCATTACCAACACGAAGACATGCAATAAGGTTTTTCCTAATCACTGCTGTGATGGGCTGGTGAAAGTATTTGGGATAAGCTGCAGTAATAGCTAATTGTATGTGGAGGCCCAGCAGCTTGGCCAGGCAAAGGGTTTCAAAGGGCTGCATGGGAGAATTCACTTCACAAGAGGCCCCTTTCAGATACTCTCCAGGTTTGGAGCTCCTTTCCTTTTAGTACACATTCTGGGAAAGCACTATTATAATCCTCCTTTAGAGTTATTGCAAGCGAATGCAGTGATGGTTCAAAGAAAAAGCATGAAAACAGTAATGGAATTTCTTTTCTTTTTTTTTTTCTTTCTTTCTTTCCTTCCTAATAGGCCCTTTAGAAAGTCAGACCATATGTGTAGAAGCCTTATTAACTAGGGGCTGGGTTCGGAAAGAACTGTGATAAATTACCAAAATGAATTTGAAAATAAACCTAGAAAGCACACATTCAAGTTCTAAAATGGTTCTTAAAAAAATCAGACCTATAATTATTTGTATCTTATGACAGTCCAAGTAATGTTTGGTATAATTTTTGTAAGACTGAAACTTATTAGGCAGAAAGAGTATTGTTAGGAAAAGTTTAGAATGCTGCATATTTCACTTCGAAATAGCTTTCTTATAAGAGAGCTATAATTTTACATTCTCTGTATCTTAATACATTTATTGCAGAAAATTATTTTTGGTAGACTATGTAAATGTTATGGATGACCTACATATGAAATATGTAAAAGCATTAGACTTTTATGTAGCTGAAACTTGGAGACAGCTAAGACTGGGAGTGGAGGGAGAAGGCAATTTTTTCTCCCTCAGTGCAGAAAGATTTATTATTTTTTTAATTCTAAAATATTTTTGGGTCTACAAGTGTTTTTCTGTTTATACTTGTTCCTAACCTGTTTACAGGTATGTGCACTGTAGGGTTGTGTTTCTGCTCTATTTTTTTTTTCCTTGTGCTAGCGTAAGTAGAGAGGATAAATAACTTACAGAAATAATGGGCAAATCTTAGGAAGAGTTTTATGCCCTGTTCAAATGAGGGCCTCAGTTCAGATATGATCTGAATTTTGTGTGGATTACATGACTCTCCTGTTCAAAGGTCTCTGAAAACTGTAACTTTCACCCCCTCATCCATAATAAGAATCTATCACTCTGTGGAAGGGGGAAGCAAAGAGCTGTTAATTCTCTGTTTAATTCAGATGGATGATGATATCGGAATGCTTGGTGTAAACTTGGTGTATTTCAAGAACAAATGTGCATTGCGTATATAGTGTGATTGTGTCCTCTGAAGAGATCTTACGGCTTCCCTCCCCAAACAGCTCTTGGTTACAGCATGGTCTGTCTGGTTGAAGTAATACCTTTTGTTTACTTTCCATTAACCACTTCTCCAGATGTGCGTGTGATCCTGCGAACAACTCTGACAAGAAAACCTGCACAGCACAGTTTGCAGAAGTGAAGTGTATCCTTAATTTAAAAACTTTGGAGCAATTTAAACTTCTTAGCAGCTTGTTTCTTTTTTTTTAATTTATTACTGAAGTAAATATTCTTATTACTGAAACATCTTGGAAATCACCAAATAGACCATGGTAGTAGAAAGTAATATGAGAAATATAAAGTAGTACAGGAGACTTTTACACTTCATACAATACTCCTTATCTATTATGAAATGCATGTTGGTCTTGCTTCTAGCTTATAAACTCCTTAAATGTTTCCTTTTTTTTTTAAACTGGTTTCTCGTATTACGGTTTTTAGATGGCTACTGAAACTTGATGTTGGCTGTTACATTTGAACTGTCTCCGTAGGTCAGTGCGGACACAGCTTCGTCCTGTTATGGGTACTTTGCCTTTGGGATTAAGATTTTCTACATGTTCTTGCAATGACTGAGAAGCAAGAAATTGAAATGTTGCTCATAATGATTTGGGGAAAAAAAGAATTGGTAAGCATGTTTAAAATGACAAGAAATAACGACCCTTTTCTGGCTAACTTTAGGTAGAGGGAAAAGAGAATGGAGAGGAACAGCAGAGACAACATGAGCTGCTGTTTGTTTTTTTTTTTTTTTCCTTTTTTTTTTGAGGGGTGTGTGTTTAAAATCCTTAGTCTCTAGTGCAAATGATTGGTCAGGTGAAACAGAGTTGACTCGCTACCTTTCTCACTGGTCAGATTAGAAATGATTGCTATCTGACAACTGAAAGCTGTCAGGTGAAAAAAGCCCGTAGCCGTGTGGAGCGGAAGGAAGGCTTGCACTGGTGGCTTCCAAGGCTGAGACGTACTGTGTCACTGTTTCACTCCATGTGAAACAGCAGCCTTGTAGGAATAAAGGATTCTTCTTTGGCATCTTTATCTCACAACACATCTGACTCCCATATCTTAAATTACTGGAAAATGACAGCCTTTTGTTGGATAAATTAATTTTAGGCATGTATTTTAATCACAATAAAAGGCAATGTTTATTTAGAAATATATTTTTCCCTATCTTGATAGTTTACTGGACACTAATTGAGCACAGCTCTGTGGTTCCTTGTGGCACGACATAAATTAGCTAGAAATTCAGCTGTTAATTAACACAGATTTGGCTACAGGTGGAACTGCAGGCGAGTCATCATCGTCATTATGGTTTAAAACCATTAATGTTTACAACTGTTGTTTTAAATCAGAATTGTTCTTAAATAGGATGATTGTGAGAATCTTTTTTGTGTTTCAAAGATGAAAGAAATGAGCAAAGAGCTGTTTAGCTGTGGCATGATCTAAGAACATAATAAAAAATTGTAATATGGAACCCCTGCTCTGAGATTTCAGTTATGCTTGTGGAAAAAAGATTGCTCCTATTATCATTTTTTGTAGAATTATTATTGTAAATCCTAGTAGTGCTTATTTCCTGAGCTTCTGGAAAAATTGGACGAACTGAGCTGCTTACTTGAAGTGGAATATAATAAGCTTGTAGTGTAAATGCATCGGCTTTCTCAATTACTCCCAGTTTATCTTAAACAGGACACCTATTACTGAGCTCCCAACTTAAACTAGTTAGTCTGAATATCTACTCTTACTCCCTCATAAATGTGACTGGATCCAATTGTATAAATTTTTCTTTTCTTCAAGAAAATTCTGATTAGAAATGTGGGCTAAAGAGCATGCTGAAGGGCCTGGGCAGGTGTTGGGAACCTGGGACGCTGAAGCATCATGTGTCTTGCTGCTGGTGAGATAATGCCGTGTTTGGCAAAAAGAGGAACATAGGAAGAAGTGATGTTTAGCCTTGGCATAGGTATCAGGTGATGAAACTGTATAATGCCCCACCACTCCGGGCATTAAGATGTACATTAGCTTCTGCTCTTGAAATTCTGCAGCCTCATGGACTCAACAGAAACTCTCCACTGTGCTGCTCTTGCTTGTATTAGAACAAAAGGATAAATGACCGTTTAAAAAAAAAATAAATAATCCTCCAGGCTACGGCTTCCAAAGAGATTCTTCATTTTGAAGAGGGGGATTAATGGAGAGTAACTGTTTATATATGAAATGTATTTTTGCTTTCTAAGTAGAGTTCCAGTTAAGTGGCAGAACTATGTAATTTTTTTGGCTTACTGGGAAAAGCTTTGCTATGCATTAGACACTAAATTTATCTTTTTTTCAACTATGAATTTCCATTCTCTTCTGAAGTGGAATATTGACAAAGGGAGAGAGGGTTACTCACAGATCAAGTGCATCTCAGCAAGCTGTTCATACTTTCTATAAGCTTTGATATGGGAGTAATTAGTGCTATGTCTGAGAAGCTAATGCCAACTTAATAACCTTTCTGTTCTTGACCCCAAACTCAAGAGTTCATGAAAGGTACCTGTTGCAACAACTATGTTTGTAATGCAGGCACATACAGATTTAAAACAAGTTTCTGAGCATCAGTCAGCAAGTAGACAACTTCTGGTCTTTTCTGATTGTAGCCCATAAAGAGATGTTTAAAGAATAAAGAACTGAGGTTCCTGAGAATCCTTGGCTCATTAAGAGCTTTGGTATTTGTGTAACAGCAATAAATACAGGATTGCCTCAAATTAGATGCTTACCAAGTCATAGTGCTGGTATTCAAAACTTTAGGACACTTTGAGGTCAGGCTTCAAAGGTGATGTATTTGGTAAGTATAACTGCTGTTCAATATTAAAATGTCAGAAATGTAATATTGAAGCAACAGGATAGGGTATCCTAGATTTTATGGAATAAGCTGCTATATATAGGTCACATGAATGCATTCATCTGGTTATTTTAGGGAGCAAAGTCACATTTGACAGTTTGCTTTTGGAGGGTTTTTTTCATGATGAAATCTCTAATATCTGCCATTCAACTTGTTTCTGCCTGGCTGAGAAATCACTAGGAATTTTGTTTTGTTAGAGCAGTTACATCACTGGAGAGGGAAGACTGCTGAACTTGCAAGCTGCTTGTTTCTGCTGTGCAAGCATTCAATATTTCACATGATAACTTTAATAAATTTCATGTCTCTGTTTAGAGAGATGAGCCTAATAAAGAAACAGATATTTAAAAGTTATTTTTAGTTAACATTTAACATGACCAAGGCAAGTTTCAGGCAGGTGAGGCGGGAGGTGAGAGGTTTGCAATGTCCTGAGGCATCTAGTTCCCCTGATCTTTCATATGTGATTAAATTGCTGTTTCTAGATGTAAATCTTTCCAAATAGCTGCTGGCTTTTTATATAAATTAAAAAATGTAACAGTGCAGAATAAACCTGATAAGCTGTATGAAAGCAAAGAGTGAGTTGCTTGTGGTCTCTTGGCTAATTGCTTGTATTCACTGGTTAGCAAGAGCTCCCTCCTGTCTTCTTAGTTTCTATGAATCACTTTGTACATAAGCAGCTAGAGCTTAAAGAATATTTTTTTTGTAAGCAGAAGCAGCAAAACATTTCTGCTTCTATTCTTTATCTTTTTTTCTTTTTTTCTGGTTTTGTGTTAGAGTTGAGGTACGCTGAGGGAGAAAACCTGAGCAAAGAACTGACTGTGTGTAACAGATCAGAGGTTGTACATCATTAAAGTGCAAGAAGAAATGTTGTCCTGTTCCCTAGTCGTGGGGTTCCTCTTTTGCTAGGCAGTCTTGGCTGATGTGTGTTCCACTTTTTTTTTATTTAAGAAAAAGGCTTCTAGGCTATTACTTAGTGATGTCGGAAAATTACTGCACTACTTTGGGAATATTTGAGGAGATTCATGTCTCCACTTGTAGGACTTTGGAATAAGGAAAAGCAGGCTAGCAGATGGCCATGTCCTCAAAATGTCAAGCAGTTTAAGCAGGAGGGTCAGAAAAGCTGGGGAAGAAAATAGTAATGCTGTCCTGCGTCCTGCTGAGTAGGAAATACGGCAACACAGGGGCGAGTGCAGGAGTACTTCGCCCTTCTGCCGCAGTCCTGCCGCACGAGGGCTTTTACCTGTGACCCTCTCCCTGCCCCTCTTTTGGGGTGGTGGGGATGGAGCAGAAACAAAAAGTTATGCTCTCTGGTAGGGAAGTCTGTAATTATTACTTTCCCCGGGACGATGATATGTTTTTAAAGGTAGCTGCTCACCCCTGGGAAACAAAACTAAATGCCCAGCTTGGCCCCTTTTTGGAGGTTATCTTGGAGTGTATATGGTAGCGCTGAGGCCAAACGCTATGTACTGAAAGCTATTTATTCATTATGTCCTGTCAACAGAGGTAATTGCCTTGGGTGCTGGATAGTGCCATGTGAAGCTGGGTAAACACAAACTAGCCTAATAGGATTTGGGTTAGTATGAATAATTAAAACACAAGCAAAATGCATTCATGGCACCTTTCTAATTCTTTCACTCCACCTCTCCACCTCCATCTTGTTGTACAGTACTTTGAAGAGAGTGTCTGTGGCAGCCATCTTGTCTCATAAGCCTTCCCGCTCTCCTTGGGGGGTGCGTGGTGAGGAGAAAATGGCTGCCTCCCTTCTTCCCAGTGGCTCCCCAAAATGTAATGTGGGTGAATGCTGCAAATCCTCTCGAGAGGTGGTTATGTAAGCAGACTCTTACAGGTTGTAAGCAATAGCTATTGTTTTCATACACGGAGAACCGTGTACAAATTTCCCCTCTGTTTTCAGGCCTAGTCAGCAGAGAGGTGCCAGGCTGGAGGGCTATGGCAGCGCTTGCTGTGCCTACTGAGCAGCTGACTGGGGGCTGTAGTTAGCAGCTTCTTCTGCTTGCAGGAATTTGCATCGGAATATGGCCCTAAGCATCCCGTCTGGATCAAAGTGGAAAGTGGTGCTCCATAGGCTTCACTTTGTTCCTCCCCCTCTTACTACAGCCCCTTACCTGCGTCCTCTCTTGGGACGCTTGTGTGAGTCGGTGCCAACCCTCTTCTGAATTGTTACTGGGAGGAACAGTTTCGAAGTCATAACAGTTCTTGCTGTCTCTATATAATGTTTTTTTGCTGGCATTGTTGACGTCCTTGTGTTACACAGCACTAGTTTTGGTTTTGACTCGGGTTCACAGCATTTGGGTGTAAAAAGGAATCTGAAAGTAATTCTAGTCTGTGCTGCTTTGGCAAATGTGTCTTATCGCTCTGTATCCCAGCGTAGTTGTCCCAGTGCTATTTGTTGTTTATCTCAACCTCTTGCTTGCTCTTTTTGGAAGAGGGAAGTTTTTTAAAGTTACTTCCCCCATGCTATCATGCTTTCCATTCTAATCTTCCTCCTCCATACTGTAATTCTGTCTGGAAAGTGATTTAACTTCACTGCTGGTTTATGTAGATGACATGGCAATGGCTAGTAACCTTCGGTCGAGGGACGGTTGTCTTTACAGCCCCAGCACACAGGAATATTGCAGGCGGGAAGGTCACCCCGAAGAGTAGGGACAGATGGAATGAACTGAGATGTTGTTGTGAGAGAAAACATGGACCTTTAAATATGGCCTGAGCATGCAGGTCTCTGTGGAGATCTTGAACTTCGTGTTTTCCTCCTGAAACATGTCTGGGTTATTGGAATGTGAGTGTGTGAATAGATAATCTGTTCTACATTATTTCTTCTTAATCTGAGCCAATTCTTAAAGAGTTAAGTAGGTTCGAGGAGGATATTTTATGGATATTTTTATCTCGGAGACAAACACACACTAAAAGGTACAGCAGGAAAGAATTTAAAAGGAGAACCCC
>JANZLQ010000002.1:13981936-14007384 GCA_026212715.1 Elanus axillaris
CCAAACTTCCATGTCCTGCCCACCCTTATCCCCAAGAACAAACTCGGCGGGGAACGGATCCTCAGTTGCTATTAAGTTCTACCGCAACCTTTGTAAAACAAAACACTAAGGCCTTTCTGTTACCATCTCATTAGTCTCAAATGAAAGGAAATTCAGAGTTAAGGTTGTATCTAACGGAGTCATTGTCTCAGATTTATTTACTTGCAAACAGATGTGCAGTACTACTATTGAGGTTCAAATGCTCTGAGCAACTAAGTTGTTCAGTTCTTAATAATAGCGTATAGCAAATATCATGCTAAATATTGGCCCATAAGCGTAACACATTGCTATGGTGAAGGTACCAATAGCCCTATATTTATCCTCTTGCCAAATTAGTTTCTAATGCAATAGTAGGAACTTAGTAACTATTCAACATTCATATTGAAACAATTAATTTGTGTTTAACTGTAGTTTGGTCTTTCTCAGTCTTGTAAGTATTCATGTTTTCTGGAGGGTAGGTTTCAATAACAGTTCTCTCACTGAAGATATTTAATAAACCATTTAAAACAGGAGTTACTCTGCCTCTGATTTAAGTTGAGCCTCCAAGTGTAGTGTGATAAGCAACTAACAGGGAGAATGAAAAGAACTTAAAGAAAACCTAACTTTCTCTCTGGAAAGCATTAGGAAGATGATGCTTTCTGTGAAGCTGCATCCTGTTGTCCACGTCTCCCTTTGCAATTTAGCTGAAAAGACACATAATTCTAATGTTATTGGTGATGCTTAACAGCTCACTCTGTGTGTTTGCAGCCGAAGAGATGTATGGTGTCTCATGTCCTGTTATGATTGCTGGCACTGAGCACCAGTTCGCTTGTCGTGCCCTTGCAGCTTCTCTGGGAGGCAGGTGAAACCCTTGGGATTTAACTGGACGCGTTGCTATGTGGCTTGCAGGGAGGGAGGCTTTTGGGAGGTGCCTGCAGAGGTGAGCAAGTATGGAGCCTGCAGCAGCAATTCAGCCCAGGAATTGCTGGATGAGAGGAGTAACCTGCAGGCAAGCGTCAGAGGTGACAGAAAGGAGGATGACCTCCTGAGGACTCGGCTGTGACCGCATGATGTTTGCTGTGAGACACCAATAGTTACACTGAAGCTAAGGACCTGTCCTGCAAGTATGGGTCGGAAGAATTTGTATTTAACCTTTGCATTTTAATCCAGTTCACTCAGTATACCTGAAAGAGTTGACAAAGTCTTAAGGAACCTGCTGTGCCTTTGGCTATGTTTATTTTCAGGAAAACGGGCATTTTGCTTGGGATACTCTCACGCAGTGACTGTGTGTGGCAATTTGCAATTTCAAAAACTGAGATTATCCAAAATCAGCCCCACTTTCATAGCCTAATTGAGTTTCATGAAGTTCCTTGACAGAAAAGCTGGGATTTGCCAGTGTTCTGCTTTTCATTGCTGTTGGCCTGGACTGTACTTGGGGAATAAAATGTTGATGAAAACTAGAAAGTAAACAGCCATCCCACACAGTCTCCACATCTCGCAGACTGAGCTTCCTGTGGTTTCCCATTATCTTTGTGCACCCAGTGCTTATCTGAAAAGCAAATAGATACTGCTAAGGAAGGATAAAAGAAAAACGGGGATAACAACACTTGGAAGCTAAAAGCTGTGCAAGTTCCAGATTTGGCTGCGTAGTGCTTTAGGGATACTGTCCACCTACCTTTGCCCACTTGCTTGTTTTTCTACCTGGGAGTGTTGTCTGGGCCCTTACAAAATGGCTGTTTGGGATTCCTTTTTCCTCCTCCCCAAGTGAAATGCCTCTCCCTCTGCCTAGTACTTGCAGAGTAGGTGGGATGTTTGCTGATGTGTGTTTTTGTGTATGCTGCATGGTCTCTGTGCTTCTATTTCGGATCAACATCCTAGTGGATTATTAGACTTGTATTGTGTATGAAAGTGCAGATTACTATGGGTGCAAGTGAGACGTGATCTGCCTTAATTCGAACCCAAGAACTGATTTATTTAAAAAGAAAAAAAGCTGAAATTTGTAGGGTCATAGTCATAAGGAAAAAATGTGTGATTTGTTTCCAAAAAACCCAAACCACCACCAAACAAACCCCCAATTGTTTTCCCTAAATTGATTGCAAATGTGCAAGTGTAAGTAACATTTGGGTTCCTTTAACAAATTCCCAAGTGATTCAGCAGTTGCCAAGGTAACAGTGCTACTTTTAATAACAATAAAGAAAGCATATAAAACTTCCACATTTCTCATTGTCTAAGATAATGCTGCCCTGATGCTGTAATAACATTATTAGCATGTACTTTCTTTTGTTCATTGAGAAGCATGTCTGGTTCATAAATTGGTTGTACAGTAGTGTCTAGCACAGTGGGTTCTGGGCTCATTAGGACTCCTGGATACTACAGTAATGTGAAGAAATAATGAAGTATATTTTAGCTCGCCATCCATTTCTTAGAATGTGCTTTTTGATTTTGCTTCCTGTGGCTGTCATTGCAGTATGTTGCCTTAGATTAGTTAGCTGAATATTACTGTGATCTTTTTAATGCAAATATATCAGTATGTTATAAGCAAGTCCAGCAGATCGTCTTCATGACTAAGCTATACTTCACAAAACACTGAGAGTACTCTTTTATTATTCATGGGAAGCTGTGTATTACTAAAGAAAACTCAGTTCCTAGTACTAAAATATTGTTGCTGTTGTATCTTTTAGAGCTGCCCTTTTCAAGTCTAAATGGATGTCTCCTGTTGTGCCCCCCCTCGCCCAAAACTTGAGCTTCAGCTGAACTTTGGCAGATAGCTCAATGTGGTTACTGTGGATATAGACTCCTAGGTCTGGGTGGATTATTTGCATTCTGAATACTTGACCTCATGTTTCATTCTAATTGAGTTTTCCACCTTTCTATCAAGATTTTGTTCACTTGACAAATGAGAAACCTGTTTTCCTGCTTATTTCTGCAGTCAAATCTGACTTGAAGATCATTCTTCTTTTGGCCTCTGTATTTGTGTCAAAATTGAGTCTTCAATTAAAATGATCAAAGTAAACACTTAAGAGTCTTTCACTCTTGAGATGTGGGATATGTTTTATTTTAAAAAGAACTCCTATTGCTTTTTAATATTTTTGTTTTGAGAAAATTGCACTAAAAGTGCATGAGTAGCTATAGACAGACAGCTCTGTGCCACCAGCTGGGATTCTTGTTGCATTGGAGATATTAAAGTTTAATCTATGTCTCTAAATGCAGTCTATTTTAAGTTTCTTGGAAAAAAAAAAAAAAGAGAAATCCCTCATACTGGAGATGTAAGATGCGGAAGGAGGAATCACTTCCTCATTTGCAGTCTTTGCTGGTACTGACTCCCTTAGCTGGTCATCTCTCAACAACACTTAATGACCTCCGGAGAGGTTAAAGCAGGATTTAGTTCATTGCAGGATTAGATGATAGTTTCTGAGGTATCATCTACACAAGTGTCTAGTTCAAAGCAATAATGTATTTTTTTAATTTACCAGTTTACTATGCATTAGTGTGGATCATGGAGTCCTCCCAGTGTGTGTAAATGTGATTCCTTTCTTCTGGAAAGAGCACAAATATTTCCAGGAGATCTGCTGCAGCTGTCCAGCTAAGGCCTCCAACCCAAGCCTCATGTGGACACAAGGGTCTGAACCAGGGTCTCGCCCTCAGAAACTTCTCCAGTGTGTACTGAGCATTTGTGGACCAAAGGTGTGTCCTTGAGCTGCTGATGGGTTTTTGACAACACTCTCTCTTCTTAGCTTGCTGTAGTCTTCGGTGTCCGTCACATGGGATTGGTTGCATGGCTCCAGTGAGGGTTGGCCGAGGACACATGCTGCCTTTATGAAGATCTTGAACAGATATTCAGATAGGAGCGCACCTTGGAGCGCATGGGGCCCAAGACTTGCGTGGGAGAGCCCAGAGGAGGGTATCGCTTTTGATACGCGTCCTTAGATGTCACAAAGACCTTCTAGAGACAAGCACGATGTCTAGGGACACCTCTTTGGCCTACTCAATGCTACTGTCAGCATTGGAAACCTTCTGTTCTGTTAGAGATGTAAGATCATTAGTACCAGCTCTGTATCTGCTTTGATTGTGCCATGTAGGTTGTGTCTACACTGGGAGGATATGATACTTCAGGATTAAAACTGAGCACATTTAAATTTGTATTTTTATCTCCATCTTTCATGCATTACAGGAAATAAGAGGCTACTTTTATCTGACTATATGAGGGCATATTTTACCCATGACAGCATCAAATATTCAATGTTTATCTTAAAGTTAGCTATGTTAATACAGAAAAACTTATCCTAGCACAGAAAGTTTGCTGAAGGCCTTTCACCCAGTGGAGTCGTCCTTTTATTTGGCCTCTATGCCAGAGTCTGTTCCAACTTGATTTTGTCATTCGGATTCTTTTTTGCTTACACCAAGATGCTCTGGGGCAGGGATTGTCTTTTCTGGTGTGTTTGCACACTGGCTAGGACGTTGTGGCCCTTGGCCCTGGTGGGGCCACCTAAGGCATGTCAAAAAGCAGATGATAAGTTACTGCAATTGAGAAGGATAGCTTGGGAACAGCTTATTTTCTTATTTTTAAAGAATATTTCCAGTCAGAAGATGGGAAGGAAGAGCAGAATGGTGGTTACCATTAATAATGATCTATTTTAGGAACAGACTGGAGCAGATAGTATAACTGCCATAATTTACAGTTTGAAATACAACAGTACTGATTTAAGCTCTGGACAGGATAAAGTGTTTATAAATCTTTTCACCTCTATTCTGGGAAAACGTGTTTTTAGGGTAAGTATCTGGTGGGCTGTATTTTAAGAAGTGGGGAGCAGTTGTTGTTTCTTCACTGCAAATTTCATTCCATAGTTAAGATTATAGCAAAGGGTGTTTGTGCTTAAAAAAAACCTCAACAAAATGCTCCTTAAAACATAACAATATCACATTCTGCCTCTTTGTCCAGGCATGCATACACCAAAAGTGCAAATTTGCCATTTCCAGAGAAAATTGTTGCCTGTTAGTGGCAAGAGGCTGATGTAATAGCAGACTGATGAATTCAAGATGTAACTTTCCACATCTTTACAATTTCACTCTTTGGCTGGCATTCATCCTGCTGTTATCTGGTTTTGCTTCAGTGCAAATATTATTGGTAATATTCCTGATATGAGTCAGTCCTTAGTCTTCCATTCTTTCTATTTCACTGCAATTATCTGTTGGGTAAGAATTTTAACAGAAGAAAGTTTGTAGCTTGGTGCTGGCCTGTAGCAAAAGGGAAGTGTTGGGTGTGGGGTTTGGTTTTCTTTTTTTTTTTCTTTGATATTTGTTGGTAAGGAAACAGAAGTATTTGAAAGTATTTTGAATTGTCTGATTCTGCTTTGTCAGTGTGCCCAATTCCTGTGCTCAGTACTTGCCTTCTGAACAACTGGCTCATTATTATCTGTTCTTTGCTGAACACATCTGGGAGTTGACTTGCTTAGGAGGTGTCACCAGGTATTTTATCTCCTATTGTTTAAGCCTGTGATCAGCACCTTGTCTGCCATGGGCAGACACTCAACATCTCATTTTCAAATGCAATGTCTGGACCCTATCAAGTGATTTTGGAAAGAAATGTTCAAACAATGTCTTAAAGAAAATGGGCCTTGAGGGCTAGAAGGAGAAGTTTTAAATTGGTGTCAAATGGTTCCAAGTTTTACTCGGATTGATGGGCTTCTGCTGATTCATTAGTAGATCTGCCAGTAGGACTGCTGCTACATTAAAACACAGGCCTGCCCAGCCTTGGATGGAAAAGCAGGAAATAGCCTAAATCTAGTTAAGGACTGAACTATTACAGGCTTCTGTCCTGGCCTAATTGGGAGCAGCACTGGACTTAAGAATATACAGGCTTAAGGGAGAGTTTGAGCTTTTCCTGTGAAACTTCATGCTTGGCAAGAAAAAATTGTGCCAGTTACTATTCTTTTAGTTTGCTGTGAAGAGAGCTGTGAATGAAGCACTGATACTATTTAGATGTTTTATTAGAGATGATGAAGTAACATACATGATTTCAGAGAAGCTTAGGTGATATTTTGATCAAGTTTCAATCAATAGTGATGCTGCTTAGGGCCAGAGCTGGCAAATACTGTCCCCTTTTCCAATTGCAAATGAAACTGGACGGCTACTGTCATAGCTGCTATTCACTGCTCTAGTCACAAGCATGTTTTATTTGTTTTCACCATGAACTGCTTGTTAACTATTCTCTCATATCCACTCTTCATGGTGAATGCCTTGTCACTTGGCTCACACAGCATATGAGTTATTTCTGGATGGATGGCAGAGATTTTTTACTTCTTTGCTGCTTGATTATATTTCTAAGTGATCAGTTACAAATAGAACATGCAGAGCATTTCAAGATATCTTTAAATAAATACTGCATCTTGTGGAATACTAATATCTGTAGAACTTTTCTTGTTTGGAAATACTTCAAGTATCCTGTCGACACCTTACCAATGAGCAACAAAGAGCAGCAGAACCAATGCTTGTATTGTTGAAAACATTTGCTAACAATTGATTCTAAAGTTTGATCAGCTCTATCAAACAAAATTTTGATACATCTGTTGAAGGTACTAGTTTTTACTTAAAAAAAAAAAAAGTTAAAGCAGGTGTAAGCCAACCTAAAATATTCTGTGCCGAAGCTTTTAAAGTCACATCATGAATGCTTGAAAGGGGTGACTTTAAGAGCAGAAACCACTTTTACCTAAAAAATTCATTAGAAGAAAGGATGGGCTGGCCAGAAGGTTTAGAACTGTGTTGAGAACAGGGAGCTGATGTAATTCAGCAGTCTTTCATGATGTCGGAATATGGAAAGGTGCTGCTGCTGGAGGTGCTTAGTGTGTGTAGATAGATACCAAACTACTTAAGGCTGCAAAGTATTCAGGAGCAAAGACAGTATTGAAAAAACTGTCGAGCAAGTTGAGATGTCTGAGGACCGTTGGTGTTGCCATTGAGTGATTGAGTCCTAATTTTCAAGGTTTTTTTAGAAAACATTTTCTATGGCATGACCATAAGTGTTATGCCAATTGCCTTAACAAGTGCCTTAGACTGGAACATGTAGAGCTGTGAATTTTGCCTGATCATAAATCACTTCGCTAAACATGTTGTGGCAATTACTGCCCAAGATCAAAGATCTTGGCAACTGCATGTTGTTTCTGCCAGTAGGTCCTTTTAGTAATATCACAATTTACTTTTAAAAAATGGAAAAGGAATTACTGATAGCTACACTCAGAGCAACATTTGCTCGTTAACTTGGTAGTAATTTAAAAAGCATTGTACAGGGATTCAGCAGCAGAAGAATGCAATGTATCCAAGGAAATGGTTCAGAAGAACATTCCTTTTGATTGCTTTAATACGATAAAACTAGGTTATTGGACATTTTATTATGAAAATATTATGGTTGTGGTAATACTGATCCTATTATTTATTGCTACTTAGTGATTGAAAAGGTAGGTTTGGAACACTGATTGAACTTAGAGTAGTTCTGATTAGGCTTTGATTTATAACTAGGTAAAGTAAAACTATTTCTGGTAATCTCATGTGTAAGTATGTGGTTGGATGAATTCAGAAGAGGTCAGAGATTATGAACAGAGAAGAAAAGCTGGCTTAAACTTATTTTATAAATCATCCTCAGAAAATGGGATTGTAAGGCATTACTATGTGCCAATTCAAGATAGCTACATTTTTGGGAAACTAAGGTACTGCATAAACAACATCTGTGGTAAGACTCTGTGCTGTTCTCGTGTCTTCTGTAACTTGCACCAGTGATGTTCTCCCTTGTATCATCGATGTACTGTTTGGATGCCAGTGCTGAACTTGAAGTAAACCAAAAGGAAGCAACCCGTTCAGTCAGTGGAAGGCTACCTTTCTCCGATGGCGTCCCGGAGACCCACTGAACCCAGGAGGTCAAGGTTGCTGTTATATTCTGATTTCCAGCTGTGATGGACAGCTGTTTGGTTTTGGCTTGGGATAGTTTCTCTAAGGAAATGGGCGAACGCTCTCGAAAGAGGGGGAGAAAGTGATCTACCGGATGAAGTCACAGGAGAGATTTGCAAACTGTGGGATGTGGTAGATAAAGAGTGACAGAAGGGGCTACTTGGGAGGGACTGAGGGATCTTGCGCGAAGACCAGGGAGCGAACAGCCAAGCCTCAGGCATAACGGGAAAGGCTTGTGAAGGATGAGAGTGTACCGGAGAGAACTTGCTGCAATTCAGATTCTATTGCTTGCTTTAAAATGCAGGAAGAAAACCCCAAGAGCTATTTTTAATGTCGTTGCTGTAACATTCAGTCTTGCTTTTTGGTGGAGTTTCATGCTGATGACATGGAAAAATATTGCATTGCTCACTCTTTCTTTGTGTGACACTTTGTGCAAATGTGTGTGCGCAAGCCTATGCATACATTATATATGTTAACTTCTGCAAGCAGTGTTGTCAAGCCAGCTTGTCATATTGTTAGTGAATTATAAACTGGATGATGGGTCATCTTTGTAATACATCTGGCTTAAGGTCTTCGGGATCAGACTTTTTGTAGGATCTGACAGAACTGGAACATGTTCCTCTCCATTTTCCTATTCAATCTACAATTATTTCCGTGCTTCGACTTATTTCTTGCATTTTTTTGCATAAGAAGCTCCTGGACACAAAACAGATTGCCACAGAAACACAAAGTGCTCTTCTATGGCTGTCTTCAGCCAGCGGTGTTTTTCCCAGGCTTGGGAGCAAGCCAGTGTCCATGCTTTACATTATAGCAAGGCTGTGTCTGGCTGGCATTTCACAGATCAAAAAAACATCTTCTGTCATTCGTTCTGAACTCAAGAGACTATTTTTTTCCTTTTTTTTAACTTTAGGAGGAGAGTTGAGGTAGCCCTCATCTTACCTGAACTCTAATATGGCAATATTTTTCCTTTGTAGATCTGGCTGATTATGGCATTCAGTGTTTGCCCCAGTATTGTTACTTCTATTACAAGCTGCCACATTCCATTGGAGAGTTGGTTGCTTCTAGGCAAAGGGTGAAATGGATTTTTTATGGGAAAAACAGTAAAGAGCTTTGAGGTCCTTTATAATGAAGGATGTCAAAGAATTCTTATTATTTAGACTTTAAGCCAAATCTGAATTTTTAACTTTCTGCTTTCTTTGTGGTGTTCAGATCAGGCAGATAGTGAGATTACACCAAAATGCCTTTTTGTGTTTGTTAATTCCAGTGTTTCTTGAAAGACTTACACTGTCAAGTGTATTTGTGTGTGAACTGTTTTGCTTTTCTTTCACTTGAATGGAGGTTTTTGTTTCAAAGGCCAGTACCTGTATGACTTGGGTATCTCTTTGTGAGGTAGTATTATTGCAAATAAAATTTTTTGAGGAAATAAAGTGTCTTATTTTAATTACAGAAAGTGAAGTAGCCAGGCTAAAGGAAGAAACATCTGGGCTTTCAGTTTAAAGAAATCTTCATTTTCATAAAATCGCACACCTACAATTAGCAAGTGGTGTTGTAGCTGTGCAAGCTTTTGTAACTAAAATGCTCACGCCCTTGATTATCTGACTTGGTGGCAGAACAGGCTATTTAAGTTATTGTGATAAAATGAATTGAGCATCATGGCACTTAAACCTCTTGAATACTAATGCATTTAAAGCACAGACTTTTTGAAATGGTGCCCACTCATCCTCGTGCTATTAATCCTGCTTCTCTGGCTCTGTTGTCTTCAAACCAGTGATAGTAACATTTAAACATCTGGATATTTTAAAAAACTGAAAACACTTAAGCATTTTATTTAAATTATATGTGTAATATCCTCTGGGATGAAAGGAATGCCAGAAGGATGTAGTATAGTGGTTTTTGCTCTAGATATTTAGATTCTTCTGGAAAATTAATTTAGTAGCCAGTTTTCATCAGGAGAAGTGTGTTTTGAAGGAGGAGTGGGGAGTGGAGGGGTTTTTTACTTATTTGCCACTGTGAAAATCTTTAGCTGCTGATAAATGTAAGTCCGTCGATCTATAGAAGGCTTAGTCTGCTGTTTCTCTGCAATACTTTTAGCTCTCCACTGCCACCCCACTCACGCCTAGCATTGGGAACAGGTTGCATGTGACTTTTCAGAAAAATTGCATTGTATTGGTAGGATGGGCATAGCTGCTTCTTAGACAACAGCATTTCTTCAGACTAACGCTCTTTGTTTGCAGGGAGTTCTCTGCAAACTTAATGAGAAAAATATAACCATATATACCTTTTTAATAATATAAGTGACTCAAGTTACTTTATTGTTTGAGGTGATTACTGTAAATAGGACAAGGAACCAGTATTTACTTTTGCTTTAATCTTTTCCTGGTGATTCATAGGAACTGGCAAAATTAAGCAATAATTAGGATCTTATTCCAGTATAAGAAGACTCCTATCATTTAGCATGTAGTGTTTCTCTGGCTAGCAAAGGGAATCTGACTTAAGAAAATGCCTCACATCTTCACCTCTTGGTGAAAATGGAATATCGCTTCTGACTTTGGTGTGGCCGCACCTGTTGGAGAGTATGTATGAATATGTAAATGATGCTGGATGTATGGCCTATAAAACGGGTTTGGGATCATAGGATAAAAGCTGCTGTATGAATGAGAATTAAGTTATCTGATGAACTATAGCTCTAGGGCAGGGATGAGGGCTTTTGGCTAGGGCAGCTCATTACACCCTTCTGATGGCACTAGAGGACTCTGTATCTAATTCTTCTTGTTGATTGACCCGAGAGATCTCAATGCTGCTGTATCCGGTTGTATGATGGGCACTTCTTCGGGCACATGTTGCTGTGACAGTTTAAGGGGTACACTTTCAGTCACATCCCATAGATTTAGCTTTTCCAAAAAAGAATATTGTGATCTTGACTAAACCATAAATACCAAGGGCTGAAATACTTACAGAGCCCTTCCAACCAATGATTCCAGGTGCTCTTGTAGAGCAAGTCAGGCGGGTGAGAGCCAGAAGCAAACATTGCTGCGTGATGGAGCCACAGCACCCTTTTTTCCAGGAGGAACCCTCACTGACTTACTCCAGGCCGCAGGGCTTCTCCTGAGGGGTGATGCCTAAACTAGTCCTTTCTTGTTGTCTTTCCTGTTCTTAGCATTGCCACTCTTTTCCTTGTCTAGTCTCCCTTCTGGCAACTTACCCTTTCTCCTTTAGCACCCACATCTTTCAGTTTTACCCTCTTCTCCTTGCTCCCCTGACTTTTTTTCTAAATATCTTGGCTTCAATTTTCTAGATTGCCTTGCCCTTAAAGGCCTTTTGACAATAAGTTTCTTGGAAAATCTAGATTGCAGCTCTTCATCTGGGCATGTTTGGGAAAGAAGAGCTGCATTAGCAACTGGAAGTTCTTTATGGGCTGTGCTCTAGGGAGATGATGCACACAAAAAACATGCCAAGAAAAGATTAGTCAAGGTCAGGGGCAATCTAGCCTGGGCTTGTCTGGGTCAAAACATGCCTCATTTCTAAGTGCAAGCAAAGTATCTATTTGAAATGTTTTTCTAAGGCGAGGACAGCTTGATTTGCATCATTCTAAAGCTTGTGAGCCGTAAGTATAGCTAGACTCCTCTGATCAGCCTGTGCTCCTTAAAGGTAGTAGATAGGTATCTTTTTGGGTGAGGCAATTAAAATCCACCTCCAGCGACCTTGCTGTGTCTATCAGCGAGCCAGTGGCATCATAAGCAGCTGATTCTTAGGACTGTATAATGAGTAACACCTGTAATTGTTTACATCTTGGTTTTTTTGGAAGGCTGATGTGTAAAATGTGACTTTTTGGGTATCCCTTAGAGCTGGGAACATGTTGGATCACATCTACCGGCAAGTGGAGGCCAGTGGGTGTGCAAGGGGGAGTCTGGCCGTAGGTTCAGGTGACTGCTTTCCCTGGCTATGTGCTCTGGCACTGCCCGAGATGAGACAGCAGGGAATTTCTGGAAACTTGTTTTGCTCAGTCTCGGGCTGCAGGGGAAGGGCATTCCCTCCCACTCTTCCTTCCCTTTCTCTGACAGTCCTTGCCTTCTCTATCTTGCCTTGCGGCTAAAAAGGGCTGGAAAAGAGAAAACCAAGAGCACTGGGAGAGGAGCAAAGACGTATGTAGGGTTAGGCAGCAATTAAAACGGGATTGTCTGGAGGATGGGAGGGAAAGAGGAGGAAAACTCTTCTTGTTGCCCCAGTCCCGGTAGTTTTATTAACTCCATCTATACATTCAAAAGCAGGTGGCCTGCAAATGCTAGTTTGAGCACCTGCGCTGATTTGGTGGATTACTAATTGAGGTCTGTGAAGGAAGTTTGTCAGTGGAGGCTCTTGTTTACTTGTAACATCGTAAATGTATGTTTGAAAGAAGATGTAGTTTGTTGCTTTTCCATTCCAATACATATACCCAGCTCCTTTTCTGGGTGTCTAAATGCGGAGGCTGTTAAAATTGCAAAAGATGTAGCACTGTGGCTCAAGGAATAGCAAACCAATTTGGGTAAGCTTACCAAGATCCAGAGAAGAATCTGCAGGAAATGACTTATTTACTGACTTTTAACCTCATCTTCTCATTGCTGACAGCAGATAACTTGCAATTTGTTTGATGCCAAATAAAATCTACGGAGATTTGTAGATGTCTTATTTGAACATATATATATATATGCAGTTTGTTGGTCAGACTGAAACTGAATTTTATGGTTTCATTTTTTTAGACCTACAAATAATATTTTTTTGTTTTCCCTGAAAGTGTTCTGATCTGCAAATGTTCTTGCCAATACACTCATCTACTGGATTATTCCTGGAAGATGAACAGAATAGTTTATAAACTCTTTATGTAAATTATTTCTTTTAATTTGAGCAGGTTTGCATGAAACAACTTTTTTTTTTTTAGGGTGCTGCTTTAACCAAAAATAGCTGCTTGCCAAGCTCCACCTTGACCTCTGTTTACCTTTGAGGGCAGCCAGCTTCTCTTTTCATCATTTTGTGTATCGAAATTAATGGGTTCTGGCTGGTTCAGCAGAAAATGTCTAGTTTCCTGAAAAGCACCCTGAGAGGTTGTTTTTACAGTAGTAGTCATGCTTGACCAGACATAGTAAGTACCAGCAAGTCTTACTCAAGCTTTTCTCAAGACTTCCAGCTCTGCTTTGCAGACAACTGAATTTTCTGAACTTCTGGGTTACTATCCTAAACCAAACCTCTGAACCTTTTTTGAAGCCTGCCTGTTCTTACAAGAAACCTTAGTAAAGAGGAGGTTTGTTTATGAAAGGATATATTAGACTCCTTCATTTGCAGCCAACAAAAGCAGCTCTCTCTCTTCCTGGCTGCTCTAATTGATTTTTATTTTTTATTTATTGTTTTGAAGTTAAGTCATAGATTAAAAAACCTCCAACCAATGCCTCTAGATATTTTTGCCACATAGTAAAAATACAAGTACTAGTGCAAACAAAAAGCAAACCACTGAAGCTTGGAGTATAATGCTGCTTGCAGATGCTTTATCCATGCCTATTAACGTGCTCATGACTGCATCTCTTTTCATGGGCTCTGCTGCCCTTGCTCTGAGTTTGTGACGTTGGAACCAGTAGGCATAGCCTGAGTTCAGGTGAAGCTGGCAGATATGTAAGAAACACAAAACTTGTTTTGGTGAAAGTATAAGAGTATCTAAGTGAATATAATAAACAAAGGCTGTTTTTAAGTGAACTTTATTCAGTATTCCCCAGGAAGGGTTTAAGCAAGAATACACTGTTATGGCTCAGAACAAACAGATAATTCTACTTTTGACCACAATTCCTAAACCCAGAAGACAAATGACAATTAAAAACCTTTTTATGAAAACAAAGCTTTGTATTCCCTCTTAAACTTCAGCACAACTGAATCTTGTAGTGTTTTCAGTCTGGTTAGACTTCTACTAACTGTCTTTCTCGTTTTACCTTCTATTGCACTACTGTTGGCAGCATTTAATAAATTTTTAAATGTATGTTGTGAGTAGGCTGGGTCACTTAGAATATGACATGTCTTTCCGAGAGATTAGGCTTTTTCTAGAGTCATGACAAAGCCATTAAGAGAAATTAAAGTTCTTTGTCACTTGTTTTGGACCACAACGCTTCTATAGAACACAATTAAGTTTGAATCCGTAGACAATACATGGTTTGATCTTAACCTGCGTATATTCACGGGCCTCTTTACGCATATTTACATGACAGGCAGACTATAGATCTGGTTCAGCAAAGCAATGAACAGAATGATCTTGTGCCAAGTTGAATGTTTAGGTGTGGTTCCTGAGCAGTTATTTAGGTTCTCGTGTGCCTCTAGCCAACCCAAATCCTGGTACTGGGTCTCTCTTCCCTGTAGCCTTCATTTAAAGGTCATTGCTGACCTTAGCTGACCTACTGACTGCCTTCCCCCAACAACGTGCTACTTTATATGTGAAGGACGGCTGGATGTGTCCACTGTGCTTGGTATTCTTCAAAAATATCAATGGGTGCGATTCAAAGCTAAGTGATGAACTCTCGCTGACATCAATTGAGTCCACGTGTATTCCTTATTTATAAAAGCAAGGTGCATTTGTGAACCAAAAATGGCAAGAAACTGCAGATCTTCATGAGGAGACCAGAACAGAAGGCTGATAATGAAAAAGAATGGAGATATCTTGTGTGTGTGAAGGCCTTCCTTCTGAACAGATAACACTTTTTTGTTAATCTGAGCCCAGAAATGTATGCCTACTCTTGGCAGAGAGCAATCTATTTTTTTGTTTCTTAATGAAATTTGTTTAATTTATTAGTAAGGAGATAACTTTTTTTATATGCCAAGAGCCTGTCTTTGGAAATTATATAGTCATTTGTATTCTGTGTTGCTAGATAATGGGATTATGTGAAATTTTAAAATATATCCATCACTTGTGCATATTACAATGCAGGGAAATTTATAGGGTATGCTACAGTTTGTGTAGTATCATGAACATTTTGTGGTATTTAACTAGCAGTCACTTGCCTGAGTACTTAAAAAAAAAAAAGTGGTGGTGGTGAGAAATTGTTCTACCTAAATGTTATTTGGCTTTCAAAACACCTAATGCTTTCTTTAATGGAGTCTTAACAACGTGCCCCCCTTCTCCCCCCTCCCATATGTGAGAAATATCTACTTACAGGAAACGGGTAAATGTTTAAACTTTCTCAAGGAACTCATTATAAAATGGTAAGAATTAAAAATGCTAAGAACTGTAATCTGAGTTAGTTCTACTGTAAAAGTGGGCTGATGCAGTACTGAATCAGTCATTAGCTTTCAGGACAGAGCACTTTGAAACAGTCCATTAAGGCAAGGGATTGCCCAATTAGATATTCACGTGGCAGTTAAAATTGCATTGGAATGTTAACCGCTTCCAATTTTCAGTCAGATGGCTTTTTTAAACTTTGACTGAAATGTTCTTAGTTCTTGCTGCATGGTAAGAGAGGAAAAAAAGTGCTTGAAATACTTGTTAAAAATAACCAAAACCCCACATCCACATTAATTTCATGCCAAGTTGTTCTTTATGTAATTTGAAAGGGCTGTGATATTCAACTTCAAGTATTGAGAATTTTAAAGGGAACATTAATATGCCCTTATAATATTGCTGTACTAGTACAAATGATGCAAAGATTTCCTTTGTAAACTGAGTCTTGAACCAACTGATCTTCAAAATTTTTGATGCATTTCAGAGTCTGAGGTATTTTTTTAAATTGCTAAGGGAAGGGAAAGAAATTTTAGACAGACATTCTGGTTGAATTAACCTTCATTTAAACAGATTTAAATGCTATTTGTACTCTCCTTGAAGAAATTACAGCAATCACTTGAGGGGGGGCCTTTACTGTATGGTCTACAATTGATGTTAAATTCAGTCTCATTAATCTGTCTCCTGAGAGCTCTTGGATTTGTTAGGGTTTTTTTTTTTCTTCTGGTTGTTTTTTTTTTCTTTTTTTTTAAACATTGGTTCAGTAAATAAGCAGTTGAAAAGTACCTTGGGCTAATGGAGCTGTGGATCCTCTGGAGTGACACATCAGTAGAGTTGCGGTATTCAGTAAAGTTGATATGAATAAATTAGACATTATATTACTAGAGTCAGACATTTGCAACTGTCTAGTGAAAACAAGACAATTAAAGGCACAGATCAAATTGCCTGGAAGTCTGCATTAGTGCTCTGTACTCATGTATGTGCCACACAAATAGCGCTGAGTAAATTAGAGCAATCCCTTCAGGACTGACAAGAAATGCTACGATACTGAGGCCGTGCTAAGAGATGAATACTTACTGCTTGCAGGGATGGCTATTTCAAAGAGAGTGCCAGGGCTGTTTGCTTTGGGAATTGATCAGCTTCTCCACAAATTTAGAATTATAATCCCAGCACTGCTGTCAGGGCTATGTTTAGAAGGCTTGTTTTGAAATGTTTATAGGAATATCCAAATTTAGTTAATTTGAAGTGTCTGGTATCTTGAAAGTTTGTTCTGCAAAGGATCAACCTAAGAACACCTTTACCCCAAATTTCAGTTGCGGGGGGCTTTTTTGACATGAAAATGGAAGGAACTCCTTTCTTCAGGCAGTCGACGTGTTGGTGATGTCGATTGATTGTTTAACGCTTCACTGTTTTTAGATATAGATGCTTACTAGGGGAATTCAAGTCCTCAGTGACTGACATTGTGGAGTATGTGCATATTTTGTTCGGGTTTGGTCTTCATATGTCAGAATTTAATAAGAAAAAAATGAACAAAATGGGTTGTAACAACACTCGTTGTACTTATTTTGGCATAAGTGAATGAGGTTACTGTTCTTGACTGAAAAGTCCTAAGGAGATCTGGGTGGGAAAGAACTGGGGATGATATGTGCTGTCATTATTTCTATTGAAACAAAACTTATTTGTTCCTTTACTAACGCTTTGACATAAGTGCTCTGACATATTATGTTGTGCAAATGCTGCTCAGCAGGACTTCTTGATATGTACAGAGCGTAATTCCTTTCTATGGCACTGTGGCAAACCCCAAACTCTTCAGTGGGTCTGTGTTGTGTTAAGAAATGTAGGAATAAATAGAGAAAATGTGTGTGTTAATAGCTTTGTTCAGCCCTTCTCTCCCACACCTTCTCTATCTCCAGGGTAAACTGGTGTAATTTATCCTTCTGTGCTGCTCATAATAGAACCGAATATGGAGACTCTGCAGTGTTTTTCTTAATATATTACTTTCTTAATCTTCTCTAACACCATGTAGCTGTGTTATTCTTTCATTTTGGCAGAGAGCTTAAAAATTAGTCTCTCATAATTTAAATCTTCCATTGCTTTAAAAAGTGGGCAAGTCTTCCTTTGCCAGAAGAGATCTAAAGATAGTATAGCTAAGTGGAAAAATGGTGAGTATGGTGTTTCTTTTTTTTTTTTATTTAATTCCAGTGCAAAGGGCTGGAAGGCTATTAACATCTCTCACATTTATATGTGCTATATATTGTGTGTATTAAATGACAAAGAGTTGGAGTGAGCACAGGGTTGATATTTCAAGTTTCATATGGCTGTGATAGCCTAATACCTGCGTTCATGCTAAATATCATAGGAGAAAAGTAGTATGCCAAGTTAGGTTCTATGAGAGTCAATATTCCTAAGATCTTGTGATGTCCAACTTAAATAATTTTTTTTTTTCAACCTTATAAAATAAACTAAACTTCTTAAGGAAAAAAAATCTTCTTTAGTGTAACTGGAAAAAGTATCCATTATATAGTTTCAGTTCGATCGCTGCTAAAACAAATAAATAAGCAGTGGATGCTATTAGGTTGAGTGACTGAGGGAGTCCTTCACTGGGCTACCTATGGGAGTAGAATAACTTTCATTATTTTGGATTTAGAAGACCAAAATGTAGCGCAAGGCAGTCTAGTAACTCCTTCAGTGAGAAAGCAATGACTGAAAAATATGAGAAAATAATGCAGATTGACAATGAAAGATTTGCAGGTGCGGTAACTATATGCTAGAAATGCAAAGATGTCTTTTAATCATCATTCAGATTTGGTTTTACCAGAAAACAGCACAGGAATTTTTTTCAAGATAATAGAAATGGTTAAGCAATAATACGTGGCAAGCACAACTGGTATCTACCAGTACTGCATGGGGAAATAGAGATTAAAAGCTTTAAGCAGACTTTAAAACAAAAAAATTCTCAGTCTAAGAGATTCCCGAGGTCTAGAATGTGACTAACATACAACGCCTTCATTTGAGAGGGTCAAGTAACATGCTGGAAAACTTTAGACTGCGCTGTTTGATGTCATTCATGTGGAAAGTCTTGGAAGCTGTTTTAAAGTTTAAGTGAATTTTAATGGCCCAAATGAGAAAACATTTGGACAAAAAAGTCATAGGATTAACTGTTTACCTGCTGAAGTAGAAGCCAGTCCCACTGGCAGGCTGCAAAGGAGTACGAAAAGCCAAAGAGAACCTTCCAGAATGATGAAAGCTCCGAGGAAAGCTGTCCGGAGGTGATGCTGGGTGTTGCAAACTGCTGGAGCTCTCTTGCCATCAGTGTCTTGCTGTTCTGCGTAGAGGCCAGGCAACAGCAATCCGGTCTTGAATATGTTTAAAATCTTTAAAGATGTTTAAGAAAATATGGTATTATTTCCATTTTTAAAAAAAAAAGTAAAAACAAAACAACAAAAAAAACCCCCACGAAAAGCCCCCAACCAAACAATCCAATATACTTGTGGGAGAAAATATCTTGGGGCCAAATTTAGGAAGGAAATTGGAACCATTAATAAGCCTTGCAGGTTATGAAGGGACTGTACGTAGCGCGAGATCTTAGGATCTGTGGTGGAATCCAGGCTTTACACATGCACCGTAATCGCCTCTGACAACGCTATACGAAGTGAGAATTTCAAGGGTAGAAATCGATGAAAAGGCACAACAAAAAATGAGGCCTCCTTCACTGCAGTTAGATAGAGGGGATTCAGATCATTTAAGTTTCTGCTCATAAATTGCAAACCAGAGTCAGTTAGGAAGCTGGGGGGGGGAGGTGGGGTGCCTAAGAGACAGTTTTTAAAACATTGTAGGTAATGGGTGAGATTCCAGAGCCTGCTGCCCAGGAAAGACACTTTCAAGTGAACATAAAAATTCTGGAAGTGCCGATCCCGACATGCACAGCCGCAGTAAAGGCGGCACGCCGTGTTACTGCGAGAGGACGGGAGCGTAAATAAGGGAGCTCCGTTCTTGTTATCCGCTGGTTGGAGCGCGAGCACAGGGTCCGCTCAGCGTGTCTTTGAAAGGAAATAGCCGCTCTTAATGGGATACGAGGGAGATGACTCCAACTGGCACCATAAATCTTGGAGGTGTTGGTGAGGGTAAGGCAATTAGGATCCTTTTCGCTGCAGAAAGGAGACAGTTTTATTACTTCTTTCAAAGTGTATGTTTCTTCCAAGGTGATATAGGTGCCTGCTTTGAACCATTTCATTTAAATACAGCAATGAGTGAGGGAACATAAGCTCAACAGGAGAAGCAATCTGAGGCTTTGAGTAGGCTGTTTTACACAAACACAATCCAAGCCAGCTGTATGCTAGTTTTAAATAATTGGAAGTAGGGTTTGGCGTGTTCGCCTATAGTGCAGTGTGCGGATTTAGGCTTTGGACGCGGTTGCCCAGCCAGTGTTGCAAAAGACCTGTTCAGTAGGTGATAATTAATGGCTCCAAATGGTGCATTCCCTCTTCCCCTGCGAATCTGGCCTCCAGCATTTCTCGCTTACCAAATCCAGTGGTAATCTTTTGGATGCAAGTGGCATCTCTCCGACCAAGCGCTCCTGGGTAGGTGCGTGGCTCCAGGTGCCAGGACAGCGGTGGAGGAGAAGGTGGGTGGGAAGGGGAAAGTACGTGTCTGTCCGTGCACCAGCTTTTGCAAGGAGCTGCAGAGTTAACATTCGCATCGAACTTGGGAAAACTTGGATTCCAAACTTCGAACTGTTGTTTTCCCGAGTTCTAATGCAATGGCCAAAGGCAGGAAAGATGCTCCAAAGGACCTAGCTAGGTGTGTCCTGTGCCAGGAGGTGCCTTTACTGGGGTTGTGCTGGTGGCTTTTCTTTTTTGAGCAAACTCTCTGTGCCCATTTGATGGACCAGTCTGTTATAACCTTTTACTGTACGAGCTGGCACTCTTTCTTTGTTTTTACAACATGCTCATCACCATGGTATCTGAGCACTTTGTTTTGCACTGGTAACTTTAGAGCAGCTGCTAATGATGTTTTTCCATTATTTTCCCCAAATTTTCCATTATTTTTCCCAAAAGGCCATTACCTATTTTCCTGTACCAGCTGGGGACTTCACTACAGATTAACACCTGCCCCCTGCCCCACACCCCAACTGGAGGAGATGTTTTATTCAGATTTCCTTATTTCAGAACTGTGCAAATTCCTCAGTAAATGGGCTGGCACACACCCCATATAGCTGAGTATTCGTTGGGTTTTTGTTCATATATCCAGACTACAGCTGTATTGCTATCTGCAGATTGTTTAAATTCTTTGTGCCCTGTCTTGGAAAGTTTATTTTAGAACTGTTTTATATGAAATCTGTGGTATGGTTCTTAGTTTTTTCCCCCACCCTCTCTGTGTTACATCTTCACATGCAACCCAGATGCTGAACTATTCTGGATGTTTAGTCACATATCAGTGGAAGAGAAATTTAATGTGATGTGCTGAGGGGTTTCATATTACTGTCTCCTGATTCCTGATCAGATTTTTCTGAGCCCAAGAAGGAAAAGGCTTTTTCCTACTATATGGAAGGGCTTCAAATTCCCCTGATTCTGAAAGACAATGTGTTTCTTTTCTTATTCACATTGCTAATAGCGATTTCAGTAATTCCATTCTGATCTTTATAGCACTCATTCTTACTCCAGTGCCTACATATTTCTGATCCTTACTGGATCATCCTCAGTGTTGATACTAACAATAACGAGGGACAGCTCTCCCTTTGGGCATGCCTGTAGGTTTCAGTAGGCATTGCAGATAGAAGTGTTGTCCATGAGGTAGCTTGTGAAAAAAAATGATGACAGTTTGTCAAGGAAAAGTAGTTCCTTGTATCCATGGGATTGCACTGTGTAAATCAGCTGTTTTTATTTGCTGAAGTTATATGAAATGATCACACTGACAGCTCGTTTGGCTGGTGTCTCCAGTTCTGATTCCTCATATAGTCTTGTAGCATGGTCGGTGAACAGAGCTTCGAGCTGTTCTGTAAACTTCCTCACGTTTGATTAGGGCTCTCCCCCCTGAGAAAACTAGGGTTATAAAACTGTTGGTTAAACAAGGGTTTCACAAACCAGAAATGGGGAAAACTTAGTAATAGAAGAGTGATACCAAATTCCCCTATAACTTCAGGAACCTTTGAGTGGAAAAAATTCCGGGAGTAGGGGTGTCTGACTTATGGTATTTTGGTTTTTTTTAGGAGAAATGAAAAGTTGCACTTAGGAAATGGAAGATTTAGAATACAGTAATACAGACTTTGGGAAATGATCAAATGGAAACTTGTCTGCAACAAATTGCTTTTAATGATCAGCACAAATGTGTTTTAATTTGGATTAATTACAGCCTGGGAAGACTTTACTTCTAAATAAACTTCAGGAAAATGTCATCCATAATGAATATACTAAATAAACTTCACTATAAATAAATGGGTCATGGCTCTCCTTCCCACTGAAGACTTGCTGTGTTTAGAAAATGTAAACAAAGCCATGCATATATACTGTACCTTAAGGTATTTACGTAATGACAAAAGATCACTTTTTCATTTTCCAACCATCACCAAGGGATTGCAAAGCAATCAAACTTTAACAGCCAATTAATCTCTCTAGATGATGTTTGTGTAGCACTTAACCAGTTTCAGTAAATTAGATCCCTGTGGGCTGGGCTGTTACGTTGATAGAAATGTTACTGCTAGCTGGAGGCATTCATTTACTAGTTTGTAAGAACAGAGGTATTGAGAAATCGTAAGCATATGGAAACAAACTCTCTGCACCTTTTTAAAAGAAATGCTGGTTGTAAAGAATAGGAGGTTCTGGGAGTCACCCAGCATGGAGCCTCACTAAACTAGTTTGTCAGTTCTGTTGGGCTGGAGAGACTGCTGTTAAATTCCCTCTAGGAAACAGAAGAAATCCATTGGGAGGCAGCTGTGGCTAAAGAAAGATAATTCATTGCAATAGCATCCACTTAAGCAAACTGTTAAAGGAGAAGATTTATTTGAAGTACTTCTGTGCACCTAAGCAAAATATGTTAAATTAATTTAAAACAATTTTAAAAAAAAAAATCTCCAGGAGAGCAAAAGCTTTCAGTATACATGAGAGAAAAATCAATCAGAAAAGTATCATCCTGGAATCAAGCCGGAAACTTTCTTTTTCAGTGTGGTGGTTTAAGGCACCTGCAGTAGTTTTCAGGCTCCCTGTGTGCAAGTTGGAGACCTGCAGTTGTGCTTTGTGGGCTTCAGGCGGAGAGCTGCATGACTGATGTCTATGTGCCCGTGGCACGTGCTGAATTCTTTGTTTGTGTTCCTCGAGGATCTTAATAGTACCATGATTTCTGTACTAGTTTGGTGTAAGGATTCCCTTGTCCGTTGTGATTCTGGAGAAGGGTCCTGGGGACTCATGAATGAGTTCAGCTCTGTCTGCTCCTTGCTTTGGTCAGTTCCAGCTGGGAGCAAGGCAGGAATCCTCTGTCGGATGAACAGTTCCCACTTGCAGCTGCACTGGTGTTGCATTCAGGATGCAGACAGGCAGAAGGGAGACGACTGAAAGCATTTCCGTAACAATTTCTGATCCATGGAAACGTCAGGATGTCTTGAGGGAGAAATTAATTCCTGGCAGAATGAAGGCACTCGGTAAAAGTCACAGTTTAGATTGCTGCTCTTGAAGCAGGTATGTAGTCAGTGACACATGGCTGGGTTCACATGCTGATATTGGCAGAGTGGATATGGAAATTCTGTGTGAGGCTGGTTTTTCCTGGTGAGGGTCAGGGAGCCTCTGGAAATTCAGAACTTGCTGCTGTTGCCTGCGAGATGTCAACCCAGGAGTGTCATTGCCTAATCTGTTGGTAGACCAGTTGGAAAGGCAATTGGTTTATATATATTTTTAATGGCTGGTGAATGTGCTCATTGTGACTGGATGTTTGCCGTTGAAAGAACAGGCTGCCCAAACCCCGCTCGAGCCTGCAGTGGTAATTTTGGTTCCCAGAATTCATTTGCTGCGAGGTGTGTGTGAATATTTGAAGACTATAAAAGGTATTCCCTGTTCTGTGGATGCTTGCTGAGGAAAAAGCAGGGCCATGAGCACCTGCTGGGAAAGGCAGGTGGTAGCAAATAGAAGTTGACCTTTGGACGTGACCTTCTGCTTTATTCCTTCTAATAACTTACATTATCGTGCAGTGGCTCACGATGTGGCCTGACCATATGGTGTTTAGCAGGAGGAGGTTTAATTATATTGTTAGACAGGCAGCACATACACTTGTAAGGCCAAAGAGATGGTAAAGGAGGTCTCTTCTGTATCCCATTGCCATTGCTGAACTTGCTGATGATGGCCTAGAAGCAACAGAATGGTTGAGGTTGGAAGGGACCTCCAAGGTCCTCTGGCCCAAACCCCGGGCTCAGGCAGGGCCACCTAGAGCCAGTTGCCCAGGACCGCGTCTAGGTAGCCTTTGAATCTCTCCAAAGACAGAGACTCCACAACAGCTCCCTGGGCAACCTGTGCTAGTGCTTGGTCACCCTCACGGTGAAAAAAGGGTTTGCTGACGGTCAGATGCGATTTCCTGCGTTCCAGGTTGTGCGCAATACCTCTTGTCTTGTCGCTGGGCGCTATGGGAAAGAGCCTGGCTCTGCTCTCTTTGTAGGGCTGAGGAGAAGGGAAGTTTTTGCCTCCCTCCGCCCGCTGGCAATACTTTTGTCTAATGCAGCCCAGGATACCATTAGCTGCTTTGCTGCAAGAGCCCGTTGCAGGGTCATGCAAATGATGCTGTTTGCTTGGGTGCGGTTCTTGGTGGCCTGTTTGGCAGGATGCGGTCCTGGCTGTGGGGCTCACGCCAGTCTGAGCTCTTTAAACTTCAGTGATAACTGCTGCATCTGTAGCAGTTGTCCTCTGTGCTCTTGTAGTCATAACTGACCCTTCTACCAACCCCTCTTCGATGTTTTCGTTCTAGTGCCTTTCAAACGCTGCACAGGAGAATGGTAAGTTTATCTACAGTTCTAGATCGCTCCTTGGGCAACTGGAAGCATGATGGGGAAATGCCATGGATTGATTTACGTAGACAATACAGCAGCTTTCATAGGAGGAAGAGATGGCTATTAACCAGGTGAGCGTAGGGTATGTGCATACAGTAAGAGCAAATATATGGGCCCTCATAGCTCGGTCTCCCAGTATTTCAGCAGGACTTATTCTGCAAGTGTGTATGTTTAGAAATTCTGCTTGAAATCAAAATAGGAATTTCACCCCACACTCTAACAATTGTAGCACTTGCAAGTGTAGACAGGAAGGGTTCTGAGTGTAGATATTGTGGTCAAAACATAGCTAAGAACACAGGGAAGCCTGTAATACAAATGTGCTATTCATTACAATTTTCTAACAAAGATATGGTCTGAATGGCTGATAATGAAATGATTTTACTTACTGTTAGATGCACAAGGGACAAGCTGGGATAGAGGCTCTTTTTTGAGAACAGATGAATGACTTCATGCACTGAATAAAATTACAACTTCCTAAAATGACATGCTGGGAAAATAAACGTGTCTAAGTGATGCTTGGCTCTAGGGGTGAAATGAAAGAACAAAACTACAGGACTCTCTCTAGCCAAGTGAAGTTCTGACAAGGTCATAACAAAAGCATAATAATATCCTTCTGGGTTTCTAGTTATTGTTTCAGTGTGTGCTCTGACCAGTGAAAGCATTGCTAATTTTGTTTTGCACAGCTGTCCTCCGTGTCATGAGTTTGTATTTTTGTATTGTTGGCTCTTGTTGTCTTCCAGATATGCCTGTTTTCTGTATCTTCTGCAGTAATAAGTCGCTTTGAGCCTGTTAAAATGATTGTCTCATAATTTCAGCTGAAAGTGACAACAGAATATTTTTCTGCAATTTAATAGCTGGATATAACTCTGAAAGGTTATACCACGTATCTGCTAAATATCTCCACTCTGCAATGCAGGCAGGCAAATGCATCTGATTTTTACACAGTAGTTTATAATCAAGCGCTGTCAAAGCAAGGGTGAGTGGTGTGAAGACTCAAGAGGTGATGCTTTTTCCTGTGCAAACACTGGACCTTTGCACAGCATATTAATGGGGTAGGAAGCTGCAGAAGGAAAACCGTATGACAGATGCTTTCGAGCTGCTTCCTGAGACCTGCAACTTGGGAGACTGCCAGCCAGAAGGGTACAAGCTGACACACTGCTCCTGTCACCCACGCGTGTGCCCCCTGCCCACCCCCCTTCCGAACACCCCCCCAAACAAAGGCTCATAGGTATTAAATGTAAC
>JANZLQ010000002.1:14009180-14060326 GCA_026212715.1 Elanus axillaris
TTTTGCCCATGATGGTAATTGCTGAGTGATCTCTCCTGTCCTTATCTCGACCCACCAGCCCTTTGTTATATTTTCTCCCCCCTGTCCAGCCGAGGAGGGCAGAGACAGAACGGCTTTGGTGGGCACCTGGCGTCCAGCCAGGGTCAACCCATCACACAGGTCTTCTGAGTTATGCTTTGAAGATGTGTTCTAGCACCAAGGAGAGTTAAAAACTCTAGGACTGTGTTGTGATATTATATTCCCATCTAAATCACCTTTTTTCCCCAGTCTGAGAGAGTATCGTAGTTCTAGTCTCTTCCAGGGTTGGTGACATTTTTTGTCTATAATCACCTTTTTTTTCTAGAATTTTCTTCTCCCTAGTGCTCTTTTGGGATTAGAAGCAGAACTGAACACAGTTTAAAAGAAGCAAAACAAAACTTGGATACCACCATAGGTTTGTAGTGGCAGACACATGAAGGTGTTTTATATTTCATTTTCTGCTCTATGGAGGATTGCTCCTCTGTTTGATTCATTTTTCCTTTGTTGATGAACACCAAGCTGACACTTCCACAGGACCATCCACAGATTTCTTTTCTGAGTGGCAATAGCTGATCTAATCACTGTGTGTCATGGTTGGATTGATTTCCCCATCGTTCCTGTGGAGCATGACTTTGAAGTTACTGATGTTGAATTCCATCAGATAAGGGCTCCTGGTCTCTGCAAGAACCTTTGAGGACTGGCCAAGGGAACTTAGAAGTCACCAGTCAGGGAACAGTGTTATCTTGTATTTTGAGTTGTTGGCGTTTGCTTTATTGCTTTCATCTCTTCACACCTCTGGGTTATTAAAGGTTTGTCCAAAAAGAAAGAGTTGGGAGTAGACTAGATTAAACAGAGTGCTAGCTGTTCACTCCTTGGGGCTTATAGATACTACTGTATTGGTGAAAAATGAGAAATTTAACTCCTAAGCCCAGAGGGGGTCTGAGGCTAATATCGGTCTAGGCAGCATTCCACCCTAGCATGGCTACATGGTATAGCAGTCAGGGGAGAGCAAATGGCCATCCAGCTTGGAAAGAAGATGGACCAAATGCAAATGCAAGTCTCTTGGCACCAACCCTCTTAGAAATGCCTGGAATGCTCTACACAAGTAAAGAAGTTTTAAATAATTAAATAAGTCTAATGACCTCATTAGGCCTCACTGAAAAGGTAAGACAAAACAGCAAGAAGCTAAATATTGCAGTTACTGCTAATATATTTTTTTAAAGTTCTTAATTTTGTTGTGCTTTCTCATTGTGCGTGACACCTAGCTAACCCAGTGCCGCAGGCTAATATTTTCATTAATATTCCCATTTATCTTCAGAAAAAATTAGTTACATCTGAAAAAGCATGTGCACAGGATACATATAAACTGTGTCCTGGTGTTAGCAATTCTGTTGTTCATGCTTGTTAACTTTACTGTAGCCTTAGGACTCCCATGCTGACTCTGTTAAGCACGAAGTGCTGTAACTCACAGAGTACTGTCGATGTGTTAGGCCTTTAAACTTATCTTTACAAATATTTCTACTAGTTTTACTGTGTTCTTTACCTTGCAGCAGTTCTAGGTGTTCAAATTATACAACCAACACTCCTTTGCTGGTGTGTTTCCTCCTTTTCCCACTCCTGCTCTTAAATATTAATAAAGCAACAGGAAACAGCTCAAAAAGAAGAGGTCTTATAAGCGGACACTGAAGTTGGTCATGCCCATGTAAGTGTTTCAGGAGTTCTGTCTAGGATGGGGGAGGAGGAGGGACAAGTACAAGAAACAGGACAAAATACCTTATGGTAGAAGTGCGTAGCAGGTCCAGGAGAAGAAACTAAGATCTGCAAACAGCTTCATCCCAGCAGTGCTGGTCTCTCATTGGCAAAAATCCAAACTCGACCTTTGCTAAACGTCGTTAGAAAACTTGTGTTGATTCTAAAATGAAAGTGCATCAGTAATAGCAGTTTAACTGGTGTTCATTGGGGCCAACCGTAAGGTGGGAGAGTTCCAGCACACTTCACGTTCCTTCTGTGCCGAGTCACGGGAACTGTGGATCACAGAGCTCGTGTAGAAGCAGCTTGCTAGAGTTACGATAGCTCAACTCTTGTAGATATCTCCAACGTGTTACTGCCTGAAGACACTGCTGCTGTTTGCTCAGCCATCTGTTCTGCGTCACCTAAGGCAGCGTTGGGATCTGCAGGGTCAGGAAAGAGGGTAAGGACGGAGCATAGATGGGCAGGAGGTGAAAGACATCACGGTGGGCTGGGAGTATAGGGCTGTCCGGTATTAGGACCGGAGGAAAGGGATATGATGTGGAGGTCCTGACTGGGGATGGCAAGATGTGCCATCAGGGGAAGGAAGAGGCTGGAGCTCAAGCTTGAGGATGAGGTTTGGGTAGACGGACCCAGAGTTAAATAGAAGTAGCAGAGTAACAGGAGACGCTCCTGCTTCTCAGCACTACTTGAGGCCTTTAATCTAAGCCTGGTCCTGTTTCTACATATCTCATCCTTATCTGTAAACAACAGAAATGAAAATCAGTGCAACCGCTCTGCTTTATTTGCAACTGTTTGTATACTCATCAGAAAGTTTCAGGGAGTCTTCTATTGCATATTACTATAAATTAGACTTAAATCTGCTGGGCCTGTGTCATACTGCACCCTCCAGAAGCAGACGTCAGTATGTCTTGGTGAACAGATTTCATGTTACCGTGTGAGTATGCAGTTTTGGTAGCAGGACACACGGCAGGATATTCAGAAATGGCTAGTCACGTGGAAACCTTCGTTGCTCGAGTCTTCAATTCTGGCTTGGTTAACAGTTGTGATTTGAAGAATTAATAAAATAGTGATTAAAAAATATCATTGCTTTAAAAGTGCTCGGTAAGCCACCTTTGGAGGGACACGCTGGCTGAGCCTTGTGTCATCAGCTGCTTTTTGAAAGCCCTGGTTCCTAGTTTCTAAACTGACAGGATACTGAATAAGTGAAATGCCTGACTAAAAGGAAAATGTCTATCGGAGAAATATTGCAGCTTCCCCCTGTAGGAGGATGTTTGAAATGTGAAACTTCTTCAAACATTCTGTGTGAAAGCTGCTTAAAGAAAAAAAAAAGTTGAGGTAATATTGCTGTCTATCTTGAACATATTCCAACATTTCAGCTCTTGGCATGATGTTTGTGCGTGAGATCCTGCAGTATCTCGGAGGACAACGGTGGAAGGTTGAATGCATGTCCATTTATCTGCATCTAAGGATTTAGTCACAGGCAACAGACAGTTATGTAAAATATATCCTAGGGAAAGGTATTATGGTGTAACTCTTCTCATAATGAAATTCTTTAAATAAAAATTTAAAATGCTTAGTTGAATCTTGTTGGTGATAGCGAGCTCTTCACCCCTCTCGGTGAACTCCAGCATCCTTTAATCTTTTGCATTTGCTGCAATTGCACCTACTTCAAAGCATTGCTGCAGGCATTGGAAAGGATCCTGGCACTTGGTGGGAATAGGGCGGGGATGTGAAATTCTGTCATCACTTGGAAACTGCAGCTATTTCTGAAGTGCCAGTGTGATCTATCTTTACAAAAGGGCAATAGCATTATGCAACTAATTTGAGAATGTAGGGAAATGTGTCTGTATTGGCTGCAGCTTTGAAAATTTTTTTTTTTTTAAAAAGCCCCAACTCTATACTGAGAAGCACTTGACAAATCTAAGGAGAGAGCTGAATATAGCATGGTAATGATAGCTGGACATCTGTACGAATAAACGCCATTCTGTCTTGTGGTTTTGAAACCAGCTGTAGGAAGATGAACCCTAGGCACAATCCAGCCCTTGATATGTGGGATCTGGTGGCGCTGGAATGCAGCGGAGGGTCTTGGGGAAGATCTGGAGAAGAGGGAGGGAAAGTGTCAATTTGAAGAGGCAGGGCTGTGTTAGTTTTAATGAAGAAGGCAGTCTGAATTTTTAGCTGTTATTACTTGCCTGTCAACTGGTCTTTTAAGAAATAAAATCTACTCCAGGTTGCGTTGAGTTTTAGGTGAGCTGACTTGGTGTGATGGGCGCTAAGGGTGGGGATGTCTTACAAGAAGCCGGTCCTGTGCCACTGATAACAGCAGGAGCGGTGCGTCAAACCTCCTGCCGACTGCCGTGGGGATGACCAACTTGTAGTGAAAACATTTGTCCTCCTTCGGGACGGATATGTTTGTATGAATACACACAAAAATACACAGAAGCATGTCGTTCGCAGTCACCTTGGTTTCATATGGGCTCGTATTTGGAAAAAAAATTCAGTCATAGAAGTCTCGATCATTAATGGCATCTGCTTACGCTGAGTTGTGCTTTAGCATATACAGCTGCTGCTTTGACTTTCAAAGCTACAAGGTACTGCTTTTCATTGAAGGAATTTAATTGTGGAAGAAGCTGTAAGGTTTTTATGGTACTTGGATCGTGTTTTATTTTAAAGGCCATATTAAGAGCATTCTACAATTAAGTTTCAAAAGAATTAGGCACTATAATGTGTTTCAAGCTGCCACTGTTGTAAAGAACTACAATTCTTTAAGTATAAAAAGTGACTAAACTGCTCCTAAAAGTGAAATCTGAGCGCACTATAGTTTTTTTGTTGTGCAGTGCGCTTAAGTTATGAATTCACATAGTGCTAGGAACAGAAGGCAACTTCCAAGGTGCTTCCAAGGTTGGAGAAATTTTTTTTTTTAATAGTCAATGACTTTTCAAATAACCTGTACCAGTAATATCTCAGTAAAAGCTGAATCAGTTGGAAGGGTGTCTTTTGTGGGTAAGATACATTTTAAAATAATGCTTAGACTTCTAAGTTTTGCTGTATTGCTGCAGTAATTTTGTTAACTCTTAATACGAGTGCTACACGTCCATGCTCCCAATTAACACACACCCTAATGTCAGGGGAAAAAGAGCTATTTCCAAGTTTGAGCTTGGAGAAATACAGGTCATAGTGTCCAGAATCTGGTTTTCTTTTTTTTTTTAATTAGAATAGCTCATTCTATGATTGCAAAAATAACCTATAAATAGAAAAATAATTTTCTCTAGAAGCTTACCTCCAACTTTTAATTGCTGTTGGAAAGGAAGGAACTAGACTGCACTTTGATCTGTACTTAACAAACTTGATCTTGGTTTACACTTCCTTCTGTTATGAAAGATCAAAGGACACTTAAAGCTGAGACCTTCTTGGATTTTGCATGTTTAAGGTGATGTTATTTTGGTTTTGGTGTTGGAGACAGTGCTGTTCCCTCAAGGCGATGAGCTCAGAAGAGGTAGCTGTTAGGGAGCCTTTGTGATCACCACTCTGTGTCAATGTTGTAGATGCCCAAACAGAATATCATCTGTTCGTACCCTACGACTTCTCTTAGCCCAGTTAGTTGGCAAAGAACAAATCAACCAGAGAAACAACCTGGCAAAAACCCCCAATTTACATATTACCTGGTGCTTTATAAAGGTACATAATCTTTCTTTACAGAGATTGTAAAATCCATAGCCAATCTATAGTAATCTCAGTCAAAAATTAGCACATCCTGTACCTCAAAAAATTATGACATGGCATTGCCAATGCTGACATGAATTAATTTATGTGTCTCACTAGACATGACATCACTCACAAGGAACATGTGTTTCTTCAAATTAATCTTGAATAGGACGCAACCTTTTACCTGCTCAGGCAAGAGCAGATTAAGAATTATTGTACATCTGTACAATAAGATATCAGGCTGTCATATTAATTCCAACTTTCTAGCTTTCTGCATAGCTGTATTTAGCAAGTATTGTGATTGCAATATTAGTGTTTTTAATTGCATAATATGATGTTTTTAATCAGTGTATTTTATTCCACATTCTGCTATGTAACCATATGCAACATCACCGTTTTTTTGTTGCATGATTGTATGAATTGTCTATAGAATCCACCACTTAATTCCACAACAGTAAGGATATGGGGGAAATTGCATATAAAAATTAAATTGAACTCCTAGATGATATACATACCACCCTCTAGTTTTTAACCTTACTTTATATGCACATCATCTACAATTATTTTAGACCTGCACATCCATCATTAGGATTAGGAATTGTGGACCCTGTGGCTGAAAAACAGGACTGGAACTTGGGTTTTGCCAATTCCAGCCTAATGGGTGGTTTTGAAGCAGAATTGTTCTGGGGAGGGGCTGATAATATAAAAAATATGTATCTGCTAGGTTTGGTTTTGCTGTAAATCTGTAGTAGGAACAAAACACAGAGATAAGAGTCTCCTGCAGGACCACTGGGAGCCAAATTTTCCATCTCTATGACTGTCTTAGCATTAAAAACGAATACTGTCTTCTGAATGTCTGGTATTCCTAATTATTGTTGTAGCTAATTTGTCCTGTCTTCATATTATTTTATGACTTTCTATCTGATAAAGTTGTATTTTTGACTGTTGAAAATAGTGATGTGTAGCTTTTTTATAATTCACTTTTTTAATGGTGGTGTTTGCAGACTTACCAGGTGATTAGTGCAAGAAAAGCAGTTGGTTTTCAGCTGTTTTCCTACAGTTGAGTGCTGTCTCTCCTCTCTTAGTACTTTATGACCTCAGAAGATTATTATTATTTTTTTTCTCTGAGAAGGTCTGGAAGGCAAAGATTAAATTTCACTAAGGTCTAATCAGATTTTCATAAATTTGAGCCAGAAAATGAGGTTGCTTTCTTGTCTCCATTTTTGACAGGTTTGCACTTTTTTTTTTTAAATTGCCTCTCAGACTTCCCTGCTCTGGTGATCATACACTAGTAATCACAACATTCGGTCTCCTTTTCAGGAGAAGAAAGCCGTACAGAGCGGGCTGCTAAGGAGCTCATTGAAATGGCAGAGTTTTTGCTCCTGTTCTCCTGAAATTTTTGTGACGCGTTTCCACGTCTGAATTCGAAGAGCAGGGCATGTGAGTTCTTGCCTGCTACGGCTGACTTTCCTAGTATAGCTATGGTGATGGCCCTTAAACATCTCTAAAGAAAACCAGTACTGGAGCAGAAAGGGAAAGCTAACAGAAGATCTAGTCTTGTTCATAGACTGACCGTAGGCAGGTTCACTGCTGTCGGATTTTTCCAGATCGTTGTAGCACGCAGTGCGGTTCAGCCTCTCTTCCTTCAGCGCTGGAAGTGGTGTAAGGGCAGTGCTTTTGAAGAGCTCAACGGGTGACCCAAGGTGCCGCTCTTTCGCAGCACCAGTCCGGTAACTTGCTGTTCTGCAGTAGGCGGTTACCTGACTGCGTAGACCGCTAATTTGGTGATTGTCCATTAGAAATGCTCTACGTTTTTCCATTTTCTTGAGTCCTACTCTTTGCAACTGAGCCATAAGTGCGAGGTGCTGGCTTCACTTGGGTTCCCGGCACAAGTGCTACTTCCTTTCAGGAGAGCTGATTTTGGTTCTCTCCTAATACTTCTCTGCTTTTCCATTTGTTTTTCTTATTTTTTCCCCTTTCTGTTAAAGGATTATCTCTAACGTGGGCAGACAAGAAAAGGGGTGGTGGTCTGTATTTTCTCAGGGCACCTACTGGGTGCAACAATGATTAATAAAATGGTTAAAATACGTGATAAATAACCTCTTGGATTGTAGTTGCTGACTCCTTTGACAAGCTGTTTGTCTGCATAGGATTTTGGGTGGATGGATAACATGGATATGCAACGATAACAAAGCTGGGGGGGGTGGGGGGGGAGAATTTAAAGATAGAAGAACATGTTTTGTTTTTTCAAAGATTATTCTTGCCCTGCTACTTCATGGAAAAGCAAATCAATTGAGTAACACTGTCACTAAGTCTACAAACAGGCTGCTAAAGACGTAATCATAAAGAGGAGAAATTCAAAGATGTATCTTGTAATGCTGGGGCCAAAAGCCCACCTGTATGCTATTTACTAGTGTTCAGTACTGAATTATTTGCCCCCTTTGAGGTACGAGGGCCAAACTTTGTTTACAGATTGCGCCCATTAAAAACCAAGAGATATTAGTGTTCCAGAGACGAATCCTCACATCTGTACCGGTGGGATGACAAGCGTGTCACCCGGAGGGTTGCTTGTGATGGCTATGCTCTCCAGGAGAGCTCAGCATGACGTACCACAGCAGGGTAAGGCAGAAAAGCCGCTGCGATACGATATTCTGTGTGCTGTGAACATCCACTCTGCTCTTTCAGCTGAGCGCATCTGTGCGCGCAGCACGTGCTATTAACTGACCTGCACCTCGATGACGGTCTCCATCCCTATTCTTCAAATACTGTAGAATTAAAATTACGAACAAACCAGCCTGGTAAACTTGGCAGACTCTGACTTTATTCGCGAAGGCAGATCTAATGTTCCTTGACAAATTGTTCTGGAGAAAGTGTCTTGTAAAATAGAGTATCTGCTGGTTTCTTAATACCACACTATATTCCTGTTAGGACACAGTGTTAATGATTCAATAGAAGATACAATGCCTGGTGCAGAACGAATCTGAAGTAATTTAGCATGCTTGACTGTGAACTGAGCTAACTACCCTGCGAGTGCCCCGGCTGCCATCTGTCCGTCCCCTTGACAGCCCCGCTGGGTGCGAGGGGGAATCGTGAGAGCTGGCAGCGGTCCAGCGTGCCGCAGGTCTGCTCTTTCGGTAACAGATGTTGTGCCACATGCCCAAAGCTGCTGCCTGTAAGCTGCTGTGTGCTCAAATTTTTAATTTTGGGGGTGCCTGACTGTCTTTGACAAAAAAATTTGCATTTATCTTAGCAGCCCGTTACGGGGTGCCTTTGTTATAATGATAATCTGCTTAAAGAGCCAGAGCCAAAACCTCTGGGCCTCTGCCACAGGCTGGCTGATGACTTCAGCTGACGTTGGATTGGACCCTGCCTTGCTAATTGTTCATATTTCTCACCTGTTCCATTTAATGCTGTGTATTTTCAAGTACAGCATTCATAAAACTCTTAGGATGCGATTCGGGAGGCCTCAGGTTTGCACTGTGCTTTTATGGAATTCAGTGGTCCCTGCTTCTCTGGGATGCTCTGGAAGTGTTTACCTACAACAGACACCCTGCCTTTTGTGCACAGACAAACTAGAAATTACACTGAATTCTTCCTCCTCTGTTATCTTCTGTACACAACATAATTCCACCGTAAACCAGTTGATCCGAAATTAATGTAAATCAACCAAGGTGAGGTGAAGCTTTAGAAAATGCTGTGTTTTTCAATTCCGTGATTAAAATGTCTTGCTCCTCCTGTGAAGCTTGGTTGTCGTCAGCAGAGTAGCAGGAGGGAATAATCATCTTCCTGCGGCAATCCCTGCTGCTGCTGATAGGGAAGATTTCTTCTTCTTTCCTTCCTTGCTTTTCATTAACAAAAAGCAAAAGGAAAAAAATATAGGTCAATTGGGCAACGCAAAGTGCAACCTGATGTTACCGCTGTACACTTTCTACATGTCACCCATTTCAAGAGGTTTGCTATATGAAACCGATAACATGGTTATTTACCCACAGGATCTTTCTTCCATCCTAGTTTGTATTTCCACTCGATCACTTTGTAGTGGACTGCCTATATGATTTCTTGGAGGATGAAAAATAGTTGCGTCCGTTCAGCTGTAAAAGCCCATTGATTTGCTGCTGACTGTGTTTGTAAATAAAATACAGTACAAGAGGTGACCTATTTAATGTTAGGCATGGGAAACTTTGCGATCGCAATAATTCATTTATCACCTTTCAATGGAAAGCTTGTGGGTTGTTGCTTCAGCATGTGGCTTAACTTGCCTTCGTACATTATCCGAGCTTCTTTGATCTTAAAATATTTGGTTCGGAGTCTCTGCTTTCTAAAATATTAATTGAAGGTGTACAAAACAAAAATGTGATGACAAGACTGAGTCGTCTTGGTTAGTGTCTATTGTTCAGACTGTTTAATTCCATTTGCCTGTCAAGGAAACGCATCCCATGCGCAGGGACCACTGCTGGAGTGCTGCAGAAGTGATATATTTAGAATATCCTGAATTTGGGGAAAGGCCTTCGTAATATCACTAACTAGAATACTGACTAGGTAGTTAATCATAATCTAGGATCTCAGGCTGAGAAATGCTACTATTTCACACTGTGTATGCAGACATCTGTTACTCAGCAACAAATGTCACTCTCTTTCCAGATGAGTTATTAGCAAATGTTAAAAAGACAGGTATACAGTAAAAGTTTAATGCCTATGAAATGATCTGGAAGGCTGAAAATGCCTTAGCACATGGAATATAATTCAGAGTAAAGAGAGATGAGCATTCCAGAGTATTTCTGATGATTTTTTTTTAAAGACTGCTGCCATATAAAAATGAAACAAAGAATTCAATTTACTTTTCCAACAATGCATGCTCTACAAATGTACATGCTATGGTTTATGGAGGCATTTAGCTGAACGAGGTAACAAATGTTTTCTGCTGTGAAGTAATATAAGAGGCAATGTATTTGTCTACAGTTGAAAATATGTAGTTGCTTTCCTAAAGATTGGAAGTATTCTTACTAAAGCAGAACAAGAAACTGTTACAATATCAAGATGCCAGTAGCGAGTGGACAGAAAAGCTTAAGTCAGGTGAAGCTTTGGCATTTATCTATCTTTTCTGATAAAATCCCACACCTTTCTGTAACTACTAGCATAAGAACAGAGTTAGAACAAGCTACAGCTATCACAAGCATTTTATTTTCCATACCGTACATAGTTTAAGTTACATAAGAGCAGGTGTCTGCAGTATTTCTCTAAGATATAGGCAGAAAATTCTATGGTAGTTGCATCAGGGCAGTTTCGCTGGTTCTTACCTGTTTAATCCGGAGGCAGATGTTGACAGTTCTGGTGCGTAACTGCTTGTGCCAGTGCTCCAGGATGCAGCACAGCGCTCTGCGTGCTGGGTACCCATTGGTACAGATACGGAACCAGGTCTGATGAACTGTGGTCCACATAGTTTGGAAGTGGCAATAAAAACAAAGAGCTTGAAAGCTCATATAAATAAGGCGATGTAGAAGCCTTACTTTTTTCATCTCCTTTCTATCCTTCTAAAGTCAGGCACTCTCCCTCTCCCTCGCCTTTTCTCCATTGCTTAGCAACACTCATGGGTGAACTTACTTAAAGCAGAGCTTTGTTCCCAGATGTGATTGCAGGAATATTTGCAGGCTCAACATTTCTGAAATGTGAAAATCAACCCCCTTCCTCCCCACCACCATTAGCCTACTCCATTAAATAGTCTCTCTTCTCTCCTTCTGCACCCCAGGCACGTTTCAATTTTTGTCTCTACTGTTTTGATCTAACCAAGAGCGATGTGGAAGGAATGGGGAGGTTCAAATAAAGCTTTAATTATGGAGGGTGCTCATACGATATGTGCAACAAAGCTGCGTGTTAGGCACAGTATTGGAGTATAAATGCAGAATGGGTCAAGGAAAGAACTGTTACTTCTCTCCGCTCAATTTGATTTTTGAAACTGAGATGGAATAAATGGTATTTTTCATGCCAACAGTTATATGCTGAATTGGTATGACCACCAACTGCATATTACAATATAGCCTTGAATAATCATTTTAAGTAGGGAGATACTACAGTAACTAATTGCTCTCTATGTAGTTTCTCTAGTTTCAGCGACATGGTGACGTATCAGCACTTCCTATAAATGTTCAGCTTGCCAGGCTAGTCTGTATCTGTATTCTGTCCTATTTCTGGGAGGTGATCTGGTTTATCCATTCTGTTTCCTCTTCCCTCCCCTGGCTGTTTTTCTGCAGTTCACAAAACTTTCAGTTCTGGGTGGATTTTGTGTGTCTTTTCTTCTGCAAGCCAGGAGATGTTACTGTCAGTCTCTTTGATCCTGGAGACAAGCTAGATCACTCACAAAGGAGACTCTGTTGAAATGCAAACATTTCTATTGAAGTCTCAATTGGTGTGCAGAACAGTATGCTTATATGAAAGACCTATGTGAAAGCTGGTGGTAAATCTTTAAGAGTTGTACTGCTCCAATAGAGCCAAAACCATGTTGCTGACGTTCCATTGAAAACTCCCTGTGTTTTGAAATGGAAGACCTGCCAGTCACGGCAAAACCTTGGAGCTTTTGCCAGGCAGAAGGATCTAATGTAAAGGCTTTTATATTTAGGCATCTATTGTGGATTTTGCGGTGGATATTCAGGTGAACTACCTGCCTTGTGCAATCGGTAATTTTGGGGGGGTTTGTTGCTCAGAAGGGATGAGGTACTGCACCCTTCTGCTCCCTCCGCTCTAAGACAAGGAATAAAATGAGGTACCTTAAGAAAAGGCAGAGCATATAAAATGCAATAGTAAATCTCTAGCAAGTTTTGTAGGATAGTCATAAAGTGGATTCTGGGAAAAGGGTGCAGAATGTTTCTGTGGTGACTCGGAGGATTGTAATTTATCTGAACGTAAAAGATACTCGCCTCAGTTTGTCTGCATAGAAACCAAATGAAATTCTGAGTTATTGTGCATTCTCTCAGTAGGTCTTGCATCATGGAGCTTTGCTGTAGCGTACTGTCCTTTGAACAGGAGGCTGAATTAGTGAAGACCTGTGTATCCCTATGTGAAGTTATTTATAAAATAGAGGAATGCCTGGAAGTTTTTACGACAGGACTGAAGAACTTTGTGATTGCTTATTCCGTCTCCTGTGTGCTCTCTAGGGTGTTCCTACTGCTGCACCTTATTTCTCCACTGAAAGTGTGCTATTCCCTTCATAATCTTTCATTGTGGCCGCGCAGTTTCTTTACTTAAGTGTTTGTTATTATAAGAAAACAGCAAACAAAAAGACTTAAAAAAACCTCACGGGACTGCGAAGTTAAGTTTATTCTTTTGTCTCAGAAAAGCAAGTCTATTCTGTATCGTTGATAAGATGTCAAATTGTTACAAATAAATTTTTTTATTCATACGCTAATTGTTTAAATGTATACCTGGGATTTGTTTCTTGACTGTGTGAGGTTCCTCGGGAGTGTTTTCCCTGTTACCGCAGGCAGTGGATCAGACATTGGCTAGGTGCTATACGTGCACAAGTAGCGTGCTTGGTACTCTAACGCTTTCCGTCTCCTTCCCCACCATCGCTTCCATCCCTTAGCTTTTCTGTTGCCGACGGAGAACATTACTTCTCTTAGGGCACCTCTCTCTGTGCTGCATCCCTTAGGGTAAGGCAAGGTAACTCCTTCAAAGCCCCGTACCTTGAAGGATTTGTTTTCAAGCAGTGCAATAATTTGCAGAGAATTTGAAGAGTGTAGTGATCTTCTAACTCTCCAACATCCTATGGTATTCCTCTATTTCTTTACTTAATCCATGATCCGTAGTAAAACTAAGTTTAAGAGTCGAAGCTAGAAATGGTGTCTTGGTGGAAACTTTCTCTGGCTTTACTTTGCAGGCTAATTTCTTGGAGGAATATTTGATGAATGTGATGATTACTAGTGCAAAATGTTTGTGAGTTCCTCAGAACAGTGCAGAAAGGCGCATAGTCTCTGGCAGTCCATGTACTACACTTGCGTATTGAGACGTTTTGTTGTGCTACAGAACTGAGTGATGTTTGCCTGTCCTTGCTGCTGTTATCTTGGAGTACGTAGTTAGAAGTCATATGGAAGCTAAAGATGATAGTCTCCAACTCTGAAGAAAAAACATGCATTTATTTATTTTCTATACAGTGTAATTCTACCACATTTCCCTGTCTCCGAATGTGCAGTCAGGCAGCAGAATGTCTGAAGCTTTTTCTCTTCGCGTCCCTTTCAGTGAGAGCTGCTTTTTCAAGAGTTAATGGAAGACTGGAGACACTACTTGCTGCAGCATACCGTTGTCTGAATTTCATCTGAGCGGCAATGAATAAGTAAAAGGGTTGCTCTGGGTTGCTCTCCCACTCTTTCAGTAGAAGTGGTTTTCAACGGGAGGTGTTAAACAGTCTTTGGACCACAGTGTCCCCTGATCTACCTGAACAGCTTTTGGAGTTACAACATTTGTATGTGAAATCTCATAAAGCCAAAGGGAGTTGTTAATTGCTTGGTGAAAGTGAAAAGCGCTATTACTGTCAGGGATTTTTTTTTTAAAAAATTTTTATAGGTACTGTTTTATTTTTTAGCCAGAATGCATTAGGAATTGTCCTGTTGGGCTGATCTAAATGAACAGTTTTTGCAAATATCTATCCAACAATCATCACATTCTTGGAAGTGGATAAAGGTTTTTTTGTGTAATACAGCAGTTTGGCTAAATATTCAATCGCAAAATGGACTGCAGCTCAGCCTGACTGTCTTTCTCACCCCTTCAACCTACCTGAACTATTGATGAGTGTGAAATCTGGTTTTGCAGGAGGCCATGCAAGTATGGAACTGGTTCTCCGCTATAACAGCTCAGTGTAACGCCAGAAGCTCACGAGATGCCTTACACCGTTAGGCAGGATTAGGCACAGTGGTGGTGGTGATGAGGCTGAAGATAACACAGGTATCTTGTGCTTTTCATGATCAAAGCGCTTTAAAGACAGTATCTAATTCATCTGTACCACAGCCAGATTAAATATTCCAAGTGATTCTCTCGCTCAGTTGCCATCACTATCAGCATTTTTCAGGTGATGGGGTATTCTGCCTTTGCTCTTTAAATTACTGCTGCGCTCCATTGAAATCTTGCTGACCTTGCCATTCTGGCAGAAACTATGAAAAATGCTGCTTTTATTTGGAACAAAACTAAATGCTTGACTTGGAGCGTGCGTACAAAAAGGTGTGGAAAACCAGGGCTGGCAAAGGAGAGAACCTTGAGTCCTGTTGCCTGAGTGCCCTGAAGGACTGCATTGGAGTATCACTTCTGTTCTTGGCCCTAAGGGCCAGGATTAAGCAGATTATAGTTGCTAGCCAAGGCTGCACGGTTCTTTGGGGCAGGATCCCAAATGCCTAGGCTGTAAACCATGCTTGTTATACCAGGTGTTTTCAAAACCTCCTCTTTCAATCTAAGAATGCTGTTGCTGCTGGCAGCATTTGAGACAGGCCCCCCCCCCCCTTCCCTTGTGCGGTGGGTTATTTTTTGGTTTGGTTTTGGTTTTTGTTGGTTGGTTGGGTTTGGGTTTTTTTTTTGGTTGTGTTTGGGTTTTTTTTTTTTTTGTTGTTGGGTTTGGGGGGCTTGGTTTCATTTTGTTTTTTTTTTTTTATTTATTTTTTTTTATGCAAAACTATTCTGTGAATTTGCAGATTGGTTGGGAAAAATCCAAGACATGGGTTTGGCTTATGTTGTCCTCCAGAGAAGGCACTACGCATCTGGAACTTTTTTGATGCTGAGTTCTAACACGTGGTACCATCATGTTAACTTTTCAAGCACACTGCCACACTCTCACCCTTGTGACTCGGTATTTTTCATATCTTGTCTTTATCTCTGTTGTTGGACCTTATGGGAGAAAATGTGCAATGTTTGTGTGCAGCTGAGGGCAGAGGAGGGACTTGGGCTGAGCACAGACTCAAGTGTTGTTGGGATATAAATGGTGTGCGGTAACTGTGCAAAGCAGACTTGCTGTTGCAGACATCAGCCCTTGTGCTGCATACACGAATGTCTCCCATACGACCTATAAAGGTGAAATACGTTACCTTGTTTTTGCAGGCAGTTATAGACAAAAGGTAGGCAATGACACTGATCTCTTCTCATTCCTGCGTTTTAAAATTGAAGAACCAGTAAGCGTGACGCGAAATCCTTCAGTAAGTTGCTTCTGTTATTAACTGCGGGTGTAGTCTTTCAAAACTGTTGAACCCTTTTATAATGGAGCCTTTGCATGGTGATTAAATAACCCTTCCAGGTGACTGTGTCATCTCCTATTCTCATCACCCCCCTTCTGCGCCGAGCCCCGGGCAGCCTGACACCCCGGAGCCGCGCTGGAGCCCTCCTGGGGCTGGGTCAGCGCGTGCCCCGTCCCAGGAATGGGCTGAGGAGGTGGGACACCCTGGGCCAGCTCTTAAGAATTGGGGCTTGATGGGGTGATCTTGTTCTGTTGCCATAGACGCTTTTGTCAGGCTTCAGTGGGAGCAGGAGTGAACCTTGAGCAGGTAAGGTTTTTTTTCCCCGAACATGGCGGCTTTAATAAGGACATATTGTCTCATCAATTTTTAAGCTAAAGTCCCTATAGAAATCAAAGAAGAATTCTGCTGAAAAATCAGCTGTACAGTATGACCCAGAGTTACTGCATGTATTACAAGATTGAACTGCTTGCTTTGTAATTTGGCCTTTTCCCCATCTCCCTCTTCCCCCTTATTTATTTTTTTTCTTCCATGTAAAATAAAGCATGTGCAATCTCTTTGGAGCATGCATTTAGGCATACCATCTGATGGCTGAAACTGCTTCATTTCCTTTGGCTGTGGAGGATCAGTTAGCTCTATGTGAAGCTTTACCTCCTGCAGACACCAGAATAGTATGTGAAATATTTACCATTTTAATTGTGTGAGGCTTCATTGAAAACCTTATTTTCCTTGCTATGTGTCATTTAGAGAGGCAGTGCTGAACTATTGCTGAAAATGGGAGCCCTGACAGACAGGGAGTATGGCACTTGTTTAACAAAGAGCAGCATGCGGGCTCCACATAGCATAATGCTTAAGGCTATATAATTCCATTTTCTTCTGTAGATTTTGTTTCATTGCTTTAGTGTCTGCAACACACAAGCTTTTAGTATTCAAGGGAAAAAATTCAAAGCCTGCCTAATGCAATGCCACGTGCAGAATAATTTAGGTTTTGCATAATAGATGTCTGCTTTTTTAACCTAAATGTGATATGTAAAGAGTACAGAACTCTTAAAACAAACAAAAAAACCCCACCACAAAACAAAACACCAAGAAAACCAAAACCACCCCCCAACAAAACAACAAACAAAAACCAAACCATGGAACAAAACCCCTTTGCTTTTCACATTTCATGTTATCACTGTTCATATAAGGAAACATGTATGAAGTATTCCTGTTGTTTTAATTTCTGATCCACAGGAAAATTACTTTTCCACACAGAACCTACTGATTGTTCAATAGATGATGCTTGTCATGACACAGTGAAAGAAATGCATCCTCCAGGCAAAATCATAATTTTTTTTTGTTTAATCATCATATTGAGAAAATTTGACTTTCATGTGGGTGAAAAACAGCTCTTCATGGCAAATTTATTTCTTATACTCCTCCCTTGCCTTTAGTTGCGGAAAAAAAAATTCTGATAGTAAGAGAAGATATTTGTGTGAACTAAATTTTTCATTGCTTCAGCTAATAGCTCATACCAGTTGTCTCGAGAGCATTCACCCATATGAAAAGCTACAATAGCTTAATTATCCAAAAATGTGGATTCACGAGGGTTTTTGCCTTGTAATTTATTTCCTCCAAGCCCCCAATCCTGTGATGAGTCCCTCAATCTGTAGTTGGATTTTCATTCTTTGTAGGGACTATAGCATGCTACGGTATGTGTTTTAAGTAAATAAACTTGATTATGTTGAGCATGAATTAACACATGGCTCCTGTAGCCCCAATCCAAAATGTTTCTGTAACTTTGCTTTTTTCTGGGACTTACATTGCAATTCCCAACTTGAGCAGTGACTACAAGCAGAAATACCAAAATCCTAGAAGAATAATATTCCTAGTATTTCTCACCTGGATGTAAAGCTAAGAGTGGGGTTGAGAGACTTTGACAGATGCTATTTCTATGTTCATCTCAGTTTTTCATATTCATGTAGCTCTGTATAACATTAAAAAATAAGGTGCTTTGTGAATCAAATCTGAAGGCTCTTCTGAGATTCAGCCATCATCACTAATTCTTTCTCCCGCTTTGACATGCTTATAATTCATTTTGTATCATGCACGCTTTATCAGCGCAAGCCTCAACTCATTCTGGCTAGGAAGAAATTATAGGGTAAAAATAAACTTTATGTTCCAGCAAGAATAATGATGCGGCATTTATGAATGAGAATGTCAGTCTATATCCATCACTAATAGGAATTTTATTCAGTGGTTACCTGTGCGTAGCTGTAGACTAAACAAAATTATATATATGATCCATGGCCAAGGTAGAAATGTGCTGCAAAATACTCAAAGCTCAAAAGACCTATTGTACAGTGTTTCAGTGGCAGGTTGGGCCAACGTACTTTGGGTGGAGACTTCAAAATTACTTCTTTTTTCCTTTCCTGGGGGAGTTGCGATGTCAATAACTTTTCATTGTGTTCCTTTCTAGTCAAATAACATGAAACATCATTTTGTACTGCTGGAGGTAATCTTTGAGGCTACCTATATGGAAACTCAGTGGCACAGGGAAAAAAAAAAAATTTTTATTTGTGTTAAAAAAACAACCAAACAAAAAAAACCAAACCCCAAAAAACCCCGACCACCAATACAAAACCAAAAAAAAACCCCAAAGAAACAAAAAGACCCCATTATGTTCTTTATGACTTTGCTTAAACTAAAGAGAGCCAAGCATCCAGATAAACTGGAAACTTCAAGCCGTACGTGAGGTATGGCTCGGATGACAATGTGAAAACGCAGATCTCTATCCGAAAGAAAAGGGAAATGTCGGCAGCTGTGTGGTTGTGGTCTGTTTGAGGGTTTTTGCGTGGAAAGGGAACGTACAGAGAGCACCAGGAAGTGTTTCCCTGTTCCCTGAAAAGGAAAGACCTCGGGTGCGGTCCGTGCAGGACAATCCGTGTCAGCGTAGACGCAAGACAGTGCTATCGCTGCCAACGGTTTGGTGCTCCGTCCAAGAGCTCTGTGCTTACCACCTGGAACTGGAACTTGCACAAACACCGTCGCGTCCGTCTGTGCTGAGGGAATTGTCCACTGGAGCTGTGGAGAGGGCGGGCAGCTGAGGACGCTGCCTGCTGCAGGTGCTCCCTCCTCCCGCTCTGCCTGAGGATGCGCCTGGGAATTCGGGATGTGCTTCCTGCTGCTCGGGATGCCCACGTCGCACTGAAAGTGGAGAAAGGTCCCCAAAGAACCCACGTAGGGTTTGGTTTTATTTATTTGCTTGTTTGTCTAGGAAACTGGAGGACAATGTTGGGGAACGTCGAAAGTACTTAGAGTACGTAAAACAAATCGGTTTGTGTAAAATCAGACATAGCAAAAAAGTGTCTTTTAAGATCAAGCTGCCAATTACCCGTACAGTATTCAAGAGTTTCTCCTGTATTAATTTCTCAATGTTTGTTTTTTTTTTTTCCCCTCATCCTGAGAAACACACATCTCTTGGAACAAACAAACAAGCCTCAACCCTTCTGTAGCCTTTTGGGTCTCTCTCGTAGTATTTTTGTGGTAATGCAACTATGGGGGCTGTGTACCAGGTGCTTATTCCTGGAGTAATCTTACGGAAAGCTGTTCACATTACCACGTAGTACCAGTCATTCCTAACGTGTCAGGCTTTATGCTATGGTTACAGTGGCAACATAAAAAGAAATCAAAGGCAAAAGAGCGTTACTTTGAGATGGGAACTAAGTGCAGATTTGAAGTGTTGTTCTGTTGAAAGAAAATTAATCTGGAGCTTCACACTCTGGTCACTGGTAGTTCAGTAGCTTATTTTCACCCTGTTCAGTGTTGGTATTTTGGTCTCGGCCTTGCAAATTGTTCTGGGGTTGCTGCTGCTTTTGTTAATCTTTTCCATGATGAAACGACATATATTGGTGCTTACGGGTGATATTTAAACGCTTTGATAAAAATATTTTTGTAGTGAAGTAGTCTAAGCTGACCAATCTGATCCAGTCTGCAATTTAGTTAAGCACCTGAATCTATAGCAAGGCTTTGGAAATAGTAGCTTCCCTGCCTTGGAAATAGTAGATTCTATTTTAGAGCAGCTGAAGAGGCAAAATACACGTTACAGTCAATGGAAGCTGAAGGGCTTGGGACTTCTGAAAACTAGGCAGGTGCTTTTATGCTTATGTCTGTATTTAAGTGACTAGTTGTAGGCTCTCAAGTTTGAAAAGCATCGGTTCAACTCTTTTTATACAAGTGATCTCTGTGTGAAAAGATCACAAGAAATAAGGGAAATGGGATGCAGTGATCCCATGAATGGAGATATCATTGTTACTAATAAAACCCAAATATGTTGGAAAAGCAACTTAGGGTAGGAAAAGTCGGTAAGACTGAGAGATTTAAAGAATAATCTTGGAGCAACATGGCTAGAGATGGAATGCCTTTGTAAGCATATCGGGCTAATAAAGCATTGATTATAAAACTGGAGGGAGTACAGCATTTTACAGGAAACTCTTGCTGATTTGGAGGACAAGGAAGGAGAAAGAAGAGGAAGTGAGACTTGAAAGAAAAAATAATCCATGGAATTGAAAGAAATGAATCTAAGGAGTTTTAATACTTGATTAAAAAAATAATATATATCCTTTTGTTATTCCTTAAAATCTTGTGTTCTCTTACCGCTTAGTATTTTCCTTGCTTTGCTTGAAATAGTATCTTTGAATACTATGAAAGTTTTTGTATACAGGAACCAGCTAGCTTATGAGATTTCCAGAATGACTGGAAGTAATCTTGCAGTGGTAATACAAATATCCGTGTTATATGAGGTGCCGTGATCAGCTGACGGGGTGAAGAGGTTCACGCTGTGCGGTGTGCGGGAATGAGCCCGAGTTCCTCGCCTCGCCGCAGCCTCTCGGGGTGTAAACGGTGTAGTCCCGTGTCAGTAACCGCACAGCGTCCCTACCTTCCGGCGAGGGGGACGTTTGATTCGTGATTGACGTGAGTTGTAACAGGCGTAACTCTAACAGGAGCTCAGAAGAGTTTATGCGTATACGTATACATCTCAAACACGCAAATCAAAGAATAATTATTGTAACACTTTGGAAACAGGAGAGAGAACTCTGTATAACCTATTAATGTACGTGTTTCAGCAAGATGTGTAAAACATCTGCAATTATGAATGAATGGACTCGTTATTCTACCATGTGCTCAGTGTGCTGAACAGAAAGTAAAAATAAATCTTTGAGACACTTCTATCATTTCCTTTTTCACCAAGAATTTACATCTGGAATCCTCATGGAGTCTTTCAGAATACCCAGCCATGTAAAATGATCCTCCTGCCTAATACAACTATTGCATTACGTTGGTTATGGCTTTCTTATGGTTTAAGTGCTGCAGCCCCTGTAAGGTTAGCCACCGGAATGGGGAGATGCTGGTCTCTGTCAGATGACGGATATTAACCTTTTGTTGACCCAGACCCTGGTCTTCTGAAGAAGGTCCTTTCTTCTAAAGAAATAAGCAGTCTTTCACCCAGGCTGCTGTTAGCAAAGACCTCAAACTGCAGTCTTTTTTTTTTTTTTGGCCTTTTTAGCTAACAATTTATATGAATGTATGGCTTTTCGTGTTAAATACTGCTGAAAAAACATAAAGGTGTTATGTTGTTTTAAAGACCTCCTACATTTTCATCCTGAAATCCTGTTTAACTTTGAGCCAAATGGATAATCCTGAAATAGCTTTCTCTGCTTCCTGTCAGACACATGCTTTCGTTCTGCAGAAAGCAGTAGGAGGCCTTTTGCTTGTTTGGAGTAGTGCTCATAAATATAAAACTGGACTGGACGCTACAGTTCCAGAGTGACGGATGAAAGTTAATAGATCACACACAATTTCATCTCTGTTGCTTCCAGGGTCTGTAGCATGAGGTCTACCGATTGCCAGGCAAAGAGCTGTATCGTGGTATAATGCTGACTTTCAGCAAAGACAGCTTCCAGAGTGCTTGATGGCAAATTGGCGGGTAGTTTCTTCCAGAGAACGGGGGGGTTATCTCGAGATTTAAGCCTGTAGTGCTTATTTGTCCAGTACTCTTGTACTGAGAATTTCAGCAACGGTTTGAATTATTACTTTGTGTTGCTGAATCTAGTATAGCTTGTAAAGCATGCATTTTCTCAGGTTTGAGGCTTGTGATATGCTCCAAGGTCACCACGGTCTTCTCACATAAAACCGATTTTGTAATTATAACTGACCGTCTGGTCTCACGGTGGAGAATTTACTAGTCATATGCATAACTTCATACTACTTGTATACTCGTCAGTGTCATAAACGTGAATTATGTTTCACAACATGTGAACTCTGCTCTCGAAGGAGTGGAAGCAAGTGCAGAAAGAGGCGAAAAGCTTTGTCTCGGGTCACAGAGTAAGTGCAGCAGAGGAGAAGAGCTTCAAACTCTAGATTTCCCCTCGCTCTTTCCTTACTCAGTTGTGGTTACTAGCCCATCTGGGGATTAGATCAGAATTTCTTCCGAGTTAACTTGATTATCAGTTGTGTAAATTCATCTTAGTCGCGTAAATGTGGTTTGAAATAGGCCTGGGTTTACCGGGGAGATTACGGGGACGTTGGTCCTGCCTGGTGTGTTGTGTGAGGTCCTGGTTTTACAGTGGGATACGGTGATGCAGCTTCCCAGACCTTCCTGCCTCGGGATGCGCCCCGTGGCTTCTGCCATCCGGGGAAGGATCCCTTTTCTGTAACTTCGGGCTCTCTGCGTATTTCCTGCCCAGCCTTGGGAATCCGCCCTCAAAACCCACCCAGCTGTAAGGGAATTGAATGGGTATGTGGCCATAATGTGTGAAAACACGTGTATTAACCGATATTATTAAGCTTTCTGTTAAAGTGCGTGCCTCAATGGCTGCAAAAACACCACAGGTGACCTGAAGAAGAATTTCACTTATTTGACACTGTGTCCCAGGCTAGTATTTCAAAAGCTGTGATGCTGCTGTGTCTGTGCTGCCACTGAACTTTTATCAACTTGAGAAAAAACTGCTTCAAGACACTGTTTGCTTAGCTCTGAAAAATCTTTTTTGTTTCGTTTTTGGTTTGGGTTTTTTGTTGGTTTTTTTTTTGTGAGATACCTTTGAATTACTATTGGCTAAAATGCAGTTTGTGTATGCACGCTTGTCTGGGTTTGAAGTCTACATACTGATTTAAACTTGTATTATGGAAATCAAGATAGAAGGTCATGGATTGGAGACAAATTATAATGTCTATTATTTCTCAGTACTAGGAACTATGTGCGTTGAGCTTCACGGAATAGATCATACTAAGTCTACCAGTTCATTGTTAGTGTTCGTAATGGGGCATATTAAACGTTGTTTCCTTCCTTTTCTCAACAAGAAAACTGATAGTCTGATAGTGTATATGTAGCACATACAGGTGTAGGTGAAAAGCTTCAATGAGATATTGCAATTGTAAAGAAGGAAGAGGTCTGCAAGGGGAAATCTGCTTTAAATGCTAAAGATTGGAAAAGAAGAAAGGAAAATATTGGAATTATTTGGTTATTTTATAGTTAGCCTACCTGCTTGATTGTAACAAAGGAATAGCTTTAGACCTAGACGAATTCAAAAGGACAGCAAATGAGACTGTAGATATTAACAAAGTCTCTCTGGTGGAAACAAATCTCCAAAGAAAAGCACTACTTAAAGAATCTTCACCCTTTAACAAGATAAAAAGATAATTAGGAAGGCTTAAAATTGAAATAAGATGACATGTGGAACAGTGGTTGTGCAGTGAGAAATTAAAGCCCTGTGAGAGAAGTGTGCCCAAAGTTCACATTTTAATGAGAATTTTTCTGACACTTGGGAAGATGTTCCCCACTTTTAGATTCCACTGAAGAGCTCCGATCAAATAGGACTGAGTTGGGGCCTGTCCTAAAGGAACAGTGCGTGCAGATCAGATTAGGTTGCTCATTCGGAAGAGCTCTTGAATTATCTCAATATACATTAAGTGCTTGCCAGGCCTTTCTGATTTAGGTAAGAGGCCCTTATTTAGGGTAATATACCTCATGAATGATGCAATAAACACACTGATGTCAAATATAAATTCATCATAAACGCAGATGAGTAGTTACCTTGAGTTCTTAAGGAAGATCTCATTTAACCTGTTTATGCCTATGTAAAACTGTGTGGAAAGTGTTTAAAAGACAAAACCTGATTGGATTTGCTTTCTGTTATGTGGTTTGGGTATGTCTGAGATCTGATAGGCTTGTTGAGTTTGATACGCCCACCTTGACTTTCCTGAGTTTGCTTCTGACGTGTATTTTTCATGTTGTTTTATCTAGTTAAGAGGCCTAATGGATGATAGAGTTGGCATTCTGTACTATTTAAAAATAGCTATTTTAATTTTAATAACATCTTTCCTTTATGACTGCAATATACAACATCAAAGAAGCTGTGGTTTAGAATCTGATAAGTCTTGTATACGTTGCCACTATTCTATTGAACTGTCTTATTTATGCCCTTCAAACGTGCTTGTCTTTTTACATAGTGTTTCACTGAGATGTGTGTATTTTAAGATTTCTGACAGCCTAGAGATTTTGGTAATCTTGCCTTTGTGGCAAATGTTTAATATGTGTGAGGAGGAGAAAGTTTCTTCCAAAAATGTGGCAGGAGTTCAAAGATGGATGGTTCTCTGGATGAAAGATCTTTTGGGATAATTGAATTTTGTGGTAGTTCTAAATAAACCATGCAGGTAATTTGTAGAAGGAGAGAACTATTCATGCAGGCCCATCTGAAAGAACAGTAAGAGTGACAAAACCTGTGTGTCTGACCTTGCTGAATTTTAGCAGGGAAAAAAGCATTCACCAGAGGTTTGGCCGAAAGTTTGCTAATTCAGTGAAAAGATTCCTGATAATTAAAATCTGTAGCAGATGGTGGATACTGAGGAAAGGTGAAGGCAGCAAATGCGACCGGAGGCCAGATTCACGGTCCCAGGTCTGAAACCGAGGATTGATCCAGCCGGTTTGCTGCCACAGGCTGGCTGAGTCTGCGTTACAGGCGCAGTTGCCTGTGGCCACAACGGCTGCGGAAGGCGCGTATTTTGGGGAGTTCTTTGGCTTGGTTCGGAGTCTTTTCAGGGCAGAGAAACAAGAATCAAAATGGAAGTAATAAAGGCTGCACTGAGGAAGTGATGTGTTTGGTTAGATGTAAGATTTTACTTTAGGTTGGGTTAAACTCGCTTGTCGGTTTAAATTAAAAATCTTTCTCCAGCCTCTTGGACGACCCTGTGCGTACCTGTAAGATAGGCCCAACACGAGAACCGTATCTTTCTACAACAGTTAAGCGCTAACTTGAAGTCAGGTCTAAGTTCCAACGCGGAACTCGGCAGAATTGTGTTTATGGCCCACTTTCACCCGCCTCAATTCCACCTAAACCCCTCTGCTGCCCCAGGTATTTCCTACGGTGAGGTACGGGCAGGGTCTGGGAAATTCGGGCCCAGTGGGTCTGAGCCTAAGGCAAACCAAGGGAACCGTGTTCCCCAAAGAGCATCTGGCCTGCACGGCGTCAGGGTGGAGGCTGGGCTTTCTGGGGTGGTTGGAAGACGTAGGAGGGAGGGAGCGGGGGAAGTTTTGCGGTGGAAAATAGGGGGAGCAGACACTCGGTACCCGGTCGGTTAGGTCTGTCTTCATCCCCGGGCTGGCTTGCGCCCACAGGGTTTATAGATGCAACAGCTGGCCTTGGCTCTTCTACTACTACTTTATATTGTAGCTTTTGAGTCAGAACGGGTGAGTCTTGAGGAGGTGCTTAATGAAAAAACTGTTTCTAATGCATGTACGATCCGGTCAAAACTCTCTCATGGGAATACCATTTGATGTCTTAAGCATGGGCATGGGACTAGAGCAGACTTGTTCTGAAACAAAAACAAGCTAAGCCTGTGTTTATCTCCCTTATGTCTATTTATAACAGGTGTACTATGAAAGATTCCCTTGTGTATTTTTTTCCTGGTTGGTTCTGTATATTTTAGTAACTGTGGCACGAGAGCTCAACAGGTAATTTTAGAGCGCTGTGCTGTCTACGAGCTAGACAGGTATCTATTTTGGTTTCAGCGAGGCAGAAAAGGTGCTGTATTTGCATCTGTCACCCACACAGACCCAGAAAAATGATAAAGTATGACTAGCTAAACAGCATATAACATCCAGTGATTCTGTAGTAGGATAGTTGGTGATTGTCACAGCCTTCCAGTTTTATTTCTTTACATGTGACGGAAGACTTTTTTTTTTTCTTGATTAATCAGTCTGCACTCAACTTCAAGCAGTTGCCAGGGCTTCTGGAGGAGCGTTGTAACATGTCCGGCAGCTTTTACTACTTCACTGGACACAAGGAACTGGTAACTTGCCTGACGTTAAAATAGTCTCTGCTTGTGTTACCTAAGGTACATTCCTTGGGCAAGGAAGGCAATAGAGAGGAAGAAGAGAGGGGAGAGCATGAATGGATGTTTTACCTTTACACCTTAATGTACTTCCAGTGTGCTCATGATAATACAGTACAGAGCAGAGGAACGGGAAAATCCAGTTTACTGAGCTGGTGTCTAATCAAGGCCAGACTCCCCGTGCTTCACTTTTGATGAAGGTACAGATTATGCTTTGAAACATTCAGGTCAGAAAAGGAATGATTTAGCTTTAAATGTTAAATAATACTATTGGCTTTTCCAGTCCCTTCCTTCTGCCTTACACAGGTGAACATAAAGTAGGATACTGGCCTGAGTTGATGCATGATACCAGAGTAGTCTGGAAAAAGACTTACGGGAGGCCAGCTGGGCTGTACTCTGAAATAACGGGCAGGAGAAAAATGGGGGTTTGCTTTCCTTTACCTTTGGTTGTGCTAAACGTTAGTACGTTCTGTGCAATGTTAGCAGGCTGCAGCCTAAACGTGGAGGTGGCGACCACCTCAAGTGGCTACGGAGCATCACTGCCGTGTGGTCCGAGGAACATCTTGAGGTGGTCTGAGGAACATCTTGATCATTAACCCTCTCCCGAGCGTGATGCAGGGGCTCCGTCAGCAGAGTGAAGGTGAGGGGCAGAGAGTGAGACGGTGAAAGACTAGGCAAAGAGTAAGGCACAGGCCTGCGCTGAACTAGCTTATTACACCAGAAATTCTTAAATAAAGTCATACTCCCTGATCTCTCAAGTTTGGGTGTTTTTTTTTTTGTATCTGAGGACCATTCATTGTATGCCAGGATATGAGGAAAGAGAGTCATATATATATCTATATGTGTGTGTGTATATATATATATATACACATATCTCGTCTCTCTCTCTCTCTTCGTCCCCCCACCTCCCCCAGTGTAACATTAGGGATGGCTATAAAAGACAAAACTTTCTAGAATGGTTGCTGATGCTTACTGGGAAGGTTCAGGACTTAAAGTGGAGCACTCAAATTGCAGCAAAAACCTAGAAGATCCTTCAGTCATAGTTCTTGAAACCTGTTTTGCATCTTAACTTATCAGCTTGCCCTATATTGTGAGGGAGAAATAAATGGTAGACTTCTTTGGTATGGCGTAATTTCCTCATATTCTTTCCTGATCTCTTTTGAAATGAAATGGCAAGAAGCCATGAGAAGTGGCTTGAAAACCTGAAGGAAGTAAAAGAAGTAATGATAACATTGATGCAACTGAAATGTTCTGAATAACACAGCAGAATCCTTGAAATCTTTTCACGGGTGACTTAAAAGTTAGGATCAAGAAATGCTTTGGATAAGATGATTTAGTCGTACTCTTAGGAAATTTTGAATGCTGTCATCTTGTTGTCATTGGGCTCTATGAAACTTACTGCATAGAGTATCAAAGAAAAAGAACTTTATTCTGGAGTGCTTTTAAAATCTCCATTACAAGAGACTAATAAACCATAGCAAAATAATCTGTATTCCAAATGTGCCTAAACAATGGCTTAGCACTCTGAATATTCAATAAAAAAGTTGTCTTTTTAATAGTTATTATGTTCAGTATCAATGGCTGACAACTGCTGTCACCCCATTGAATTGTGCTAAATCCTCCTAAACAAGACACCCTTGCAATAAAGCTTCATTTGTAATCATTTTTTGGCAAGCACATCTTACAATTGTTACTATTCTAACTGCTCACACCCGTGTACAGCATGAGGTGCCAATGTTTTTGGTTCCAAGCGTTAAAGATGTGGTGATAGAGAAGGCGAATCCTTATTAATTCTGAGAGATTTGCTTAATTGGGACACAATGTGAAGATTCTCAACAATAATAACAGATGATGGGGAATAAATAGGCACGGCAGGAGAGAGGCAGTTTCTAGTGTGAATTTCCCTTTGCTTCTGTTTAATTGCATTACATACTGTGGGAAGTATCTGGAGTACGCGTTTTCTAGTTAATTTTTCTTGACGGCATCCATCTAGCTACTGCTCCTGGACATTTTAATGTTTGATAATACTCTATTTGCATATGACTACGCGTCTATAGCTGTCATTAGAACCAATTTACATACATGATTTGCTTCTTGAAGTGTCAACGTCTGAATTTTATCTAGAGACCGGAATAGGGTCAGGAAAGTTTAATTGATTGTATAATGCAATTGAAAAGGCTGGCAGGGATCTAGGGCAATTTTGGGACATCTGTCTTTGAGTCATCAAAAATAAAGCACATAACAGCTGTGATAACAGCAGGATTATGATTAGATATACAGCATTCACCATCAGATTGAACAAGGACTGGAAAACAAAAAGGAGGTAAATAAGTCGGATTTGATAACATTACAAGAATTTTTAATAGTTTTTTTTTACCTTTTACAAGCTTATATGTAAATACAAAGTTGAACAGAAATACAAACGAAATCTGTGCTCATTTTTTTTCTAGCAAAAACTTGCATGTATTCCTCAATAGGGCTTGTTGCCCAGTAGCACAGCTATGTAGCTAAATGTTGCATCCCGCTTACTACCTTGTGCGTTAGGTTAGCAACTCCTGCTTTAAAATTGCAGCTACCACGTCCTGTTCATGATGCCTACTTAAAGAATCCATGAAACATTCATGACTTATTCCCTTTATAGTATGGAATCATCTTTATCTGTATATCTATTATGTCTTTATGCATATAAGTACAGCTAAAAAAATTCCTTTGGAAACAACTATGATGAGCTGTACCATGCTATTTAAAAAAACCCCAACTTTTGTATATTTGATTGTTTGTTAAAACATGCCTATTGTATTCAGGTATACTTGTCCTCGTTTTATTTCATCTGTTTCAGGTTTCCCCTGTGTGGCACTTATGCTTCAGTTATTTTGTATGTGAATGTCACCTGATTTGAAACTGAAATTGTTTTTAATTTCTAAACTACTGCTTAATTCACGCTATGCACACCTAAGAAGTCCTTCAGTGAGTCTTCCAAAAATTGAGTCAGTTGTTTGCAATCTGAAATTGTTTCTTAGTTGCAGAACTGATTATAAAACATGAGGAAGTGTTACCTATTCATGTGATGAATTACTTGGTATAATTTCTAGTGAAGTTGTAAACTGATGAAAGCTGAAGATATAAAAGGTATCTAGTCATACAAACTTATTTGAGAATTTTTTCGTCTGTAACTTTTGGATGCAATTCAGTTAAACTTGATTGTATGACTTCACAACTAGAACTGAACGTACATTTTATATTCTGTAGTCACTGTAAGAAATAATAAATCTAAAAGAATGCATAATTTCAGCATTCATTTATGCCTTCTGCTTAAACTTTAATTCATGAAAATTGGATACATAAGTAATGACACTTTCAAAATTAAAGCAGTGGTTTGTTCTTCTATCAGTATGAAAAGTCATTATGCTATAGCAACATAGGAAAAAACTACAGAATGCTTGCAAAAATATGCAGTCCAGAGCTGCTTGCTTGTCTGCAGATGATTGGCTAACAATTCATCTTAGGAACAAGCCAGAGGACTGACATCAGTTGAATTGTTAAGTTGTTCTGTGGCTGTTTAACTCCACACTCTGCTATTGGTTTTGCAGGAACGTTTTTGTTTCTGAAATTTCTCGGCAACTGCCCCATGTGGTATAAGGCAAACTGGAGCCTTGGAATCTGTCACTTATTTCAGATACCCAAATCAGTGCTTCATTTAGAAGTATGTTTTGGCACAGAAAAGTACCAACTGTGGAGAAGTATGCCTTTTATGCCAGCTAGTTTTTTCCACCCATAAGTGTCAGCACACTAACAATCATGTCATAATCAGTGTTTAGCAGATGCACTATTATTTTAATTCCTGCAGGCTCTTCAGAGTTTTCTCTCAGATCTTTCATATGAACATAACATCCTCATTTACTGCAGCAAGTGTATGTAAAATTTCTGCAAGACAAAAATATATGCTGCTTTACTGATAGCTAATAAAAGTAATTATCTAATCAGTAACCTCCAAAAGATGCTGAGGCGGTGTATCTCAAACAATAATTAAGAATGAACATTATACAATAATATGGCAAAGCACCCTGAGAGCCACTGTGGGTTAGTTTTGGCTGCAGTAACTCGGACTTGTAGGTTTTTGACTGACCTGTAATATGCCAGTCAGGAGTGGTTTTCTGCTTCAAATTCCCACCTACCTTAAGATGGCTCAGTGCTGCTCTGATCCTGAACTATGGCAAAAATGAGTGGTTCACTAGTCGTCTTGAAAGGAAAATGAAACTGCATGTGGGAAGTATTAAACATGTGGGAAGTAGTAAAATATGCTCTTAAATTTTGCCTATAGAGCTAACATAATGCCAGGCGATGCTGACATCAGCAATTTGCCTCCGTAACGTATGAATGTTGTACAAATCTGTTTCCCTTAATGATAAGGATTAATAGTTTGGGGAAAATGTGAGAAGGAAAGGTGAATTCTTCTGACTTAACTTAGCTCTAGTTTTGTTTTTTTTTTTCAAACTGAACTAAAATATCGCTGTGAACCTGAATAAAAGTGTCCACATAAGTTCTATTAGTGTAAGTACAGCAAATGGTAGTAAACTTCCCAGGCTGAGAAGTACCTGGGATTCATCCAGTTTGAAAAACCTATCGCAAAGTCTGAGATGGAGCAGAATTTTGCTCACCAGCTGCTGGCTACAGGTCTTTCTTGCATGTTGGGGCTTCCGTGCTGCTACAGCCACTGATGTCCTGGAATTAGAGATGTAGACAACGGCGGACCTAGCAGGTGGTGTTAGCCTTGCCGTGCGTCTGCAGTTGGCACGTCGCGATGCTAGTGAAGACAGGGAAAGAGGAGGTGTTTCTGAAGACTGAGCTGAAATACTTTGGGAATAAAAGGAAACGATGCAGGAAACCAACTGTGTGCAGCTGGATGCAAAGCAGAGTTCAGTCAAAGGGGGGAGAGGCGACTGGCGTAGCATTTGGGGAAGGTAAGAATATTCTCCAGGGAACACAGGGCTTCCCTGGCAGTGCCTCTGCAAGGAGGAAGATTTTCAAGAAGAAATGATCTGCGCTTCTGGCAGATCTGGAAGAATTTACTCACTTCGTCTCCCAAGCAAGGACCTGCAACTTAAGCTTGTTTCCCTGGCGTGTAGGTCAGGATCACCCGGTGCCGAGGAGCTTTGTCTTAAAGCTGGCTTCCAAACTCTTCCTTCTTGCAGCGTGGCTCTGGGGGAACCTGGGACTAATGGCTGTGCCCGAGACCCAGCAGTTTTGAGAGTCCTGTTGTGTACAAGGTATGACAGAAGACATTATGTAGTGGGCACATTCCTTAGCTCTTTTCCTCAGCTTTTCCCTTGTCCCTTCCTACAAGGAGGACAATTCCCATCTGTACATGCAGCACATAGTAATCGATATCCCTTCAGCTGGAATTAAAATTCCAGGCACTCTCTGGCAGTTCTTTCAAAACTGAAGTCTTTAATTGTTGTAGGGATCTGGTGTATGATATGGTAAGAAGAAATCTGTCACTGTTTACTCTTCCAAGCTGACATCGCTATGTCTTTAGATAGAGTGGGACTTCATGAAGGAATGTCTTCGCTTCTTTGTCAAGGATTGGAAAGTTAGCGCTCTTCAACTTAGCGAGTACACACAAATGGCAGACAATATAATGATTTTGATTTTTATTTCATGAAGCCTCGGGAACGGCTTGTGTAAGTCCTAAATATGACTGACAGCTCTGTTCAAAATACAGCAGTTCTGATTCACATCAAGGCTCATAAAAGATGGGCATGTTCTTGGCACAAGGGTAAGACAATAGAATGAATAATTATTTTGCTTGTGATACCTCTGGGCACAGGAGGCAGTTGCAATCTTCTTTTCCTTCAAGAAACCAAGGAAAACACTTAATGTGATGCAGCTGCAACTAGAGAGAATCTTACTGCTCAGGTGACAGGAAGCACAGATAGGCTGCGCGGGGTTGGGGTGGTTGTTGTTTTGGGCTGGTTTTAAGATTTTTCATCTCCCGAGGATGCTTAAATCCTTGTAGAGAAGCTAATGCATCAAATAGGTGTAGTAGTTTTGCATACCTGGATTGTTGTATGTGAATTATTTGGCTTGTGCAGCAGGGTCAGCAGTCTTAAAATCGGCGATGTTCATGTTGTCCTGTTCTATTAAACCATGGATGCAAGAGTGATGTTGGCGTACTGGGGCTCCTGTTGTGCCAGCATAACTGGGAGCCTCAAATTGATCTTGGGTACAAGTTTTTAACAATTAAAAACCTAACCCTTAACGTTATTTTGAAACACGGGCAATGTCAGGTTTTGCTCTAAAATCGATACGATGGTGCGGTGGGTTGACCTCAGTTGACTGCCAGACCCAGTTGTTCTCTCATTCCCCTTCCTCAACAGGGCGGGAAAAGAAAAGGAGCTGGACAAACTTATGGGCTGACACAGAGGCATTTTAATGAGAAAAGCGCAGGGTGCATATAGAAGCAAAGCAAAAAGAGGACGTCTATTCCCTCCTTCCTTACCAGCACCACCGATGTCCAGCCACTTCCTGGGACGCAGGGCACCAGTATGTGTGTAGGGGTTGCTTTGGAAGACGTGTGCTTTACCCACAAATGTCCCCCTGCTCCTTTCCCTCTGCTTTTTATGGTGAGCAAAACGTCACACGGTACGGAATAGCTCTTTGGCCAGGGTCAGCTGTCCAGGCGTCCCCTCCCAGCCTCTTTCCCCCCACTGGCCTTTGGGGAGAGGGGGGAGGTTGGGCATAAAGCCTTGGCGCTGCGCGGCGATAGCTGCGACAGCGGTGAGTTATCGGTGCTATTCCGGCCACAAATGCAAAGCACAGCACCATGTGGGCTGCCATAGGGGAAGTTAACTCCATCCTAGCCAGACCCAGTAGGGGTGGTATTGAAAGAAAAAGGCAGAACCTGAACAATCCTGCTAACCAGATTTCATTTTGTCCTCCCTTCCGTACATCCGCTGCAATGTTGTTGTTTTCCTACAAATTCACTTATAATAATGTTCTCCTCTGGTCCTGAGCGCCGGCGGGTCTGGAGGTAAAGCGGATTTGTCAGGGAGCGCGTTGTGCTTCACTGTTCGTGCTGGCAGGGGTACCTGGATGCGTTGCAAGTAAATGCTGGAGCAATTCTGAGAGGTACGGTAGGTTGGGCTTGTGAGCTAAACCTGATCAACAGTGAAGGACGGCAAATCTTAAAGGTGACTTTTCCTACACATATCGGGCAGTTCTGCCTTGAAGCCAAAACATAGGTACTCTGCTGGGACGTGTAGCTGGAAATAGAATGTGGGTGGTGATGTGTTTGTATGCTCGATTTTCTTGGGAATGTGCATGATACGTATGTACAAATCTTGCAAAGTTGATGGGAGGCTGTAAATACAGGTGCAGAGAAAAAACAGTTTGTGGTGCTGTCTGGCTTGATTAGAAACCCATCCATGGACTCGGTTCGCAGTTGTGCTGGAAAGTAGACATATACTGTGAATTTGGTCGCGTTCAGCTCCGAGTCTTTCATGTTCCCAACTCACGCAGGTTACGCACTCTGCCTTTTCTTTTGAGTTGGAAAATGCGAGGCTTCTGGAAGGAGTAAAATGTTTTGGTATGCGTTTCTCCACTCACTGTAGCACTAATGCCGAAGGGCTTTCCTGTATTTATGAAGATTAAAGCATCTACTGATTAGAGCAACACTTTGTAAATGGCACAAAACTGGCAGTGGAGGACACTTGCAAATTGAGAGTCTGATCCAACAGCCACTGAAATTGGTGTAGAGACAAGCATTAGCAAATGCCACTTCAGTCCTTTTAGCAGAGGAACAGTTCGCTAAAATCAGTGGCTTTTCCACAAGTGAAATGTGCCGAAACAGGATAATTTTGTCTGCTTTTACATAACTTTTTGTGAGCAAGAGATTTGGCAGAGAAGACTCAGCCACAAGCTGCTGTCTTCAGCCTGTAGTTAAAGCCCAGTGCATTCTTCCTTGCCTTTTGAGGACCAGAGATAAGATATTTTTCTGGATATGAGGTGGGATCAATTTTCATGGAGTGGGAAGGAGAAAACACTAGAATGGGAATTACCATCTCAGTTCCTTTTTCTCTAAGCATCACTTTGACAGGGAGGTGCTCCTAAGCAAGACACATTATCGACTGTCTAGGAGAACTTAAGCTACGCGCTGTAGAGGATGCTTTGTTGGCTCTTACATCTGAGTTTTCCTGATTGTCTTTCCAGGCAATGTGGCTCAGGTATCTACACAGTGGGGCATGAAGAGCATCTCCAATACTGCGCATAGTAGAGCTGGCATAACAGCCGTAGAGTCTCAGAAGAGAGGCAGACCCTTAAATGCAGTATTTTCTCCCAGCTGGAGTGCCAAATGTCTCTTGATTACCAGGCTCTTGACAGCCTGCAGATGAGGGGCAGAATGCACTTGGCTTTTCATAAATAAATAAAATGGCAGCTAAGCCACCTCTTCTCCCTCAGTACTGTAACTCTTACATGCCCTCAGACTATATAGACTGACGCTGCGCTTGAAATCTTATCTTGTTTTAAAATATTTATTTCCTGAAACACCACTTAGGCATTTAGTATTTGACAACACAGGAATTATTTTAAAACTCCAAATTGTACAGTGTCAGGTTTTCACTCATAAAAACTCAGTCCAAGTCTTTTTTTACAAACAACGAAAAAAGCTGAAGATATGTAAAATGTTCTATTTGAAAATGGGAGGGAGAGAAGAAGAGCAATTAAAAATGTAAGAATAGAAGCTAATTATGAGCAATTCAGGCAGAGCTTTGTTTAGAAAATGTATCAGTATAAAATGGATAGGTGAATAGATTAGCACTGATTGCAGTTTTTACATATAATAGTCTCTTTTTCATGAGTAATCATTAGCAATTATAATGTAGGCTTTAAATCAGCCTGGGATGGCACTGCACTGTAATATGAATGCTAAATAATTGTACGTTCCCAGGCAGAAGAAGAAAATAACTTTCCGACTGGGTGATAAAATCAATAGTGCAAATATTTCCTTGGACTGTTTGCCATTTGTATTTGGGCTCTGGGTTCAATAATGTCAGCGTTGAATGTCGAGGTTCATCACAGAAATGATTGTTACCTTGTGTTAGCTGTGAGTGGAAGCTGCAATTATGCTTTTAAAGAAGTATGACTTCATGTAGTAATTACTGGTATTATTAATTGCTAAGGGAATTAAAAATGATCCAGGAGACAAAGTGGCTAAAAGCGGTGGTGTAACACACTATACGACTCTAACAGTGCAAATGTATTTGGAGGTTGTCTGTGCCATTGGTCAGTGACAATTTGCTTCCCGAGCCTGAAGGTTTTGCGCATGGATAATTGCGCAGGACCGCGTGGAAGACCTTGTTGGTGGCGCCTGGGCTGCCGCTTCTTTGCTTGCTAGCTGAGATTTTTAGGCGTGCTAGTGGGCCATAAAAAACTTAACCTGGTTTGCATCTGCATTTCTGTTCAGAACTGCGACCCTGATATTTTAGGTTCTTAATCCTTTCCTGAAAAGTCTACATTTCTAAAGGATACACATCTGGCCAACAATGAATGAAATGGTCCAAGTAACAGCAGCAAAGTGATCTGTGAGAATTATAGGCACAGATTCAGTTTCCTGTTTCCCTGAATTTCTTGATAATGTTTGGTTCTTTTTTTTTAATGGAAATAGGCTTGTGCTTTCTGTCTGTCTAACTGCCTGTCCCTTGTCCCACTTACCAGCTAATTTTAACCAAACTAGACAGATGGGTAGAAGACTTCAAGAAGATAAGTTTCTATAAGCTTTGTGTAAATTGGTGGCTGAGTAAGGAAGAAATTAGAGCAGTCTGCATCTTTATTCTCTTAGTAGAGAGCAGGAGAGTAAAGAAGGTGGAAAGGGAATGAGAACCGAGCAGGAAATGGTGGGAACGGACATCAACAATCTGAAAAAGGAAAAGGCTTTGAACTGCAGTGACTGACATCCAGGCTTAAAAAAAGGCTTTTGAATAGGAAGGCAGGAGTCCTGTTTTGACACTCCCCCAAATGTCCTGTCGATGCCAAGTTTTACCTCCTGATTGGTACCACGTTTCTCGTTCCAAATAAGAATCAGTTTTATTCCAGAGTTTTTAAGAATGACTTGGATATAGGAAACTGCATAGCTCTTCCGTACGCCCAAGCAGAAGCTGGAAGTAATTAGGTAGAAAATTTACATAAATCTATAAGCTGATCTTCGGATACCTTCTAACTGCGTAGACTTCTCGAGGCGTAGACATTTCAGTGTCTTGAGAAACTAAGAAATGCTCTAAAACGTGATAGCCAGCCAGGCGCGGGTTCACCGTTTGCTGGTGCGCTGTCCCTCCCGGCGTGTTTTCCTGGTCACCGTGCTGTCCCCCAGCACCCTCGTGCTATATCTGCATCTGTTCTTGTTGGCAGCGTTGTAAATACTAGCGAACAAAGACAAGCTGCTGTTTCACCCTGGTAGTTTGTGGAAGGTTGACACTGACAAAGTCAAGAGAAATTTTGAGCTTGCCCCTTCTGTATCGAGCAGGGTTGTATAGGGTGTTGGCTAACAAAACTGCAAGCACACCCCTTTTACAAGTTTAGACCTACGTATTTAGGTAACGGGTCATAGGAAGCATTGCATATATTTTCTATAAAAGTAGCCTGGTGTGTTTTCTTCTACTTTCAAATTGCATTATGGAAAAATTTGAAGTTACAGCTTAAGTATCCATTAAAAAACAATGCCAGCCACTGAAAAATGGAACATATGGAGGAAAAAATTAAAGCACCAGGGCAAACCTAAAGGGTCCCATGCATGTGTGTGGTCTCTCCCCTCAAAGACAAGGAAGGTTATTGCATACAAGACATGCAATCAGATATGTGTGTGTATGTATGTACCTCCCCTTCAAAAAGGGGAGGTAGTCAGTCAGTGCCTCCATGTTCTGATTTTTGTAGGTCTCAGTTGTCCCTTTCCTCCCTGGGGAAGATAAACTTCCAGAACCATGGGAGAGGGAGACTGTGAACTGCAGAATTCTGCATTCTCTAGTATGTTGGCTCTGCCCTGAGGAAATGCCCCGAAGCTATAGAAGGACTGCGCACATTCTACTCGCCAGTTCAAAACGAGTACTTCTCCTCCTAACAAGGTCTCCTTTCATGAGTCCTACAGGTTTCTATAAATAACTGTGTTTTTAATAGCCCGACCAACACACTCCAAAAATGCTTTGGGAAATGTAGAATTAATTGCCTTCCTTCTCCCCTCTTTAGAGATTTCTAGGACTGCCTTTCTCCGAGGTCCCTGTTCGAGGGACATGCTGTCATTCTTTACCCTGCAAGGGATGACTTATCCACTGTTTTTGCATCAGTTGGACTATTAGTCACCTTTCCAAGCCTCCTGTCCTCATGGAATGTGCTTTCGGAGTGCCAAGCTGACTGTTTTCCGCTCTCTGTACCTGCCCGCTCTCTCTAGCGCTAGGTGCTAGCAGACAAGCCCAGGTTTTCGGGAGCCAGATCCAGTTGCCCTCATTTTGGTCTAATAGCTTCTCACTCTCCAGATTGCCCATGGACATCAGGAACAGGACCGGGGAGTAAGGTGAGAACCGGTCAGGTTCTGACCGCTCGCAGAAAGCCGTGACGGCTCTGATAACTGCGTCTTTTACTTTTTAATAAATGAATCGAGTCACTTCGCGATTGGAGCAGCCTAATCCTAGCAAATTCCGAGTCTTCCGTTTCCATTGGCTTTAAAGAAATTTGCGTCTACTCTTAAATTATATATATATTTTTTGTACTGTGCAAAAGCGCTTTAGCACTTGAAACGGTGATGCTCTATGAAGTGAAAGCAGCAAACTGACACAGTGAAATGAGGTTGAGGAAAGAAGGGTTTTACCCCCTCCCTTCCCACTAGTCGTCTTCAGTGTGATGCGAACAGCCTCGTTACCCACCCCTCACCCAAGCAGCAATACGGTCTGCGAGCAGTCGAAGGAGGGCATTGGGGTATCAAAGAAATGATACATCAGGTGCTGAAGGAGAGGTTAAAATGTCTGTTTGCCCAAGTCGGATAATAGTGTATATGTTACAGATAAACAGATGCACAGCTGCCCTTAATCTTTCATGCCTCTGTTTATATACAGAAATAAAAATGTTTCCTCAAATGTAAAGTTACTGTACTAATTTAAACAAACATATGTGTGCATGGGAAACCTCAGCCTTTTTCTAGTCCATAAAGGCAATAGAGATTTTATTTTCTCCTGCTCTGTAGAGGAGCTTCTGGAAGAATAATCTCTCAGCCCTCCTTTAAGATTTTGCACTGTCCCTTGAATAACCTCGTGGAAGGCTGCAACAAATGGAAATTCCTGTGTGAGCAAATAGCAATGTGCAGCAAAATGGGGATTAAGCGGAATTCATGTCATTTCCCCGGTAATAGATTGCCATTAAGGAATGTGAGTAACGAGGCAAGCTCTCTGCCTGCACCGAATCAAGGAAGTTGTGTCTGCCCTGACCCTCCTATGTTTTTTCACCCGGGGATTGAGATTTAATTTCCATGTATGATGGAGACGTTTGACAGCTGGAATTTCTGTAGCGCTGGAGCTAAGCACCTCTGAGAGTGCTCTCATTTGCCCTCCGCAGCACGCCCTGCCTGGGCTCCCAGACAGGTTGGGGTGGGTTTGTGCCTGAATTCTGCTCCCCTCCACACCTGGCTTGTCTGTGGTGAGCTGATAAGGTGTCAGCGTATCTAAACGAGGAGCACGTGAATGATCTCTTCTCGCTCCAGTCTTCCCCTCCCGTGATCTGAAGTGTTAAAGCACTCGTCTCTTCTGGCAGTTAATGTATGCAGGCTCTCAATAGCTAATATCCCGTTATAGGCAGTGCAAACCGGCTTCAGCTGGTTCACTGCTTTAGCAAGTAGTTGAGAAAATATAGGTGAAATGAAGTCAGCTACTAGCTGGGAGACTCGCGCTTGCCCCGCTGCAGAGCGATACAGAAATATTACACAGACGACTGTGCCTGTAACAAAGATCTACACTTTGCTGCTCACGACAGATTGCCCGTAGCTCTTTGTATCGCTGCAGCTCTGAAGTATATTACTTTGCAATATGAACGCTTATGTTTGAGGATTTAAAATGCAGATGCAAAAAATCTGCAATGAATTGTAACTTGGCAGAGATGACCAAAAACGGGGAGGAAAATTGATTTTTTATGTCTGCAGAATCCATTGTCCTGGATTTTTGTAAGTCTGTTTCATTTGCTTTGGTAATAAAAAATAAATAAATTAGTCATTTGGGCTCCAAATGCTGCTCTGCCCCTGATATGCTGGAGAAGGAGTTAATAAAGGCAATTCAAAACCCAGGCTCTCCCAGAACTGAACAAAATCCTTTGCACCTACAGAAAATCTGGCAGAATTAACCTCTGTTATTTTACTGCCAGCTTTGCCTTCTCCTCCGTGTTCCCCTTAATGTTTCCGCAACTTTTCCTCCCACTTTCACCTATGCTTTAACAATGCAAACAATAACGAGAGTGCAAACTCAGCTGAACTTCAGTCACTTGTCACAAGTCAGCCCCGCTGTTTGTCGAGAGGCGTGATGGCACAAGGCCTATACCATGTACATCTGGGGTCATGCTCTTGACTGCATGGCTCCAGAAGGTAGGAGATGAGTTTTGGGGATGTTGGGAATACGCTGAAATGATTGTGGAGTGGTGCGTCTATGTTTGCGTGTGGTTTTAGTAGCAAGCTTGCTCTTGTCTACATCAGCACAAAGGTCCCGTGTGGCTGCGGTACCTGAGCCCCTCTCTGCGCGGCAGAGGTCTTTAACCCCCCACTCCCCTCTCCTCTTGTCTGTTGAGGGAATAAATCGTGGGCAGTGCTTTACCACAAAGTCAGGAGCTACTCCATCCCCGGCCGAGATGTGTCCTGAGGTGCGGAGGTTATGGGGATGCTGCCTGTTCTTCCTTTAATGATAAGAAAGGAGCTGCTTATTGATCTGCCTCTGGATGCTGCCTTGCTGCCTTTTTTCCCTTTTTTTTTTAATTGTTGTAAATAAAGGTGACATGGGAATCATGGGGTTTTCTACTGTTCTGACCGAGTTACAACTTGTTACGGAGGGAGCTGGCAGTGACCTCTCTGAAGAGACTTCCTACCGCCTCTCATCAGGAGGCGTTCTCGCAATACCTGGAGAAGCTCAGCACCTCCGCTGTGAGCGTCTCCAGCCTTCGGAGGACGGCAGAGGAAAGCCTGAAGGCTGTGAGAACGCTGGTTCTGTCGTTGCTTTAAATTCTGTTCCACTTGAGCTCGGACGTCTGATGGGGATCATCTCAACTTCCTTTCTGTTGCTTCTTTTTGTACAAGAAAAACGCTGGCGTCAGACCTCAGTGTCTCTTCGGCGCCGGTTTTTGTGGCACTGCCAGAGCCTCGGAGGCCGCTTCTCTGGAAGCGAGCGCCCGGAGGGACTCGCAGGGCCAGTGCCGGGGCTGGGGTGGACGACTGCTGGGCTTGGCTCCCGCCTCTTCACAGACCAGCCCTCGGGGAGGTTGTTTCGGAGCTTGTGTGCCCCATAGCCGTGATCTTAGAGCTTTTGAATGTTAATTATTCTCTGTAGCCACCATCTGAAAAACGATATCTATTGCTCCAGAGCCTGATCCCACTGAGGCAAGACTCCCCCTTGGCAGACTCGCTCGGTCCTTGTACCCGTGGAGAGAAGCCAGATGTTCTTTGCTCTCTTAAGAAGCCAAACTCGGTCACCTTGCCCCAGTGATTACTCAATATTTTTTTTTTTATTTTAATTTTTTTTTTCTGCTAGGATAACATCTTTCTGCTGCTGCCGACAACTGTATTTAGTCTTGCAGAAGCATGGTAAATAGGCAACGTGACGGACGTTTGTTTGTAATCAGCTACCTTTTGTTGCGTGATAGCCCGGTGCACTGAGCAGACACGCAGGAGGGGAGGATACAGATTGCACAAGTTTCCCTCAATCCGAATTCCCCAGCTTGAGTCAGTGTCATACTAGAGTGTTATTTACAAGGCAATAACATAATTTTTGGCTTTGAGTTTACAAACAGAGCTCTGTTTTGTGTACTCCTGCTTTCTATAAAATTAAGGTTTCTACATTGATTTCCTTTTAGAGCTCACGTTTTCTCATTATTGTTTTGTTTAGGGAGTGTCCTCTCAAATTTCTACCCTCTTGTTTGTAAGGGAGCACCGCAGGATGCTGTTGTCAGGCTTCCATAATCCACTCTGTGCTTGGCATTATTTATTGCAGCACCGTTAGTGCATGCTGTGTCTAGTGCTTCTTAGGTAGCAAGTATATGAACTTTCCCAATCAGAGTAGGATATGCTCGTCCCTGGCCTTATCTACCTTTCATATAGATTATATGGTTGCGTCAGTTCATTGATTATACTGACCTGCGTACTGGTAAAAAAACCAAACAAAAACCACACCCAACAGACCACCTGGTCTGGCAGTCATTTGGATCCTGTCCTACAGGCCTGTAATATAGTGTAGAAACTCTAAAAGTGAAAATATGTCCAAAATGTCTAAATGGGTGATAAGTAAAATCATTTCCTTGCTGGTAACTTGAATCTTGAGCACTGCTTTCAGCAGGGTGATTATTTTAAAAAATATCGCCTGTAAAAGCTAGCAGCTATAAAGCGTAGCGGAAAGCTCCCGGAGAGCAGTGCGGCTCAGCCTTTGAAAGCTGCGAATCCTCCGTCTGCTGCAAACCCTTCATGTGCGCGGCCGAGCCGCAGGAGCTGCCGACGCTCCTCGCACCTTCCTTGCGTAAAGGCACGCCTGCGAGCCCGGGGAGGGCCGCGGGCAGCGAGGAGCGCTTTGCTCTCAATGCAAACGCTTAGAGTAGCCTGATACGTATTTCGCTTCATCTCTTTGCGTTTAGTCACAATATGCAGTTTTAAGAACTCTGTACTACCAAAAAGACATCTTTGTAGCAATGACGCATAGGGATTACAGACTACTGATTTTTCTACCTCTGTAGTGCTGCTGCTGGCTTAGAGCCTGGTAAATGTGAGCTGAATTGAGCTGTCAGCCCCGTCAGGTATAAATCTTCGTGTGATAACTAAGCATTGAAGCTAAACAAGGCGTTATACGTCATTCTTTGGTCATTCTCTGATATCATGCTTTTTCCTCCACTGGTGGTGTTGTTACGGTGGTGACAGAGCTGGTGAGGGGGGAAATGTGTGCTAAAATGGAGCTTCTGCTTCGCTCTAATTAAAACCTTTTTTATTTATTAAATGCTCTTTTCAGTTTGCTGAAATTCTTGTGCTTTGCTGGTTTGCCGATATAGGACAGATCACGTGGGGACACAGGGTAAAGTTGGAGATCTGGGTTTGTGTCGGCTCTTGGGGGGCTCATCAGACCGCGTCATTACAGAGAACAAGCGTCAGAATCAAATGCTGACCGCTGAAAAATTTGCCCTATTTCATCTGTGTGTTTCTACCTGAAATGCAAATTCAAACCGTGGCTTTGCTGATCTTTCCTAATTTATCTCAGTCACTAGTCACAGCAGCCCACGGCTGGCTCCAACAGCTCCTTTGGCAAAAACTTTGGGAATATTTGTAGGCAGGCAGCTACAACCTGTCTCCGTTAAAGGATTTCCTTTGAATTTTTATTTTGGGGAAATGTAATTAAAGCAAACTGTTCATAAGGAGGTGTAGCTATTTATGGATTATCAGGCATTCGCCGGGTGAAGGCTAAGGAGGCAGGCGCGTTCCCCCCGACTGTTTGCCTGGCGCCATCTGACTTAGATAAATTGTTGTTGTCTCCCAAAGATGAATTCCCAAGTTCTGCTGATGGCACTGGCTTGTTCGCTGGGCACTTCTTGCTTCCGTAAGCTGCCTGAGGCATGAAAAGCTGTGCAGGCTTCTCAGTCACAGGCGCTGATTCCTATCGGCTGGTCCGGCCGTCCTCGGACGGCCACACGTGCCTCTCTCCGCAGCGAGGAGGTGGAGGCTGAGGAGCTCCTGGCTGCCCACTAGCAAGGTGCCAAAACGTGGGTGGTGGAAGGAGATGGTGGATGGAACTGAGCGCTGTTCTGTGGAACAAAACACTCTTGCTCTGCGAAGTTCCCTGCGGCAAACGGCACCCGTGGGGAGATCAACCAACGCGTACAGAGCCCGCGGCTTCGCGTTCCTCCCTCTGAATACGGGGGTTGTGCCTCGAAAGATAAACCTGTGTACGCGAGAGAAGGAGGCTCCTGAAAACCCTTTGTTCCGGCAGACGGTATCTGGGTTTTTGCTGCTTTCTTTACAGTTTGTGTCGTGTTCCTTACGGAGGAAAGCGGCTGGGTTGGTCGGGTGAGCTCCCGGGGAGGATTGTGCCTCTTCAGGGGAGCGGCTGGGCACGGGAATGTTTCAGAAGCCAGCAGGCAGGGCAGGGAGAGACGGACCTGGAGCCAGAAGCCTTGGACGCGGCAGTGAGGAGTATGGACCGGGCCGGCAGGCTCGAGGGTAAGTTCCATGTTCTGCTGCGGCTCGGCCCCTGAGTTTAACTGGAAAGAGACCTGGAAGTAAGAGCCTGCCTGGAGGGACGCAGCGGGCAAGGGGGGATTTGGTAAAAGCCCTTAAAACACTTGTGTTGTCTTTTGTTTAATGAAATGTGCTCCAGATGGAGGGCTGAGTTTTTTTAAAAGATTAAAGTTTAAGTGCTGTTGTCTTTGGACATAGACACAACTTCTAGTTTAGTTGTGTCTATTTAAGTAGTCCAGCTTCCATCGCAAGACCAGACTGTTTGAGATTTCTGTGGTGGGCTAGAGCTTTTCAAACGCTGTTATGTAGAAGTTGGACTTTTCCAGGTCTCTCTTTTTGTGTGCTTCTTCTCTAAAATGAAATTATACAAAGAGCTTGAATCTTCAGTTTCCCCACATCTGAATTCGTGGTATCCAGCTGCTGCAGAAAGACGCCGGGAGAAGGGAGAGGAGTTCATACTTGGGGATCTTGTTTGTTGGCTTCTCGTAGCTGGTCTCTCTGCTCTGGATGCAGCTGAATTTCATAACAGAAGCTGAATGTAAAGGCCAATGTTACGGTCCACAAACAAAATAAGAAGCAGACTGGAATTTTAAAGTCAATGAATAAGACTTAACAGAAGCAATTTTTCCCCTCCTTTCTACTTGCAAATGATCTTGCTGAATTCCTGCAGAGCACTTACATATGTCATAGCTTGTGACCCTGTGACATAAAAGACTTTGATTCCCTCTAGAGGAAGCGGTCGGGTTAGGAGCTGGACCAAGCATAGATGAAAACACAATAACTCCCAGAGACTTTGACTCCAGCTGTTGCTTAGCTAAAAGCTACTTTTCTGGCACTATGAATGTAACAAAGAGAGACAAAGACAAATTCAGGACATTCAAATGTGACTGAGTTACGCTTTTCAGTTGAAAAAAAGTGTTTTCTTAACCAAATGTGAAATTTTTTAACTTTTAAAATATATTTTTCATTAAGATTTTTTTTTTTCCTTATAGGAGACAACCTTATTTCCCAATTCAGCCTTAAAATTGAAGGGTGGAACATGCTTTCCTGGTCAAAAGAAACCTCCCCTGAAATCTCTGGCAATTTTTCTTGATAAGTACAGAATTCATCTCCTAAAGCACACTTCTTTTTTTGTTTGTTTTAAAGGCTTAAACAGTGGTGGTGTTTAGGAACGCAGCATTCTTGTGAAAATAAGGTCTTTATAAAAAGTCTTGGGGACTTTTTACCTGGGCAGGGCTAAGTAGTTTGGCCGGACAAAGAGGAATCCGCTCTAACCTTCTGCGCGATCCGTCTGCTCCCAGGCCGATGGAGCAGCGTCTCTCCTTCTGTTCTGTGAAATTGCTGGGTTTCTAAGCAAAAGAGGAGGCTCCTACGTTTATTTAAAGTTCATCATGTCTGTCCTAAACATGCCTTCCTGAAGTTTTAAGCTACAAAAGTAGAGATCAAGGTAAAACAGGAGCAGATTCGAAGGGCAAGAAACACTTTAAGCTCCTCCTTTTTTGTTTAAGTAGATGTTGGACTAAGCCAGTGCTTGATGCTCTAAACCATCTCATTTGTGACATACTGGAGCAGTGAGGGAGCCCTTAGCCTCCGACGAAACTCATTATCCACAGTTACCTCTGCTCTTTGCTTTGTAATAAGCCTTCTCCGAGCGATGGGGTGGAGCGCAAAGAGGTTTAAGGTGCAGCCGAGACGGTGGCCTGCCAGTTTCGTACTGAGGTGGCTCCCCGTGTTTCTGCGGTTTGCAGGAGAACTGGCTCCCGCCAGCTGCCGGGTTTGACGTTCCAGACTGTTGTCTGCCCTTCAGACACGCTATCGGAGCGCCCCTGCTTTTGATAGCTGTTCCCTTGAGCAAAAGGAAGTTTCAGAAGGAATCTTTATCGCACTAAAATAGGAATACGCATTTTAAAAACTCGGGACAGGGAATTGTAGATCAAATTTCTTAAACGCAGATGGTGCGCGAGGGAGAGAAAACCAAACTGTTTTTTCCGTTGGGTGTTGTCAAAATGCCCTATTCCTATTAATCTCGCCAGCAATACAACTAAGCGGGTCGTCAGCCGCCGTGACACGAGGCGAGCGATGCATGTTGCTGCGTTCCCACCTAACAGCGAGGCGGATAAGGAAGCGGTGCCGGACGCCGAGGGGTGTTTTGGCAGGGGCAGGAAAGCAACTTGAACAGAACTGGCCAGCTGAGCACCGGTCCCCTGTGCCTAGGTCACAAATATCGACGTAGGAGCTTCTGGTAGGATTGAACGTGAACTACGAGAGATGAACGACTGGGAAGCGCTTGTTGGCCTTTCCAAAGCAATACCATAGGGAACGAAACGGTCCTCACGGATCACCCACTTGAACGTTTGAGTTTGAACTCTTTAGTCGTCCTAGTTTTGAGTTTTATGCAGAAAAGCTGATTTTGCAACAGCTAGCTTGAGGCGTCCGTGTAACACTCGTATGTAAACGTATGGCCGGGGTACTCGCAACTTTGTGTTTTCAATAAAAGTGCAGCCACAGGAGTTTGGGAAAATAGTTTGTAACGCTGTATTTCCATAAAAATATGTTTTAAAATCATAAACGGCCCGTACATTTTAAATAAGTTTAGCTGAAAGGGGCGTTTGCTTTATGCGCTGTATTTCTAAATTAAACGTGTTCTGGATTTAAAAAGGCAGGATCAAATATTCAGTGTCCTCTACTACTGGAAGTATATCGTGACGTTTCTACAACTTGCAAGCGCGCACTTCAGAGGCACTGGCAAATTATGTAAATGAACAGAACCCTTTTGGCTGATTTTATGCTTGTTTAAGTATTTGTTGTGAGTGTATATACCTGTTTGATGCTTACGCTAATGACCATTTAGAAGTACTCAGAGGTTTTAGTAGTAGGATTAGTGTTACCGAGCCCCCAGGTTACAATCGCTAACGTTCATCCTGAGAAGTTGTAGGCTTACGAAATTTTGTGCCTGTTGCTAATTATTTTCCAGTTACCGGGTGGAGCTGCAGCTCCTCCCAGGGCTGCAAAGACTAACCAGGCATGGAGCTTCGGCCGCTCGCTCGTGGAGACTGCCCTGACTCTGCTCGATCTCGCTACGGCGGGCAGGACGGGACCAGAAAGGGACGGTGCGGGACAGCTGCTCCGCATTCGCACAGTAGGACCAAAGTGTCCATCAGAGAGGGCTGTCACTGCGCTACCTGTACCTCTCTCTTTGGGGCATCTGAACTTTTACTTGTTCACAGCAAAAATGGGAGTGGGAGAAACCAAAGTCTGTTTCGGAGAGGCCCCCTCCCCTTGCTGAATAACCTTCAAGACGCTGCAGCTGCTTGTGCCTTGGCACGGGGGTAATAATGTATTTTGCAAACAAAATTCAGTTTCTTCTGTCTTAAACACTCTTGCCCTTCTTTTAAGGGTGGTATTGTGGCGTATTTTTCTCTCAATTGTAAACTCGACATAGTCCAGAGGATTTAATCATGATTTTGCATGCAGTCAAGGTGCTTCCTTCCACTTGCCATGGAATTTTGCTATTTAAAGTGTAATACGGTGGGTTCTAGGTTATTTGTTTTAATGTTTGTATCAAGATATAGTATGACAATTTCCCGCATAAAGAATATTTATATGTAAATATGTGGTTGGAAAATAGAAACCTATTTTCTGAGAGTGAAAGGTTGTGCACAACCTCAGATTTAAGAAGCTTTTTCTCTATTTGTTTTTTTGAGTTTTTTTTTTTGTCTCAAATACTATATTTGGAGGTGACACTGCCCACTGTAAGGCAGATAAGTAAGTAACATCTAAGGATTAAATTCCAGAGCACTGCATTGTTCAGGTTTTTGTCTAGACAATTCAGATTTTCTTCTGTTATATATGGATCATGATTTATACATTAAAAAAAGTGTTTCCTTGCAGTTGCTTATCAGACTTAGCAGATGCTACTGAAGAGAAGAATGTAGTTCTATTATTTTGTCATACACCACTGTATAGAATTGTATTTATTTTCTGTCTGCAGCTCATTTATTATCATTGCTGAAAGATTGTTAACATAAGGTAAATACCACATTTACAAGAAGGCTAAAGGCAAAGTTAGATTTTATTAAAAGAAGCCTACTTGGCCAGCAGCTGTGCAGTAGAGGAATTTCGATGCATAACCCGTAGGGCAGCCATCCTGCTCTAAAATAGACATTTTCTTCATTACGTACATACTAAAAGGGATCTCGTTCCCAAACAAATGACTTATCATTGTATGCAAACTGAAGGGGAGAAGTCCACGCGTTTTGGCAGGATCCAGACGCATGTTGCAAATTCCCATTTAAAACAAGAAGTCTGGTTCTGCGAGGGATTTAGAGTATTTGTAAATCCTTAGAGGACGCTTGACTTGATTGCTATGCTGTATGAAATGTAGGGATGTGTTATTCTTTTTCTTAGAAGAAAAGGAGCGTACCAATAGAAAAGATATGGGTGGGAGTTTTTTTTTCCCGGAGGATGAAAAAGCAAAGTGAATGTATTTTCTTTCACCTCCCACTGCGCCCTACCTCCTTAACCAAGGAGTCCCGCAGAGGACACTGCTGAGGAACGGCAATAAGACAGCTTTGTTGCACTGAGAGCTTTTATGACAGCCCTGCCTGGTGCTGCTCGGAATATGGCTGGAGAATGACAAGGCAGGAAAATCTTGACAAAATGCCCATTCACTATCCCCAAAGTTGCTAGTGGTGCTGTTGAATCTTATAATTTCAGCTCGTGCTGGAAAGGGCAGTATTCAGGTGTTTGCCTTGGGCAGAATGTGTCCCCTCTGCTGTAAATTAAACAGATGAGCCTACTCACAGGTGGCTGGCGGTCAGCGTGAGCTCATGATCCACAAGAATTTTTGAGGACGTGGGGTTTGGAGCTAGAAAGGTGGGGGTCTGGGAAATCCGTGCCTCACCATTCACACGAACCGCGGCGTGGTCTTTCTGATGCTGTGTCAGGTGAAAACTCTATGGAGGGAGGGACAGCAATTACTGTCATGAATAAAAATGATCCATGGAAATATGTATATATAAATCCACTCTGGGGAGCGGAGCCCATTATCGTCTCTGAAAAGCTAAAAGCCCCGAGCACTTGAGTGAAAAGAAGTGCTCGCTGGTAAGTGTTGCGCAAGGGTCTATATCCTTCTTGAGTACTCTCAAAAACATGGTCTTGACAGGTGCGGGTGGCCGTATAAGGTGGCTCTTTCTATAGCCTGTAATTTAGCCTCGTTGAGAGCTCTGTGGAAACCTTGGTGTGTCAAAGCGGAGCCGAATATTTTTTGTCTTCCACTGAAAAACGTTATCGATGCCGCTTCTGGTTCAGTCATTGTTGTGCCCACAGAGTGCGCATGTGTGTGTCAACAGAAGGTCTCTGTAATTTTTTTAATATTTTTTTTTTTTTTTGCCCTGAACTCGGTGAATGGAGAAGGATGTTCACAGCCTGCAACAGATCCAGACCCGCTCCCAGGGCATGCCCGAGCATTGGAACCCAGCGTGCTCGCAGCTGCCGCCCTGGGGAGGATAAATTGCCTGGGGAGGGGCTGCTGGAAAATCTAGCTGGTGGAAAGGGGAATGGGGAAAATAGAGGTGGAGGTGCCTTCTCTGGGTAATGTAGATGCCTTGACCAGATACTCCCAAGCTGGGGTATCAAAACAGAGCTTGTGTACTGGGCAGGGGCGGCCAATTCTGCCCACGTAAGGAAATTGCTGCTCCTTTGTACAGGTATGGAGCATTTTCCGTGGGGTGATGGAGATGTAAAATTTTAGAATGCCTACTGGTGCTGTTAGTGACAGCAGGAGTGTTACCCAGCGGGGTGCGGTAGAGACAATTACCTGGATTTGGGACTGTCTTGGAAAAACATGGGGACTGTGGGGTAATCTCCTGTTCAGCGAGTCTGAAACTAAAACCATTTTGCAGCTTCCACTTTTATTTCTTAGATAGCTACCAAAGGCTTGACACTCTGTTGTGTTGTATGTTTAAAAAAAAAAAATAAATCCTTCAGAGGGGTTTGTGGAAATTGCCTTATTTTTCCTTTTGTTTTATTAGTTCTGTTTTACATGAGGTATGCGTAGAAATATGCCCTGTTTAATGAAATGTTGGTGATTTCCTGCTGTGGAAAAGACCGGCTTATCTGAGGCTGTCACACTTGCCTGATATTAATTTATTAAATATTCATTTGCTAATTTTGAATCCTGTGGGTTTGTGAGCAGAACGAACAGCCTGCAGAGGTCACGGCCGCTGCTGCTAGAGCCGGAGCACCGCGTGGAGAGGGGCTGACGGCTGCTGGGAGGGGGAGAAACCGAAGTGTCCGTCCCGCACGTCTCCGCACCCTGCGTGCCTTCGGCGGTCCTCGGCGTCGTGCAGCGCGAGCTGGTGCTTCTGCCCTGGTCCCTCTGTCCACCTACGGCTGCTTTGCCGTAGGACCCCCCTTAGACTGCCTTCGAGTGACCCCCAAGAGCCCGGGTCCTGTTCTTGCCTGCTCCCGCCTGCCTCCCAGTTACAGACTCGGGGTCTTCCTTGCCCCCAGCGGAGAGGGATCTCGCCTCCTCTTCTGTCCCCAGGCCCCGACCCGCAGGCTCTCCGGGCTCTGACCGCGCTCCCGAGAAATTGCGGGTGCTCGCTGTGCTCTGGTGTCAGTCAGTTCCTTGTACTGAAGTGGACTGCCCGTCTTTAGGAACGAGACCTGTGTGGAAAACCGGTAGCTCTGCCAGAAAAATGGGAAAGTGCTTGCAATTAGATTCCAGCTACACAGGGAAAAGACACGAGAGCATTTGCTTCTCTTTATTCAGCCTGATGCCTTTTTAAACCATATTAAAATGCATCAGAAGTGCCAGCCATTATTATAAAACTCTGAGATACCAAGCAAATGAGGTAAGTAAAATTAGCGGCGATTGTGCTCAGACCAAGTTCTACTGAGAAATATTGGCGAGCTGGCTCCCCAGAGACAGCCTGGCTTTTAGGGGAAGCATCGAGACTCTTGTAGCGAGCTGGTGATGTCTCTCTCATGACTTAGTTATGAGACATCAGATGATTTTTATTTTAAAACTTAGATTATCAGAATCTCAATATTTTGTGTGCCGCTTCAGGTATTGTCTTAAGGTTGTACTCTCGTTGCTGATTTTTACTCAGCCCTTCTTGAAAAGCGAGTCTGAATTTTAGCAGACATATCGTAGCAAAGCATTGCTCTGCATTTGACATCTGAAGGGAGTGTTGTTCAAAGGACGGAACCAAACCAAAGCGCTTTGTCCAAATAGGCTTCAGAAGTTAATAAAGCAGGGCACAAAGTAAGCGATGCACTGAAACGACGGAAGTTTGGTACGTTGGGGAGTTCTGCAGAGGTAGTTAAAATTTATAAATAGGTTCAGCTTCTTTCTGCTGCTTCGTTTGTGATTATCTATACCACTTGGAGAAGGGCTTCTGGATTTCTGTTTTTTTGCATGCCAATTAAAATAGACAAACAAGACTTTAAACATCACAGAAGAAATAATTTCTGCCTGCCTGTTTCGTCAGATTCTTGAAAGAGAAGATGTTCTTTCCAAGGCAGGCACCCGTCGGTGGGTGCCGACAAGCCAAGACGATCCGGGGGGAGCTGGTTTCTCCTTTGGGCGACTAAGCAGTGCTGAAGGGGAGGGCAGGGTGATGATGTGGGGACGGGGGGAGCGGTGGGCA
>JANZLQ010000002.1:14064807-14079293 GCA_026212715.1 Elanus axillaris
GCTGCGGACCTCAAATACTTCCGGACTAGACCAAGACCTTTTGCTTCGCTCCGTTTTTAAAGGCCGTTCCTGACCGTCCGTCTGTGCCTTTGGGGAACCGGGAGTGTGCGCGTGGCAGTTTCTACCCAAGCGGAACAGGCAGAAGAGCTGCGAGAGGTAGGTGGGTGGGTGGGTGGGCAGAGGAAGAGGAGGAGGAAGCAGCAACCAGAGACAGCGGGAGCTCGGAATTCCGCCTAAGCAGGGATCTATGGAAGAGATGCTTGGGGCTGTAGTGGGTATTTGCCTCCGAGAGGTGTCCGGCCTGGGTGCCGAGATGAAGTACAAGAGGAATATGGGAGGAAAGGAAGGGTTGGGTAGCAGGCAAAGGCGTGGGATGGTCTCACCGGAGGAACCGAAGGAGAAGTTGTACCTGTCCTGAAGGACAGAGCGCGTGGGAGTGCGCAGGCGCCCACCCCTCTGTGTGCAGGGAGGCGGAGAAGGGAGCGCCGGATGCCGTATGGGGCGCGTCCCTGCCGCTTTCTTTTGGGAATAGCACTGTGTAGAAGTAAGATCACCTCTTTGCAGGCACTTCTCCGTGGTGTTGAGAACAATCTATAGTCAGCGTGTACAGAGGCAGTTCCGCGACTGATTCTCTAGTGAGTTTTCCCCTGTCAATCCTTAATTCTCGGCAGGTAGCCCCCTTTCCGAGTTCAGCCTTTGGAAACCCATGGATGCCATCCATTCCTCCTTGTCTGTGCTGCTCCTATCAGAAGCCATCACCTACTCGGGCGGTTGGAACGCTGTACTAGACGACATTATCCCTTTCCCTCGCTTTCATCCTCCCCTGTACAACCTCCTTATAGCAGTTGCGTACGGCCTTCGTGCTGGGATTCAGTGGGTCAGAAAACGGTGGCAGGTTGCCCGTGCACAGAGTAACTAAGGAGAAGTCGTGCTCTTCGTGCTTGACTGAGGTAGCAAAAAGACTTTGGTCCCACTCTTGGTGAGAAGTCTTGGCGTTTCTTTTCAGGAAGGCAGGTCGTGGACCAAAATAGGCAGGTGTTTGTGCTTCCCAAATGAAGAGGATGTAGCTTCAGAGACTCTTCTGAGTGCGAGGCTGTTAAGCCACACGGCGCTCTCTGAGAATTTGTCTTGCTCGGAGTCAAATGACTGTTTCTGAAAATACCACTTGATTCACTTGCCTGAATCAGGAAAGGTTTCTTTCGCTGTTACACTGAAAATGCCTCTTTGTCTCTCCTGGGCCATGATAACACACTCATTAATGGAGTTGTATCTGATTGATAAACAAAGATATATTATTTGATTTTTAAGTCAACATGTCATAACTTCTTGTATTTTCCCAATGCATTGGAGTAATTGTAGGATTTGCTCTACCTCTAAAAATATATTACAGCATTTGAAGAGGTAAATCGCTGCACGGTAGACTTAAGTAATCTGGGGATGATTTATAAATCCCCTCGGGAGTTCATGCTTGGATGCATCTGCTTTGCTTTCCTAGATCTGTGCAGTTCCGTGGGGTCCCCTTGGAGTGGCTGGGAGATCCCATGCTAGCGCAGGGATCCATCCGGGACAGTTTTGCAGGATGCCAGGCTTGAAGGCAGAAGGTGGTGGGAAGACCAGCTGGGACTACGCTGAGCACCGAGGAGGCAGGGCAGCCCTTTGAACGAGAGCACACAATGCCATAACGATGACCAAGCGTCAATCTTTTGGCACTTCATAAGGTGGCGTGGGGTTTTAATGCTGTAACTAACGAAGAGAAAGCAAATAGAACTTTGGCCGAAACCTCAAATCCACCTTTGTGGAAACGGCGTGTCCCCTTGTGGGATCAATGAAATTACGTTGCGTTCTTCTGCCTCCTTCGGTGGTCATCCTGCAGTTCATTGCAAGCCCAGGCAGAGCAGAGATTGATGCGAGGGCTCTACAGCTCGTCCTGGGCCACAACGATTGTAAAAACACACTAATCGAGGATCCTACGGGCATCCTGGAGAACAGAGCAGGGAATGTGGAGGCAGAACTCGTTTGTGATTTGGTCAAATAAAATGCCTTGAAATTTGTGCTATGCACCTATAGCTGATTACCAAGCGCTTTTTTCTTTTGCTGCTACTTCGAGTACTACCCAGCATTCCCACTGTAAGGCTTTGCAGTCCTCTAGGCTTTGGCTTTTTGAAGTCACTGCAGGATTAAAAATCGGAGTGACTGCAGTCTTGTGACCGGAATCACTAGATTGTGTGTGCTGTCCAGGTTCTTCTGGAAGAGTTACGTAGTCCTGTGTGCTGTGTTTAGATTTATTTCTGAGGGAGCTGTTGCAGGTGACAAGACTGGATGTCTTTTCTTTACATGGAATAAATAAAATCAGTTCTTGGAGCTGTTGTGGGTTTTTTTTGAGAAGTGGAGAGCCATAAATAGGTTTTAGGTCCATTTAATTTAGATTTGTGTGGATTAAGTCCAAGGACTGTAGAAAACTTCTCAATGAAATAAATGTGATTGCTTTTTAACTTCACTGAAGGCACGTTCTTTCCTTGGGTCACAGTCTTGGGTCAGTATGAGAATAATGATCTTCAGGTGTAAAATATACAGGCTGTTGTTTCATTTAATATTGAAGTGATGACTGCACGGTGGTATATTTGATTCAATCATGTCTCTAAGGTGGCAGCAGTCCCAGAATTTTGGAAGGCACAGAATATAAAGAGTAGTAATAAAAGCAGAAAATATGCTTAAAGGCATAGGTTGTTACAGTTATGAATTATGTATAACTTTAATATTCCCATCTCAAGCAGCTACACTGAGATATCTGTAAGTAGCATTTATCAGTTTTAAGGAGAGTGTACAGGTATTTGCTATTTTTTTTTGTTGTTGTTCCATTTTGTGCACGGACTCAGTTGTTCTGTGTGGGAGAAATACTGATGCTGACAGATGATGCAGAAGAAAATTTGCTCTCTGTGACCAAGGACTTGAGTTAGAAAAGAAATCTGTGATAGTCGATTAAGTAATTTCTTTTCTCTTTTTTGGTTTAAGCCCCAGTTCACATCCATGTTTAACTAGAGAGGGATTGCAATATAGATCCTTGGTTTGAAAAACCCCTTGCATTCTAAACAAATTTGCAGCACGTGCCACAAGCTTTGGGTTTTCATTCAGAAATTCACGCAAATGAAAAACGGTGTTACGCAGCGCAGCCCGTTTCCTCATCTTAACCACTGATGTCGTCTGCTGACCCTGGTCCTGCCTAAACCTGCGTTCTTAACCAGATCTCAGATGTTAGTGGTGTCACAGAAAGTGCTATTTCTCTTTTTCTCTGCCTCTGAAGATGCAGCACAGGTTTATAAACTTTTAAGGGAAGATGTGGCCTGTAAAGAATTATAGCGGTACACCCTCGCAGAGGTGCTGGCTTTTGCAGGATTTTTTTTTAAAGCCATTTACCCACTGAAGGTTTTGTTTCCTTGTGAAACACTTTTGCTTTCCCAAACTAGGGCAATTTTGTCTTCTTTTGCAACTTAAAGTATTCTAATAAGGAAAAGTATTTTTTTCAGCAGTGTGCATTTGATCACTTCATTTACCATAAGATTTTTCAAAGAGCCAAAGTTTGACTGTGGTCTCTGGGGTGTGTTGTTGAACCCGAGACATTTTGTTGTCAGTGGCCCTTGTATCCTTGTGATTCAAGAAGGGGGGGTACAAATAACTGGGGTTTTTTCATTATTATTATTGTTGTTGTTGTTGTTATTATTCCTACTGTTTGGGGAAAGGAGCACACTGTTTTAAGAAGGGAAAAAGAGATGCTCGCAATGACAGTGTAATTAAAAAAAAATAAAAAATTGGCTAGCTGTGACCAAGACTTTTGGGACAGAAAAGACATCATTCGCTATTCTTCTTGTTCATTGCTGTATTTTCCGGTAGCTTCTTCAGAGCTAAAATGGAACAGTGTGCCTGAGGTGCTGATGTTCCAGATGACGGTAAAACTCCCTTGCCTTTCCTGTTTTGGCTCTCCATGCAGTGGTAAACCATGCTGAAGTGTGTAATTACTCTGAAATGTTTTATTTCACTTTGGAGCGTATTTTTTTTATTTTTTGTTTTTGGGTTTAGTTTAATCACATAAACCAGCATGCCTTGAAAAAGTAATTAGTAGGAGATAGTAAAACAGTGTTGGTAGAGACAGTATTACCTTGGGGGTGTGTGAGTATTGTGGCTTTTGAAATATTTCCCTTAAAAGTACAGGGAATGCTGCAGAAACCACAGCGGCATTAATCCAGGCTGCATTAAATGCTATTTTCATAGTAACTTTTGCAAGTAGGTTGTAAACCGGCAAATACCAGAAACCAGCTGCCTTGGAAGGGGAGCAGTAAGCCCTTGGGTTTATGCCGTGGTTGCGAAAGGAAAGTCTTGAACCTGCAAAACTTCTAACAAACGAAAAAATTGTTCTGGCTATGGATAGATTGCAGGACTGATAACAGCAAGACAAACCCGAGTTTGAAGGCTGGGCTAGAACCAGCCAGCAGAAAACACCAATTTGGAATAGAGGTGGCTTGAAATTTAATTGTCTTCATTTGGCTGACAGAAAGCGAACCTGTCCTAAAAAAAAAAGAAAAAATAGGTGTTCTAGGGTAGCATCTTCCTTTTTGCAAAGTGATGGCGTGAGTTGACTTTCCTGTTACAACTGCTCCTGCCCTTCAGCTTTCTGCAACACGGCAGCTTGTCAGGCTACGCAACGATCTTGGCTGCTGAGTTGCGAAGGTGGGCGTAGGACAGATGCCTCAGGTTAAGAAGGAAAAGCGATCTGAAGTTAGGCGTTACGCTCTCACTTAACGAGGAAAGGCGAGGGAAGCGACCGCCGGCGGCTGGGCTGCCGATGCCTTCTGGCTGCCTGGCGCGGCTACAGGTGGCTCTGCGATAGGGCACTTTTTTCCTACAAGGTGCTCGTTTTATTCATAACTTCACTGAATTCTACCTTTTGGGGTGAAGTTCTCCACACTTCAGGTTGAGGTTTTCTTTCATTTACGCTAATGTAGTCACATCTAAGAATGACGGTTGGGAAAAAAAAAATCCTTTATCCCTTTAAAACAAACAATCATCTTCCAAATATTTTATTTACAAAACTAATTTTTATCATGCCGGTCATAGGATTTGCTTTTGACAGTCCAGGATGTATTTCTTCCTACGCAAACCTATTCAAATCTGGCCAAACTTTGAGTGCACCTAGAAACATGAGTTTTAATTAAAATTTGATCACTAATTTCCTACCTCGGTAAGAATGAGCAGTTTGCCTCCAAAGGCTAGTTTAACTCTAGTGCTTGCAAATACTGGCCTGGTCGGTATATGTTTATTATTATTCTTTATAGTCACACTGGAGCTAGAACAGGAGGTTCTAACCAGACAACTGGATGGTGTACTATTTCTTTACAATCCTTGCTTACGTGACTTCTGTGTAACGACGCGGGTTGCTACGCTGCATTTTGAAGAAAAAAATCAGTGACGCCATCGCTGCATTTTTATAACTACCCTTGGGAGGACTTTGTATTGAATATATTTCTACCGATAATCTAATTATGCTTTTCATTTTTAACAGAAGAAAAGTATTTATCACAATTAATAAGACAGTGGTAAGACTTGTTACTTCTAACAAGTGGGAAATAATTTATTTTTTTAATACTTCATTTGAAAGCATCCCCAAGAAGTGTGCAGCATATGCTGAAAATAAAAAAATACCAACATGTGCCAGAGTGCTTCAACATCGACTTAATCAAAGTAGAGACAGTATTTTCCCCCGATTCTGAACTCAGGGTTTGGCCCATTTATTAAACATTCTTCGTATTGCTTCGTATTATTATTTCCTAAGCCTTTTTTCCTTCATACATTCCTGCTATTAACTGAAATATCTTACCATCTGTTTTTGGGTGGGGTAAGAAATCGATTACTGATTAAAATATTTTCAAGCCTATCTAGAATTTAAATGTAAACCCATATCATTTTAAATGTCATTGAGTTTAAATGGAAATTGTGACCAGATTAATAACGTGTGGAGTTTGCGTGATGGCACGTCTCCAGAGCATCAGCTTGGTGCAGACCGCTACATCTGCATTTCGTGACTTCAGGGGAATGCCAAGATGTTTCCATGGGGTCCAACTGCAGAGCTCTGTAACAAGGCAACGAATGCCTTCTGGTCAAACAGAATACTAGAAAATATTTGAGCTTCGTGTGGCCCAGTAGTACGTCTCCCTCACCGATATTGCAGAGGTTTATTCAGGGAATGCTTTCATACAGTTTAATTCTTTGACTTTTAGCACAACGGCAGTTTAATTTAGGCCCACGAGGGTGCGAGCAGGTAAGAGAATGAGAGCTAGAAGGTGGAATATGGTCATTAATAGGGAAGTACTAGAGCGTTCTGCTAACACACCTGCGCATGGGATCCTGTAAATCCCGGAGCTACGTGGAGAATGGGCCACCAGGTGCCTTGGCCTTGGAATGGCTTAAAGTATGAAGCACGGGAAGAGCAACCGGAACAAACCACGACTGCTGGAGAAAGCTTCGTCGTGAAGCATTAGCAAGCTCCTGTGCGAAGGTGTTGCTTGTGATTTCTGTCACAGAGCCAAACAGCCACCGCTCTACAAACCAGAACAGCGGGCGCTGCAAGCAAGACAAAAACTCGGTGGGACTGTAACGATGTAGGTAGATGTCTGCGTTTGTACGGCTGCTGCAGGGAACAGCCTTCTGAGATGCCGTTTCCCCGGGAGAAGATCTGGCTATCACTGCTTGCTTTTGCTTTGCGTGGCTGCTGGTAGATAACAAGGGTTTTCCTCAGCTGTACTGTTTCTGCTGGAGAAGAGCCGGGGTTGAACTTCTGACGTATGCGGCTTTGCTACCTCTTTTATTCTGCCCAGATCAGAAGCTGTGAGGCAACTGGGAGATCTCGGTCTCTGCAAGATAAACCCAAGACAGCCCTTCGCTGTGGTCTTCTAACATTTGTTCGCACCGTTTCTTTGCTGTTAAATTTTTGTATTATTATCTTAAAATATCTTGACTGCTGTTACAAAAAGCAGGGTACGACAGCCACAAGCACTTCTGGATTGCAAAACCAGAGCACACCTTCTGCCAAGAACCTGCCTCAGCATCCTGAAGCAGCGGCTAGTGGAGGGTCTTATGTTTGCATTTCAAATGTGGAATAGGTTGAGGCTTTCTGAGGCAAAGTGAAGCTGGTGACTTAAACCCCATGGCAAATCAGTGAGAGGTTCAGAATACTGGGCTGCCCGGCTCCCGTGTTGCTTCTCTACAGTTTTTGCAAATTAAACCGTTAGCACAGCTGTCAGGAGCACCAGGTTCTAAATCACAGTCACAGTAGAACTGTAATACAAAATATTCCTCTTAAAATAAACTTGCAGTATGAGGTAAAGATCACACTATTTCCTGCTTCAATTCCTTTTAAGTTTTAGGAAGGAATCGGAATGGTATTTAAAGACCAGATGGACTTTCTGTAAACAGTGGCACTTTTTGTTTTCCAAATTTCAAGGACCTACCAGATCATCAAAACGTTACATTGCCTTTTCATGTACCTCTTATTATCAGAGTGATGTATGTTGAGATTCTTCCTTGGCGATGGTAAGTATTAAGCGGTATTGATGGGAAACTTTCATATTATGAAATTGAAGGTGAATTTCTTCTCTCTCTTTAATAAGCATGTCCATGAAGCAAAAATGACAAATAGATTAGAGATCTCTGATATGCAGAGGTTTGGAGCCTTTTCATATCTGAAATCTTCCCTTCTGGATGAACTGTATGTTTTCCATATGGGATTATTCCATACGAAATGTGTTTTGTACGTTGTCTTGGGTCCGAAGCAGGGAGAGGCAGTGAGGAGACTGGGAAGGGACCAAAGCTATGGGCTTGATTAGGTGTGTCAGGCAACCCAAACATGAGGTAAAATATGGACCAGATAACCATCTTGGCGGAGGTTCAAATGGTGTTGGAATTAATTTTTGACAGGGCTCCTTTCCTTGCTGCAGGAAGGCCTGCATACATACAGTCAGGGGATTGATTGGAAAGAATGTTTTTTTTTCCAAAGTCTGTGTGTAGTTTGTGGTGGATTTATTTTTTTTTAATTGCTTGCAAAAGTTCTTCCATTTTTCACATGTTCTGTAGAAAGCAAAGCTTGTTAAGAACCGGCTGTTGGGGAACCAGTTCCCCAGTTGTTAGCATAAGGAAGCTGGACTTTTGCCTTGGTCCTTTTCCGTCTTAATACAGAGGCAGTAAAACAACATTTCTGGAGGCAGTAAAAGATTTCTGGAGGCAGTAAAAGATTTCTGGAGGCAGTTAGCATCTGCCACCCAGGTTTAGTTTGTTTCACATTGATTTCTAATAAGCTAGAAACATGATGAGAATGGCAAGGAGCAGCGTGAGTGCCAAAACATCTCCATTAATTTCTAAGTAGCCATAGCAATTACTTGATGTGGGTTTGTCATATTGTTGGTCTGAAATGTACTTTCTCTCCAGGTACTTTGTGGAAAATTCAAATAGACTTACAGGATGTTGGGACAAACCACCTCAGTTTTACCAGTTCCATTAAGGCATGGATTTTACGTTTTGATCCTCCATTATCCATCCCTTACAGTTGCCTTGCATGTGCTCCGGTGATTAAAAAAACCCCTTGAAATTATCAAGAATGAAAAATCAGCCTTTAAAAAGAATAATTTTGCTTATGAAGCAGGTTTGCCCTCACAAGGGCTACCCGCAGCCATCAGGCAGGCAGACCCACTGAAGGATGTTTCCCAGGGCATAGCTGTGCTTTTACGCCCCATTTTGCTTAACATGGGTTTCATTTCACTGTAGCCCAAGGACAAGTCTCTGCATTCAGACTTGCATGACTCTTATTTCACACTAATACCTCATTGTAGCAGATGGTGGAGGTGTCAGGGAGCTGCTGAAAATTGCCGTGTTTATTATACCTTCTCAGAACAGAGTAGCTCATCTGTTCCTGCTGGCAGTGGCTCCCAAGGGAGTAGATGCCAGTTAGGATATTCAAAACATATTGTGTCCCGGCCATGTTCTTGCCTTGCTTTGCATACTCTTATTTTTGACTGTAAGAAAAGGTTTTGTATTGATAGGAGTACATGTTGGACAAATGTTTCAGACCTTCTCCAAGTTGAATTTATCCATAGCAGGCATGAAAGCGGGAAGAGTGAGCCCTGCTAGGCAAACTAGTCCGGTTCCGACATTGCGGTCTTAAACGGTGATAGAGCAGCAAAGCTTTGATAAATCCCGCAACTCCCATGACTGCTGTCTGTAAGAGGGCAGGGTTACGCAGGAGTCGCAATTCTGCAGCGTAGCACAAAGATGCTGAAAGTAGCGTCAGATTTGGCTCGGCCATCAGCGCAGGAGAAACTCCGGTAGCCTGAGCTGCCCGGGTCTTCGTGTTTGAACTGCGTTGTTGAAATCCAACCAGGTAAGCCGCTGGCATCAGCGTGACTGTGTTGTATCCCTTTACACTTAGAGCTGCTAGATAAATCAAAACAGAACGCTCCGATTCTGAAGTTACATCGTTGCTAAATGTGTGAACGTTAATTGCGTTAGTCCTTTTGATCGTACTTCTGTGGACAGGCTTTTAAATTAGAACAGGAAGGATTCTGCTTTCAACAACGGAACGGTTTTGGTTTAAGCTTCTATATAAAGACAGTACTGTTAATATACTTAATAATCACTTCAAGATTTGGAAAATAAATGGGTTGTAAGTATTTAGCTTAATTGGCGCTAGTGTAGACTAGGAGGGAGTTCAAACCAGGCACCAAGGCTAAGGTTGCATCTAACGTGGAAGGGAAGGGTAATGAAGGTTGGTTGAGCTTTCTCCTTGAGCACCTCAGGGTACCGGTGCCTGCCCGGGGCTGCGCAACGGGCGAGATGCTGCGCTCTTCTTCTGTGCCCAGCCCTACAGGTGCTGGTGTCTGTGTGGCTGTATCTAGCTCAGACAGCGTGACAGCAGATGAGAGTCAGTATAGACAGGCGTGAGGTATGTTCTTGCATCGGAAGGAACAACTTGACATTACTTGCACGCGTTGATGGATGTGAAATTAACTGCTCGGGGGAAAAACCAACTCATCGTGTTGTTTTGTATCATTATGGATACGTCCCTGAAAACATCTGCTCTTTGTAGAGCTCTGGTCAAAAGAGGAAAGAAATTTCATCTCCAACCCAAATGATCAGTGGATTCCCCGGAGCGTTGGGATGGACAGTGTTTGGAGGGCCAGGTTTTCATCCGAGTATGCATGTTTGGCCACAGGTCACTGACAAGCGATGACGTGAGCTTGCTGCTCAAAACCCAGTTGCTTTTCCTGCACGCTTTTGTGTCAGTTGCAGAAGTAACTCGTGTTATGTGACTGAAAGTCTGAAAGCTTCCACGCAGGAAAAGATGATCACGAAAAATCAGAATTACTTAAAAACAAACAGAAAACAACACCTTATCTCTAGCATGATGATAGAAACAGCAGCTCTTTTGTTCTTGAGACCAACCAGCTTCTCTTGGGGAAACTGAGGTACTGTAGGTGGGAGTAGAACCGTCTAGAATGTAGGACTAATAACACGTAATTTGCTTTCAGTTAGAGGTTAAACAGCCAAGGATATATAAATGAAGCAAAGCTTTCATTTTTTAATCTCTCTTTAAGGTTTGCCTTTACGGTTGTTTTCCATTAAGCTGAAAGTACATGAAATATTTTTGCACAAGCTGTTTTGGGATTAATTTTATTTCCTCTCCATTTCAACAGACTAAAACCTAGTGGGAAATTAGTTATTTGGGCCCAAAACTTTGATTTAGGAGCTTGGCACATTATAAGGATTGTTAAACATTACAGAGGAATAACAGAATGAAAGCGTTAACATATTTTTCTGATTTTGACAGCTATGGAGGGTGCACAAAGGTAAAATATATATTAATTCTTCCTCTGCAAAAGTTGCTGGCTGAGACTGGTGCATGTCTCCAGTATTTCACCGGGTGCACAGTTCTTTAAGGAAAATAGTGCTGTGTGATGACAAGTTCGCTACCTCTTAAGAAACAGACTTTAGCTGTGGGCAATGAAAATCAATCAGATGAGATCACCTTTCCCTTTCAGTTGATTGGCAGTAGTGATGGAAATAGCTCAGGCATCAAAATCAGCTTCTGATGTTGAAAGACTCTCAGTGGCAGGATGACCTGAAGCTACCGACACAAAGTCTGTGCTTCCTTGTTGATTCCAGCACATCCTTGGCTATGAGTATAAAAACACCCAGGGAAAATCGTAGGGGTGTCTTATGGAGTCACTCTAGGGAATTTACGTGGGAGCAGGGTTTCACTGTAGACCTAGGTTCTTGTCATGCTGTCTTCTGCCTCGTGCGGAGTTTACACGCCCTTGGAGCTAACTTAGACTTAAGGACTTCAGAATAACCTCTCACACGTGTTGCATGTAGCACAGAGTATTTTTCAACGTGCGCTGGGAGAACTCATTAGCTTCTGTGACCTTAGTAATATATTTTTTTTCATTCCTGAAATGATATCCTGGTCCATGGTGAGAATTTGATTTTAGAAACGTTGGAGCAATGGTTTTTACAGAGCTCTATTCAAAAGGAAAAGGTGTTTGCGTTAAGGGCTTATTGTCTCATTACGCAGAAGGAAAAGGATGTTAATTAACCCAATCGCCACTCCTTTTTGTCTTCCCTTTTGCTGTATCGCTTGCCTTGCACCATGACACCCACGGTGCTGGCCACAGCCCATCAGAGGTGCCCAGCGGGGCTGTCGCGGGTGGTGTGGAAGACTCTGACCTTTCGGAGCTTCCCAGGCGTTTCCCGTGACGAAATGCAGAGCTACATTGAAGCACTAGTGTCACCCTTGGTAATTTCCCTTCCTCTCCTCTCTGCTCTCACTTGCTTTTCCAGTTTTCTCTTCTAAAGGGGCAGAACATCTTCTTTTTCTGTTTGTTTTGTTTCACTTGAGATTCTAGTAGGTTGCTCTTTGGGGAAAATTTGGTTTCTAACAGGCCATAAACATCTTAGTTAAGATTCATTTGCAAAATTGTAGGAATTTTCTGAGTAATGCTCTTTCACACTCTTCCATGTGAGAGTGGTGGGCATCGCCTGTGGAAAGTGTCCATGCTTTAACTGAAATTTGGGTGGATTGATTCCCTTCCTCTATTTACCTTTTTTTTTTTTTTTTTTTTTTAATGTGAATTAGTGGTGGTCCATGGAGACCTGACTGCGTACATGATGCTGACTCCTCCTCTGCGTATACGTTGCTAAAACATATTATGTTACTTCTATAATGTACCATGTTACTTTTCTGTGTAGGTAATTGCTGTGGTTAGCTCAGGAAATCAACAGTGGGTGGAGAAGTGCTAGTGAAACACGTTGTATAATAAGTTGTGAATCATCCCATGAATAAGTTTGTGAGGCTTTTGCTTTAGAATGCAAAATCGATATCTGGGCCACCCACAGGTCGACCTTTTTATGCAGTGCAAAGTTTAAAAGGCGCCGTAATTGAAGGACTGCTTTCAGGAAAAGTCAGCAGTGAATCTTCTGCAAATGACTTCAGCAAAGCTCTCCTGCACTGGTGAGTTCCTGGAGAGCTGCCTGAGGTGGAGTTTTCAAATTCCACTGCTTTGCAGTGAGTCAGTGCTGAGTTTGAGTTTAAAGTGGGAGATATTGTATGATATTAGAATATCTGTAATGTTTGGCTAAAAAGGCAGCTATATGCTTCTAGTCTGAATGGGCTTATTTCATATCAAAGGGATACAGGAAATAGAAACCTCTTCAGTAAAGGGAGGAGACTGAATGTGTCTTGAGCAGACTTGTCCGCTCTGAAGACCTGCAAAAATCTCATTATCTTTTGAGGTTTTCGTAATGGCTCGTGCGATTAAGTCACAGTCTGGGCCATGTGGAAGGAGGTTTCTAGGATTATTTTTTTAGTATTATTTTCTTTTCTTTTCTTTTTGGGCAACCTTCTAAAGTGTTCCCTGTTGCATCATCTAGCTGAATTGCTTGGTTTGAAATCTTCTCCTTTGGCTGCCCCAAGCTTAAGTTGATGGGAATGCTGTACTTGAGATCATGCAGGGAATACTTTCCTAATGAAAGACAGCTCCCAGATCCTAATGTGATGCAGTTCAGGACAAAAGGTATGTCTGTTTCTGATACTGTGCTGCAGTTTGCTCAGTGCAAAACTAGCTGTTGATTACTGTCCCACAGGCCCGTCCAGCGTACCAGTAGAACTGCATAAACGTACGCCGTGTGGTTGGACGTTTGAATGGCCAGACTAGACCGTACTTCTAGAAGAACACCTGCCACGTAACACAAGTGTTTCACAGAGATGCCCCGCACCCCCCTGGTTTTCTTAAATCTCTAAAATCATTGTTAGTTGAATTCCTGGGAAAACTTTTATGTGTTTAAAACAAACAAACCTCCACACCGCCTCCCCCCTCAAAAAAACCAACCAACCAAAAAAAACCCAGCAAAAATTGCTGAGTATTCTTTCTTTTTTTTTTTTTTAATATTTAGCCAATTTATAGCCTAGTTTCCATCTTAATTTACAGTATTGGTGGGAGTTTTGTTATTTGGGCTGTTCTAGCCAAGTTCCTTGATAACATCCCCAAAGGCCAAATGGAGAATGTGCGTATGATAAGAATATGTTTTAATAGGTCAGGGGATGACTTCCTTGCATGATAAATGCCAGTTGTGAAACTAATGTAGAATGATTTAATATAATCAATTCTCTCTTTTGTCATTGCATGTTTTGTTACATTACCTCAACTGTCTGGTGCAGTTGCTGTAATTTGTTTAGATGTAGAAGTGCACTGTCATCAACAAAAAATGTGTTGGGTTTCTTTGAACATCTTGGGCAGCCAATCTGTGTAACACGAAAGAAAAAGGATCCTTTCCAGACAGCATCTACAGGTAGCCAGTTTCAGCGTGGGCTGAATCAGTGCATCATCAAATGAAATTCTTTGATTTTTGTTTTCTAAGATAAGATCGATACAACTGCAAGAACATGAGCCAAAAGATAACGCTGTATCTCATTCTGATGTCAAAAAGCAATGTGAAACAGTAGGGTATATTATAAATATGTCAGAACAATGCTGTCTAATGTTTCCTCTGATCATTGGATGCTGTTAAGACCCAATGATTTAAGCTAAAGGGGAATGATAAATCTTCACCTACAAAAAAAACCCAAATTAAAAAGTGCAAGGCACCCTACCGTCACTTAAAGACTATAAGCCATCCTAGACTCTGAGAGAAAAGTATGAGAGAAAGGAATCTGATGCTTACTTCAATATCAGACAAAAAGAAAGAGCTATGAAAATTTTGAAGTATTCAATTACTGGTGTTTAGTGCTTGATGCTAATAGCATCCATGTTGACCTGTGATTCTGAGTGCAGTTGGAAAAGACAAAATTTCTTCTTTGAAAATGCTCTTCCCCCCCTTCTTCATATGTTTTAACAGTTTCTAAAATTAAAAGTAGAGGCCATACCTGACAAAAATTAGCAAATAATTTTGGC
>JANZLQ010000002.1:14079393-14109126 GCA_026212715.1 Elanus axillaris
CCCCCCGTTTTCCTACTTCTATACTTTCTTCTTTTTCTGTCTCCCCAAATTATCACCGTAGGATGCCCGAAATAACCATGCAGCTAGAGGACCAGTGAGCTATTCTTACCGACTGCGGTGAGCTGGCTTTTATTTCCAACCTGGAATCAATTTGCTGGTAACAGACACAGAATAGAGGATGGGAATAGAAAAAGACTTTCACAAGTTATCTGGACTGTAGGTGCTAAGTAAGAGAATGGAAATGTTGCTTGCAGGTGAAGAGAAGATTTGAATACTTAAATCCAATAATAATACAATCCAAACAAGGCCTTCCGGAGACAGTGTGTTTAACCAGAAGCCACAGCTTATAGATGTAGTAGGTAGCTAAACAGTTTACATTAAAACTGCAGCTCAACCTCAGAGAGAGGCCATTTATAGTACAAAAGAAATCATCTTAATTCTTTGATTTTAAAGAACGCATTGCAGGGGCGGAACTAACCTGCGTATGTGCAGGCATTGTATACTGCGCTATTGGAAAGATGTATATTTAGAGCGTCGCCCTACGTAATAGGTTGTCTTTGTGGCTGCTGGGCGTACAACTGCGCACAGCCCTGCAAGGGCGTTGAACTAAGGCTGCTTTTGTCAGTGGGATTTTTTTATGCAAAGGTCTGAGATAATGGTGCAAAAAGCCTATTCCTGTCCAAGGGCCCACAAGTTTCAGACTTCGCTGGTTATCCCTTGAAGTGACAGGGCACAGCTTGGACTCAGTTGTATGATTAAAAGATTAATCAGAAGTGTTCTGGTTGATTGCCTGACAGGCGAGCTAATACTTATTACAGGATTCGCTTTTAGATTTTCTGGATGTGATTCATTTCCAGCCATTAAGGCATTATTCAGTCATGCATTATGTGCATCCTAAATGAAATATCGATCATTTTAACATCAATTGTTTTACTTTTTCATAAAGGATTTTTCTTACACACAGGTTTCACTTTTGGAAGAGGACATACTAGGAGAAGTGGTATTTAGCATCAGATGTCCTCTGTTTGAACTTTGGGCTGGCTGTTGGGTGGATGGTTACGCTCAGCTTTTCAAACCTCTTTGTACCTTAATGCCTGTATAAATAATATTAGTGATCTGTGAATAGGCATACAAAGGGAAGCTGGAAATAGACAATTCTGGGAACTTACTGACACGCTTTCAAAACCAAAAATAGTGACTTCCACTTTGCTTTCATATAGGTTAGCATTTGGTTCATCTACAAGACAATCGCCTTTAATTATAAAGATCGGTACAGCACAGTGTTACCACTTATTTAGAAAACCGGGAGAGAATGTTCTGCATACAATCAAACATGTGTTCTTTGATTTATACATCTTGCTTTTGACTTAATTCTGTATGGTTTTAAATAAATATATTAAATTCAGTGCTGTCATCGCTGTCTTGAAAGAACCTTATTTTTACAGTATTTCTTTTAATTTGGGGCTAGACAGAAGATCAAATTAAGCTCTCGTTGAAGCTTTTAAATTGGGTCCTGAACAATTATTTTTGAAGAGCCTGTACTTTTATGACGGGGATTGTGGTCCAGGTTGATAAGAAAAGAGAAAAAAAATCAATTTAGATCTTTTCTGCATTTGAATTCGTTAAATTGGTCTTACTCTATTAAAAGAACAAATCATGGCAGCCAATATTGTGCAATTGCATTGGAAGAGGGAAAAATGCAAGGTAACAGTAATAGATTTATCAAGTTACATGGTTGGAACTTACTGCCTTGAGTGACAGTAATTTTGTACTCAGTTAAAAGATTGTAGTTAATAATGATAGAGTATCCAAGGATCAGGATTTGAACTGATAGATCCCTCTGTTCACTTTACCTCCATATATTGCAAATAAGGATTTGGCATTGATGTAGCAATGAAAAAAAAGTCTTAACTGAAGCTCATTTTTACTCTTCAAATAAAACCTGAACAGGTCTTTAAGTACATTTTTTCTTCTCCTGGCACACTTTGTACTGGTACCTAAAAGCAAGCTTTAGTCAGAACTATTTATATGTAATTCTGTGGTTAATGCACCAAACATCCTTGAAAAATATATTACTGTCTGCAAAATGTGTTTCTAGCTCTTTGGAAAGCAGAGCAATTAGTACCCAAGAGATGTTATCTTTTAGTTTTTCAGAAAGCATTTACCGTGATAGCTTAAAGGCTGATGTTTACTATGTGTGTTGTTACGTTGGTAGCCTATATATTGTGAGGCGCTTTATAGCTTATTTCATCCCACATCCTAGGGTTTAGGACCACAGTTTTTTAAGCCATTTTTGACTGGCTAGATTAAAGAAACCTGTAATATGCCAGAATTTCTCAATGAAAATGGTCAGTCAGTCGAGGTACTGTAAATCCAGAAGACATTTTCTAGGATTTTGGCAGATGTTTTTACAGTTCTTGCTGAGACGGCTTTGGAGGAAGCCATGTAAAATTCATTTTTGGCAGTTGATGACAAACGTCTTTACTGTTCAGACTAGTGTATTGGGTTTAGTAAGGGGGAGGGTGGGGGGACCCAAACCAGCTATGTCACATGCGTGAACCCAAATATCTTCAAATACTGCTGGGTCCTACTGTCATTGTAGCTGTGATATAGCATCCTGCTTGATATCAGACCACCCTCCGTCACTGCTACAGATAGTGAGAAAAAAGCAAACAGGGAAATACTACTTTTTTATTTTATTTCAATTTATATGAAACTACAAATGCTGGGTCCTGCTCACTCAATTTAGTCCCAGGAGCTGCAAGAAGCATCCAGTTTGCGGAGTGTCCCAGCTGCAGGCACAGGGGCTCAGCTCCAGCTGCCCCAGAAGCATCGGGATGGTCCCGACCAGCCCTCGACAGCAAGGCCAGGTACCCCGACGCCGTCCTGTGCCGTGATTGTGCTGCGTCATAGACGCGTGCCCAGGGAACCTGGGCTCTTCAGTGATGCCCTCAGAGATGCTCAGATTGATGGGGGCAGGATCTGTCTGCTGCGTAAGAGTGGAATTCTACTCGTTTACAGAAGACTGACAATAAATACCCAGTTTCAAGTGAACTAAAACTGAAATGGAAAAACTGAATTCATCCTTCTCTGTACTCTCAACACGGCAGAAAACGCAGTGGGATTGTGTTATGAATTGGGATGGCTGCTTTAATTTTTCAATGAACTGCAGTTGTGTGCACGGGAACCTAGTATCAAAAAATAATCCTTTTAATATATTAGCCCCATAGACTGGAAAACTAGATCTGCATGGCTTAATCTGTCACGCCAAAGGTAACAGCAGCACACCAGCTGTAGCGCACCTGCTGTGCGAGTGTCCCAACCTTCAGGGAGAGTGGAATACTTGTTTCACTTGAAATGATCTGTGTTAATGTAATCAAAGGCTTCCAAATGCCCTTACTTGCTGCTGTAAAAGTAGGTGCTACGTCTCCTGGGGCTAATAAGAAATTGTTACATCCTGATTTATGGTAGTCTTGCTGTTTCAAGACCAATTAAATCTTTAGCTATAGCAACGGTGGACTAGTTGATCTTAAAAATCTTTGGTTACAAATGAACTGGATAAGCAGCTTTAGCTTAGCACCGTTCACGTTCCAGCACTGGCGTGACCCAAAGCTGAAAGATCCGATTTGGCTCAACAAGTGAGACCGCCGTTTCGGGGCCCTGGGGTCCTTCCGGGGGCGAGATGGCGTCTGGCTCAGCCGCGATAAGGCCCGATCTGTTCTGCAGGCACACAGACCAAGGCCAACAACCTGTCAGAGGCCTCTGCTAGTTGCTTATGCTCTTTTCGAGCATCGGGCAAAATGAGTTCTTGGATGCGTGTCCCTTAAAGGAACGGGAAATGCAATGTGCAGATTGAGAGGCTTTCAGCTGAGACAGCCTCTCGGTAGTACTGACGGTAGTTCAAAGCACACGAAAAATCCTCTGTTAAAGCAATTGCTATTTCTAATTCCCTCTCTCCTCCCCCTTATTGATTTATTTCAAAGGCTAGGTGGGAAAAGCCAAAGCCAGAGTTCTACTCTTTGTTCTGACAGTGGCAAGAATCGGAGCCCAGCCTAATAATCCCGTGCCGACGTAAGTGTCCCAGTTGCAGGCCAGCTGCTGAGCGCGGTTTCCCATGGATGTGAACGTCGGCTGTGGGATGACCCCACGGAGCAGCCAGGCTTTGCAGGAAGGGGCCCGCCTTACGGGTGGCTGAGGACAGCCCTTAGGAAGGCTTTGAAGATTAGGGCTGAAACTTTGGGTTTGGGTTGTATTGAAACGAAAACTTCCAGCGTAGCACCTGGAGCCCTGCATGATGTGCTTTGAGTGACTCCCAGTGAATCTATGGCAATAGCATGGGTAATAGTAAAACAATGAGCAGAGGTTTGCTTAAACCGAATGATATAACAAAACCCCTTTAAACTGAAGAGGAAAATCAGATATCGAACGCTGCACTGACTTGAGTTTATTTAAAATCAAGCAGCTGCTTATTGCCTCAAAATTGAGCAAGAAGGGGAAGTGCAGGAGCAAGAAAGGTTTCAAATAAAAAAAAAACCAAACCCCAACCAACGAAACAAAAAAAACCTCTGACCCCAAAAACGGGGAGAGAGAGAAAGGTGGAGATCGATTTACAAATGCTGTTTCCAGTTTGGGGTTTCTTTCTTGAGACCTCTTTCAAGATGCTAAGTACCCCCAGGCTCGGAGACAGGAGAGAAGAATAGCTTTTGTTTTGGTTTGGGGTTTTTTATACTGGATTTCTTGTTTAACTAGATTCCCAGATAATGTTCACGAGTATGGGGGGATGCCTCATTATAACTAGTTTTGAGCTCTCTGTTTATTAGTGATTTACAACAGTTTAATGTGGCTCTTCAGGTAGTGGGGTGTTAGAACCCTGCCCATTTCATGCGTTTTGTCCTCTTCAGAAGACAAGCAGAAAACCCCAAGAAGATGAAAGTCAGCATTTCATGTAAATAGCCGGGGAAACAGCTTATTGTGAAAACAACTGTTCCTCCATTATGTGACTCTCCAAAAATCTTAACCGAGCTCCAGCAGATGCAAACGCGGTGCAGACGGCTGCAGTAATTATGCTAACCAGCGATAAAAGCTTCCATTTATGTGGCCCATCTACATCCTCAATGCAATCACTTCCGATCACAAAATGCATCTAGCAGTTGGAAACCCAGAGCATTATTAGATTGCATTGACTCTGCTCCCCATAGCTGAGGGAACGCTCTTTCCCTGCAATACATTTTCCTAACAATTTCAGGACCATTGAGATACACCCTTGAGTCAATTAAAATTATCTCCACTAAACTAGACTGCAGCTTTTAAAGTGTTGTCTAATAGCTCATGCAAGCAGCGCCCATCTAGATTACAGTTATGTAGGATGGTTTTATAAAACGTAATTTGTATTCTCAGCATGTGAGTTCAGGATGGAATTCTTATTCATTTACTGTGATTCTATTTTACTAACAAAGCAGTGCATAAACCCATTTTTCAGTACAATACAGACTATTCTATTCGTCTTGCAAGAAAGGATGAGCAAATGTAAAACATGGTATTTTTTCATCAGACTTTAAGTGTGGCTGCTTTTAGCTGTAGGAAAGGCTGCACTTGGATGATGAGAGGCAGGTGACTAGGAAAACACAAAATGCTTATGCGCTGCTCACTGTTTCTGCAGATCCTCTTTTCTTTTCTTTTCTCCTGTTTGCTTTGTAGCTTTTTTGCTTATCTTCAGGCTCATTGGTTAGCTGTCGTTAAGCTACCGCTGGACACAAGAATGGTTACAGAAATGTCTTTTTGGCTCTATGGTCCAGGTGAGGGTGGTAGTAAGCTTGTAGGTGATACAGTTGATGGCAAATAGGCCAGTTCAACAGGCAATGAAGAATTTTCTCAATATATGCATCAAAAGTAGAGATATTTGAATTCAAACTTAGATGTTAAGCCTCAGTTCTGTTTTTTTTTCTTGTTGAAGAAGAGACAACAAGCAGAGAAGAAAAAAAATACTGCTTTGAATTGACTTTTAGAAACCATACAGCTGTACTATATGGGGCTGGAAGAAGACTTGAACCTATTTTCACATGGTTGCATTGGTGCAGTTTGTCACTATAAATGCCTCAGAGGATTATGAGGTGGAAATTGATGTTCTGAGCCTTCATTTTATTTGAGGGATGCTGGTAGTTAATTTAGTAGCATTGGGCTTTGATATGAGCAATTCTCAGAAATAATATATTGCTTGGAGATAATTGTGTTCTTAGAGGTAGTTGGAGGGCTTAGATATTGCTTTTGAAGGATGTTTTGTGTACAGTCTAGAGGGCAATTCACTTGCTATTATCCTTTGATTAGGGGTCTGAACATTGGACATAAGTTTGTAATGTAATGGTAACGTCAGATATATGCTGTCTGGGACTGCTGTAAGCATCAGAATTTCCATCCTGTTTTGGGTATTAGCTTGTATATGGTGAAGTGTTTCTTTAGCAAATTATTCATTAGACATCTGTGAACTCTGGCACGCCATCCTGCTATGGTTTGACATTTCTGGACTTGGTCATCTGTTCTGTAATGCAGTCTTGAGAGCACCCCAGAAAAGCTCCGTTACAGAAGCAGCAGGAAATTCCCACGTCCGTGATTAGGCAATAAAAGATCTGCTGGATTCAGAATGAGATCACTTCCTCACGTGTCGTCCTTTACACAACTTCTAGTGTGAGTCAAACCAGATACTGGCTTGGTGTACGTCAATGAAAGACTTAGAAAGGAGGAATATCACAGTGGGCCGTGGGAGTGCAAAATTTGGTATTAGCTTTTCAGTCCTGGAGGCCACAGGTGCTGGCAGACGCTGAGCCGTGATGCTACCTGAAGCTCTGGCCTCTTTCACTTTGTCTCTTCAAGTGCTTAGAAATCTGCTTGATTTTCTATTTTTTGTAAGCATTAAAACATCAAAGTTTTTAAAAGTTTAAAAAAAGGCTTGGTTTGACAGGGCTCAATTTCAGCATTAAAGCTGATAGCTATTGGCATGAAATTAAAACACAGCAAATAATTAAAAACATGAAACGACTAGTGGAATTTAACCTTTTTGCTGACTGCAGTTCTTTCAAACACCTTTCCCCAACTTCTTGGGTTTTCCCCTCTATCAGTATATTCATGGACTTCACTGTATGAAAGGATGTGGAAACAAAAATGTAATTTAAAATTATAGGAGTTGGATTTTGCCGAAAAAAATGTCTTGGGAAAGCTGAACGGAGGTGATTTATTATCTAGACATGAGGCTTTGTTAAAGTAGTCAGTCAGTCTTTGATTAATATTGGCAGTTGTGGAAAGAACATTTCACTCATTTTCCCTAGTTTAGCTCAATTAAATTGTGTATCTTCTCTCTAGAAACCAGTTTGAGCCTGTAAAACTAGAAGCCCCTCTTCAATTCTTAAGTAAAAATTTGGTTCAGTAGATCTAAATACTTCTTTCCAGTTCACTGACTACAGCCATACTTGTTGTTTTAAATAACTTGTGTATTTAAACAAAGCATTTTAGTAAATCAAGACATTTTAAAAGTTTTTGTGTATATGCATTGAGCTTCATTTTTCTAAACAAGATGAGGTAGAATACCCAAGCAAAAAGTTAGTCTTGTAAATAACGCATTGCGTTCAGTCATTTGACAGATTGTGTAAAACTTAAAACCTACTAAATGCCAAGCAGCAACTGCTGAAAATGAGGAAAACCGGTACAATATCAGAAACGTTCTAACTCAATTTCAACCCAACGCTTAGGGAAATCATGGCACGTGTCGTGCAGGAAAACATCCTTCAGATGACATATGTAGTATGTTGACAAGGCCCGTTTAGGGAGTTAGGATTAAAAATACCATTTCCCACTTACAAGTGGTAGGTGGTAGATGTCTGAAGGACCAGCCAAGATGATGAAGCATTTTTAGCTGGTACTTTGTGTCATGCTTACCTCACCGAGCAGTTTGGCCAAGACTGACTTTTTTTGACCTCTGACAATGGATTGGCGAGTTGGGGGAGCCGGGTGTTAAAAGTGATGTACGATGGATGTCTACTTGGGGAATGAAGAAGTAAAAAGCAAACTAGAGAACAATATTCATTTCTTGGTGGTTAAATAAAGTTTTGGAGTGGAGATGGATGCAAAAACTCTGGGAAGGATATTTTGGAAAGAGTATCTCTGCAGGAAACTTTTAATTAGCTAAAGCGTTTATACGGAAGTTTGAAATTGTGAGAAGTGAGAAAGTGTCAAGGCTGAGGGAGGGATTTGCTGTCTGTTAATGCAATGACCTGTACAGAGTTCAGAAACATTTCAATATCCTGTTCAAGAGAATGAATGAAAAAGGAAAAACTGAAAAAGGAAATTGAGGAAAGATGTTATTAGCAGTGGCTTCCTGGGAGGGGTTGCCTGTGTTTGGCTTGGCTGTGTCAGGGAGGGGAGAGGCTTTTATCCACATATGGCTGAAGCATTATCTTGATGTGGGCTGTAAGGGAACGTGCTGCATGAGAAGATACTAAATTAATTTTAAAAAATACAGGTGAAAAAACCTGTACAGGCTTGCCAAGTCTTTCATTAAAACAGAGTGTTGGAACTGACATGGTGTGAGAGACAGAAGATGAGACCTGAAATGATTCACAAGTTGAGGGGGAAGTGCTACACTGGAAAAGAGGAACAAAATACCTCTTTAAAATGGAGTTTAAAAAAAAAAAAAGTGTGTATCAATGATCATTCAAATTGAATTCTTGCTTTAGAGCAGATTACAGCGTTCGGTGGCTCAGGGAGGCTTTAGTGAAAGTAGATCAACATCTACAACCACGGAAACTTGTGAACTTGCAGAAACACTCCCCCCACACTAATATAGAAAACGTTCCTCTTTGCCATTGTCTGTAACAAAAATGATGAGAGAAACAGGTGACAGTATGTGGAAAGCACCCTTGAGGCAGCAGATAGCAAACTCGGAAAGTGGTTTGTATTACAGTTTGGAGTACAAGCGCTGTTTTGGCACCGAAGAAGAACAGGAGATAAAAATAGAGAGGCATATGTTAGCAAATGGCTTCATTCTGTGTTGGGCTCCTGTGCGACCATTTTATTTCTTGAAAATCCCGAGACCTTGCCAGCCGTAGAACTTACTGCCTTCTGCTTGTCCTGATGATGTCCAGCGTGTCTTAAACGAGCCGCTTGCAGAAGCGCTGACCCTTATCCCTCTTCTCTTGCTTGGCCGACGCAAAAGGAGTGGGTATAAAAGCTGGCAGGAGACTTGAGCTGTAATCTCACGTTACTGAATTCGTGTGGCTGGGGATGACTGTGGCAACAAGGACAGTGCGTGGCTCCAACTGGAGAGTGTTGGCTTTAATAGTCATTAAACCATAAATAAGCGGAAAAGACGAGAAAAGGTTGGGTCGAGATTGACCAATTGCTTTAAACCTGATCAAGGCCTTTACTTCTGTGTCAGATTTAGCCAATTTGGATCGCCACCTCTAAAGTTTAATTAAAACTGGTGCTGCTGCCATTAATTGTATATTCCAATAACTTTAAATAATGCAGATGATTTTTATTCAGTTGTCCTTTCCTGGCCTTGCCCCACTGAGATCACTGTTAATTAGATACTACGTTACATCTAGCAATGTCTTTATTGCTGTTAATGTTGCTGTCTATATTATCTGGATGGCTCCAAAGTGAGAACATGCTGAGAATTTAATAAGAGGACTGGTAGTTGAGAAGCAGATATTAATATGTTGTAAAACATCTCATATGACACATTTTTTAATAAGTGACCATGTCACTCATAAAAGGGGATGATGCAATTCACATCAAAGCAGAGAGTTAACTAATTCAGCTGCTCAGAGCCCTTTTTTTTTCTTCAGGAGCCTTAAAATAAAGGAAGGAATACAACTGCTGTACACAGATTTCGAAATGCCTCTTGCACGCATTTGCCTTGTGTCATGCAGGAAGCGGATAAGCATTATTAGAAAACGATTTGCGATTAATTCGGTTTCGATGCTGTAGGATTGCAAAAGATGCGAGAGCTGTATTCTTGGGAGGAGGAATTGTCCGCCGGCGGCTGTGTCTGCTGTAGCAGGGCTGGTTCCCAGACCCAGCTCGGCGGGATGCTGCCACGCACGTCCCTCATCTGCCACCTTCGGGAAGAGAGGGATAGCTCAAGGTAACCAACCCATCGGGCCCCACTGGGCAAAAGGGTCTATATTCCTAGTTATGCTTTTTTTTTTTCTGCTCTTCTCCGCGAGCGTCAGCCAGAAATTAAAACTTGGAAGAAAAAATCGGTAAATTATGAACTTCTGAGATTTTCAAAGTTGAAATGTCTTTTAATCGGTAGAGTTCCTCTTGCTTTCGCAGCGAACCCACTTTTTTCTTCCTTTTTGAAAGAGATGGTTCTCTGGAATTGCTCAGAAAAAAAAATGAGTACTTCTCATTAAAATTAATTTCAAACAAGACTTTTAAACGGGTTGAACTTTGTTCAAGTCGATCTTTGCTGCCTGCATAGGGCGGCGGCCGTTTGTGCAAGCTCCTTGGAAGCAGGGACCTGGAGAAATCCCGCAGGCTCTGCCCTCTGTGCGGCTCCGGCATTTCCATCCTGCAGGTGCCTCAGCGGAGGCAAAGCTGGACATTAAGAAGCTGGTTCCGGAGAAGCGGTGCCAGCCTTTCCGCTGATAGAGCTTTCCTTTGAAGCTCTCGAGCTGTATTTTGTCTCCCTGTGTATTTTTGAAGAGCACTGTGTACGTTTAACAGTGTAAATAAATAAATAAAGCCTTGCACGTTTATCTCTGATGAAAGCTTGCTATAAATTTATATGCAAATCAGCCCCAGCTCTCAGCAAGTTGCCAACGTAGCCTTCAGCTTTGTTGGGCTTGTGCGCTGCAGATCTCGCCCTTAGGAATTCTTTCCTGATACCCAGACCAAACTTTTTTCCCCTTCATTTAATCCCTTTACTATTAGTTATAGCAATTATCAGCTGCTGAGATTGCTGCATATTTTAATGATATTTTAATCTTGTAATTACAATGGGAAAGAAGTTTTTAGCCCTGGTTTTGCGGTGGTGTGTTGAACTGGAGATGAAAGTGAACTTAAGTACTTTGTTCTTGAGTAATGGTTCTAAGAGGCAGAGACGTTCCTTCAGGTCCTGTCGATGTGCAAGGGGAAGCGCTCGCTATTTCTGGAGAACCTGCTTATGTATTACTGTGGTTCCCTGCAGGCCGCAGATACTGAAGAGTATTGTGAACCATTTTTCTATATATTTTTTTTTTTCCTCAGCAAACAAAGTCCTGTCAGTTTACGCGCTGTACGCTTCAGTGATCTGCTGCAAACAGGAATTAAATTACAAACTGTTTTCAACGTCGCTTATGAATTTAAAGTCTGGAAAAGAAAAGATCCTCCTTTGGGTTATGGGTTTTGATTATATCTTTCTAATTACACACATCTAGTGAGATTACATCACGTATTCCACAGACATGACCAAAGCATATGGCCCAAGATTTATGAGATAAACATTAAAGTGCAAACGCGTAACTGCAGAGTAACGTAATGTCAGTTAGGAAAATTGGGTTGAGACTTCCAGACTAACCGCAAGTAGATCCAAAGTAGAGGGAAAAATACAGTTTTTCCTTCATCTGCAATGTATTAGTGATTGCATGTTACAGATGACTCTGTGGGCATTGTACTGCTCTTCACCAGCACGTGCACATAGAATGATCTTTGTTAGAATCATCCTAACAGTTGGAATCACTGCGGAGACTTGCTGGGTGATTAAAAAAAAAAAAAAATTCAGTATCTGTGCTTTTCTCACTATGTGCTGTCGATTCCATGATCCTGAACGGTCACTCTTCTACTGCCACTTTTACAGCTATTGAACCGTGGGTAGATTTATCTTGTTCTGGTGATGGTGAGCAAGACACATTTAGTCCTGCTTTGATCGTGGTTGTGTCACTTGAGCTGTCAAAATTGTGAGCTATGACTCAACGGGAGGAACGAAAAAGAAAGGAAGGTGCAGCTCCAGACTTCTCCGAAGTCTGGACAGGAGAAGGCACCATCCGCCAGCTGATTGGCGGCGTCCCACCTCGTTAGGGAGAGCGCTGCGGCTCCCGCAGAGCAGAACGCAGAGTGGGAAAAGGGATCTCTGCTTCGCAAAGAAAAAAGGTGTTGCCAATCTGTAGCTTTTTGCGACTGGGGCTGCTAGTTTCTCTTCTTTCCTGTTGTGGTGTGGGGGCAATTTACCTTGTGTTTCAGCAAATTAGTGTACCTGCTGGAATATTGCCTCTGCAAGCTCCTGCTGAGCCATTTCAGCCACTCATAATGCTGTCATTTGTATCAGAAAGGTGGCAGAATGGTGCTTTTTAGCTTGCAAACCTGCTGGAACGTGCCACTATATTTCCAGCGCTTGAGGGTAAGCTGTCTCGGTAGTAGAGCCATAAAATATTGCAAGAAAGAAAAAATACGCAGAACTGAGTATTGCCAGAAAGAAATGCAAAGCCTTGAGCATCTACTTCTGTAGTAATATTAATTTAATTATGAATGTCAAATGAAAATAGACGTAGTTTAATCATTTTGACATCACTTTTTAAAAATTCTGAGTTCCTAAAGGTAAGTTTCTAAAACTATATTTAGACGTTTCGGTGAAAGTGGCCCGATTTTCAAAGGTGCTCAGCAATGGCAGGGATGGGGGAAGCATGACGGCTTTTGTTCTGGATTCTTAGGCTTAAAAATTAACACAAGAGCTTGTTGTTGGAGAGGAACAGAATACAAGCTATTTTAAAAGGCTGAAATCGTATGGCATTGCATGTTAATGGCAATTGACCTTTTTCAGTAGAAAAGATGGAGAGGACTGTAAGTGTTCAGATTAAAACTCGTAAATATCTGAATATCAAAAGGAAAAGAAAGGAAGAAAAACTCACTTGAAATAAATTATTTTTACACTGCCCTGGAATATATGCAGGCAAGCCAACGTCAAAAGCATTAAAAAAACAAACCACCAAACAGTGCCAAACAAAAACTTGTTAGTCCAGGTCTAACCTGAAGTATTTTGTTTTAATAGTAGTTATAAAATGTGGAAATTAAACCATAGATGGAAACACTGACACCACTTTAAGTTTAATGGCATAAGGGCACTACTTTACTACACGAACTGTATTGTTTAACCCGGCAAAACCCCTTAACTGCAGGGGGGTCTTCCGTATTTGGTGAACTCTCAATCTTGTGTAAGGTGTTTTAAATCACTGCATCTCTTTCCAGTTTAGAAGTTACTGCTGGGCATTTATTTTTCATAATGTTGACTTTTAGCATTCTTCATATGCTCTCTGCATATGTTTGATTTATGGCCGTTTTATGGTGGCAGTGAATGGCCACAAATTGGGGAAAAAAAATCTTATAAAATGACAGAGAAAATAACTTTTGCCTCACAGTACATTCAGAGTCTTGGATCTTTGCTTTCAGCCTCTTGTTTTGTTTGCTTTCACTTCCCTGTGTGAATATTAACCCCCCCCCCCAGTGTAATGGGTCTGGTTCTCAGGTATATTAAAGGGGTTTTTTTTTCTTCTTTTACTCTATCATAACAATGTTAAGTAGCCATAAATGGAGCAGAAGCAAATCCTGGAGAGTACATCCTGAGTGAGAACCTGCCTAGATATTTTGGAGCCCAAACTAGGGATGGGATGTTTTGTGTTTTTTTTTTTTGAGGAAATCACATTTGCAAGAGATGTGGCCTTGTTGGGCCTAGGATTGGGATGGATGAAGCTTCTGAGCACTGTAAATAAAGTAAAGTTCAGCGTTGCATGCCCGGCTGGGGCTGTGGGAAGTTGTGGAGCGCACGAGTACATAACTCGCGTTACGTTGTGGTGGACAACCCCGTCAGTGCCGTTTGGATGAGTGTTCCGTATCCAACTTGAGCCACGGTCCCGTAAGTGCATACGTATGTGACTTATTCTCCTATTTAACGCTAAGCACGCGTGTGTGTTTACAGGATCAAGGCTGTATGCCTCTTGAAATCCAGGACAAACACTGTGCTAGAGGGGAACAGTATAAACTAGGCTTCGTTATTCCTTGTTAATGAGCTGTGTTTATAAGAGAAGTTGAAGCTGTGGGTACTAGTAAAGCTGATCGCTACAGACTTTGCTGCAGCTGTGAAATATGAAATGATTGAGTGAATGACTTGGAAGATACTAGTTTTCCAGGTCTCTAGAGCGCGGTTTATAGGAGTGATGGAGCATTGGTGGTTGACAGGCTTGGCACATGATGGACCACCGGGGTAGTTTGGTACAAGGCCTATTGAGAAAGTAGCTTAACTAGTTGTCCCTTCTGCCTTATTGCAGAGGGTTGATAACTAAAGCCTGGTGGTACTAGTACCTGAGGCAGTAATGCGTAATAGAAGTAACTCGCAGGAAAAGAGGTCCCAGACTACGTGGGTCCTCGACACTTCCGCCTCTCGGGCGCGAGGACGACGGCGGGATGCGGCCGCACGCGTTTCTTGGTGTGCTTCTCGACAGCTCGGGCCCTGCTGGCGGCCAGGCTACCGCCGCTGACGCGGGCAGGAGAGCCAGCCTGGGAGGGACGGGGCGGAGAGCTGGCGGTGCCTCGCTGCTGCTCTTCTCTTAACTCTCCTCCCCAAGCCTGGGTGCAAGCTGCAGTAACGAGCCACCTCCTGCTGCGGAGGGTCGGTAAGAGAACATGCCACGCTACGGGCTGGAGCAACTGCAGTAGTGGGGGAGCTGGGGTCGTCTGCGGTTGCGTTCTCTGGGCAACCGTCAGTCATAACAGGTTCAGCTGAAGTAGATACCCACTGAGAGGCGTGGAGAAACAATATTTCTGTCCGGTAATTAACTTTGGGGAAGATGCGTGGTTTTTTTAAAATGTTGGACTAAAGCAAACTCTTCTTCCAAAAGAAAAAGAGCTGAGTGCAGCCTGAACGAGCTGCTGACTTGGGTGAACTCCCTGGTGCCTTCAGGAGGGAAGCGGCAGCCCCCGGCAGTATCAAGGCCGTCGCTCGGCGCTTCGGCAGGGTGGTAGAGGTGTGCGCTGAGCGTGCAATGCTGCAGCTTCGTGCGAGAGGAGATTCTTTTTTTTTCGGGTGTCCTGGAGCTTGGTCAGGTCAGGAAGGGCTTTGAAGAAAGCAATGCCCACAGCTGCTGGTGGTGTTTTTTGGCTGACGTCCATTTTAAAATTAAACCAAAGGATGAGGAAAAAGTTGTTACGTACTTGAAGATCGAGAAGACAGGCCAGTTTGTTTAAAAAGAAGAAAAATTAGAAGCAAGAAACCGAAGTAAAACCAAGAAGAATTGTTGCGCTCTGTAGTCTGCATTGTAGTCTTCAGCAAAGAATAAATAACATTATGGCATAAAATCTGATTAAGCTGGGGCAGTCTGTCTTCCAGTGAACTTTTTGTGGGCCAGATCTTGAACCATTTATTTTCTATACTCAGAATTATTGCCATGGCATCACTAAGCACCACGCATGCTGTTGGTGTTCTGTAAATAGGAATAATTGTTGTTCTAGCCAGAAGGCTGGTCTGCTTCCAGCTCTTGGTGCACTGGAGAGATAGTAGGATTAAAAAGAGCTTTTAGACTCTGGGAAGTTGAAAGAGTACTTTCTGGAAACTGTCTTGTATGCATTATCATGTTTCTAGGCCAAATAAAGGATTTAGGTTCGTTCTTTCAGGGCATCTGCAGGAGGACAAATATTTCTCAGTTCAGTTTGCTTTAAGACAAGAGTATCGGTGAAACTTTTGAGATGCCTGTTGGAAAGTCGACATTCTGAACAACATCAAGCTACAGCGATAGCACTTCTAAAATATAATCCTGGAAGCCCTGTGCCTGAAAATATAGTACCTCTTTAATATGTAACCACGATGCATTTTTTCTCCATGTTTCTCTTACATGTTCCATTTTACACTTTACATCAATACTCAATTTATTAACAATAGCCTGCTATTGACAACTGACATTTTTAAGTGGCTTTATGCTAAACAAGGAGCAAGATAACACTATTATAACTGTTTTGCAGTGTACGAGAAGGAAATCCAAGGAGGAAGTAATAAATTAACCACTTTCTTGTGCTCTCCTTTCAGAGCTTGACCAACTACCAACAGATTCATGGCTACTGCGGACAGAAAAAGTAATTATGCTTACCAGATAATAAAAGCTCCTATTTTTGTTGTCCATCTTCAAAGCAATCGCTTTCAGTGACAAAGTGCAGCCAGCAGTTAGAAACCATGGACGCTATTAAAATCCATCAGCTGACCTCACTTCTAAAGGAGCCAGCTCCTTTGTTCAGTGCATTTTCCCAACAATTCTGAAACCTTTCACATATTAAAACAGTGGGACTCGTGTTCAGTGAACTGGTCTGGGAGTTGACTAATGATACTAAATTAGATCACGTAAAATCAATACTTTGTATTTGCACAAATACTCAGTATTCAGTGTATATTGCAAAACATTAAACTTGCACTCTGAGCTAAATTCTTAATCGTTTGGTCTTCAGACACTTCTCAGGTGCGGGTGAAGGGGAAATGCCAGTTCTCTTTTGACCATCTTCCTACTCTGCCGATTTTGGCTGGACGGGAGGTGAAAAGGTTCCCGAGTAAACAGTGAGATGGCAGGTCCTGTGTGTTAGAGATGGTGCCTTGGCTTTGCTCCACTGAAGACTTTTGTTACTGGTGGTTCTTGGTTGCTTGCAATACGGTACCTTTCTATGTGCTTACAAATCTGGGTCTCAGATTTGGTCCTTTTGTATCTATAGAGGTTTGTCATCCTCATTAAAAATACGGTGGTGCTGTTGGGCCAAGCAACTTAATCACAACCAGCCAAAAGAAATTCTTGCATATATAAATTCTTTACGGAGAGTGTGCACACAAAGAAAAGAGAGCTACCTTTTTTTTTTTTTTTTTTAAAGACTGGTAGAAGTTGCTTTTAGTTGGTGTTCTGTGGTTCTCTTTTTTGTTTTCAAAAGCAAGAGACGTTTTAAACCTGACCAGGCATGATCAGGAGAAATTAATATGCGTTCACTGTGGCTTTAAGTTTGTCAACAGATGCGGTTATGCCCGTGTCTCCATGTGAATTCCTTCTGTTCAGTTTTGAAAGACATTTGTATGAGTCTGTTGACCAAGTTGCTGGAACATAACAAGGGGCATTAACTTCAACAAACTTCTTTGTTCAAAAGAAGTTTCTTCTTTCACCTTTCAGTTTTCTTTTTCCTTTCTTCTGTAAAGAGCACAAGGAAGGTGACCTGTGTTTGGTTCCAGCCCGGTCACTGCGAGGTGTGTCACACACTAATGTGTGACTGCGACGAACTGAGCGACGTGGGCCACGTCGGTGTGCTTGGCTTTGTCTCGGGGCAAGAGGGATGCTGTCATGTGCTGAAGTGCTATTGATATTTAACATATTTGTTTGATTTCCGGCAAGCGGTACTAGGCATACAGGATACGCATAACAGCTTTCTCAGTCTCATTTATGCTTCCCACTACATTGTGTTGTTGCCTCAAATCCAGTCATGTGTGTTTCAGACCAGTACGTTAGAAAAAATTGGGGTTGTGAGTTCAAATATAGTTGTTAACAGCGTTAACTGAGGGCTAATAATAGTTCTCATGTGCGAGATCAGATCTGGCTTTGTCGGTTGTTCCTGTAGTTTTGCTTACTGTGTGGTCATACGTGTTTGGATGGTTAAGGGCCCAAAGCTGCGATACTGCAAATACACACGAGATTTACTTTACTTTTACAATTTGTCTTACTGAGATCATGCAGGAAAATTAAATGTATGCTCAAGTGTTTGTTTGCTGTGTTAATTCAGGATTTACCTAACTTCAAATGCCTTAGTGCGCCATTTTTAACTAAAACCACAATTTTTTTTGTCCTCTTCCGAAAGTGCACCGACTGAACTGTTATGGAATAGCTTACTATAAGTAGTTGTCTGAATTTCATATAAACTAAACAAAAAATAACAAAATAAACTTTTAAAAATTGCTGTAATAATTTTTGTTTTATGGCTTTTGTTTGAAAGAGAAGTTGAAAAGACATTTTTCCAATGCAAATGCCAATTTAAACAGGGAGCAGGTTATTTTGTTTTTTTAAATTTAGGGTTTTTTTTTCTATCTAAGGAGCTTAATTGTTTCAAGAAAAAAAAATAATTTGACACCCCCAGTAGTAGATAAAAGGAATGCTTACGAACTGCTTCCCAGGTAAAATAGTTTTTCTAAAAAATGGCCAGCTAAAGAGCTTTCCAGCTAGGGATTTGTGCTCTTGGAAGTACCGATCATAACTTGCGTTCCACCTTTTTTAGAGAAGCCAAGCTGAAATGCTCTCCTAACGTGGCTGCCCTGCCTCGGCAGTTTGAATGAGGCGATTCAGAAACGCCGGGCGCTGCTGTGGGTGCCCCACGCTGGTGGCTGCGGACCCTCTTGCGAGAAGCGTGAGCGATGCTCGGTGACGCTGCCGTTATTGCGGCAACCGCTGCGCCCGGGCCAGCTGTCGTGAGCTTGCTGTTCCCGCCGTGGGCGCACGGGTGGGCGATCTTGGGGGAAGAAAACTGGTTTTCCCGGGATTAAAGTAATAGGGAGAAAATTCTGTAGGAAGTCATGGAAGAGAGGAAGGGTAGATCTCATTGTTCTCCCGCACGATGTAATGATTTTCCAGAAACCTTTATCCATCTTGTAGAATAACTAACAAGCAAGTAATTATGTTCATTCAAGTTTGCTAGCCTATTTACCCAAAGGCGAAGTATAATGATTTCTTAAATGATTTCATTCATAAAATGCTTAAATGGATAAAGTAATTTTACACAGATACTGAAGGATGATTCCATTGTCTGTCTTACAGTACAACTTGTGAATGAGGAAGGAGAGGGCAAAAGTCTCAAGCTGTCGAGAGGAAATGCATTCAGTCTGCTTCTGGGTCTGCTCCTATTCAGCCAGGCAATTTTTGCCGGTTGGAATTTTCCGCTTCTCTCAAGGTAGTAATGTTGTGGCTGTGAGCACCTGAGAGAGGCAGAGTCCTTTGGAGAAAGCAAGGTGGGTGTTAGATGGCTTAATGTAGCTGGAATAAGCAAACAGGCTTTCTTGGCAGTAACAGCAGTATGGTGATCCCTCCTTCATCAGCCAATTGCTATCCCGAATCTTTCCCTTGATAGCAACCCAGCATGGGAAGTTTTACATGTGCTAAGCAGCCTGGCAGAGGTGCTTAGGCACTGCAGTAATTAGAATGAATAGACAAGTAGCATGAATGGTCACCTAGTCACTAAAACGCAGGGATGAATCTTTTAGAGGAAAAAAAAGTAATGCTTTAATAAAATTGTGTCCCGGTTAAGAAACACATTGACGCTTGAGACAGTCACCAAGCCCTCTTCCAGTTGCTTGCTGTCTAGTGTCTTCCCTTGTGTAGTTTTATATATTAGCTCTCCAATTACCGTGCAATCTTCCAAGGCTGACCAACTCTCAAACCCAAATATTCAAGGAAAAGCCACGTACCTGTCCGTAAACCTTTCTCCCAAGGAGTATAGTTCCCTCTTGGACAGGTTTTCTTAACTGAGGTTGCTGCCAGGCACAAGCGGATTTTCCGGGGCTCGCGCGTGTTGAGCACAGGCTCTTGCGGACGTGTCCGACGGTGCAGTTCTCCCTTGCTTTAGGAACGTGCCCCCCACTCGCGGCTGCCTGGGGAGCGTGCGGTGGAGTGACGGAGCTGCCAACCCACGGCCATACAGCACGGTCCCGGAATGCAGGAGAGGGGCATGGGCGGGGGCTGTGGGTATCGCGGCGGAATATCATCAGGCTGGGGTGAAAATGAGTTTTATGCTTCTGGTAGATATTTGCATGCATTTTAGGATTTAGTAGTGGGAAGATGGGAAATGCACGGGTGAGGATGAGGCAAGTGAGAGTAAGATGGTGATCTCTACAGTTGTTTGCATGCGTTTTCTGCCCTGTTGTGATAAAGAATTATAAACACCTCTAAGACATTGCTGTCTTAACACCTGTAAATGCTTAACTACTGTCAAAACATAATTGTTCCATTTCTGGGAAATACATTAGGCTTTGATCCCTGCAAGTCACAATCAATAAATTTGTCAGGAGAAGAACCTCCTGACTTGTTTATTGTTGTGAGATGCAAAGGTAAGAGTGGAAAAGTCGCTAGCGTGAAATGCCTTTACTTATTCTTCTGCTTTAAAAGTAATAGCTTAGGAGTATGGGGTATAAATAGAGTCATAGCTGTAGCAAAGAGAAAGGATTCATAATAAAGTTGAGCTTTATAATTTAGATTCCAGTTCACTAGGGTGAAAGTCATTCTCCTAGGACAAATAAGGGTTTTTTAATTATTTCTGTGTACAGGTGTAGTTTAAATCATGTACAATCTCTTGTTTGCTCAAGGCATTTTTCTCTACTGTGCAGAAATCTTATCTAAAGCAAGAAGCTACTTTTATCTGTGGGGTTGTTTTTTTTTAACCTTTAGACATACTTTTATGCTGATTTAATAGAGTTTAACAAGCAACTGATTTCTAAAACAGTGGGGTTCTAGGGCTGTGCAGTTAGCTTAAATTTTTTTACAGTAGCTTTCAGTCCTTGGTTTTTCTTTGTCTCGGAGACTACCTCTGCAGCTTTCTGGTCAATGATCAGTCAAAAGCCAGTGTTTGTAGATGAACTTCAGCACAATATAAAAAGAAATCTTCATTTCCTGTAAAACTGCAGAAACAGATTCTATCTGTGCAGCTGAGTTGTGTTGTCAGAGCCCAGCAGCCAACACGCAGTCTAAGGCTTGTGTTCTTAAAAGCAAATTCACAGATACTGATTATCTTGAAAACGTTAAAATAGATTAAAATATGTCCTGTCTCAATTAACAACTTCAGTAAATGAGGGAATCTGCAGGGTTTTTTGAGTGAAGTTTTTTTAATTAAATTTCTGAGTGCCCTTCTTTGGAGATAGCTTCCTGCTCATGAGGACGAATAGCTTGTCAGAAGAAGTAGCGGAGACCAGTACCCAAAGCCTGCTAATTTTGCTCTCGTGATTCTCTGTGCTATGATGAAAGGGACAAATCAAAATAGGAGTAAGTGAGGTGTTTTGTTGTTTTGGTTTGGTTTTTTACAAATATTTTTCTTCTGAACCATATACACTAATTAAATCCCTACCCAAAGGCAGCACTTTCCTTACTTCTGTGATGGAGCCGTTTTACTGTAAAAAACGACTTAAAAACTTTGCAGAGTAGTCCATGATAGAAAGACCTAAATGAAGCTTCCAGAAAAAGTGAAGGGAATCCACTTCAGTAGCGGAGTTGGTGATGAATACAACAGCAAAGGATGATGGAACATTGTGGTGTCTGGTGTGTTGTTATTCAGATGAAGTCTCAAATATTACCCCTTAATACCTTTTTCTGGTAGTACTTTGTTACTGATTCATAAGCTAACATATCCCCTGCTGGGAGGCTGATTCTGTATCAGTTACACAGAATAATCTTTGTTCTTGTGACCAGTAAATGCTGTTTCTTGAATTGCACCTCAGTTTACAATTTACTTCTGCAGTGCCCGGTTCCTTTTTGTGTGATTTCACATCTAAGCTCTACCTGAAGGGGTAAATTCTCAGGGGATCATACCATTGTGAATACTTCAGCAGGAGGCGTACAATTCAATTTTTTAGCTAACAGTTACTTCTGAAACTTCATGCATTTTTATAGCTTACTGTAAAAACCAGTTATTTTTATAGCTTACTGTAAAAAACAGTTATTCCTGCTGGTTGTTGCCTCCCAGGCACCTACAGGACAGTGACGCATTGAAACTTTCTGGCACTATCAAGAGAAACATGTTCCTTGCTTTAGTATGACCAACCTTCACGATAATCAGGACAAAGTTTTAAAGCTGTTACCCACCTTTCTTAGAAAGCATCCATATATTTAAAATTAAGTGTGATCTCAGTGGCGGTAGTACACATGGAGCTGTACAATATATACAAAATTGCACCATCCTCTTGGCGATGATGCAGCTTAGTGGTTTGGTGGGGATGGGACAGAGCTCCGAGTGGAGTGTCCGTAGGAGTGCAAAAGATAGCACCAGGTATGTTATGCAATCCAGAGCTGGGATGAGCACAGGCTTTCCATTTTCTGCAATTCTATTTTTTTTTTTCCTGAGAGCTTATTAAGAAAAGTATCTTTTAAACAAAGACTGGTTTGAGCTGCGAGAGCACAGGGTTTCATGCCTTTAGTGAAGTGCAGGTGTGAGTCACACTAAGCATTTCCCTCAATCTCTGGAGCTGAAGACGCTTGGGGGGGAAAGCAAGAAACCCAGAAGCTAACAATAAACATCTGAAAAAGCTTTGAGGAATAGCTCAGCCTTTGTATCTTCTGCCAGATAAAACACATGCCTTGAGATGGTGGTGATATGCTGCTCTAACAGTTGGCAAAATAAGATCCTCACAGGCTAATTTCGGAAACCGCTTTATGTCCCGGGAACTTCATCCTCATCGGGATGCCGTTCCCCTCTTGGCAAACACAGCGATTTTTAACCCCGTGGGTTGCTACCACCCGTGGGCATTACCGGTGGGGGACGTGGGAGCGTAAAGGGGGGGCACAGGGACATTCCTGAACTTGCAAACACCTCAGCGGAGATTCCTGTCTTGTAGTCGAGGTGGGTCTCCAAGTCGCTTGTTGGGTTTTTAATAGTTTTTCCCCCCAGACCACGGCTCTTCCTGGAGGCTGTTCCAGAGGGACTTTTGCGACCAGGGTGCCAGAATCGTGTGCAAGCGAGAGGCTCGCTCTTGCGAGGAGGAGGAGGTCCCTGTAACGCCGCGGCTCAGACCCTCGTTAGATGCTGACGGCAAGGCCGGGCTGTGCTCCCGCAGGGGCTCTGCCGTCTTTGGCCAATGGCCGTTTCCGCCAGTAAACTGGGGGCACCGAACGGTTGTGATTTGGAGGATATCCTGATTACTGTAAAACCTGAAAGGTGCTTGAAGAGACACCTCTAATTTTCAGTTCATCATTTAAACTCTCTGCTATCCATCTGCAGCTGAATCAGCTCCAACCTTATCTCAGTCCAGGAGAAAACCTGTAACAGATGCATCACAGTAGCCCGTTATTTCAGCTAAGCTCCCTGGTACAGTTTGCTTTTCAGCACGGTCGTGTCCTAAAATGGCACCTTGACTTTTAGGAACTGAGAGAAAGTATATTAAACCAAATGGGAGCTAAACACTAAAGAACAGACGTTGCAGGCAGATAGATGGCCTCCAGAAATTCTGCTAGATAGACGTGACTCGTAAGATATATTAAAACAACAACAACAAAACAAGCAAACCCCTCCCCCCGAAACAACCACCTAGTGGAATAAGCGTAACTTCCATAATTTCGGAAAGCAAGCCCTGGGTTTAGTTGTTATTTTACCCTCCGGGGCAGATGGTAGCACCTTTAGAAGCACTTGCTCTGAGCTGGGCATTGCATTTCTACGTGTGGTAGAGGATTTTCTTCCTCAATCCTGCGCAAAGGGTGGATTGCATTTGTTTGGGCTTACAGTCTAGCCGTTTCCAAGAGCCTGCCTTAAGCAAACATTTAAAAATAAACTGAGCTGCCGTCATGTCGTGCTCCTCCAGAGATCCTGCCATTTCTTTCTTGAAAGTTGTAATGCTATTAATTTTTAAGTAGCTAAGTATCATCTGTAAGTGAAGCCCACACTAATTGCCAGAGTATTATAATGAGGTCCACTTCATTTTTTACATCGATGTGAAAGAACAGATATGTAACCCTAAGCGCAGTAAATTAAAGTTTTCATTTAATTTGGGAAGTTTTTTAACAGATGTTAGTATTTTGTTAGCTAGTCTCACCCTTAAAATTGCTTTAAAATGGTGCCATAAGGTTTCATGCTTGTGATTTGCTTTAAAGAAACTAAAATATGAGTCGGTCTCTTTTCAAAATAATCATATTCCTATGAAGTGATCCCAGTTTCATATCAAAAGAAAAGAGTACTTTAAATCAGTCTTTTTGTCTGAGCTTGAAACATGACTTGTACTTGTCCTACACGGCCTGTGCAAAAACACTAATTAAACGTGCTACTCTGGAGGGCTCATGACTTTATTTTTTAGTGTTTTGTAACTACTTTACAAAAACACCCCAATGCACTACAGCCAACAAGACAGGATTTTCTGTGCTGTGTTAAAGTTGCTTCATGAGCGATAGAAGAAATATTAGGATTTCCGAAGAGATCTCTAGCTGCAAGAAAAGGTTTTTGTGTTAGTGCAAATCTATCAGTCCTCATGGATCCGAAGCAAGAAAAGTAAGAGTAATTAAGATTAAATTTGAGAGGTTTGAGGGTGGAATACTGTCAGCACCAAGCCTATAGACAGTTGATAGTAGTTAGGGGTTTTTCTCCCAAAACAGCAAAGAGAATTATTTTAATTTTTTTTTTTTTTTGGCCCAAACGGTGTGTGGCTTGTATGGGTTCCCTGAATGGGCAAGAGCCTCAAAGGCCAAGCCATGCTGCTGGCAGGGGAGCCGTGCCGGGGGCACGGTGGGCGCGTGCAGGAGAACTCGCTTCGCGGCGGCAGCAGCGTGTTTCTGTAGGCGCAGCTGGTTTCAAGAGCCCTGCGCCCTTTGGGGGCATAAAAAAAATGCAGCCCTTTAGCTTTGTTGTGAGCTGTGACTGATCCTCTCCCAGCGTAGCCGTCCTTAGGTCTTAGGTGGTCTTTCAGTCTCATTGCACGCCAGCAGTAAGAATAAGACGACGTGTATGGGCGAACACAGCTTCTTTTTGAAGGTAAAGGGGTACGCAGATAAACACGAATACTCAATTTTGTGAAAATAAGCTTTCTTGCCATCAGTTTGTTTTCCTTCGTGTGCTGTCAGCCAGTTGCTTGGCCAGTTTCTGTTCTTGCTAACGCTAGTATTAAAACTCACACCTTCAGCAAGGAAAAAATAATAGCATTCCTTTGTAGCAAGCGATTTTGTGTTTAATTATTAAATGCCAATGTTTTTGTTAGCTATGAACGCGCTATCTCTGTAGGAAAAAACAATATTATTGTGGCAGTAGTATGGTGTCATCTGCTATTGGTTCCTGATAAGGAACTTTTTACACAAGTTTCATGTGTCAGTTAGCTGAAGTAGATTCTGGGTTGGGAAAATAAACAAATGTCTTAAATTTTCATTTAGAGTTGATCTCTTTTATCCACAATACGATGAAAATTTCACGCAAGTTTCCAATTTGTGTTTTTTTTCCTAAATGATTTCAGTTGCATCTTCTGAAGTCCTGATTTAAGACAGACCTTGCTAAAGAGATCAAGGAAAAGTGTACGTAAATAGTTTTCCATAGTGAACATGCTCTGCGAGGTACATTTTTTTGTTTTAATTTTAATTAACCACATCTCAGTTACAAATATTTGCAATGAAAATCTAATAAAGCTTGCTTGGAATTGGTTTTCATTACCGTTGCAAAACTAGAAACAAATGAATAAACAGGCATGAAAGGATCATGAACTGTATTGAATGTACAAGGGATTATTTCCAGGGCTTCTAGCTCCCTTAGAGTTGTGAGTTGGCTCGGTTATGGTTTTGCAAATGCTAGAACTTGAGACAGATTTAAAAAGAGACCATCCTATCATTTTCTGCAGTTGAATGGTTATGGTAACAGCAGGGAATCTTGCTTAATATTAAAAGTCTTCCGTCAGAAATTTCGTGTCACAAATCAGATCTCAACATAGAGGAAATTTGGGGTGGAAGCAAGAGGAGGAAAATCTGAGAGGCTTTAGCCTTGTTGGCCTTTGTGGCTCAGACAACAACCTCAGGTCTTGCTGAGAAGTACTGGTGTCAGGATTATAAAACTTTAAGAATCACGGCATCCTGAGTACAAGCCCAGGCTTTAGCTAAGTCAACTAAAAATCTTTTTTATTTTAATAGGAACAAGTTTCTATAGATTTTTTTTTTTCTTGCAGCTTCACCACTGTGGAACTCTGTTTCTATTTTAATTTGAATGAGTAACAGTGTTTACTGTACATCTAGAGATGAACTGTTATGAACAATTCTTATGTGAAAATGATTAAATAGCTAAATAAGTACTTTTGTTTAAGCAAATCATCAGGCAGGATTTGCTATATTTGTCACTTATAAGGGTTTGGGGTTTTTTTCAAAGATCTTGTTAGAGTAATTGCAGTTAATCTCTACTTTCTGTACATCTGTTCCCAGACTAGCTTTCCTCACCGAAGTATGGTGTTTGCTTTACAGAGATTACCTCAAAAAGCTCTGGATTCCAAAATCTATAGTTCAATACCTGGAGCTTACAACACACACTTCCGTACGGCTCCTCCTTCCACCTGCACCACCGTCACCCAGCTGAGGCGTGCGATTACCAAGGCGGTTTGTAAGGGAAATACATTGTGATAACAGAGCGTGGAGAAAGTGAGAATACGCTGTGGAAGAAATTAAGAGGCTACTTGAAATCCAAGGCGGCAGCAGCATGTTTCTTTATAGTAGGTGTGTTTGACTTCGTATTGAGAAGTCAAGCGAGAGTTTTCACAGCTGGCTTTGGATCTCCAGCTTCTGTCTTTCATACCGGTTAAAGCTTCTTGGCTGTGACTGAAAACCCGCTGGACGGGATTTAGTCTTGCTGACTTCCGCAGCTGCGGTTTAACACGTTCAAGATGAGCATTTCATTACAGAGCCTTTAAGATTTCTAGTTCTTAACAAGAATACTAATAGTGATAGAAAAATAACGTGCGTATACCTGTAGCAACAGATAAAGTACAGCCACTGTGAAGTGGATTGGTTGAAAAGAATAGGGTCAAGATTGTGAAAGCAGTTTGAATACATACAGGCTTGCCTTTCAAGTGATTTGACGTGGTTGTGCCTGTTTTCTGTCTATAAATATTTATGCTTGTGAATTGGCATTAATGTTAATGGAAAGCAAATTCTGAAACCGCATATGTGACTACCTACCAGAGCTGAATTTCAAACGTCAGGTGTCCTACTGGTAGGAAAAAAATTATGGCCAAATATCAAAAACTTTTTCAAGTGCTGATAAAATTATATTCCAGGTCTTGGACCCAAAGACTTTGCTTATTTCAGGCAAGTTCTCAACACATTTTTCTCCCTGTCCAAACATACCTGAGCATATACTACAAAGAAGTTTCCATTTTATTTTGACCCGCTGACTACCCCATTTATTTCCTAGCATGACATCTTCTACAATAGAAAACAAGGAGCTATTTACTTCTCTGTGGCATTCAGGGAAAGATCAAATAAAGCTATGTTAATTTATAGGTATCCATGATTTTCCTTCGCTCTGCATGAGCCTTGGGCCTACGTTGAGGAGGCACTGAGCTCTTTCCAGAGTTTGATCTGAAGCCCGTTATGGTTGATGAGCCTTTCCTTGACTTTTGGGGCATTGGCTCAATACTTGGAGCTTTTCCTGTTCCCTTGCAGTCCTTTTTCTTTACCTAATTATTAAGTCATTTCACAGAGAGCTGCAATATCTTATTTGAGGAATGCGCTAAAACAATGAAAATAACATTCCTGCACTTTTCTAAGCTTTTCCAGATAAATTAATCTCAGAGGTACAATGAGGCATAATGAAATTGTTATTAAAACCTCTCTTTAAATGTGAGAATGAATGTATTATAGCTCCTTTAAAGGGTATGTGAAATACCTGTTACGTGGTTAGAATGTATTTCTTTGACCCCAGATACTTCGTTAAGTTGTTTTACTGTAATCTCACGCAGAGGTTAAATGTAGTGTGCACCAAGCTAAAATAATGAGACACGCATATTTGGCAAGACACTCACACAGCCCTTAGCATAAGTTAAAATGCAATTACTGTAGCTTAATAATCATGAAGTTTTCACCATGCTGAGCAAACCTCACTACCAAATTCTCCCACGTGCACGCGAGTAGCTGTGGAAGGCCTGCCCAACAGAGAGTATTTGCTGGGTAAAAACTCTGTGGGTAAAAACTACAGCCCAAAGTAGAAGCATTTGTGTCATCCACGTTATGTACTTTATTAAAGGCTCTCTACGCCTTAATATCTGCAAATCTGTTGAGTATCTGTCGTGGGATCCGTGCTTCTGCCATTGGTACCCTTTGTGGAGGGACTGAGAGCAGTTATCTCCAAGGGCCTTTTAACCTCAAAGGAATGATCCCCTCGCTTCCCACTCACTCAGGTATTTGCCTACATGCAGCCCTGGGCTGGGATTTTTGTAAATAGAAAATTTTAAAAATTACGATGTAGCAGTAACTTCATTTGGAATAAAGCTAAATTTAGGGTACAGATTGTATGTCTAAGATATGCAAATATATGAAAAAAATAAACACCCCTCACCCCCACAGCTTCATGTGGCCTGGGGAGAGGGCACCGAACCCTCGCGAACTCCCTGAAGGCAGCAGAGCTGAAACTGGAACGCACGTTTTCTTCAGCCCTTTCTGCGTGTGGGACAGACACTGGGAGGACCTTGGAGCTGTTGTCACGTTTCCCCTCTCCCCCCGCCTTTGGCATACACGCAGTGTGGTTGCCTTGGTTGGCTCCAATGATTTGGAAATTGTTAGGGTGCACGTGAGGTATCATACACCTCTCAGTGGGGAGGGGTTTTTTGTAACCACAGACTGCTGCAAAAGTAAGTTTAGTCCTGTTGCAGCTGGATCTTCAGAGGCATATATCTTTGAAGAAACTTTGCTGCTTCAGCGGGTATTTGTAAAATGATTTCTCAAACCACTTTAAGGAAGAGCTAAGGAGAAGTCTAAACAGTGACCCAACCATATTTATTTACATTTTAATGCTTCTAATGTGATTCAATGGCTCAATACGTAATAAGCAGCAGCACTTTGAATTTCCTGGCCTGGGCCTGTTGGAACTGTGTATATTGGCCTATTATGACGTGTAACGAAACAAAATGTAACCTGAGCAGATGCATCAGCTTGGAGATCTGTCACTCCTACTGGGCTGGGGGAGGAGGACAATGAATTATGATGCTTAGCAGCTTTCATATCAGGAACATGTTACAGACATTACCCAATGCTCATCAAAACAATATAGTTTTTTAAAAAAATGTGGCTTAAGAAAGCTGATCTGCTTGTAAAACAGGCAGTAGTGCAAATCAGAGTACTGGTGCCTCATGAAGGTTTTAGTGAGGTTGTTTTTGTTGCTGTTGAGATAAAGCAATTCTGGGATGACAGTGTAAATGTAAGGTTGCTAATTATTTGTCCACATTCGTTCTCTGTCACGATGATAAGATTGAATGTTTTCAAAATTGTCCAATTTTATCACTTCTTTTTTAGAGGCACAAAGCATAGAACCATTTAGGTTGGAAAAGACCTTTTAAGATCATCACCATCAACCATGCCCACTAAACCATGTCCTGAAGTGCCTTGTCTACGCGCTTTTTGAATACCTCCAGGGATGGTGACGCAACCACTTCCCTGGGCAGCCTGTTCCAGTGTCTCACAACCCTCTCAGTAAAGAAGTTTGTCCTAAGACCTGACCTAAACCTCCCCTGCCACAACTTGAGGCCATTTTCTCTTGTCCTATTCCTTGTTACTTGGGAGAAGAGACCAACCCTCTTTCAGGCAGTTGCAGAGAGCGATCAGGTCCCCCCTCAGACTCCTTTTCTCCAGACTGAACAGCCCCGGCTCCCTCAGCCGCTCCCCACAGCACTTGTGCTCCAGGCCCCTCGCCAGCTCCGTCGCCCGTCTCCGGACTCGCTCCAGCCCCTCCGTGTCTCTCCTGTGGTGAGGGGCCCAAAACTGAACCCAGCCCTCGAGGTGCGGCCTCACCAGGGCCCAGCACAGGGGAACGATCCCCTCCCTGCTCCTGCTGGCCGCGGAA
>JANZLQ010000002.1:14130893-14150331 GCA_026212715.1 Elanus axillaris
GGGGGGATAAGCATCATCTGTAAAAACATAAGTTCCAGAAGTATTGCATCTTAAATACACTGCCTTTTACTTGGCGGTGCATGTATCAGCTAGACTGCGTATCCAACCCTGGGTGCTGCACGGCAAAGAAGATGTTCATCGCACGGAGAGAGAACAGAGGCGAGCAGTAAGGATGATAAAAGAAAACACGAACTGGAAAGAAAGCAAACGGAAAGAATTTGGTTTGTTTAGTCTGGAGGTTAAGTAAAGAAGGCTGGGAAGATGTGGGCAAAAGGCTGCTGTTCGGAGGAAGAGAATAATGTTTTTTCATGTCCGCTGGGGACAGGACAAGAACTGATGAGCTTAAATTAAAGCAAAGGAGATTAAAAGTTAGATATGAGGGGAAACTTTGCAATTGTAAGGTTAATTAGTCACTGGAACAGATTGCTTAGGGCTGCTATGGAGTCACTTCAGCTTTGTAAGAACAGGCTTGGCAGGCTCTGCCCGAGTGCCACAGGCAGTGCCGCCTCTGCCTGGGGAGCAGCAAGGTGAACTCAGGACTACTGGAGCACCTTCCTGTCCTACTTTCTTTGATATGCACTTCGTATCTTCATCCCCACATCCCTGCTTTCTGGGACCCCATTCACCCCCCCAAAATCTCAGTGAAAATATTTATTTGATGCCTACTTCAATTAAAAAGCAGAAAACCAGATATGATGTGTGGGTTTGTGACAGAAGAAAAGCTAGCCTGAAACAGATTTTGCTACAGAGACCAGCTTTAGTGCTACCACAACCTTTACAACATCTGTTTTGCTGTGGTGTAGCAGGAAGCAGCTTCTATTACACTTTATCAGCAAAAATTCAGATCCCAAAGTGGCAGGGCAAGCTTAAAAGAAAAAACAGCTGTTGACAAGGCTCTAGCGAGTATGCTACGGGCCTCAGCAAAATCAAACTTAATGGGAAGGGAAAGCAAAGCATCTCTTCATTCAGCTTTGAGAAAAATTTACATGGTGACAGATTAGCGAATGGATTTATTCACCAGTTTACAAAACCCGTTATTCACAGCGTTGTTCCCGTCAGCTGTCTCGGTGAGCCCAGTGCAGGCAGTGCATTCCCTGGGCTCTAAGGCACTAGCTGGGTTTAATTTAACAGTGTGTGTCATCTGGACTGATAAAGCAGGGTGGTGGTTCCAGTTGCATAATTCATTTCTGTTGGATAAAATAAAATGGTGACAGTGTTGGGTTCTGTAATTGTACGTGTTTCATTAGAGCACTAAGGCTACAAGCAAGGAAAAGAGGGAGAGGAGTGAGGAATGCTCCAGCGCTACGTACTCTCTAAATTACTGCTGCTCAAATACAAAGTGTTAGTTCCGTAGTACTAATTAAATTTTGTGTGTTTGCTCCTTTTGAAAAGAGTTTTGGTTTGGGTTTGGTTTTCCGTTTTTTTTTTGTTTTTTTTTTTTTTTAGCCTGCATTCAGATCAAGAAGGACATGTTTAAGGGGAGTACTGCTTTTGGAGAAGTGACAACGTAAACCATCTTTCTCACAGCGTTGTTTGGGTTTTGGAGGTTTCTTTTGGTCAGATCTTGGGCAAGCCTTGGACTTTGAAATGGAATGTAACTCAGAAGTGTTGCACTAAATAATGTGATGTTAAAGCATCCTAGTTTCTTAGGTGCCTTTTCAGGAAACACTAAAAAAACCCAAGTGTGATCATTATTTAAAAACAAACAGACAAAGCTGGAATTCTTGCTACAAGCAAGGCGTTTCTTGTCAGTGGTATCTAGAGATGTTAGGAAGAGGACTGTGTCATAACATCCACTCCTCTGAGTTACTCGTTTCATCTGTGGTTTAAACCTTTTCTTGAATAACAATCAAATATTCTTTTGAGACAAAAACTTATTTAAAAAGCATAGGCATGGAATGGAAAAAACCCCAAACCAAACCAAAACCAACCAAAAAACCCAGAACAAACAAACAAAAAAAAACCAAACCCCAAACTCGGCCACCACCACAAAACCTCCCAGAGTGATATTAATATGCCTGCAAACCTGTATTGCAGAAATGCATAAAATACCCCAAATGTGGCGAGGTGTCTGTGTGTGTAGCTGTTAATGAGCCGAGTGAGCTGAAAAGTAAACAGGACGTGCCTCATTTCCCCGATGCGCTTTTCTGCGCTGGATCCTGGAATTTGCCTTCAGGTGAAATGTCAGGGGTTGTGCTTTCCCTTGGGAGAGCCAGTTCTAATTAAGCAGTATACAGTCCAAATCATCTCTTTGTTCTGCCTTTATTGAGAAACACTTGAATACCAATTTTGTCACTGTACGAATGCCGAGAATATTGGCAGTTGCACATTACCTGCATGTATCTCGGCTCTGCAGCATTACAATGTGCTGTAGGAATAGGTAGAAAACTGGTGTTCAAAAAATCAGCTCAGTGGAGTGAGCAGTAGCTGATCCTCATTACATTGGCTTTACTTTCAATTTAGACAAGGCACAAATAATGAAAACTTGTTAATTAAATGACGTGTTGGTGGATTTATTTAACCCCATGAGGTAAATGGCACACTTAAAACAGTGAAAGCTATTCTAACGTAACGCCATGGGGTATGGAAAAAGTCTATCCAAACAGTACAGGCAGACCTTAGTTTTTGCAAGAGAAGAAATTCCTTTAATTAAATGGGAGTTGTAGCTGCATAACCTGAATTTTTTTTACTTGAATATTTTCCTAAACATTTCAGGAGTTGATGTTGTGCAGTGTGTTGCAGAGCTGTGAGAAACCTTTGTATAATTTTGTATGTCAGTAAATGGACTTAAGGCCACGCAAAGACACAAAATTTGGATTTCCTATGCACGTTTGCACACCTGGACTCTAAGAACACTCAACACGCAGTTTTTAAGCATGTTAGAAAAAAAAAAAACCCGGGATTAAATTTGGGTGTACATCTGGGTTTGAATTTTTAGTTCCCTTGAATGCATTTTGGTTGAGCTGAGCTTTTATGGTAAAGCACAGGCCTAGTACCCATAGTTGTACGCTCAGTGTGTAATGGGTCTGATCTGCTTAGAGCGCACGTCCTGGGACAAGCCTGTGAGAATCTGTACAGTGACTGCGGTTACACATAAGCCTACCTTCCTTTTCAAAAAATACGTAGGAGTTGGACAGGGTGTGTGGAATTGGCATTAAAGTGAGATTTTCTGATTCATAGTTTACCTTTTGCCCTGTCTTCAATGGTTGGCTTGACGCAGTGATTCATTTGAGTGATGTTATTTTTCAGAGCTTTGTTTGAAACTCATCCCCCAGTTGGTGCCTGAGTGGTTTTGGATTCCTTCAGTTTTTCATGCAAGTTGCAGCTCAATTCCCCAGATTCTAACATGTAAATTATTCAGGCACATCAAATTTCAGCCTTCTTTTCTCAAACTTGCCAATTTTTTCATAACCAGTACAAGAAATGTAAAGTCTGATGAGTTGTTTTACTTTTATAAGAATACTTATGTTCTGTTTTGATTTGAGACTTATATTTTACTAAGGAACATTTTGTTTTCACACTGTGAGATATCAATTAGACGTGACTATTTATCCATGTAGTCATGAAACTGAAACAAGATTTTCAGAAACACCTAGTAGTATTTGGTTGTCCACCTTTTGAGATACATTAAAAGATTGTGATTTCAAAGCCAATTGAGATCTGTTTCTGAAAATAGGATTTCTGTGGAACCTCACATGTTCATCATTAGCATTAAATGTTCACTACTAAGAAATAACACATCGTTGAATTCAAATGTGAAAATAGGGAGACTACTTTCTATTGTAATTACTCAGTAAATCATGTTCTTGATCTTAAGAAATTCTTGAGAATTCCTTCTGTAATCACGACTGATGGAGGTATGTTGGGTGATGGCGTGTTTCTGCCTTTAGCAGTCAGGTAGTGCCCATAAGATAGCACATAAAACTGCAGGTTATTATCTTGAAATGTAAAATACGTCAGTCCTCTGCCAGGCCTGCAGTCTTCCAGATGTTCGATATCCTTGTCATTATTTTATTTACCAATCTAGACAGCTTTGCACGAGTGGTAGTGGGATGTGATGCAAAAAGCACAGAAGCTGTGCTCTCCACCAGCCATTGTGCAAGTTGCATATCGTCTTCAAAATGCCCCCAGAAATGACGTGCCACTTGCAGTCGAGGCAGAGCAAGATGTTAATTTGGCGAGCAGGCCTCCTTTTGGCTTGACTCAGATGACTTCTTGCCAATCATGGGCTTCAGGCTCGGTTTTCTGTTATTTTTCTATTGTCAGACTTACAGTAATGGCAACGAAGAACTGAAAACCCACTTGGAGTAATATTAGCTAATGTGATGTTGGCAGAGTGACAAATCACAACTGTTCTGCTGGCAATGAAGGTTTTTCTTACTTTCTTTTGTCGCCTATTAAGTCTCACTTTGAGAAACAAACTGAGTTATCGCTGCAGGAATCAAACAGGAGATACATTAACAATCTCATTCAGGCGTATGTCACCTACACGTACTAGTGGAGAGCTTCGTAGCTGGTTTTGTAGCATTTATTTGGTTTAAAATACATTTTTAAGCATAGCAGATAATTAATACTCTGTTTTCCATATCCAAAATACTATTTCTGTACTTTATGGTAATTTGCCATTCCTATGTATTTTGGTGTGAACATCTGAGGCTTGATTTTTTTTGGTTTTTTTTTTGCTTAGTCTTGTTTTTCTGATGCATAGATGTTGTTATAAGTGCAGTTATGAGAAAGAGTTAATTAAGCTTCATGGTGGATTGCTTTTTTGATTCTATAGACTATTCATTCTGCAAAACTGAAAACATTCGTAAGCATGTTGTAGTACCGTAAGGATGATTGGTAAATATTTTGAACACATCTTTTAACCTGGAAGATGTTGTAAGTCAATCATAGGCCTGCAAGCTACAATAGGGTATTCCCACCCCCCAAAAAAACCCAAAACAACCAACCAAAACCCACCCCACAAACAACAACAACAAAAACCCCAACCCCGGTGACTGATGAGATTAAGGAACTTTTTGGTTTGGGGGTTTTGTTGTTGTTGGTTTTTTTCTCCTGGCTATAAGGGTGACATTTGTGGACTGTGGCTCATATAGGTAAAATAAATGTAGAGGAATAAATAGCCATTACCAGTTGGCTAAAATCATGGCTTACTCAACCTTAAGGCTGTGTTCATTGCAAGAGGATGACAAGCATGCTTTATCATCTTCACGTCCGAGATAAAAAGGATTTAGTTTGAATTCAAGTGAGTTAAGGAGATTTGGTTATGTTAGGGAAGAAAGAACCTGACAGAGGCTTTTGTCTGTCCTGTATCAGAAATAAAAAGCTCGAGGTGAGAGTGAGTGTTGGTAAATATAAGGTCCTGGGCTGAATTTATCTGAGGTACAAGGACTAGTGTGGGTTTAGCACAAATCAGATTAAAATAAACTTCCAGGAATCTTGATTGTTGGCACTTATTGCACTTACTGTGTTGTAGCTGGCCCTCAAGACTGATGTCAGTGGATCCAAAGAGATCTGCTCCTCGTGCCACAAGTGTCTGGGCTACAACTTCGGTTCTCACTAGTGCGGTGAAAGTAGCTCACTTTGTTTAGGTGGTGCAGAAACAACAGCAGCAAAACCCCTTAAATAATTGTTTAGATAATATCGCTCATTTAAGTTTGTATTCACTGCTACTAATTAAATTGTAGGTCTAACAAGCTAAGAGGTAAATTTTGGCACCATACTAAACCACAACAATTATTAATGTAATTAAATTTAGTTATCTCTGTAGATTAGCAGGATGGTGCATTTAGTACAGCATAAGCATGTAGCTTAAGCTGTGTTGTGTAATGGTGTATAACAGAAGAAAAAGCCATCGCTTTTTCCCTTGAGCAAAACAGCAGTAAGAAGAGAGGGTGCCTCAGAGGTACGCTTTGCCGCATTAGAACAGAAATTGCTGATTGATAACAGGGGAAACTTAATACTCTTACTCCGACTTACTATCTTTGTAGTAAAGCCAAGCTCTTAGAAACAGTTAATTATAGTTTCAATAAAAATATTTAGATGACAGCTGTAAGCCATCACCATTTCTACACATATGTTACAGTGCTCTTGCATTGTTTCAGTGTGTGTAGAGGAAGAAGTTAATGAACAAGTAAGAACAAATCTGACATCCTTGAAGCTAATACCAACAAAAGCACTGGAAAGACAAGACAGGTTGTTTGGTCTCAGCCCCCCAAGTTTAACTGAACACGGCGTGAATTATTGGGGACTTGTTGTGCCTCGGTCAGTATTTCTCTACCGGCTGCGCGTGCCTCGTAGCACGTGTGGGTAGGTGGTAGCTGTGACACACTGAAGAGAAGGAGAAAAAGTCCCACACTTTCTGCCCACCTATTAATAGAATCTAGTTATTAATCAAGGTTTGGAATCTATTTAGGCGATGCTACTCTGGTCCGAAGTTCTGTATAAGAATAGTCAGGCTTTTTCTTCACTCTCCGAAGGTGATGGATGGATGAGAATTTCCCATTCCCGGTACTGAAGTCTTTAATAACCTGCTGCCACGTGTGGCCAGCGCATTGCAACAGCCCCTATTGAACCAGCTAGCTGAAGTGAACTAAATATTGTCAGCATCCTGGAGGCATTTTATTGATCCTGGAATCAGACTTCATCTTTACCACTTCTCAGGTAGCTTCTTAGCTGATGCATGTTGGTGCTCGCTGTGCTACTGATGTGGCTGGCTTCAGCTGGAAACAGCTGGTGAGGATTACCTTCCTCTAGGCTGTCACACTGGCTTTTACAACTGATTTTTGGCAGGGCGAAGGACTGAGCTACATTCTGCAGCTGAGGAAGATGCTGACATGGCTAATTCCCATCCTTTTGTGGCTTTGCAAGATCACTGCCAAATGGCTCCAGTTCTGAAGAGCTGCGCTGTACGCAGAGGAAATGGTTCTCTTCAAGCCTGTGGGTTGCTGGGGATTTTAAAGAGGTTTTCCAGAGATTGTAGACTTTTATTGAGCAGTGTTTAAAGACAGGTTCTGGTTTGGACTTACGGTTTAATGTATGTATTTTCATGAGATGTGTTAGTAGCAGATGTTCCTTTGGGAAAATAAACCTGTCCCTTGACAGTTTGTGTGGTGGGGGGTTGGTTGGTTTGTTTGTGGGTTTGTTTGTGGGGGTTTTTTAGCTCATGTGTTTGTAATTAAGACCTATACTGCCCCACCAAAAACACTGTTTGGCCGTGCTCTTGTGCTGTGTCCTTTATTAACAGTGAAGTAATAACACACTGTAAACAATTTTAAGCAAGCTGAAGAGCAGGATGATGCCTCTGCCATGCACATGTGCTGTAGAATGAAAAATCCTGAAGCAGGAATTGGGGGACTTCCTATGGAAGTGACGGCGCGTTCCAAACACACCTCTGCATGTCAAGTATAGCCATGTATTCTCCACATAAACCGAGAGGTGTTTATACGCACTCAGGTGCTGATTTCTTCAGAATACTTTGAGTCATTTGTCTTTGTCTTCATACGTACTGTAGTTTTCTGGCATTTTTAATACAAAGCTGAAAAAATAATTCTGAGCTTTATAATACATGTTTTTAACTGTTAAATCTGTTTAACTCTGTTCATTTGTCTCCTTTCCTTCCTCAAAAATTTATTTCACATAAATAAATATAAGGGAAGGTCTCGACAGGGCCGTTTACTTTGACAACAAATTGAACAGTGTTATAGAACAGACTTATCTGTGACAGTGAATTTGAAATATATAGTTGTGAATACTCAAAATGGAGATGAAGGTTCTGCTGATCCTCAGAGGAAGCCCAAACCATACCATGTACCTGAGAGTCTAGCCAGAATGGCTGGGAATTTGAATATTCAATACTGCAATGCACTGTGTGCAAGGATTACTTACAGAATGGTTCACAATAATATTTAATCATGCCTTTCAAAAAATCATTCAACCTGCCTGAAAAGGCAGACAAATATCAATGCAGGTTTTGCTTAGACTTTAAGGGGTTTTTTTGACTGGCTAACCTCATAGGCAAAACAGTACAGATGTTTATATATTAATGCACGGAAAACAAATGCTTGTGAGGAAAACCTCTACATGTGCAAGCCTGTTTTATGTGATGGGATAAAAAGAAAACAAGCAATAGGTGAGAGCTGTCATGATCAGCTGTAGCTGGTCTTGATTCAAGCTCTTAGTCGACCAGTATCCAGCAACATGCCAGGAAAAAGCTACAACTCATTTATTTTAAAGTGTTTGGTAAAAGTTTCCCTGAATTAGCCTAATGGGAGGATATTCCACTCTGAGGAGTGTTTTTTGTATTTGATGCCCCTGTAAAATGAAGTCTGTCCTCTTATTCCCCAGCTGCACCAGAATCCTCTGGTTTGGACAACAAAGCTGTTGTCCTGTCCCGATCAAACAAGTAATTTCAGCCTTGCCGAATCAGTGGGGGAATGAGATGGAAGCAGAGTCCAGGAAAAGAGGAATCAGGAGACTTTTCCCTAAATTATAGCTTACCTACTAAACTCATTCTTATCTGTTGTATATCAAGTACTCAAAGGTATTTGATTTGATTCAGAATCAAAATCAGACCTTAAAATCAGACAAACATGCAGGCACCAATTGCCAGGCTAGCTTTGAATTCAGTGCACCAGAAGTAGGAGCCAGGGAGCTGCTGAGATGCAAGGTGATGTCCAGAGCGGGATACCGGCTTCATACGTGATGTCCAGAGCGGGATACCGGCTTCATACGTGATGTCCAGAGCGGGATACCGGCTTCATACGTTCATCTGAGCTGTGGCAGCCGGTCTGTGTGTGTGTGATTCGTGCCTGAGGCTGCTGCTGGGTAATGTCCTGCAGTGAGGGGAGAGGAAGGAAGGAAGAGAGGAGGGAGAGGGAATGTGGATGGAACAGCAAACTGCAAAAAAACCATCTTTTTGATCTCTGGGGGTCAGAAAAGAGCACTTCACAGTGAAAGGATAGGAGTGGGGAAAACTGTCCAGCTGAACAATTTGTAAGCTGAGTTGTAGGACCCCAAAGAAGCAAGCATAGTAGTTCTGATTGCATAGTACCATAACCGCATTTCGGAAGTGTTGAACAAACATATAGTAACTAATTGCACATTTTTTCTATAAACTTGCAAACCACCCTCAAGCATGATGTTTTGCCCCCTTACCCCTATTTCATTAGCTACCCAGTGCAATGGATTTAGAGAAATTCCAAAAAACCACAGTTGCACAAGTTGCTTGGGTGTTTTCATAGTCTTGGATAACTTGCATCACGATGTATCATAACCTGTTTTTTCCAGAGAAACTTTGATTTTCCTTTGATCTTTTGGAGCCATTTTTTCAGAAAAGGTCCCTCACTGACCCCTTCAGATTCTTTGTGGTTACAGAGTGCGTGAGTTGTGCCATGTTTAACGACACATATTGTGTGTTGAGACTGACATCATTCCAGGGCTGTTCCACCAAGTGGTATGTAGAAAGGGAATTAGGGATCAGCATATTGTTTGTTGCCAAAGAAATAAAGTCTGGATTCCTTCCTGAAAGCCGTAGTTCCTGATGTGTTGGCACTGCCTGAGAGCTCAAAACCATGAGACAGAGCAATGGATCTTAGGGTGAAGACTGGCCTTCCCCAGGGCTGTCCAGAACATCTCCTCTGGAGACGTCAGCAAAGCTCCATCTGGACGTTGTGTTTCTTCATGCTCTCCTCCCTTTCTCATCTCTCTTATTTCTCCACCTTTGAAAAAGTTCACCTCTGGCAGCCATGTGAAAGGGAATGTGTTTATTTCAGTTTCTGGGCTTCAGTCTGAGACGGGCACTCGGACTGAGGCCTAGTGGGCTGGACATCAGCCTCGGGACTGCTGTGGAACAGGCCCATATGGTAGTTTTCCCCCCCAACCACTCCCAAAGAGCTGAAAGAGTGCTGCAACATCGTAATATTTTGGAGTGCACCCGTTTGGTCTTGTCAACCCGATGGAATTTTTTCAGCTGCAGGAAGGTGCCGTACATGTTAGTGGAGCGGCAGTGTGGGAGATGATGGGAATTTAGAAGCCTTTGTCTGAGATCCTGCTTAGTACCTTCCTTGCTGTTCCTTGACTGGCAGCATCAGATTCTCTGGCTTTTGAAGTTATTAGAATATACTTGTATTTCTAGAGAGAGAAAAAACCAGCAGCCACCCTAGATTAGCTTTTCAGTCAGTTGGGTTTTTTTATTCACTCAAGAAAATGTTAACTTAAATAACGTTATAAACAGAATCCATATGAATGTGTACATTCTTCCTTCCATTGTTTTCCATACGTTGTATTGCTGCAAAGGGGTAAAGGGGATTACCCTTTGCAGCAGTGCAAGACATCAAATCCTTCACATCCCTATGCAAAATGTTGCCCTGGGGCAATTCAGCACAGCATAGTGCAGCTTGTTGCCATTAACCTATGGGGTTTTGTTCAACGTTCCTATCTAAACGTGCCTCCCTTTTCCAGGAAAATTAAGTGGTTTAAGTCTAAATGGGAGTATGTGTAGGCTGCAGACTGTAACGTCCCTTCCTGTTTTCTCAGATGGACGTTTCTGACATTTCTCCGTAAGGTGCAGGAAGTAGCTGATATTCACAGGCTTTTCACCTTTGAAGTAGTATAGAACTGGGGCACTGAGTGGTTGGTTGTTTTTTTTTTTTTTAAATAGAAAGCAAATGAAACCACTATTATAACAATTTCTGTTACTGCATCCACAAAGTGCATGAGGGTATGTTTTTCTAATGTAACGACTTGACCAAAACGATGTTAGAGCTCTTCAAAGATTTGCGTCATGCCAAGCTAGCTTGTTGCATCTGTCACTTGGTTCTGGCCTGCCATTTTGCTCCACGGCTGAATTCTCCCCATCCTGGCACTCGGGGATGGATGAGACTGTGCTTTGTCCCGACACAGCCACCCTGCTGCAAAGCTTCAGACTTTTTTGTTATCTCAGAGGACAGTCCCAGCTACCTTTGAACCCACACCTTTCTTAAAGTACCAAACTGATTGCTTTAGGGAAACTATGACATCTCTCAATTTCCTTTTTATGAGCTGCTTTGTTAGCATTTTCTTGGTGTTGTGCCAAGAAGGTCTGTCTTTTTAAAACTAAAGATAAACTTTTACTTAAACTTTTTTGGCATAGAAGTGGATTTGCATAAATGCGATTTGTTTTTCGGGTGCTAGCAAGTCTGATGACTTAAAATGGAAACCTTTTTGGTTCTGCTGCTGCCCATTCCTGACTGTGCAAATGTATAAGTGAGGAGATAGTGAAAAAAAACCCAACCAAAAACCAATCTTATGAAAAAAAAAAAAAAAAAAGGAATTTATTAGAGATGTAATTTAACTCTGTAGGTGCTAGTTTCTCTTCGATGGCTTTTTCAAAAAATTGCTTATTAGAAAAACAACTATCACACTGAGGAAAAGAATTAGGGCTATTTCAAGCATATTATTTCACTGTTTCTTGCCAGTGGGAGACGCAGGGAGGGGGTTGGGGGGTTTACAGTGGCTAGACAGACCATTAAGTTGGTATTAAACACTTTTCCATATGAAGGAAGTCCCCTTCTGCCAAAAATCCAGGAGCAGGGGGATCGGTTTCAGTGCAAGTACTGCTGGGATGGGGCTAGATAAACTTTGAAAAATTAAGAGGTCACTGGGGTCAGGGCGCAGGCTTCAGAGCCCGTCTGGCTGGCTTCCTTATAGACTCTCGGAGAGTTGGCACACCAAAGCAGCATGACGTTGTGCATGAACATTTGATCCTTCTGACAAGTTTTTTCCATGGTATTAACTTTCTTAACAGAAAAAAAAAAGTATATAAAATTGACCAAAGCTGGTTTATATCAATTTTCACCGTGCAGAGCCACAGAAAGAGTCTTGTGTTGTGTCCAAAACAAAAGGGAGGGTGAAGGGTGAAAAAGCAGGTTGCCAAACTACTTGTATAGATTCACAAACTGCTCTAGTCCCTAAAATAGCAGCACAACACAACGCAACAGAGGGCTCCTCTGCAACCATGATAAAATGCACTACTATTGATTTTTCAGCTGGTTAATCAAATGGAAAAGATAAATAATAACCCTACAAATCTGGAAAGATAGAAAGGAATGCTCAGGGGTTGCTTTAAAACCTCAAATCAAAGAAATGTTGGAGGGCTGGCTAAATCCCCAAGGCAAAGAGGATCTGAATGGAGCAAGAGTGTCAGGATTGGAGGCCAAGAGAGACAGATCCTGGGTTGAACAGGGAGTTGGCACTGCATGATGAAGGGCACAGGTATACGTTCACGTTGCTTTTCTGTGTCCTTGGCTTTGGGACCACCAGGCAGTCCCATGGCAGCTGGTACAGTTCCAGGCCTGCTTAAGCCGCGTGTTGTCCTCTGGCCATGGGAAACCACTGTATCTGCTGAGACCACTCTGTGCGGCGGAGTCGCGCTTTCTGTTTGGAAGCAGAGACAACTAAGGGTAGCGATGTGCTGGCTAAAGCGAGTAAGGTGAGGCTGGAGTCTTGGCTGGCTGGATATGTTTCACTTCCTTGGAAGCCAAAACCAAGAACAATTAAGGATTTGGCCCATAACTTCTATTGTTAAGAACATCTCTTCTGCCTGGCTTGGCTTTCAGTCACTGAAAAGCAGTGATTCAACTTCAAAATACTGATCTCAGTTCAGTAAAAACAAACAAGCAGAAAACCTTTGCTGTGCTGTCATAACTGTGTCTTTTTATATGCTGGAGTTTTGCTTTAACATAGGATCTAGATTCTGGAAACAAACTAATGATGTTCGTTCCCCTTCTGTGCCTGAGCACGAGAAAGCGCATTAATGTTCCTGTATGCAGTGCAAACTTGGACTGCGCTCCGTATGGGAATCCACCAGTGTAGAGCTTTGTCCTTGAAGGTAGCTCTGCTAATTTCCTGGGGAATTTGTGTGGTATATCTGCACTAGCAGATAGTATCGTAGTAGCAGAGCTTAACTCTGAGAGAATTTGGAGCCATTAAATAGTGAAGAAGCTCAGGAGTCTGCATTGTCAATACAGGATCATGGTGGTTTGTTAAATCTGCTGGTTGGTTGTATTTTAAAAAAAAAGAAAAAAAAAAGTTGCTTTCTATTTTAAATCTGGAAATTATTTTTTCGTAAACGTAACTCCATTTGCAGAGCTGTTTGACTGTTTCTGTAAAACAGTGGTGCCTGCCCTCTTGCTTATAGCTGTACAACCTTTTCTGGAGCCCTCAAGGGCTAGATGCTACAACCCTATGCCTACAACATGACCAAAAATCAGTTCTGATCCCATAATTGCATGACAGTTTGGCCATAACATGCATACGTACACAGGGCTGACAGCTTGCTGTGGATTCGTACCTTGCATATGATTAAAATGCACTTTGGGGGTGATAGGCTCACATTTGGAAGTACATGCATTCCTGCCATAAGGCTGGAAGAAAATTCGTTATATATTGGGGATATTTGGGGTTTATTGCATAAACATGTAAATCTGGTCATCTGAATAGAGACATTCCAGGTGACATTCCATTGCATGATGTGACCCTTGGTGAGAAAGTAATAAAGGAAGAGTCTCTCATGACACAGAAGACCGGCGAATGCAGCACATAGTGGAGGAAAGCAGGATCAAATGACATGACAAAGGCAAGCAGAAAAGATTTAATATGTTGTACTAAAAGCTGAAAATAACTCAGGGAGATGACAAAATCTGCAGCATGGGGCTGGGGGTAGTAGAGCTTAAAGAAGAGAAGAGTGAAGGCCACAGGAATGACCATAGTCCATTTTTACTTTAGCCACTTACAGGAAGGTCGTGAGTCACCTCTTCCAGAGCTCTTTGATTTATTAGTGAGGTGAGTTTCCTGCAATGGAAATTAGAGCCAGCAGAGCTGCCAAAGAGGGAGGAAGAGTGTGCACAGACATCTTCATAAGCTCTGCGAGGAGGAGGAGGGAACCGATTTGGCCGGGGAGAAAAACAGGCCAGAGAGACAGGAGTCAGAGAACCAGAGCTCTATTAGCCCTCAGAAGGTGAAAAATAAAAAAAACATTGCCAGAATTTCAGTTACAGAATGGCCACAGGTAAATGAAGCATTCTGAATTTAACTTAATTTTATGGATTTCTGAGTGCAGAAAATTTCACTCTTGAAACTGTGTTGCTCTGGCAGGTCACCGGAAGGTCAGCTGCCCAATAAGTTACAGAGCTATGTTAATTTGTTCCATGTTGGGCCTGAAGTCTACAATTAGGTGAAACAATTTTATGGAAACTTCTTTACTGAGGTAAAAGCTCAGATTTTCAGGTCGTGTCATCTGCGTGCACTTTTTGGACCTCTCTGCTGGAGAGCTTGAAGACCTTCTGGTAGAAAGGTGTTGAAATGTGTATTTTTTATTTTTTTTTTTAATATGATTAACCACAGGTTTGGGGTTTTGTTTTGGTTGGCTTGTTTGCTTTTTAATTAATACCTTCCCACTTGAAAATGTCCTCAGAAGTTGTAAGTGACAGCGAAGGCCAGCGAAAGGTGAAAACACTTCTCAGAAAAAGGCGTCCCGGTGGGCTGCCTGCCGGTGTCTGCCCCTCTGGGGAGAGGGACCGGCCGCCCTCAGGCACAGACCTTCTTCCTTAGCCGCAGTGCTTGAGGCTTTGAACTGAAGCATTTCTGTACGTAGATGTGTGGGTATTGTTACAGGTAGAGACTGTATTGAGCATGAGCAGCCCAACAGGGTAAAGCTCTCTGTAAAATAGTCTTGAATAACCGCACAGCTGTAAATCAGATGGACTGTTCTCTATATTCACTCATCCGCATTGTCAAACGTCCTTTCCAACTCCAGAAATTCACGACATCTGAAGTGGTGTTCACAGAAGACCAGCTTGTAAATGTTTTTTCAGGCTTGACTGGAGTTCAAACTGGCACCATGTGTTCAAATACCTCAGTTTCCATGAAGCTGATTTTCATTCTGAGCTTTGCGGATCAGGCCAGCCAAGTTGTTGGCCAGGCACTATTCATCCTCACTAGCTTAGACAAAACGTTCGTCATCACCATGTTAATATTTGTTATGTGGGTTTGGTTCATGTTTGGGTTTTTTTTCCTTCCAATTTCCTCTGCTTCTTCAGTAACTCCTCAATTTCTTGCAAGCCTCAATTTGAAACTAAGTTTATTTTTTCAACTTCCAAAGACGATTATTTGGCACTGAGTAAACAACCTTAGCTATGCACTTGCTGACATTCTTCTATAATGACTCTCTGCCCCTATTTTATCGCTTATGGAATTGCTTTCTAATCCTTTCCATGGGTCTTTTTTTAAAATAGCTTTCTTACATAATAGATAATAACATTTTGTTATAAAATTAAAGTAAAACCAATTAAGTCTGCTTATTGTCCTTACAAGAGATTGATGTGTGTAAAGTCTAACAGCTTATTTGTGGATTTTAATCTAAAAGTGCCCTGCAATAACATCCTCTTGTGTTCTGGGAACTAGTCGTAATAGAGAAGCCACTGCCTGCAGAGATGCTGAACTAAATGAAAGTATTGTGTGCTGGTATTCTAGCATCTGCCTCATACGTTAATCTCTGGAAAACGCTTGAAAACACCCTAAAGTAGCAGCCATTTCTTTGTTTAAGTTTGAAAGCTTTTTGTATGTGTTCTCACTAGTGCTGTAGTGCAGAAGATTCACTGTTCGGTAAATGAATTGAACAGAAGCTTCTGCAAACGGAGAACAGATTGCAGTTTTCCCATTTCAGTCTCCATTTTATTTTTTGTTGTTTGTAAAGGATTTAAATTTGAGCTCTGGGGACCTAGGTGTTACTATGTTTGCTTCAACGCACGTGTTCCCTCCTAGAAAGAAGCAAAATAGCTGGACTTAAATGAACACTACAAAAATGTAAATGTTATGCTGTCTGAATGATTGAGGATTTCTCACCCTACCTTAGTCCTCCTCTTGAGCTATATTTGCCTATACGAGACTTTAAGTGTATAGTTTCTCAGAAAGGTGGGTTCTGAAATTGCTTCATCTACATTGTAAAGTCCCTCATTTTTCTTCTCCTTTTAATATTTTCATTCATCCAGCCCTGGATCGGAAACACCACCACGTGATCTACAACTGTATATGACATAAAGAGTTGAAGCCGTAAGAGCAGCGTGTAGTTAACAAACAGACTGTAGGCAGTAATATATTTGAATACAGGATTTTTTATGCGTGAATAATCCATGAATTTATAAAAATCAGTCTCTCTGTAGATAATTTAGGAATAGAAGAATGCTTTAATTCATGCAATAACTTATCTTCTCCGGCTTAGAAAACAATTCCATGAAACGCAAGAAAAGAACAATGTTTGTGACGTACAGGTTCGCCGCGCTCAGCCCTTGCCGTTTCAGAGAGCACGCACCCGTCGGGTCTTGGCCTGCACGTAGAGTACGTACCGCGGGGCGCGCAGCCCTAGCTGCTGCTCTGTGCGGCCGTACCTACGCCGCGGGTCAGCAGCCTCGAACGTCCTCCAGCGGCTGCAGCTCTGCTCCTTGGAAAAGTCATTGCTTCCAGCTGGTTGTCCTTTTCCCCTGCCCGGACACTCTGCCACTCCTCGGTCCGTTTCTGACAAAGCGAAAGGATTGGCACAACCCTGTTGTTTCAGTTGTTTAGGAGGTTGTGTACAGACGCGGTTTCGCTAGCAGATCTGAAGGGACAGGTAGGGCTGGAGTGAGAAGGTGATGGGCATCCGTCACCTTGCTCTGTCTCTGGCCCGGCGAATGAGCTAAGTACTGTCATGCCAAGTAAATCAGCCGTAAGCCAAGGAACGGCGGCGTGTGGGTCCCGGGAGGCGGTACAGCCCTGCTTAGAGATGCCCTTGGGGTGTCTGTCTGGGCAGTCGGGGGCGCAGGAAGGGCTCCTGTTGTATCACAGGCACCAAGGTCCGTCTGTCAGTCTGGCAAGGGTTTCAGAAATAACGGTTATGGTGCTTCTGAGCTTTTCTCATCATTGTTTTTCTGCGGCCGAAGGTATCTGTTGAATTTGAACTAAATTGCATCCATAGTCTACGACTGATTTGAAAATTACTTTTATAGCTAAGAAACTCATTTCCTTCTCCAAACAAAAAAAAAAAAGTCCATCAACCCCCCTCCCATCTGAGCTCTTTTCTGCTTCTGATGCAAGTTGCTTTAATAGTTTATAATGAGCTCTGTACGCCTTTCACCTTAGGTCTCATGTACTTAAAAAGAACACTTGCAAAGAAGGAGTTCCATTAGGATAAATTAATATCTTAGAGTGCTTGCAATAAGAAAAGCCCTTTACGCATTTTAAGTAGGAATAGTAAAAGCTAGTTTTAAAATGCTTACAAAGGAAACAATTTGAAATGGGAAATCAGAAATGGACTGTGAAGAGAAAATAATGAAGGGATTAGGTGAGTGTGGTAGTGTTTCAAACTGAGGTTCCTTATATGTATTTAATTAAGAGCCAATAAAGTAGGATTTAAATGTACATAAACTAGACACAGTACAAGCTTGTTAATTTGCACTCTAATAATTTGCAGATTTTATAATTCATGAAAAGAAAAAAAAAATCAGAAGCTTCCTTCTGCCTCCCAGCAAAGGTTTAAACCAGAGGCAATAATGAAATGGCCTATTATTAACTCTTAGTTTCTTTGGCAAGTATGTGGGAAAGCAGTGGCTAAGGCAGATGACTGCGTTATAAGGGATTAACTATTGCATCATGGCTATACATGCACCATAAAATGTACTTCATTTTATCTTTGCATTCCTACTCTTTCAAACAGCACCCAGCGCAAGACCCTAAGATTTTCACTTATTTGGAGTTGGTCATAAATAACCACCTGTGCTAGGTCACAAATGCAATGGTTTGCAATAATTTTCAGGCATTAAAATCACAGATTACCTCTCACAACAGGCCGAAGGTCTGATCACAGAGGCTTTTGCAAGCATGCCTTGGGAATTCCTTGGGATGGTTGGAATTTTCTCTTTGAGGAGGTTTCGGTCATTTGCGGTGGGTGCAGGAGGGCAGCTCTGTCGCTCCTGCGGTTCCCTGTCTCTGCAGGAGGGTTCAGGGTGGTCACGCAGGAGCAGGGGTGAAGCAACTGAGAGTGATGTGGCTTAGGTTGAATGAATCTTTCTAAGGTGAATCCTGATAGGTCAGCTCCTGCCCTTTATCATTATTATTAGTTAGTTATTAATCAATATAGGTCTGATTTTATTGCCCACTCTGACTTGTGCAATATGTCCAGATCACATTGTTCAGTGACGCAGTTTTAGTGTCTCTGCCTTTAGGCTTATTGACATAGAGGGTAAATTGAATTTGATGTTACTCTGTGATACCGTAGGCGGTACTAAAGTAATATTTGACTCTGATTTTTCAGCCGCTTTTGACCTGTTATTCTCATGTTATGTGCAGTATTTTCAGCTTTCCTAGGTGAAAGTGTTCATACAGAGTCTGAGATATGTTATTAAAATCTAGAGAAATTCCAAACTTACTTCATACATTTAATTCATTAATTTCATGATTAGATTGAGATGTTCGGTTTGGTTTTATTTCTAAAATAACACTTACTTAAATGAATGATGAATCAGTGTTCATTTTTTATTACCTCCAGAGTATTTTACAATATTTTCCTTTGAATTCCGGTTGTGTCAGCTGACCTTGATGTGCTGCGCTAGCTCCACACCAAATCAAGAAAAAAAAAAACCAAAGCAAATTTCATCTGACATGGTCACATTGCAGATGTTTCACTCTGCTTTAATCTTGACTTGACTCCAGTTACCTGGAGACTGTGCGTCCAGTTATATGTAGAAACTTGGAGGGATGGTCCATTGAGCCAAATTTCGTTATGTGCCAGGTAATTACAGCCCTCGTTATCTTCAGCGGGAAGTTACCCCTGTGCAGCTCTGGGCAGAGTAAGACCCATTTGTATCTGATACTTCTTCTGTGGTGTATTTGTTTAGTCAAACGTACTTATCTGCAGCTTTCATTTTGCAGCTAGAAGGCCTGTAGCAAAGTAGAGGAGCTGGCATTTGCATTGTGATTCCAATCAAGCTGAAATTAGCATGAATTTATGTTTAGTAGCTGGTGTTAGATGAAATGGTACTTTGATAAACTGACTCCGAGGATTGTTATGACATTTCTTGTCTCCATCCTGCAGTGTGATTAATAGTTGTGCTGTACCTTTCTGGTACAGGGAACCGACCAGATCAGCTTTTAAGGCAAAACTTGTTTAAAAACAAACAGACAAAACCCTCAAAACTGAAAACCTCACACAAAATAAAACACACACACACTAAGAAAGTCGCCCCCAGACAACGGGAACACCTGTCCTAACTGTTGTGGTAAAGAGCAAGGATCAGATTAATTTTCGAATGGCATAGGAAATTGTTTTTCTGCTTTATTTTAATCTATGAGGACAGGCTGGGAGAGTTGGGGTTGTTCAGCCTGGAGAAGAGAAGGCTCCGGGGAGACCTTCCAGCAGCCTGCC
>JANZLQ010000002.1:14150431-14175488 GCA_026212715.1 Elanus axillaris
TGTCGGACACAGGGGAAGCTTCCAGCAGCTTCTCCCAGAAGCCGCCCCTGTAACCCCCCGCTACCAAAACCTTGCCACAGAAACCCCATACAGTGCTGTAGCTGTTTAATAAGAATACTGACATAGGTCAATTACCTTTAATTATCTAGAAGGTTTCTTTTTAGTATTACTACAATCTCAGAAAATTACTAACTAATATGTAGACGCTCGTGTGTAGGCCTTATTGAAGGCTCTTCCAGAAGCAGCTGAGAAGTGAAACATAGTGCAACTGCTACTATCTTGTTGGAGTTATTAGTCACATCTCTCAAAATACTTTCTGCTCCAGTCCCGATTGCTTTGCCTTCTTTAGATTAGCAGTATTTGTAGTCTCCTGCTGAAATACTGCTGAGAGAGCCAGAACTAAGTGGTAAGCACAGCGGGGTGCTCTATGCATTCTGTAGCATTTCTAGGGTTTACACCAAGAAGATTTTCGTACGCATGTGACAGTCCCTAGCAGGCCAAGAAGCCTTTGTTCGACATTCAGCGTGCAAACTGATCTTCGGCTTAAAGTTGGGATGATGTTTCCTCTGAATGTTATTTGTTGGGGGAATCATTCCACTTCTCCTCCCCAGGGCTCAGCCTCCCCGATACCCCGTGCTGGGTGCCAAAAAAAGGACTGTTGTGGTTTGGCCGAAGCTGTTAACTCAGCACCATGAAGCTGTTTGCTCACTCGCTCCCCCCTCCCCTCCCTCTGTGGGATGGAGAGGAAAATTGAAAAAACCGAAAACTCATGAGTTGAGATAAGAGCCGCGTAATAATTGAAATAAAATAATATAATTATTAATAATTGTAATGAAAAAGAAGATAACTGAAAGAGAGAAGTAAACCCAAGAAAAAGGAGAGATGCAGAACGCAGCTGCTCACACCCACTGACTGATGCCCAGCTGGTCCCCAGGCAGCGATCGGCCGCCCCGCAGCCAGCTCCCCCCGGTGTATATACTGAGCGCGATGGTTGTGGTATGGAATATCTCTGCCTGTTCGGGTCGGCTGTCCTCGCCACATCCCTCCCAGCTTCTTGTGCACCTGCTCGCTTGCAGAACATGGGAAACTGAAAAGTCCTTGACTTAGTTGTTGCTAAGCAGTGTTTATCCTAAAACATCGGTGTGTTACCAACGTTGTTCTCATACTAAATCTAAAACACAGCACTGTAGCAGCTACTAGGAAGAATAACTCCGTCCCAGCTGAAACCAAGGCACCTATGTATGTTTAGTATATATGAGTTAGCAGTCGCCCTGGTGCAAAGTAAATTAGTCGTGTCAATAGCCTTTTAAATATTTATTTCTAATGTGAATCATTTTGGAGAATCGCTCATACAAACCTGGAGTCATACAAGTGTATTTACTGCGTTAGCAACATTTGATGGGTTGTTTAAAAGCAACTGAAATAAAATATGCAGAATTTTACATTCCTGTTGAGGGGAATGGGGATTCCAATGTCTTGAAAACACAAGAAATAAACGTACTTTGTTTTCTTTCAAAGTAGCAACTAGCTATCCTGACTTCTTGGACACTTTATGTCCCAGGAGTCTGGAAAACATGAGAATCCTTGAGGAATCAAGGTAATAGTCCATCCTTGTTTGGCACGAGTGAATCCCATATTGAGCGGAAACTCCCACAGCAGCCAGCTTCCTGGTCTTTGGCCCAAAAGCCAAAAGAATAAGGCAATCCCAGAGTTTGAGGCCATGGAAACCCAAGCTTTTGCAGGACTCAGAGAGGTAGCCTGGCAGAAAATCAGGCACGCTTCCATGGTGTCTGCTTGTTGTTCAGTAGAGATTTCTTGACATAGATGTTTCCATGACATACTCTTATTTCAACAAATTGGCACTTCCCAACAAAAACACGTCCTATTAGAATTCCCTCACCAGCTCTAATTCAGACATCAAAGAGGGTGAGTATATTCCTTCCTTCTGGGTTTGTTACTGTTTTGTTTCCTTCTCCCTTTCCCTCCGTTTCCTTTTCTTTTTAACTTATTTTGTCTAAAAGTAGATGCTGTGAGCTGATGTTACAGGAGGGCACTGGTTCTGATGTCTTTTCTGTGCTTCTTTGATCTGTGTTGTTACAGAAGAAATTGCAGTGATTGAAGGCATTCAGTTTTTAAAAGGAAATTCAGATGATTACAAAGACTAATTACTCGTGTTATGTGGTTTCATGAGTGATGGTAGGAGCTGCCTGTACTTGTGTTTCTCTCTTACTCCTTTCATTCTTTTAACATGGGGACTGCCGCTTGCACGAGCCCACTTTGCAGGACCGAGAGTGTGCTTTAAGTGTAGAAATTGGGATTGTCTGTATTTTTGGTTTTGTTTTAGGGTGTGTGTTGCCCTTCCTTCATCACCTCTGGAAGTGTGCAAGGGTCTTTCCTAGATATTGTTTAATACCTGTATTTAGCATTTGCTTTTGAAAATCTTGGAAGGCTGCCAAGCCAAAACAAAACAATTCTCGTATGTTCTTTTCTGAACATGCAGGGAAATCTCACAGAGTCTTTAAAGCTGCAAAGCGTCAGAAAAACCAGGGACATTTGTAATGATACAAATATGGTGGTATGTGAAAAGCTGAGGCATTACACACACACACACACACACACACACACCCCGCCTTCATTTATTCTATTCTAGAGATAGATGCCGTGAAAAACACGAAGAGAGCTCAGAGAGCTCTGCTGCCCGGAGAACAGAAGTGGGATACAGCTCAGAGAAGGCTGTTGCAGAGGACAGAGAACATGAGGTTTGATCAAATGCCAAATCAATTTGTTGCAAGTTAGCTTGTGTAAATAGACATCATCTGAGACCTCCTAGTGTGTCACTAAAAGGGTAATATCAGTCATGTCTTACAGATGGGAAAACTGAAGGACAGAAAGATTAAGTGACTTTCCTGTGGTGTAAAAGCAGGGCACTGATAGAGCTAAGAGAAGAGCTGAAGCTTCTGGAATCCCATTTTTTTCCTCTGCTGGACCATGTTGTCTCAATTACAGGGGTGAGAACGCTAAGAAAACCAAGCCTAGGGTGCTCTGACTCCGACCTCGTTGCATGCTATTCCTCTAAGAGAACTACTTCAGGGATTACAGCAAAAGAATGTGCTTCTAAAAGCCATTTTGATAAAATCCCAAAACTAGCAGCAGGAAGCCACCCTTTCTCACTTTCCAGCTTGATAACAAGCCTCACCAGTTGACAGTTTATTTTCTCTCCAACAATCAAGTCTTGACTGAAGGAGCACTTGATTCTTGAGTAGGCAATAACAAGCGTAGGCATGGAGTTGTTGCCACTTGTGCTTTCATTTCAGCAGAAAAGTAGAAAACCAGATTTGCTGAAAATGAATTGAAATATTTTCCTTAGCCTTCTCCATGTACATCTATTTTCTGTTCAGTTTTCTTAAATGGCATTCACAGAAGTTGACAAAGATTCCCACTTAGTTTTTATGTCTCTTTCTTTTGGCTTTTCACTTCAGGCTTATATAACAAGATAAAAGACTTGTCTTTCTCTCTAGCTTTTATAATGAGGTACAAGTCTTGACTTTCTGTCCAGCTATGGAGGTGGTGAACAGAGGAGATGAATCTGAAACAAAAGTGTTAAATCTAACAGCGAGGTTCGCAGAACTTCACTATATACAGTGAACTCCGCTGGAGGAGGAGGAGGAGGTCAGTGAGCACCACATAATACCATGCCCTTAGAAAATCTGGTTAAATCAGGGAATGCATTGCCTTGCTTGTGTCTGTAGTATCTAGAGGGCAGAAAACGCAGAAATTAGACTTGAACGGGGTATCTGCTTGGAAGGTAAAGTAGGACTTTCGCGGAGCACTTGTCTATTCCTATTTCATGCAGACTTTGCCCATTCCCAGAGCTCAGCTGGAAACAAGACTAAGGGACAGGAATGCTTGCAGGTGTGGAGTTCTAGGGGCAGGAATTGTCACTGGTTTGTGCAGAGCCTGGGGCACTGAAGTATTGCCCTTGATTTGCATCCTGAGGGGTTACTGTGCATAAAGGAATGGGATTATGGAATTACTACTCAATGTTCCCAGGGAGTGTCGTGCCCAGAGAGACATCTGGTATATTCCCATTTATTGGAGTAAGATGCAGTCATTGCCAGCTACCTCACAAAGCTTCCTTTTTTAAAACTGCCTATCATCTTTACTAGGTTAGCTAGTTTCAAAGTATTTTGAGGCAACTTCATTCTGGATTAGTTTAAAGCACCATGGCTCCACTAATTTTTTAATAAGTTCATTTGCATCAGATGCAGGATCTGGGGTGGTAGCAACAATTTCCATACTGTTGGAATGGAGAGAGAACCTTTGAATCCCATCCTTCATTAGAATAAAGCTCTTTTTTTCTGTTATCCTGTATAACTTATATCTTAATATAAGGTCATCTGCTGTCCCCACAAATTCTTTGAATTCTGCTTTTAAAACTCTTCTTTAAATCATATTTTCTAGCATCTCTTGGGGTTTTGTGAAAAAAAAAAAAAAAATCACTCTCTTCAGCATTACATAGACATTGACTGGGAAATCTCTTTATCAGTAGTTTGAATAAAAAGTTTGGGTTTTTTTTTTTCCTAGAATCCATTTTAGTCTCCTGTACTGCTGGTTCTCAGTGTGAAAGAATCTATTTAACTGCCTGCTTTTTGGATGGCTCTTAATGTTGTTTTTAGATTTATACAAGGAGTGTTTTGCCAGTGAGCCTCTTCATCTCCACCACTAGAATGATTTTTAATGGACATCCAGTAGTTTCATACTAAGTAGTTTCTTTCAGCTCTATTTTCCCTAGGGAGGAATGCAATGAATGGCTGGAAATGTCAGCAGCTGCATTAGCTGAAGTTTAGCTGCTGCCACCTCCTAGATAAATCTTGCCCTTTTTCATTTCTGTGTTTCTTGCTGTTTCCCTCAGCCCAAGAGAGCCAAAGAAACTTCCTGTCTGGCATAATACAGATCAGGATCTAAATTAACAGCTATTATACATGGGCATTTTTCTATTGATTTCAGGGTGAAATCTATTAAAACTGGCAGAAAAGTTGGCTCCCTTTCCACAGAGTCAACACAACCAAATAGAAATACGAAGCTGAGAAGAAGGGATGTTTGCCGTTCGCGCGGCACAGTCTAGCTCGGCCACTGGAAAGCGTAATGAGGCCGCCGGGGACGGTACATACGGTGCGGGCACCGCCGCTCCTCTCGGCTATTACTTGGCATGCAGATGAGATTTAACATGAAAGCAAATTAGCCAGGATACTTATCCTTTCCTCCAGACCATCTGATCACGGGCCTAGTTGGAGATTGGAGAGGAATTAGGGTGAATTTGGTATTATTATTTGGTATTATTTAGCCAGGCGGTTCCTGTCGTGCCCTCGTAAGCTGACAAAGATTGGCATTTCTGCTGCTGCTGCCGTAGTCATGTCTTTTGTCTGAAAATGCATGGAGCCAAGCCTTCTCCCAGGCATAAGCACTGCAGATATAATTCTTACACTTGTCTGCATACGCATGTTGCGGTGATTAAAAATAACAGCTAGATGGTTGGAGAAATTCTCTATGTAGTAACTAACGCGCACCTGCCAGCACGTTTTGCTAGTTAGCTGGCCTCTCAGGAAGAGTTTATGACCTTAAATATGCTTTTTTTCATGTTATGTGATCAATAAATTCAGAGTTCTGGTTGTATCATTCATCATGTTACATAGAAGCATCACAGGTTGTTCCTCAAAATGTAGCTCCGAAACTGTCCTTCATCCAAGCTCCTCAAAGAAAGGAGAGATTGTACCTTAGACGGATAGAATTACATTAAACGTACATAGCTGCTTGATGAGAACTGAGATCCTGTGTTCAAAGTTCTTGATATTTAATACTGGGGTCAGCATATCCCACAGCTGTGCAGTTATTTCCAGTGCCAGAAATCAGGCTTTTAGGAAAGAGATTGTATGTCTTGAGTCACCAGCATGGATTAGCCCCCAGGAATGTTATTTAGTGTAATCAGTTATCAAACTTTACGGTTACTTTCAGAATGGGTGTTTTTACACTTCCTGGTAAAACTGTAATTTGAAATTTTATTTTTTGAACTGCTAAAACACAGTGACTTCCTAATTGCCAGGGTGCATATGTTGTTAATGAGAATACTGGAAGGCTTTTCAAAAAAACATTGTAGCTGGTTTTGAATTAGTCAAGCATTCAGTCTCACAAGTTTGTTCCAGTTAGAAAGAGAATTCGATGCTGGAGACAAATGTCTTTCATGTAATCCTGTTTATTTAAAAAGATGTGCCAAGTACCTTTTCCTTGAGCATAGGAGGATCAAACAACAGGAGACTGTTTTCAGCTGGTACTCAGACTCAGAAGCTCTGTCTAGGATTTTCTCAGTGCCGCGTCCCACATTTGCCCAGCCTGCATCTGGATTTTCTTTCCAGAATGCTGCTTGTCCGTGGCATTTCTGTTGTCCTTTTCGTCACACCCACATACCAGTCAAACAAATAATCTTTTGCATAATTCAAATTCCTGACTGTTCTTTTATATTCCTGGTTTGGCCTATGAAAAGCTATATATTAGGATCAGGGCTCTTTTTTTTTTTTTTTTTTTTTAATATATGTATAAAGGAGTTTGAGTCTTGTGTTTTAAAGGAAGGATATTGGTTACAACAGCATCTCCAGCAGTCTATTCTATACTGTTATTCCTTAACAGTAATAAAAGTTGTTTGATATTATGTGTTCAAGCCCTAAGAAAACAGTTCTCTTGTGCAGAAAAGCTCTGGAAGTGGGACACTCCCCACGCCCATGGTTTTTGTGATTGCAACGGGAACTGCTTGTTTGGTAATTTTTGAGTTTAATATCTGTATTCATCATTGTCTGAGAGTGAGTGGGTGTTTCTTAGCTTTGAGAAAACACTCCACTATTCATCCCATCAGAGTATGAAGTAATAAACACAAAGGGGGAGGCAATGACCGTAGGTCAAGGTCTAGAAATACTTACAGCCAGGTAAATGTCTCCGACAGAAGTCTTTTCCTCCTTCAGCCTTGCTCGTGGGAGCAGTCATTGATCGCTGCCTGGTGCCAGCAAGCGTGTCTGGGCTGCGAGGAGAGATGGAGAGCTGAGGCTTGTCCACCTCCTCCTGCACCAGGGAGCTGCCGGGGCTGGGGACGTTACTCCCGGGATGGGATGACTTGGCCACAGGTTGGGTGTAAATCCAGGTCACTTACTATCATTCCTGTATTCGTTCAGATATAGCTTCTATACGTCTTCTCGGTCAGTTTGCCTTTTGTTAGTTATGTTATTGTTAATTTGCATTCCTCTGCTTTGTACCAGCTGTGAACACGTCTTGTCTGTCGGCTTCTTGGAGAACAGAACAGCGCTGCGGATGCGGGAAAGGTGTGTGCAGCATGAAGCAAAACTAAGGCGGGGTTTATCGGCCAAGTCATTGTAGAGGAGCAGGAATATGTATAAATTGTCTCGAATGCTCATTTCAGATATTAATTTCTTACACTTTCTCTTTACAACACTCAGGTTACAAAATAAAGGAGCCAGAATTTTAAAAAGGAAGAAGATGACGATAACAATAAGAGGTTGTGTCTAGAAGCTAACTAGTTCAGGTTGTGATTCATTATTTACAAATCCCAAGAGTATTTTAACATCATTTCTCCAAGCAGCATAGTCCTCTTTTACCATGTTCCTTCCCCAGACCATCTTTCCTTCTTAGCTAAATGTCCCCAGATTCTTTCATCTCTCTATGGGAAACTATCCCATGGTTATGTAAATCCAGCAGGCAGGACACGTTTTTCAGTGGCTCCCATGACGGAAGACAGGATCCCATCTTGCTTAGAGCAACCCTTGGGCACACTAAAAGGCCACCCTTTCGCAGCACCAAAACTGAAGTTTCAAACTGCTTTTCCTCGGCACTCTTAAGCAGCAACAGACAAACCTGGCACAGGGCTGAGTTTGCTGCTTCCGTACGTACTTACGGATAACTTCCTTTTGGGATATCAGATTTGCAATAAAGTAAAGCCATTAGGAATGGTTCATGAACATTTAGGCATGCATACGTAATTCCTGTTAACTGAATGCATTTATGTGCATGCTTGTAAAATGGAAACAGGTTGCAACTTATTAGTGGAATAAATGGGATTGCTTCTTTATAGCATGCGGTTTATGCTTCTCTCTAATTTAAAGCTAGATGATTAAAATACAAAATTGGCTGATAATTACACCAAATATTCCTAGAATGTTCCTACTTTCCAGCTTGTATATAATCTTCCTTTGTTTCTCTTTAAAAACATTTATTCTATTTCAGATCGCTCAATACATACCAGAAGGATTCCAAACCTATGTGCTTGTGGGAAACCAACTTCTAAATGAAGGCTTGAGGTAAGATGTCAAGTTTTACCTGAGATAAATTATTTTTAGTGGAGATCCAATGAAATAATTGAATCTGCCTCAAAATGGCTGTTGCTCTTAGCTAAATTCCTCCTATGTTATTAGACAGCTTTACCAATGTTGTGTTGCAGGATCCTAGAGGGTGAAAAAAAACAAAAAGAAAAGGTCACTTTCTGATGCTGTGTTGAGTAAGAAAGAAGAAATTGAGATAGGTGGGTTTTTCTCCAGAAAAATATTTGTATTTTATGATCTAAATCCTGAAATGGAATAACTCCCAACCATACTTTTTGATGTGCATGAAATGATGAAGGACCAGATCGTGTGCAGTATGTCATGAGACCCATAAGGCTGTTTGGCTTTGGGAAATACAGTGCATGCCTCAGCACTACTAAGGAACATGTAAAGGCTTTCTTAATATTGTTTTTTTCACAGTGTTTAAAAATAAAAAAATAATCCTTCTATACTTACATTTCTGAGCTTTCACTGCCGTTCAAAAATAAATTGCCCTATACTCAAGAATTAAAGTAGATCTCAGGGCATGAATTTTTAGCAGGCTAATAAGAAAGCATGCAAGTTTAATTCTTATTACAGCCAGCGCAGGAAAAAATGTACTGTGAAACTGAACATTCACAAATGCCTTAGTATCTGAGAGTCTTTACGTCCACGATTTAAAATCTGATCAGTTTTAACTCTTTTAAAAATTATTTAATTAAAAAAAAAAAAGCTGCAATAGCCATTTTAGATTTATTTTGATTAAATTGATTCAGATCATAATGATTTGTATCTTTGGAATTATGAAAAAAACCAAACACATTTGTTGCTTATTCTTCATATCAGTCTAGTACTACTTTATTTTTGTGATTAAAGACCACATGGAGGAATGCAGTTTCAAAGCCAGAGCTTTTGCACAGAGTCAACTAAAGTTAGAGCAATTGGAATGACTTCTATTGATTCTATGATCTATTCTTTTATGGCTTTTCCTCAAAGTGAAACAAATATAAATCTTAAATCTGTAAACATTGATATGGGATGTAATATTTTCTGTTCTTCTAATGTTCAAGTAATCATATGTAGAGGATCTGATGCATGAAGATTCTTGTATCTCTATGTCCTCCCTATTTTAATTCAGTTGAAATACCAACGGAAAACAGAAGAGAAAATTCTGTGAATTTTTTAAGACCCAGTCAGGTGGAGCCTTCCCTTTTCCTTATGTCAATCTCATCTTCAGTATTTCAACCTTTCCTGTTTCTCCATAAAATGAAAATTTCAACTGTTTCTCCCTTACTTAGTCCAGCCTTACCAAAGCTGGCACCAAACCTCCGTACGCAGCCTTCCCGGTTAGAGGCTGTGAAATCCTGTCGCGCTTGTGTTCTTTTGGGGGGGTTGGGAGGTGGGGAGGGTTGCTTGGGTTTTGTTGTGGGTTGTGGTTTTTTTTTTTCTTGACAGAAATCTGAAAGTTTACAAGTGCTTTCTGACGTTGTATTAATGAAGGCAGCTAAGGCGGTTACCTGGATGCGGTGGACAGAAAAGAACATTTACAGGAATGTTGAACTTTTGAAGGTTGGCTCTGGCATACAGTGTAACTAGTAATCATTGTAATAATCACCCCGGTTTTTCTTTGTCACATTGGTTAATAACAACCCAGGATTACGTGGCCATGAGTCTAACGTCTAGGTCAGACGACCCAGAACAGTTAGAACTTTAATTCCCTTGCATTAATCCTTTTGATGTATGTCATGAAAGTATAGCCTGTAGCTGTCAAATTACATATGCACTGTGAGTGTAGTCTGTTTAAGTTCAGGACTTAGCATCATGTATTCCAATTCAATTTATTTTTATATCTCATCTTTCACACAGAAGGTCTGAAAATGCTCAACAGTGAGAGACAGAATAATGAGATAATGCTTTACAGAACTGTGTAAAGTGACTTGCATATAGATGGCAAGCAAGGCAGAGGTTGGACTTGAGTGAGAGAAGACAGCTGTAAATTAAAAGCAGTGCTAGTATAAATACAGACCAATTCTGATAGAAGAGACTTGAAGGCTGTATGGAAAAGGTTTGTGTTAATGTTAACTTCTAGTAAGAGTCAACAGTAGAAGAATAAAGCTTTCTGTATATACGGTGATGAAACTTCATGCTAAATAATATTTTGCACTACAGGAATTTGTATTATTGGGATTGAACACCATGCTTCTACGTTTGTTAGTTATGGGAGAAATAATATAAGGATGGAAAGGTAAAAATCTTATGATAGCATCTGCCCGATGGCAAACAGAGTGCCTACGGAGGCGATTTGAAGGGATAGCATGATTAAACTGTGTGAAGGAAGAAAAAATCAAGAAAGGGAGCTTTAAGGGTCATTTTAGATAAAATTAATCCTGGTCTGAGCAAGAGTCGTGGTGACGACACGGAAATAGTGGTAAGCTTTCTGGCAGGGGAGTGTTGGGGAGGGGAATAAGAATATAGGGGTCTGGTGAGATGACTAGGTGTCTTGGATTGGGTGTTTACTCCCAGATGGTTTCACATGTCTTTCATCCAGGACATGGGGCTTTTCCCATTTCTTCCAGCCTGCAGTATTCAGCACTGCAAAAGGAAAGTGGAGTACCCCGTCACGGGATTTTATCCTGGTTTTGCTTTGTTAAAATGTGGTCTTTCCTAGTAAAGTCTGAGTCTTAGGATCTTTAGTGAAGTAGTAAAATCGAGTTCTTATTTCAAGAGTAGAGTAGCAGAATCGGGGAGAATATTCTGCCTTAGAACTGCTCTATAGCAAAAGACAATATACTATAGCTTCACTTGCCCCGCGTTCCTGAACTATCATAGCTGTACGTACACAACTTATAATGTAGACCAGATTTGAGTTGAGGACTATAAATACATTTACATTAATTGCATAAAACTGATGAGCTAGGCTGAAACAAGCATGGAAGTTCAGGGAAAAAATGTAGTTGAAAACACTTAAGCAGTGAAGAATGGACGAGATATAAAGCCTGACAGAAGAAAAAAGCTTCAAATACAGAGTTTGCTCTTCGAGGACAGTATCAAAGGCTGATTGTGGAAAGATTTGGCAATGACAGAGTAAAAAATCAGTGCTGCCATGAAGATGGCTTAGGAGAAACCCAGTGCCAAAAAATAATAATATATTAAAAAAAAAAATTTAAAAAATGGAAGTGGCTCAAAGCTGGGGGGAAAGATTTGGGAAGACAATATCGTCTCCATTGCATGTTCAGAGAAGAAGTCATTGAGAAATGAAATGGTGCTTATCTCGCCAAGAAGGGCATGCTGTCAGGAGAAAGAACGAGTAAAGGAAATTCGGAAAGAAATTAGGGATGGATAGAACGGGATAAGCAGGATAGTGCAACGGAGAGATCTGCAATAGCAGATGGGATGGAAAAGAAGTATGTTAAATTAATTTAATGGTATCTCTGTGCTTTCTGGGCACAGTTGTGCTCATTCTAGAAGCAAAGACTAAAGTCTTCCCTCTCCACACAAGAGTTTTTAGAAGTAGACCAAGACTTTTCACAAGATACAATCCATCTATTATGAGCAATTCTAACAATTCAATACTTAAAAACCAGTGAGAATAATGTGCTGTGTCTTCAAAAGTTGATGGTGGGTTTTATGATTCTGCCTTTTTGGGGGGGTTTGCAGTATGCATCACCTTAAAAAATTGGTTTGGACGAGAGGAGTGCAAATGCAGTGTAGCTACATGAAGGGAGCACGTTTTTGCTTTTATGGAAAAGTGGATTATCTCATTTTCATTCTCTCTGTCAGCTGAAAATATGAAGACCCATCACAGTAACAATACCATTTTTTATGCATCTGCGTAAAGCCGCAAGCCAAAATTTGCAAATCTTGCACTGATCCTGTTAAATGGTTTTGTGACATCAGGCACGCTCCTGGTAATGCTCTGCTGGTGGCTCTTCTAGCTGCTAACCTCTCGACTACGCGTAGGTTGCAGTCTGAGGTGTTTCTGTTGCTTGCGCTCTGTAAGACTGAGTCAGTATCTGATTTTAGATAAAAAGCAGACGTCAAAATACGTATTATCGTGGTTTATGGTCAGAAGTACTTGGGGGAAAAAGGCATGGCAAAAAGATGAAGTTATCACAGTGGGAGACTACATAATAAGGAAGGTATCAAGAAGGAGTAAAATGCATCTCTTCGTTGAAGAGGAGAGGAGTTCTGCCTCAGAAATTGCCAGCTGGTTGGTTGCTCTTTGCAGGCCTTCACTCGGCTTCTGGAAGGGCTTGGGTTCGGAAGGTAACCTCACTCCGATTTGCTGAGGTGTGAGCACCTGTGTGCAGCTTTCTGCAAATTTTTGATACACACCTTAATATGCAGTGTAGTCTGCTGTTACCACAGAAGTTGTTTTATTCCCCAAGTACCTTTTATATAAATGAGCTGGCTGGAAATCTTAGACAATTGTGGGTGGTTTTTTTCTCAGTGATGGATTTGTCATAGGACTACAATTTAACTAGTTATTAAATATTACTAATATATTACCTACTAATAAAAAAGTCAAACTGTTTAGCATCATTATGCGAAGAAACCACAGTGACCCTTAACATAACTCCTGACATAAATTATTATTGTTTACACAGACCTCCCAGCAGTCTACTAAATGCAGATTGCCACTCAAAGTTTTATAGCTGTGTTGCTTGAGACAGACTATTCTTTCACATACAGTACTGGGCTGTAACGCACATTATCAGTGTAACAGTGCATAAATAAATCCTGCTTTCTGCTTCTTCTCATGATGCCACATCTGCTATGAAAGCGGAAAATATGTTTGAAATAGTATCCTCTCAGATTACCTGGGCAATCTCGCATTTCCCTCCATCCTTTTTATCAATAACTTTCCCATAGTTGGTGTAAAATTGTAGCGTGCTGAGAAAGGTTTTGGATCTAAAAGATTTCCTCACCTTTAAACTACATTAAATGGTTGAGCTTAGCTGAACACATGCACTTTCTGCTCTATGGGGTTGTTAATAAAATATGAACTTAGCACACAGTCTAATATTGATTTCTCTGGAAAGACTGGATTGATATTAGCTAATGATGTTGCATATGGACAGCAAATGACTTAAAAGACCTCCTCAGCTTTTTGATATTCACACTGCACTTTCAGCATGTTCCGCAAATATAGCTGAACATTTCCTATCTAACCAAAATGACTGCACCTGATCCTTGTCAGAGAGTCGGTCAGCTTTCTCTTGGTGTCTTCGTGGTACGGTGTATGTCAGTGTTTGCAGTTTAGAGGCTTGGTTAGAGAAAGTGGTGATATACCCTCTAATATTCAAACAAGGAAGCCCTCTAATATACCTCAAAATAACAGAGTCTTGACTTCGTTATCTTCCAGAAAGAGAGTTAAAGAATGCTCGGGCCAACCCCTGGTGAAAACAAACCCTTCGCTTTCTATTCCCTTCCCATATCAGGGAAGGCCAAAACTTTGGTTAATGTTAGGGTTGAAAAAGTGAGGTCAGAAGAGCTGTGTCAGCCACCAGTGTGGCGAGTCAGTCCTTCAGTATCCATCGGCGCCGAACTTGCCTTCAGCTCTTTCGTATATTAAACCACGGCTCTAGTCAACGGACCAGCTATAAGCAATTTACCTTTGTTAATACTACCGCTTTATTGAGATTTTAAGTATGCTGTATGGAATAAAGATTTACATAACTGAGAAGAGTATAGTTTCTCCTATTTTTGGAGCCTTGTAGTTTTGAAGTAAGCCTCAGCCAGTATTAGGGCAAAGTGGTCATATAAAAGAACTGGTTTTCCAGTGGATAATGAAAAGCGCAGCAGTAGTAACTAGATGGAAAGGTAAGCAAGAGTCTGGAGATTCGCTCTGTGCCATGTGGGATATAGAGCGCTATAGTTAAGACTGGAATGAACGTTGGCATCGGGGGTAGCGGTAGAATTTTGTGAATAGTAGGCTGAATAACTTCCCTTAATAATGCCTGAGCACCCTTATGAGGAAGCGACCGTAGCACAGTCTGAAATTATGGGCCTGATCCAGAAATAATTGAAAGAGGATACCTGGCTTATGCTGTAGAGCACTTAGATTAGATGATAGGAATTGTCCCTTCTGGCTTCAAAAATATGAGTACTCATTTCTCAAAGGATCTGCTTCATAAGCTGAAAAACTCTGGTAATTTATTTTTTCTTTGTCTTGTAAATAGCCATGCTTTTGGAGTCTTCTGACATCAAATTCTTAAACTGAAAAAGATTTGCAAAATACCAAATCAAAGTAACTAAAAATGGAACAAAGCAAAGATCTAGGCTTTTTTTCATGGTTGAGAAGCCACTGTGAAAGAATAAATACATAAATAAATAAAAGCTGCATTTCTCATCCAGAAAATCGTTCTAGTGGAACCAGAGTTTTTCTTGCCAATATTCTAGTAGTAACCTCATCTGACTTTTTTTTTTTTTTTTTTTTCACTCTGGTTGCGTTGACTTTATATTTATCACAGATCTGCAATGCAAAAAGTAATCTGGGGTTTCCTTGCTCAAACTCAGCTGTAGTAGAGCCTCCAGATAATTGGTTGAAAGACTGGCAGAAGCCTATAGGTAGTGACTTGCTCCATAGCGTATAGCTTTTTGAATGCATATGACCACCTTGTGCATTAGGATGAACAACCATGTGCATTTCCAGCTGCATGCTTCTACCTTTTATGTGGTGAGGGAAGTTCAAATGTTTTCATATTTCTTTCAGAAAAAATGAGTTCTTTACTTCCTACAACTTTAAAATAATCTGGACTGTCTTTTCAGAGATTGGGATGGGGTTTTTTTTGGAAAAGTGTGTTGATTTTCTTTTCTTTTCATAATTAAAAACTGATAATTAATGCCATAGGCATAAGCTAAAGAATCCGCTCAAGGATGCACTCCGTCGTAAGGAACAGTTGTGACAAAGCTTTCTTTACACTAAGGGTTAAACCTAGGAAACCTTGAAGCTTCGGAAGTGGTTCCATACTCCAGCAGGATGTGCCAGCACTGTCCTGGTCTGCAGAACCCGAACTGCAGATGTCTCCTGCTCAGGAAATTCACCCCTTTTTTTATTTGCAGCGTTGGGCTGCACAGACCTCACCGTCCCTTGCCCTGCCGAAGCGTCAAGAGGAAATGCGGTGGGCTGCGACGAGCAGAAGGGAAGCTGGAGCAGGACGCTGTGATGGCCAGTCATATTCTGGAAAAGGTATTTTGTGATCTTTGACCTTGTGCGATTAAAGTTCCCTCTTCGGTATCTGCCTCATCACATACATCCCTGGCACTCAGGAACAGGCTGGTGCTTCAGTTCGGTACCAACTCCAAGGGAAGAGTGCCACCTACTGAACTACAGGGTTTGTTTCCTGCAACATCTGTATTTGCCAGTTTCTCACCCAAAACAGTGACCAAAACCTGTCTTGCTTTTTGTAGGAAGCGTGTGAGGATAAAGACCTTTACAGGACACAGCCGTATATCATTTTGCAAACCTGGATGAGATTACTGCAGCATGGCACTGGCTAACAGATTTATTTTAATTATTTTTTTTCATTGTGGGCATTGGAACGTGTATTTTAACACATTAATTATAAGAGACTGCAATAAAAGTGAAGTTAACAACAGCCCACATAACATTACTATTATCTGACCCTGATTTGAACTCTTTACTGCTATAAGTGCTAAAATATACTGCTAATGATTTCTTTGGAAATACACTAATAATTGATGTGATATTTCAGTCTTAGTCTCATAAAAATTAGAAATGTCTTTAAAAAGAAACCAATAAGACTCCTCATGCTTCCCACTAGACACTCAAGTGCATTTCATCAAAGTCTCTCATGCAAAAAATTTCAATTATCCTTCCATAAATATGGATGAAATAAAGTATATATTTATCCCATAAACTCTTCTCTTCATTCCAGCATGACTGAAATTGCAGATCTTGCTATGCTTTTTCCTTCTAAAATCTTTCTTTTGGCAAAGCAGAGGGAAAAAATTCCATCTTTGGACACATGCATGTTCATTTCCAAAGGAAAATGGGACAACTGCACTTTTGTACAAAAACTGAATCTCACAGAATGAGTATTTTGGATGCCTTTCAGATAGAAGTTCAAACTTTTGTTCAAAGTTGGCAATTTGGCTTCTCGTGGATCGTTTGGATTAGAGGATGACTACAGCAACTTCATGGAGCTAACCCACGCATCTCCAGAATATAAGGCTTTATGTTTTACATGCTTCTGCTAGAAAGAAGAGATACTGAAATAAAGATTAAAATAGGAGCAGTGGGGGTCTTTCTGACTGGAAAAAATACTTTGCAATTTCTTCAAAAGTATTTGCTTAGATTTAGACCACAGTCCTTTTGTGACCTTTCATAAACAATCTTCTGCATCTGACAACTTGAGGCCTTTCCTTTTTTCAGCTGCTGGACCATTTGTAAAATTAAGATTGTTCATAGGTCCTGTCACACTTCAGTAAAATCTTCTTGCAGATACTCCCTCAAAATCTGGCAGAAAACAAGATAAGGGGCATGAAAGGAGATGGGGGAAGAACATGTAGAAAGAACAATTGCAGAAGCAGCAAATCTATATTCTGCCTTTTTTTTTTTTTTTTTTTAACATTGGCAGGATTTAACTGTTAATGTGCAAAGTAGGCAGTGCTGCTTTATGCATCCAGCCTGACAAAAAAATTATCTCCAAGGAAAATCAGCAAGACCTTGTGTTACAGTTTAGTTACCTCTGTAGCCTAGCAATACTGGGAACTCTTGCCTAGAAAATTCTCACTGCTTCAGTAGTTATATGTTCCCTTTTATTGTGCTGTGTATTTTTTAAGAGCCATCGCAGTTTGCAATTGGTGTACTTGAAGTAGAGCTGAAAGTTTTTTAAGGTGGCAGGTGGTTCTAGATATTCCACATGTTGGACAAAGCAGGTTATGACTTGGCCATAACAGAATCTGCCCATATTTCTTCACCTTATTTTGGCATTTATTTTAAAGGAATCATCTCACGGATCCACTCGTGTTCCTCCCAGGCAATCAGAGCCGCCGCTGTGGCTCTGTACTCGGAGGAGGGTGCAGAGGAGACCATGCCGCACATTCACCAAAATGTTCACCCCGAGCTTGGGGCTCCTGGGTAAATCGGGATTTGGGTTCTAACCTAGCCCTGGTTCTTAGCTTAACTGCATCAGCACTGCTTCAGGCAGCCTGAACTGGTTATTTTGCTTTGGGAAAAGAGCAGCTGATATAACCATTTTTGTTTTGTGATGAAGCAGAAAATTCAGTAGCAACAAGCTGTTATAATGTGCTTTTTATGCCTTTTTCTTTGACCTCCTCCATAGTTTCCGTTCTTGGGTTCTCTTCAGGTGAGCTCTCCCACTCGTGAAAGCTGCCAGATTTCAAAGGATGCTCAAATAGTTGGTTCTGATGGGATGGTTACCTTTCCCTGCAGCCATGGGCTTGAAACGCAGCGAATCTTAGCTACCTTCCATAGGGGCTTCCATAGGGCTCAATGCTAGAAAACATTAAAGCATCCAAACACTTGTGACTGCATGAGATTACTCATGGGCTTTAATGTGCTTAGTACCTGGCTGATTCATGCTTTAATAGGAGGCTCTTTGTGCTGTAGAGGAAATTAATAAGTGGCTTGACTCTACCTTGTTACGCTCGTTAGGTGAAGTTCGCTAGTAGTGCTCTTCTCCCCAGACAGCCTGTATTTAGGGGATGATTTTATTTACAGAAGAAATTCAGTGATTATGGGGGAGCATTTTATGCACGCTTTCTTTGTTTTATTTCTTTGTATTGTTTATTTGGAGATTTATCTTTTCTGATTATCATAAATACGTAGGTTGCTAGAAGTGCATTATACGTCATGCTTCTTACTCTGCAAGAACAAACTGATGCTTTCTTCTTTCTGCAGCAAATTGTTGCTGAGTATAGATGGTGCAGAGCATAGAGTTTCATGTGTTTTCTTTGTTTCTTTGCAGAAAAATGAAGTGACAGGTGCTTAGCCTCATTTTTCATGCTAGCTTTGCCATGCCATTTTCACCAATAATGAAGGCAGCTGCCAGAGCTTGAGGAAATCAGGCGAAAAATTCAGCTGGCAGGTAGACACAGTCACTTTAAGAAATGTAATCTTATGTTAGCAGATGGTAATTAAAAGGCAGAAAAAATAAAATTTTGTCTCAGTTTTCTGCACTGTTACATCAATTAAATCTGCAACAGAAATGCAAGCAGAAAATATAATTTATTTTCGTGTGGCTACACAGTATGATTGTATGCAAATCTAATGATTTGTTTTGCAAAGACAATTGCAATTTTTTAAACCTAAGTAGAATAACTGATCATTTCCAGAGAGTATGTGTATGCAGTAAATCTTCAGTCTTCAATATGCTTAATGCAATGAAAAGCATCTCCTTCTTGTTTTCTGTTCACTGTTAAATCTCAAATTGGGTTCCGCTGTCTATGCGCTTCCAGCTTTCAGTAACACCAGTTTTAATCCTAACAGTTCAGTAAATCTTAGCGTGGAGAACTAATCTAGCTCAGGCCTCAGCAGGGTGCGTCCTGTTAAAAGAGAATATCCAGAAAGTGCAAGGGTGAACCCGGTAAGAGTTGTTACGGTCTTGCAGGAAAATGATGTTTCAACTCTGATAAGATTCCGAAGGATTTTCTGTTGTTCCTCATACCTGCAGACGTCTAGCTTCGAGGACAGAGCCTTATCATTCCTCATGTGTTACCTCTTATGGCTGCTAGGATCATGAACAGCATGTGCAAATCTGTTGAAGTGTGAAATAATTACATAATTAAAGCTCATTATCGTAGTGGTGAAACTGAAATGCTGGTGTAGCAATGTTACTGTTTCCGTAGCTAGCTTTGATTCGCAGGGGTTTTATGAGTCATGCATATTAACCCAATTTTATAAAAATTCACCTAATTTGGAATGTTACAGTATAGTCAAACTTGAAAGATATTTTACTAAATGCAGTCAGTCGTTTTTAAAAGACGCGGGGTTGTTTAGTTTAAAAATTGATTGAATGACTAGTTGTTTATTTTGTATTCCTGTAACTCCAAGCCAGGTTTGTCTGTGATGCTGAAACCACAGGTCCTTTCTTACCTTTCTTGCACAAAATCTGCATTAAAGACAATGAGAAATAACTAAGATATGTTGCTTAAAAATGCAGTTCCCGGTTCTTCTGTCCCACTGACTGATTGCTGATGCCTCTAAGCATAATGGAAATCTTATCGCTGTGGCTCCCATTCTAGTGAGATTGGTATGGCAAGCAATGGTTTTTAAAATAGTTTTTCTTAAGTGTGCACTTGAGCAGAAATGCAAACACAACTCCTTAAAGCTACAGTGATCCAAAGCATCACTTTAGATCAGCTAGTTAACTCTAGTTGAGTCTGGTGACATTCCTGCTCATGTAAATGTATAGAAATAGAGGGTCATGTAAAGATGTGGGATATTTTAAGTTCTTAGGAGTAACAATGAATATCAGTTTGGAATCTGAGCTCACATTTATTTCATATTTGCCCATGGAGTATCTCCGAACTTTTGCATTTAAGAAAACATGTAGTGTTTCCGTGAGGGATTTCACTTAAGCAACTCCACCTGAGAGAGAAAAAACTGGCAGAGGGGAGGCATTTCATTTGACAAAATTAAATTTCTCTAATTGAGACACAGCCATATCTCTCTTGGCAGGCACAAATTTCCATGAGCGGGACCACCAGTCGTAAGAAGGGGACGAGCACCAGACTCTTCATCAGTGCGGCCTAGCGCAGAGCGGAGCAGGGCAGCACGGAAAGCGGACGCGGTGTCGCAGCTTCTGATCCAGGTTAGGCCGGTGGTGACCGGAGCCAATTTGCCTCCTAGCACGGTCTCTGAGGTTGGGTTTTGCTGTGGATTTTATTGCAGGTCACAAAATTTGCCTCATGGGCAGTGGCGATGAGCACCCCTGGCACTCCGGTCCTTGAGGTCTCGTTCCCACAAGACTGCTACTGTGGTACTCTGAAACGAGTTTGCGTTCACGGAGACTACAAATGGGTTTTCCCTAGAGACCTGGGCCAGGGCTGATTCTTGGACTCGGCAGAAAGGTTAGGGCGTTTAACCCATCTTCCCAAATATCAGCTTTTAACTTCCTAGTTTTTGTCACGTTTGCCTCGCCACATTATTGAGTCCTGAGAATTTCTCGCTATCGGAGGTTATAAAGGAACAAATAAATAAAAGAATTAGCAAGGTAAAAGCACAAGTGTGAGAAACTTTCCCTGCCTGCTCTCTCTTACGTGGGGGTGCTGCTGATAACATTGCTTAGTATTTCTCCTTTTTTCAGCAGCCTTATCACTATACTTTGGCATCGCGTAAGCTACTCCAGCAATCTTAAGCCTTTTGCCTTCTCTAGAGACCAACATTTAACCTCTGAGTTGTTCACCCACAGGTTTTATATCTGGAAGCTGTGTTTGTACTTGGCTTTGCCACACACAGCAAGTCTGTAGCAGACTATGAATTCCTGGGGTGGCTGGGGATGTTCATTATTGTCTGAGAAGCCAGTGCTGCTGCTTTTGAAATTTTATCTCTGTCCTTTGAGACAGGATCTTTTTATATACCCAGAAGGATAGAAACCTTTCAGCTAAGGCCTTCCAAAAAATGAATGCTGTATTCCTCCTGCTGGGACTTTGTGCTGAAGAAGGAAACAGATGCTTCTTTTGGTTTCTCCTCTCACACAGAAATCAATGAAGAAGGTAATATAAAGTCAAGATTTTGAAAATGTGCAAAGCCATCTCAATGCACTTTACACTGGGCTTTCTTTAAAATACTTAAATGCCATTAGGAATTTTGTGGCCCTAGTTTTAAAACGCTACATTTGGGGCATTTTGCAGGGCCCAGTAGTCTTCAAATGCTGAAGAGCCTTTCTTGACAAACTGGGGTTTCTGGGTGTGTCGCATCCTTCATAGAAATCACTGATAATAGTAAATAAATAAATATTGGCTTCAGTATTTATGCCCTGTCCCTTATGAATCTTCTAAGCAGTTTCCTTCTCCATTTTCAGAATTAAGACAGAAATGTTGGGAGTGGTTTGGAAAATGGCAGGGGTGTTGGGGCTAGGAGATGCTGTGGTCTGAAAATAAAATCAGAGGGGTTAGGTAAGTTCTTAAAGAGGGAGGTGAAGTGGGAGAATAAGAAAATAATTTGGATTCAATTTGACATTTTCTTTTATAATACTTGCCCTCAGTCAGCTCATGCAGCGGTAGTAATTTCTCAGCACAATGTCAGGTACATAAAGAAATGTGACAGCCTTCCCTGATAACCCAGGCTGCCTACTAGAAATTATCATTCATTATCATTATTATTATAACTAACCAACTCCAAGTCTGATCCCGCCCCAGTGGCACGGAAATGGCAAAATTCCCAGTCACATCAACAGTATAGGCTCAGACCTGAAGCTTTATTATTTAAAGAAATCCAGTGGTGATTAGTGACTGTTATTGTACCTGGGATTTATGTTCTGGTTTTTAATGGAGTGTGTTAAATGAGGAGCTGTAAAATAATAGCTACTATGAGAAAAAATGGTATAATATGATTTTAGAGTTTTGATATGTTACCAGATGTAGCCACTCAATCAGTAAAACAGCTTTTCTTGGACAGCGTTCTGCTCCAGTGGATAAACTTCCATAATTACCCTGCCACCGCAATTTAAAAATATCTAGACTCCTTCCTTCTAGTTTGTTCAAGCTGATGAGAAACTGATAAGGTGGAGTTTCAGCGCCAGTGACATGTTGTTATCATTTGGCAACATTCAAATGCAGAATATTTCAAAATCAAATCTGTAAGTCTGCACGTTTCTTTGAGGAAACGTGTCAACAAAATGCTGTTAGCTCCTTGCCTCTTGACAAGCTGTACAGATTTCAGACTACTCTGAACCGCAGCGTGTCCGTCAAACCAGCAGATGTCCTTTTTGGCACTATTGGCGGTGCAGTTGGGTCGGTTGGTGGCTTTTTTAAAAGGCAGGAGAGAGATTCTGATTGTAACAGAGGCCTAAGATCTGGTCTTAATGGAGTAGAGATGGGCAAGTGAAGCTTCTTTCTGACGTATCTGGGAATGAGAAGAAGGAAGCCCTGAAGACTTTCAGGCTTCGCTCATTTGATTTCAGACAGGGATGGGGTGTCCTGAATGACAAGAACAGCTAATTGGAAGCTGCTTCCCTCAGCCCTGGAAAAGGAAATAACCACTTAGCGTGCTTGTTCTGACGGTGAAGCATCACGTCTGGATGATCCTTACTGCTGTCGTTGTAGTATGTAATTTTCTACTGTTTCGAGAGGGACAGCGCTGAAATAGCACCCATTTTCCAGAGAAAATCCTCTGCTTGTGAGGTACTTCTGGTTGCTATTATCTCCACTTCTTGTGAATTGGCTTGGCTGGAGATGTTCAGCTGTTTCTAGTTTTCATTGAAAGGGACTGTAATACATAGATTCAGCAGGTTTAATGTTTTATGTGCCAGCTTAATAGATTGTTAGACTGAAGCATCTTGTCATGACTTGAGAGATGGTAGAGTGCCTTTCTCGGTTAACTCTGCAGATTTACATCTGTCTTCTGGGCATTACGGTGCTGTACTTACCTAGTGCCTTTCTGGGCCCATAAGCCGCTTTTTTTCCCCTAAGGCCACTGTGCCTACGCTTCTCAAATAGCACAAAACTGCAGGCTGTTTGTAGCCTACCAACTAAAGGTGTGTAGAAAAGAAAGTTGATCTTTTCCATCAGATGGATTCTCAAATTTAGCAAAACTTAAACTGCTTGAAAAGCCTTTGAACAGTTGCACTTTCAAGTATACTTATTTAAAATGTATGTGCTTTGACTCTATCTCTTGCTTGTAAATTAAATCTGATTTCCTTACATTCTGTAATAGCTTGCCGTTTTATTTTTCCTGGCATAAAGGCTCTTTTTGTCTGTCCTTTGGTTAGTCAAAGGTAGAAGTCTCTCCCTGAGAGAGATATTAGTTTTTCTCACTGGAATTTCATACGGCAGGATGACAGTCTTCTCTGGCACACAGTAAGCTCACCACCATCCACAGTATACATGAAACCATAATCAAAGACAGATGCCTTTGCCTGTTTTAAATAATCAGTGCTGCTTGCATAGACCAGGAAAAATCCTTGTTTAGACTGGTCTTTCTTTCTTTCTTGGACCTCTGTATTTCCCTTGGCCTTCCCCTTTTTCATCTTTTCTCTGTCTCTAATTCTAGGTATTTGCCTAAGGAAATAAAAGGAATGGGGAAAGTAGATCTTGGCACTCTCTGAATTCTCAGTGGATTACCCTATGGAGTGAAATTAAATACACATGACATATAAAAGGGAATGGCCTTTTAATTTATAGCAAAAATCCCAGTCCACAGTAAATCCATTCTTTCCTGTTTGTTCATGTGCATGATGAGAACATGTCATATGCTTCTGTGAAGCTGATATAAAAGCTCTTTGTTCTACGTAGGAATAATTTTTTTGAATTGGTGAAAGGTTCTGTGTAAATATCAAATAGCAACTGTGGATACACATTTAAATCTGTGGTCAAAATTACTTGCTTTTCAGCAAAACCAAGTACAGTACTGTCTATTTTAATAGCTTCTTGTAAAGGCATGGTCATTCCAACTACAAGCTGTCCTCAAGTAGTGGTGAGATTTCTGCGATGTCAGGGCTCAGAAGAGAGCCTCTTTTGGCGTAATGTTTTCAGATCTCTTTGTGGAAAAATCCTGCTCTAGAGGTAGATGCCGTCATGCATTTTTAGCCCTGGGCAGTGCACAAAACACTTCTTTGCAGAGCTTTAAACAAGTTTTTCAGCTGCAGTTACCACCCTACCAGAATGCCGCTTATTTAAATTTTCTGCACTGCACCTGACTAAGCAGTGTGTGTGAATTTTTTGCTGTAGGGTTTTGTATTCTGGGCTTCCAAATTCTCGTGCCGTTTTCTTTTTTTTCAGGAACATATAGTGTGACAAGGAAGGGATTGCGAAAAGAGCATTGCACCGCTGATAGGTTGCTGCTACACGACCAACATTAAGAGTTCTAATTCTTCAAAATATCTAAGCACTGCTGGGTTCAAGTTCTTGCTATGTCCTGCTTTTTTACAGGATTTTGGCAAAGGCCTGCTATTAAGAAAAAAGACCATCATTTTGCTTTGCAGGGAGGGTCAAACAATGTGCCCGGGCTATCAATTTTGCGCCGTTAGATTATTTTGCTGCAGAAATATGTTCGCAAAGTGTACTGTGGTCTGATCCCAATAGGACTGAATCTGGTAGCACAGCAAATCATGATCATTCTTATACCACTCATCAGCAAGGCCTTCTAATGTGGAAAGTAATTTTAAAAGTATCTGACTAAGAAGGGTCATTGTGATGGAACAGCAATATTTTCTTTTTAAAATCCCAATGGTTTACCATAAAAAAACCACTACTGCCAATCCTTTGATTAAATTCTGGGCTGGTCCTCTCTAAGAGAACTAGAATTTTCCTCCCGAAGGTCAGCTTTGCTCATGATAAAGTGGGGGTTGAGAAGCTTTTATTTTTCCCCTCCTCCTCTCTTTTTTTCTTTGTTTTAAAGTATATGGGCCAATTCCAGTATTAACTGCTAAAACTCTTATTTTACCACGGTAAAAAAAATTGCTATGGTTGCTTGCTGTTTCCTTTTATCCCCCCTCCTCCCCTTATTCTTTCTTTCCATCCACCCGGTTGTTTTATTTCTCTCTGCCTCT
>JANZLQ010000002.1:14175784-14190353 GCA_026212715.1 Elanus axillaris
TATATGGGCCAATTCCAGTATTAACTGCTAAAACTCTTATTTTACCACGGTAAAAAAAATTGCTATGGTTGCTTGCTCATTAGCATTTTATAGTTTTCTCCTTTACTGAATGTTTTCCTCCTCTGCACGAGACCGTAAATACATTATGGGGCAAAGGAAGTTGTGATCAGTTTGCCCTTGACACATAGATCAAGCTTGTTGACATTAGTCACATTAATTAATCATTTTATAAACTATGGGTTTTCTCAGCAGAAGCATCATCTGATTCAAGCAATTAATCCACTCATCTGAAAAAACGCCCACTCCTGGCATTAAGGCGACTTATTGATTGATACCTGTTGCCACAAAAAACTTGCCAGATAGGTCAGATGCGGTTAAACTGGCTCTTAGGTTTCTGCTCATGGCAGTCAGGCTTTGCCTGCCATAATTTTCCCTGGCTTTCCACTTCTCTGGGAATCAGTTAAGAATATAATAATAGGAAATTAATGAACTGAAATCCCTCGGCTTCAGCTGCCTCGGTAATAGTTTGGGGGTTTCCCCCCTTCTGCAGTGAGAAGGATCTGGCGACGTTCAGCCACTCGCCTTTTCCTCTCATTGACCCTGCAGGTGGTTAGCCAGGCGCAAGGAAAAGCACAAACCAGCCTGTGTTTGCAGGCCGGCTCTATCTGTCGTAGCATGTTCAACTTTGACACCGTTCTCCGATGATGTGGTTCTAGGGAATGAACACCCTACGGAGCGAGCTACATGCTCAGACTATCGCTGAAATTCCTGCTTTATCTGGAATGCCATGGAGTCTTTCTGAAGCCTTTGTGTCGGAAAGCAACACGTTTCCTGATAGCTGATACTCTGTGTTTTGGATAAAGTCATGGCAGAAACGTCACACTGAAAAATTGCCCAGTGGTTATTTACACCCATTTAATCATGCTTTGGAGAAGTGAGGCACATATCACTGGTGGTATTAATGCTCTGTGTTGACTTTCCAGCTCTACTGGATGTAGCTTAATCGCATGTCTACGTTAATAAAACCAAAACATAAACTGTGCTCCGTTCTCTGGAAGCTGTTTCCTTTTATCCCCCCTCCTCCCCTTATTCTTTCTTTCCATCCACCCGGTTGTTTTATTTCTCTCTGCCTCTGATAAAATGATCAATCAGAATGGAAGCCAGTTAAATCACTTTATTAGGAAATGCTGACTCATACTGTCTTTGGGTCTCAGTTGCAAACAGAAGCATGAATTTCTCTGAAGTTTTGCATAAAATCCATTCACCTAAGCCAATGCAACCTGTTTAAATGTTTGCTCTTGTAAATGCAGTAAACCCAGCTGATGAATATTTTAGGACAAATCACGCAGTTACTAGACTAAGGTAAATTGCTAAAGGAAGTTTCACTGTAGTTCTGTAATGGACCAGCACAGGCTACATCGCTGTGAGCCATCTATAAGCACAGCCTTTTCTGAGGCTCTCTTCCGTCAAAATCAGGCAATATGACAGCATCCTTTGTGGCGTACTCTGTGCATAAATAAGATTATTGCTGCTGAAGCAGTCCAATAGACTGATTTTGTGAGCATGCAAAAAGGTGTGAGCATGCAAAAAGGTATGAGCACTTACTTTCCAGTTAGTAGTTGTATATTTGACCTAATGCACTATGCTTGCAATCCTTTCAATTAATGCCACTTGAAACTAAGTCTAATTCCTCCTTCCCTTCACCCAGTGCAGGATAATTGTAAACCAAAACCCAACTGTGCAACTGTGATTTCATGTTAATGCATGTTACACCACTGAGAAGTCTGGCTTAATGTTGCCAATTGGTAGCCGGCTTGTCTGCACAGAAACAATAAGTGAAGAAAACTAATTCGCTGTTCGTGCACAGGAGTGCAACACTGAGGATTTCAGTAGGGATAGTGTAAATAAAAAGTTCATTACAAAAATAACCATTTATGAGCTATCTAAGGACATGTCATTCTCAAGCATGAGTTAAGTTAGCGTCTAATAATTCATCAAAGCTAGGATGTCCAGGACTGCGTAAGCCTTGTTTGGTTTCTATGACGTGCAGGAGGCCACATCACAAAGTCAACGTCAAGGAAGCCGTTTTTGGGGCAAGCGAGAGTCAGTAGATGGGAGCAAGGTGGCTGGCTGGCAGCGCGGAGGAGACCTTCAGCTCTCTACCCACGCGCACGTGCGTATCTGTGCCTCGGAGGCAGGCATGGCTAAATGGAATAGCCAAGAACAGGGACGGAGGCAATGCTAGATGGGTGAGGAACAAAGGTGGAAGGCAACGTGGGATGCATCAGAAGTAAAAAAACCTCAGAGCTGTATCTGGGCCAGCCTTCCTTTTGTAGTTTACTGGGGAATTAGCTCTCTCCGGCATGTTTCATTTTACACCACCTCTGTCTTGCTTTCCGGCAGTCTGCCTCTGTCATCCGCTTCAGGTGTTAAAATGGTCTCTCTTGGTTGTTCCTCATCTTGGCAGTTTTCAGTGGGGCTGCCAGGAAAGCTAAAACCCTTTCTTAGTCGTCAAAAGCATAATCAGGGAGCTAAGAGGCCAGGATTAGTCTTGCTAATAAATGCATACAAGAGAACTCCTTTGGGGATTTCTGTTTTTCTAACTATTTGCTTTAAAGGATTACGAGTTTCTACCCTCCCCCAGTGAGACAGCTGCAGTTTGCCTCGTCCTCCAGCGTGTTGCGGAGGGGAAGAGAAATCACCCAATCGGTCAGCTCTTTGGCCTTCTGAAAGACCTTTTTTTGCTCTTTTGGCAGTTGCAATTTTTTGCTTTCCAAGGGCACTACTGAGACACCCACCATCCCCTAAGGAACTGTAGTCAGTACTATCTGCTTCCTCCAGGGAGTAACGGCAGGGATGGTAGCTCTGTCAAATTGACGTGGGTTAAGGTCACCATCCCTCGGGCTGGCTGCCTTGCCTTAGAGAAAGGGGCAAGGTTCTCTAGGTAAACAAAAAATCCCTGTGTGATAGTGAGCTGACATTTGCACATATTCAGAGTCCTTATTTCAAGTTGCTTTAGGCTGTGTGAGAACATGTCTCGACATATCCTTGTCCGATCTCAGCTAGCGCACTGGAAAATGAGCAGACACTTGAGCAGGTCTGGAATTTCCAGCTGGGGAGGGGGAAGCTGCACACCAGCCCATCACGTAGCATGTTAGCATCTGTCAAAACCAGGTGGATGGATTCAGGCCGATCAATGACTTTGTGCTGGCTGCAGTCACCGATTACTCTGAGACCATTCATAAATTATAGTTTAAACAGTAACCTTTTTCAAGAGCTTGAAACAATTGTATGCATAGATTAAAATAATGCACTGCCATGGTATTTTTACATTGCATGTCTCGAGTATATGATATTTAGTCTTTGCTGGTGGAAACCTCCATCTGTTCAAACATTATAACAACTGATACCATTCTGAAAGAAATTTGATGAGTGGCAGAGGAGAAGTAAGTTATTTAATTAATGGTTTGATTGCACATATGGACATGTAATCCCTGGCCAGATGCATTCAGACTTTTTTTTTTTTAATACAAGCAGCATGGCAGGTCTTTAGATATCCAGTTACAGGCCTCCACAATAAAGTTAATATTGCCAAGACTCCATTTTGAAGGGGTTTGGCGTTGGTTTATTTGGGGGGGGGGCAGTTTTTTTAATGTGTACAGCATCCCTCTCCTCCTCTTGTTTCTTCATTTTTGCCTTTTCAGTTCAGTAACAATCACTTCACCAGAGGCCCTCGGATTGCTTTGATAAAAGCATTCAAAAAGATCAAAGAGAAAGTAAAACTCAGCTGGTGGCCTTTCTCTTGAAAGCAGTGGCTTTTAGGCCATGCCTATGCTACAGATGTTTGCTGGCAGGGCTACGTCAAGCCAGGTTTGATCCCCATCGGGCAGATTTGTGTAAGGAGAAGCCCTCGGAGCAGATGCAATTTTTCTGGCTGTGCTGTACGTACTTGCTTGGCAGGAATGAGCAAGCAATGGAGAGGAGTACCCTCGGTGGTGCAAGAGCAGTTTTATCAGTTTGAAAGGCGTTTGCACACGGGAGACTTTGACCCTCCGACTGCAGTGGCTCTTGCTGGCGCGGCCACAGCCTCGGCCCAAAACCCCAAACTTCAAGGTTTTCACCAAGGTGGCTGTGCTGGGCAGGAAGCAAAGCGACGGAGCCCAAAAGTGGTATAGCTCTATCGGCAAAGACCCTGAAAGAAATGTGGCAAAATTACTCTCTAGGGTTGAACTATCTTCGGGTTTAGCAACTGGTTTAGCCTACGCCGGCACGGAGACTCTTGCTGGGGCAGGGTTTTTTTCAGCTGGAATGAGTTTATCCTCTGTAGTTTAATCCTATCTCATTTGCTGGAAAAGCTTTATATAAAAGCAAGACGTTAGTTTCTCCCCCGTAGTTGGGGTTTTAGGCAGTAGAAATCCTGCTGTGATGATCAAGGGAGAGGAGATGGACCTCTAGAATGTGACTGGCCTCGGAGGCCTTTCCATTTTTGGTGGAAGTGCAGGACCGCAGTGTTGGCCAGAATGGATCCTAATTCCCCCGTTCTAAGCAATGTTTCCTCTTGGTAATGATTTAACCATGTCAGTAATTTAGGCACTTAAGAAAAGGAGAAGGCCTTTCATTTTCAGGGTGGTGCGCTTGTAGTGCCAAGGAGATGCATTTTGGGGAAAGCCGCCTCCAGCTTAAGCCCTGAAACGCCGAAATGGAATTCTGGGCTGCTGAGACTGTATTTGACCACGGCGCTGGTCAGGACGCACGCCTGTGGCTGGAGCCGATACTCAGAACTGCACCTTCTGGAACCGAAAAAGAAAAGGCTCTCATTTTTGCAATGAGAACTCTCTCAGCTTGTTTATTTTAAATGAAATTTGGGGTGTGGCACTGTTCTCTCCTGCCACGATCTAGGCTAAATTAGTTGTCCTTCAGATTCATTCCCTACTGTGTTTGGGGGTTTTTGTGTAGGCACTGAAGGTGGTCCAGAATGTTGATTAGGTGCTAACTTTAATGCATGTTACTGAAGTCAACTATTGTGAAATCAGGTAAGTGCTCTTTAAGCACAGGGTTTGTTTGTTCGTGATTTTTAATAAGAGAACTTGCCTTTACTGAAAAAAAACAAGCATTTACAAATGCTGTTGCCTAATGCCTGCATTTATTTGAATGAACCTGGAATTTACCCCTCTCCTGGACTTTTTTGCTTTTATTTTATGTAAGGTTTTAAGGTTTACAAAGTTGCTAGGCTTACTGAGCTTCCAGTAAAGGATTTTTTTTTTTAAAAATGATGATTTGAAGCTGTGCAGTTTTTTTCCTCATGTTATAGTTTTAGTTATTTTTAAAACGTATGATCTTCAAGCCTGCTTTTGGAACAACGTACTCACTTGGGAGGCTGATCCAAAGCCCTCTGAAATCAACGGAAAACCTCCAGCAGGTTTCATGAGCTTTGGTTAAGGCCTTTTTTGAGAGCATGAGAATGGAGGCTTTTTTGGTTTTCACTGTTACATTCTTAAATCTGAATAAGCAGAAAATCGGATTTATTAGTCATAGAAGTGGATCTGCAATAACAAAGGACCCGTAGTTCTCTACCGTAAAGGATACAGTTTGGCAAGATGTACAGCAGGTAACTCTTACGATGTGAAAAATGTAGACAACCGGAATTAACTGCAACCAAATGTACCTTGGAAGCAAGGCTGTAATTTATAATGCAGTCAAGAATGCATTGCAGACTCCTCAGTCGATAAGCTAATGAGAAAAAGGTCTGCAGTTAATTACAAATCAACTGGGTCAATATCCTGTAAATGAAAGATATGAAATTGCTAACATTTGGATGAAACGTCTTTGCCAAGTATATTTATAAACCTCATAAAAAATATGATCTTTATAAAAAGAATAAAAGCTCCTTTCACTGTTCAAAGGCAGTACCATGAATGCTTGCTTTCCTTTTGCTCTGAAAATTCAGCTGAACTGCCTTTATTTCAACAAGTTTTCTTCTGTGTATAAAGGAACTGAAGTAATCTTTTACCTTTAATTTGAGACCTCACAATGCAGCGTCAGAGCTATAAATAGGGCTCCCAGCATGATGCTACCCATGACTTAATGGTCAAAATATCTAAAATGATGAAAGTCTGTGGCCAAACGCTTTTCTAGTAGATGGCAGGACCTGGAGTGTTCTAATCGGTGATCTCGGCAGTCAAACATCTTGTCACATTCACAGAAATAGTCCCCAAAAGGGCAGCCGAGGAGTGAGGACGTGGGCTAATGCTGGCACTTGAAAGCAGCTCATCGTTTTTGTGGGTCTCCAACTTCAAACAGCTCTATGCCTTAATAACTTGCAAAATTGGGAGTGCTACTTACCCGGAATCCTTTTCATGTGGTAGTGATGATTTTTTTTTCATATATATTTTATAACACGTCTGCTTTTTATTAAAAAGGCAGAGGACAGTCATTCTAAGGAGGAAATAACAGTATTAAGCATGTGAATCTCTACTTTTTTTGTAAGATGAGTTTACTACCTTGCTGCATACTTTTTACTGTCCTTTTTGTGTGAGCGATGGAAATTGGAGAGTTGTATTGTAATTATAGGCAATATTAATGAGACTTTAACTGAACAATAACTATTCTTGAACTGTAACACATTCATTGATATTGAAGAATTTTTTTCAAGCAGGTGGATAAAATGCCCTAAAAGACATTGACAATAAAGGAAAAAGTTAGGGTTTTATTGCTTAGTTTCCCCCCTGTATCTTCACTGTAGAAGCTACTGGATTTAATTTTTATCATTGTAGGATTTCACAGAGATGCTACTAGGCTTCCCAGGATGTCTGAGGTTCCTAGAGTAGCTTGTTCACATTAAAATTACACAAGTCCTGTGTGTTGTTGAAGAGAAGAGCAATTTTTTTCAATATACAAGCAAGGAAATCGAACTCTGCCCACACAATGTTCCTGGTTTCACAATGGAAATCCAAACCACAGCAGCCATGGGAGTTGCTGAGACACGATGTGTGAACCAGGGTCCCTTTGTTTTCTCCATCCTTTGGGGTAGCCTGAGGCTGCACTTTTCAAGTTAGTGAAAGAAAATACAAAAATGTGGAGGGAGAATCTGGAAGAGCGTGTGGAAGTCAGCACTGACCAACTGAAAGAGGGTCTTTCCTCTACAAGGGGCAAATGTCTGGAGCAACCCTTAGCAGCGAGTACAGGAATAAGGATGTTTACTAACTTTTTTAGACTTTCCAAATTCAGAAGTACATTGATGCTCCATTTTTTTTTTTGCCACTGCTTTATTAATTATTTTTTTTAAGCAAGACCCTGTAGCCCCTCTTTATTTAATGATAAAATACTAATAAATCAAGGTCCTTTAGTTTATGCTAAAATGCTAGTATTCATCATGTAGACTACTGACTGCAGGTTTAAAACACCAGAATGTTTGATACAAAAATATACTAAGCCTTGATTCTTTTCTTATTGGGAAGGATGCGTAGTAAAAAAATATAGCTAATGTATGTAGTACTGCATGATTTTAGAGAAAACTGTGTCTGACAGCTTGCGTCATAAGAAATGACAGGGGCGATATTCGAACGCTATCATCGTAGCATCAATTGCAGCTCTAGCTCAGTGCTTTTTCTGTCTGACTCCATTGCGGCTATCGGCACACCTGAGGTCAAGAGTTTTGTGCTAATGTTTGAGGAACACAGAGCTGTTGCTTTTCCACCTCATAAGTCTTGATGCTTAAGCATCCTTCTTCCCCCCCCCCCCCCTTTTAAAGATTGTAATGGTTAAGACACCACGTCCCTGTCCACCCAAGCCTTCGAACCCGCATGAGTGGTCCCATGAGGACAGTAGCGAAGGAAGATGTCTTGGAGTCTTGGCGGCGGTGGGGGTTTCATGAGACTTCCATGAAACCTCTTCAATCCGGCCTGTGGTTTTCTTTTCAAGTAGCACATTGCTGAGCCAGGCTAGTTCCGTCAAGGCTGGAAGTCTTAAATCACCACCAACATTGCAAGTTTTTAGGCGAGAGAGGCGCCATCTGTCTCCACGTGAATGATGTTGACTCACAAAACACTTTTCTTCCCTGGGACAAAGGTGGGGTCGGTTTCCACTCCTCTTTGTTCTTTCTTACGTGAAATTTTTTCTCAGCCTCTTCCAACAAAATCTTGGGGGTTTATAATGTATAATAATATGTAACTAAGTTAGTGTATTGTAAAATTCCATTGGTCTAAAAGTAGGAAGTAAGAAAACCAGCATGACTGTTCATGATTCCATCAAAGGAAACCCTTTTGGGAGTGGAAAGTGTGTCATGATGGTTGTGTGTTATCACAGCAACTAGAATTTCCTGTATCATTTAACTCTTTCAGTATATTTTATATACGGCCGAGAAGTTGTCCTACCACTTATTTTTTACCTCCAGACCTTTAGTACTTCTGTCTTGGTCATTTCATCTTTTTACAGGCTCAGTTCTGATTTGAGTTGCTCTTTCTCACTGGCAGTGACAGTGAGAAATATTAGTCAGCCTCAGCTGGAAGAGGAATTTATTATATAAATGTCCAAGCACAGGCTGTTTTTAAAAAGGTAAAAATACAGAAAATTAAAAGAAACATTCCCAAATGCACAATGAATAATGAATGAATTATTCTATTTAATAAAAGATAATATTAGCACAACACTGACCAATATATTATTGTGTTAGTGAAAATGTTAGTGGCGTCGGTGGTGGCAGTACAGACACCTGCAAATTACCAGAGAAAATGCCCACATTTCACATTAATAGAATTAACACTGCAAAGCTAGGACTGCTTCTATTTCAAACACATTCCACCTGCTCAGGAAGTGGCAGATAGATTAGAAACGTCTATGAAATCTGTCCAGCAAGAAATTCTGTTACAGTAACATTAGCTGATTTCCATTCAACCTGGAAAGGACAATCTCTTTTTTTTTTGTCTGCATTTTCCTCATTAGATATTCAAATGAAATTTAAACACATGAAATCTGCATTACGCTGAATATATTTTTTCATTAAGCTACAGAAATTAATTGGTACTGAAACTAGATTTCACATACAGTTCATGAAGTTAAGTCTTTTGAAAAATCAAAACCATAAACCAAACACATCAAAAAACCCAATCAAATAGAACCTTAGCAGTTTTACATAAAGATATCTGCATTTTTAGTCAACGAAAGAATGCTGCTTCCACAAGTCCACTGTAGGCCACACTTCATTTCTTTTGATTTTCTCTTCAGTTAATCATTGGGTTTCCTAAGTACAAATGCACTATGACAATAATCAGGTTTTCATTGAAATGCATTCCTTAGTGTATCAAGCCAAGCAGTCTTCCTTCCTTCCTTCCTTCCTTCCTTCCTTCTGATGTGGCTTTTGGGGGAAAGTGAGGGTAAAATCACAGATTTTTTTTTTCTGTCTTTATCATTGTTTATTCAATTATGCTATTAGGGACAGGCTGTGAACCTTTTACTGTCATTAGCATGATAAGTCTATCAGTATGGATTGGTCTCATGGTGTGAGTAAGTGGGAGAAGAACATGGTCTCAGTATTACCTTGATAAGGGATTTTTAAGTGATGCAGCACAGATGAGAGAGCTGGGAGAGGAAGACATCTCGAAAAACTTGAAGCTAGAGGTAATTTCTTGTCTTATGTTATGTACTGCTATTTCTAGGGTTAGAAGTGGCCAGTTATTTTTTAAAAAAAGGAAAGAAAATACTTATTCCAGCATTACAGTCGTCTTGTACTTTTTTGTTTTGAAAATTAAAATTCTGAGGCATAACTATAGTATGGCCATTTAAAAGCTGAATAGATGACAAAACAGGAAAACAGTCAAAGCACCGTCTCCTTGGTGGGGTTATCTCACCATATAGGCACCTTCTTCCGTCTAAATTTCAAAGGTAATGCAACATTTTCTTCTTTAAGAAGGTGGGAGGTGGGGGGAAAGTCTATATGGCCCCTCTTCTGTTGCATATTCATAATTTCCAACAAGGGAGGTAACTTTTGTGTTGGTGGTCGACATTCAGCAAGAAGTACCGCTCCGGACAGCGATGAGCCTCTCGCTAAGAAACATCTGCTGCGTGGGGAAGGCACGCAACGGAGAGCACGTCGTACGTGTGCTGCTGATATCCGGCGGGCTTAGTTAAAACAAATAGCAAGATAAGATTTCTTGCTTTGATTTCCAAGTCTGTTGTTACTTTGTTCCATCACCTTGGCTAATTCAGTTCAGTTTACCTAGCTGTAAAATGTGTTCCATAATATTTACTTGATTTACTATGATTAAATGTTCTGTTATTAGTTTAGGTCCCCTTTGTTCTAGTTACTGTATACATTTATAAGAAATCAAAGTCTCTGCTTCAGGGGAGGTATTACCTTCATAAATAATGTAGGCAGAGGTAGCAAGAAATTCTAGGATGAATTAGGGGGAAGCTGGGCAGCTGGGAGCACAGCTAAATGACATGGCTGGTTTTGCAAAGAAAGCTGGGAGATGTTGGGTATTGAACCAATGTCTGGTAATTAATGGGTAAGTATGTTATCTGCTCTTTCTTTAAAAGGGCTAACTTATATTTTCTGACAATTTGTTAAAGGATTTTCTGAAATCCTTGAAAGCTTCCAAAAATAATTATATAAACCATATAAGTGTTTTAGGTGAACTGTAAAATGTAAGCCACATAAAAACAATATCTGGGTGGATTGGGCTTTTTTAAACATGTATTTTATCAAATTGACGAATGGAGAATTTTGTATTTTCTGAATTAATACAACAGCCAATTTGTCATGAATTTTAAGATGAACTAACTTTTGCACTTTCCTCCTTGCAGGTCCTCACATAATTTCTGGAACTGGTTTTAGCAGCTATGTAGATTTATTTAAATGCTTTATCTGGAGTCAAATACTCCTTCTGATTTAGGTTTTAAGTTAAAAATACACATGTTCATGGCTCATGCTCAAGTCAGCCTATAAAACAAAGCTCAGCTTTGCTGTTCAGTTCTTACGAGACAGCAGTGTAACGGTTTTATACGTGGGCTGCTTGAAACTAACTACAAAAAGGTATTCTGTATAGAGCACTTTCCTGGATTTTAAAAACTATTTTAGTGTCCTGCCACAGTGTTCCTTTGCTATAAACTGCTGCCAGGAGTAAATACAAATCAAGTGTGTCCCCAGCCTGTTTTGTGAAATTATGGCACAACATTTTGAAGTTATGCCAGTTTAAGATACAAGCAAAAGCGCTGCTGGAAATGTAAAACATTAAAATGATGATTAATGAGAAATGGATGGAATTCAATCCTGCCCAGGAAATTCAAAGACCTAACAGGGAAAGGAGGCAGAAATACGTGTGATGTGTCTGGGGCCTGATCTGTTGTCTTGAAACTTGATTCTCCTCCGCCTGAATTCTGCTAGAACTTAGGGAAGATCAGCAGCATTTGATCGTGTGCCCTAGGAAGGAAGGGTCGCTCTAGGAGGTGGTAACGACTGCTGATGTGGTTTTGGTGCTGGTTTTCCTCCCCTCTCTTTTCCTATACGCCAAATTCACTTAACTTTGACACTGTTTGGTCCGTGACCTGTTTATCTAACTTGCTTCTGGGGTTTGTTAGTTATTCTTCTTCATTATCCTCATCACCTAACATGAGTGCTTGCCACTGCTTACACATCCTTCTCCAAAGGTAAGGATCATCATCCACATTCTGGAGAAAATGCTTGGCCAGCATTAAGAGCTAAACATCACCCAGTGGGTTAAAAGTAGGTAGGCTGAAGAGTTGGTCAACACCAGCTTTTTTTTCCGGTTTTTGAACATGGTTAGAGAGCCCTCATGTCACAGGGAGACATAGGAGAAAAGGAAGAGAAGCCTGCTGAGAGTTTCGCTTCACTGTCTGAAAAACCTTGCTTGCTCTTACTCTTTCCTTGCATTGATTTAATTTTTCTTCCAAATGTTTCCATTGCTGCCTCTCACATTCCTCAGCTGTAAAAAAGCAGTAACATGTCTGTCTGCCTAGCTGCTGCTCAGGTGAGTGATTTGTATTTTCAAATTCCATTCGACACAAAATATGAGGAGTTACTGCTTATCTGTTATTACTTATCTACTATTATCCTAGCAAGTTTCCACTCTAGGCATTGATTTTAATTGCTCTGTATATTTCTTCAGAAATCCTCTCTCCCCTGTAGTTTGGAAACGTGGATGGATCTGAATGACATACAAGCAAAATCTGACCTGGGATATACTGATATGGATAGAAGATCTTTTGATATGTTTCTTTAATGCTATATTTATACGACAGGTGAAGTCAAGAGAAGAGAACAGTTATGTCACATGCCAAAGACCCTTCAAAAAAACGTCTTCACCGACACTGCTAGAAATACCCACAACTTCACTCTGAGCACATACAGGTAACTTCATACGTCTGTAGCTGGTACTTTTTGTTTTGTGACTGTGTTACAGTTGTGCAACAAAACTGAAAAGAAATAAGTAACATATCTGGGGTGAATTTCACGTCATTTAAGTTGAAGTGTATCATTTCCTTAAAAAAGTTAACATGGCAGGAGATTTAAAATGTGAGTTAATAGATACAGATTACTGTAATCACATCGAGATATAAATTACTGTAATCATGTCCGCTTAAATCTTTCGGTGATTATAATGCCATCATTTCAGTGTCATGTTTCTAACAAGATACTAATTTCTTGCTGCAAGTAGCTTTTGAATTGGTAGAGCTGTGTCTCTTAAAGCCCATTGCTCTTGGGGGAGACAAATATCACTTTCAGTGGCAAAAAAAGGATGTGTAAAGGTAAGAGAATTTACTGTAGGTGGATGTGCAAATCAGGTAACTGAGTGTCCGTATAGGCCTACACACTGGAGTGCCGTGCCCTCGCTATCCCTGTTTTGGAAACAGTTGTGGTGATTGCGTAGGGAAGCGAGAATCCAAGGAGGCATCCAGTGCTAACCTTGACTTCTGCCAGCTTACATGAAAAGGGGTGGGGGAAGTGAAGAATTTTCGGAAGAGGACATCTAATGTGTACAAAACATAGAGAGCCCTAAGGCAGTGTGTTTACAAGGGGTTTAAATCACCATTTTCTCCACTGCTGTGTGAGTCCTGGAATTTACTGGGGCACCGCACACACGCAACACAGCGGTCGTCTGTGGAGAAACACATGCCCACACTACGGTGGGTACTGAGCGACTTGGGAAATTGTTATGACCGTGGAAGGGGCTGCTATTTTCCAAAAATGTAAGGGCAGACTACTGTACTATTTAGCTCCTGCTTTCACCAAAATTAATATGTACATTTGTAAGCCAAAACAAGGGAGAGGAGTCTGTTTTGTAACGTTTTTCTGAGCTTCATTTTTCCCGGTGTGGGGAAGGGAGGAGGAGGAACTGTTTTGCCCTGGAAGCTTCTGTGCCGTAGTCAAAGGAGGGTGTTCACAAGCTACAGATGTTTACTGTGCCAGGGATTTTTTTCCCTCTCTCTTTTGGGGTGATTGTTTAAAAAATAAGTGTTTAAAAAAAAAAAAGAAAAGAGCTTTGTAAGTCTAAACTGACTTCCAAATTTCTGATTTGCTTTTAGTTAGCTCCTTGCTTGCGAGCATCTTTGGCCACCTATAATTTAAATAATTGTACTTTTGAAAAATGTATTGTCCAGTGAAATCTTTTCCTTATTTCCTCTTAACGACTGGCCCTGTTCATTGAGAAGAAATATGTAAGTAATGTTATTACCAGGGAGGAGAGTTAATAGCCTTTAATGGCTTGAATTCTGTGAACAATCATGCCCATGAGGAAGTCCTTACACAAACAGTCCTGGTAAACTCAACAGGACTCTTCATGCGGTAAAATTACTCATACAGTAAGTGTTTGAGAGCAAAATGTCAGTGTTGCTCTCCCACATTCCTCCTGTTCCTCCATGAAAGAAAGCCAGCACATGAACAGCACATGAAGGCATTTTTAGTCTAACATGTCCCAAATAAGGATTTAATCTAGACTAAACAACTCTTCTGAATAATTGCTGTAGCTATTAATTATTGAAAATGTTTTGAATTTTTCTGTTCATTTCCTAGCTTTAGTTCTTGATTTAAATCATCTGTAGTGTTCCTACTTAGTGTGTTCACTTGGTATTTAACGTTTATAGTCTCTGTTTATTACAATTTAACAGCCTCTACAGTGAGCTGCATTTTACTTAAAGTTACTTTATTAGTCTGAAAAGGTTCTGGAATGCGTGATTAACAAAGAAGCAAAAATACCTGAGACTCGTGTCCTGTTAACGAGGCACTGCGTATTTGTTTAATTGTAAATGCATATTCAAAGCATATACAATAAGCTGTAGTATACTTATCAAAGAGATACTGTCTGTAAAAAGCTGTCATTTTTGTCTGACGGGAGGTTATTTCAAAAGCTGCAATTTCCCCTTGCAGCTACTGAAGTTATCTTATTACACTTCTTATTTATTTCGTACAATTAGTGCATTCTTGGTACAGCTGTTTCATGAACACATTTTAATTAATTGATAAAACAGCTATTTTTCTGAACCGGTTAGTAAAACTGATCACAATAGACCTGTGAGTTTTTGGAAGCAAGCGTGTAAAATTTCCCATAGTATTGGG
>JANZLQ010000002.1:14190453-14210218 GCA_026212715.1 Elanus axillaris
GGGGGGCTGGTTTGGGGGGTTTTTTGGCCTACTCTATTATCCTTGATCCTAATGGTAAAATAAAAACTAACTGCATTTAATTTAGGCTGATTGTAAGTCACCTCTAATCTACAGCTGCTGAGAAAGTTGACTGATTCACCCTATAATTGGGTCTCGGCGTCACCTGCCGCGTACATAAACAGGCAGATGGATTCCTGCTTGTTTTCCTGTGGTCACCAATGCGTCCGAGGGACCCATCTGAGTGACAGGTACTTACATTCATTTGGAATTTTTAATCACAGCTTAGGACTTGCCAGCTTCAAAGTATACACTGTTGGGAAATTAGTGTCACATCGTGTGATACAGTGGTTGTAAGTCTGCAAAGAAAACAGATTGTTTGATTATTGTTTTTCTTCCATAGCTAAGGTTAACTGTCTGGACAGCTGCGAGTCAAGCCTTCAAGACACGCTGCTTTATCTGATTGGTCTCAGTCTTGATCTGGCACATGAAAGGAAATGTGAGGAAGTTTCAAGCAGAGATAATTTTGCAAGTGCAAAGATGAGGGTAAGGTCAAGTTCGCCTGCATTTTCACAGAGTCTCTTTACAAACATAAACCAAAGTGCCATGCAGACAACGTGAGGTGTAGTGTAGCAATGCAGTATGGGTTTCACCTTCAGGAGATTTACACGGCTGGAGTATTTTTCATGTTCCGTTTACCAGTATCAAAGGAAAATCCCACAGTAAAGAAAGAGCAGTTATATTTTTTTAAAGGTGACCCTTCTAGGGAACAAGCATATGGTGACTTTAAGTTTCGAGGTTTAACTTGAACAGGTGTTGCCAACATCTCGTGGGGCTGCAGGGCAGCATTAGCATTCAGTTAAGGAGTAAGTTGTCGTTATTCATATCACATTAATTTAGCCCATAATGTTACTGTAACTGCTTTCCTCCTGTAGGAAACCACCACTTCTTCCACGCATTCAGAACTGTGGAGGTTACTGCAGGAATCTGTGGGGTGAGAGAATACTTTTTTTTTTTTTTCGAACAGTGTTCTTTGTGGTTATTGGGACTTCTGTGTGAAACTAAAGCATCTGAGCCTGTAGGGTGGAAGGAGCTGTCCCTGCCCCCGGAGACTCACCAAAACCACTTCCTGAGCTATGGATGAGTGCTGCCCTTGCAAAGCCAGTCCTACCTACTGCCTTCCCGCTGGAGAAACTCTGCTCCTGTCTCAGGGCTGACTCCTCAGTTTTTAAGAATTGTCTTAATTCCACCAAGGTCTTTGTGAGATTTCTTAATTACTCATTTTTCTGAAAATTTTTGGATCTTAAATGTGTACATTGTTATGCTGCAATGCTTTATGTAATCAGTTTTTCTTACATGGGAATTGTTGGTTAGCCGTACATTTCAGTAAAACCACAGTTTAAAACTTTGTTAGCTGTTTTAACATGCAGTAAATTCTGCGGTTAAAGGAAGAAGCATATTGAGCAAGACCGCGCACCCTTCAGTTCAGTTGCGTAAAATGCTATTTTGCGTATGCTGTGCACGAGCTCTGCGTGCTTGTGACTGTTGCAGTGTAAATGTTGTATTTCTTAACGTCTACCCCAGAGAAGCAGAAGTTGGGAGGGTTTTTCTCTTCAAAAATACAAATGCGGAAGAGCTAAGAACAGATGCTGTCATTAGTTACGTCTGAGCAACTCTCCTGTGGTCACTGGGTATCGGCGTTCTTGTGCTTTGCACGTTCAGCTGTGCATGGAGGCCTTGTGCATGCGGTCATGGTAGATGCTTAATGTGGCACACACCCAGGGAAAGCACTTTGTTTTCTTAAGCATTTTCACATTTCCAGCTTTTACGTACAGCTCCATTACATGTTGGAATACAGACGATGCAGCTCTACGATAGAGAATATTTCGAGGTCTTCAGATGTCTTCATCTGAGATCTTAAAAAGTAATGCTGTCACCCCCCAAACTGAAAATCTGTGCAATGAAGTCCCTCAGCCTTCTTTCATTAAGATGTTCATTATAAATGCCTTGAAAATATAAGATTATAAATTGGCTGTAGAATATCTTAATAGCTGGCATGCAAATTATTCTACCTCTCTAATTACATAAACAAGCACAGTCAACACATTATGTAAATGGCCACAATAATGGACACCTTTCTGAATCCTTTGGGGATATCTGTTCAGAGGTAATTGCAGCGGTGCAAACTATAATGTAAAAGTGACGTTAAAATGAAGCGAATGATGTGTTGCTAGACAAAGCTTGAAGAGATAGAGCACTGATCTGTTAGAAATTAGCTATGGTTTTATTTTATTCTAAATTTGTAAATTCTCCAAGGTTTTAGTCTGGTTTGGATTTGGGGGTAGTTGTTCTCCTTTGTCTTCAGAAAAAACATTTTATAATCAGAAAAGCACAGTCGTGGAATGCGCTGGTCACTTGGATAGCTATTAGGGAGAGCTGTGCCCAAGCTGGAACTAAACTAAACCCTCAGTGCAAATCCCCACTGTGCTCTAAGACAAGGAAAATACAAGAAGTAGCATGACGCGTTCTCGTGTCTCCTTTCCTTTCCTTAATAAGAGCTGGGAGGATTTAATAGGGAATAATAATATGTGCATGTTCAGCTGTCCTACAGCAATCAATATAGAAGTGCCCTCCCATTAGGTGGCCGAGTACGTTCAAAAGGCTCGATGTTAGGTGTTAAAGCAATCCCTGCATGATTTTTATTTCTTCCTTTAAAAGTCCCGTCGTTTTACAAACTCTGAATGTCTCAGAGTATTTCTTTGCTTTTCTGTGCTGTTTTCATCATTTTTTCATAATACCATGAAACATTGTTTAACTTCTTGTAGCGCTTTCTTCCAGGGAGAGCTGGTCTCCCCGCAAATTTATCCTGATCAATCTGTGTCCAATCTGTTACTGGCTTGATCAGATGGAAATGGATGATATCAGCGAAGCTGGCATATTGCTCCTAACCCTTCCTGATGGTATATTCAATACTTGAAAATACCAAAGGTCTAAATTTAAAGGAATATCTGTAAAATCATTGTCCCCTTTCCAAGAGAAAGGGGCAATTCCTATAATATATATATCACGTCTCTAAAAGTCTTAGTTTGAAATCACTTTTTGCTCCTGTTCCTTCTTTCTTCCCATTTAGCTTCTAGGGCATGCTATATAGCCCCAAAATACACCGCTAGCTTTCAACCTTTCCACATTATTTTGCAGGTTTTTATAAATAACAGTAATGAGTGTTTGCCTTTAAGAGGACCTGGTTTTCCTTTTCAAGGCAATGTCTTTCATTATTAACTTTCGAAGAGCAGATCAATCCCACTAAGCTGCCACACTTTTTATCCTAATTATTTTTCCATTTGCTGTGAGTGTTTCTTATTCCACATCTGCATTATTATAACTTTAGTCTTCTCCCTTCTAAAAATAATATTAATACTCATGTCCCTTTACTTTCCAGCTTTATTAAGGCATTATTGACCCTCTCCTTTGTGAATGTTTGCCCTTGAAGTTTTTTAACGTTTGTGATAAACCTGCGCTATTGCTGCTTTCGTTAGTTGGCATCAGCCATAAATTAACTACTTCAGCTCAAATTCAGGTCCCAGTTCTCCTAAGGTCATGTCAAGAATCCTTCTCTCCTAGCCAGCCTTACACCAGAGGAGCAGGGAGACCAATTTTGACGTTTTAAGAGCTGCACCTCCGTATAATCTTGTTTATGGTCAAGAATATCTCCTCCTTAAGTATTTTCTTGCTCTTTTCTTGGCTAATGGAAATCCTTTGGATATTTCCGATGGTGTATGCCCCTGCACTGTCTGCACTAAAGTATCCAGACATTCCAAGACAGTGGTGGCATGAGCCTGAATTGTAAGTGTAGTAAATTTTTGTGGGTGTTACTGCCTTTTTAGTTCCTTCTGGCTAAAAGTCCTTTAATATGATTAAAGATTATATCTTTAATCCATGCAATCAGACTCCTCTGTTGTCCTGTCTGCAACTGTGCATGAAAAGAATAGCTGCCCAGTAACATAATACATTTCAGCGATGTATACTTGTGACTTCGCTAATTTTGAGGTGTGATTACTGACTACCAGAAGAATCTGGCAAGATACAGGTTCTTATTTTGGTCCTTAGATAAAAATGGCACGCCTTCTCTAAGCATGTGATGGACTATATGAAAGATGATACTGTTTGTGTTTGGTAATCTGTGCATTTAGCTTATTCAAGCAACTGAGTTTGAAAAGCAAAGACAAAACCAAAAGGAGAGAGTTTTGGAGAGAAGTGATAGCCAATCTGATATTAGTCAAGAAAACTTCAGTGGTGTCACGAGTCAATTGTAAGGAGTTAAAATAATTCTGACAAGGTCTTCCCTGTTAAAGTTTGTATTTTAGGTATTCTTTATATTCTGTTGTTGACTTGTAATTGATATTACACATATACACACACACGTTTTTACCAGGTGGACAACATAGGTTGTTTAGGTCTTCTGGCAAAGCTTTACCTCACTGCAGTTTAGCCTTTTCATTCTTTTCCTCTCAAGTTCACGAGGATTCCTTGTGTGCTGATATTTGTGCTAATGATGTGTATCTTTGTGGTGGGTTGGCCCTGGCTGGACGGCAGGTGCCCACCAAAGCCGTTCTGTCACTGCCCTCCACGGCTGGACGGGGGGGAGAAAATATAACAACAGGCTCGTGGGTAGACGTAAGGATAGCGGGAGATCACTCACCAGTAACCATCAGGGGCAAAACTCGACTTGGGGAAAAATTAACGTATTACCAATCAAATCAGATTAGGATAACGCGAGATAAAACCAAATCTTAAAAACACCTCCCCCTCACCCCTCCCTTCTTCCCGGGCTTAACTTTACTCCAATTTTCCCAACCTCCTCCCCCTCAGCAGCGCAGGGGACGGGGAATGGGGGTTGGGGTCAGCTCATCCCACCTTGTCTCTGCCGGTGCTTCCTCCTCAGGGGCAGAACTCCTCACTCCTCCCCTGCTCCAGCGTGGGGTTCCTCCCACGGGAGACAGTCCTCCACGAACCTCTCCAGCGTCAGTCCTTCCCACGGCTGCAGTTCTTCCCGAACTGCTCCCGCGTGGGTCCCTTCCCCGGGCTGCAGTCCTTCAGGCACAGCCTGCTCCCGCGTGGGTCCCCCCGGGGTCACAAGTCCTGCCGGAAAACCTGCTGCAGCCTGGGCTCTTTTTCTAAGGTATTAGAGGACGAGTATTAGCACCTTCTCTCTGGAACAGAGGTGATATCTGTCTGGGTAACAGCAGGTTGGGAAGATGATCTAAAAGCTGCAGAATAAGATTTAAGAGTCTTGGTCCAAGGGAGAGGCTAGAGCAGTATCAAGTCATCCCAGAGTATTTGACTTCTGCTACAAAAAGACATGCTGGACTCCAATGCACGGGAAAACTGCATGTTAATAAGCTTTTATGGGGTCAGTCTGGGGGGAGGTGCTGTACGGTATAGGATGGTAGAGTCTCTCTCTGATCATAGGCTGCCTCAGAAACCCAAATGTTTTGTCCCCTGACTTTTTTTAATTACTTTTTTTTTTGCATTCTACCCAATGTATTAATTCCTTTGCTAAACTTACTCCCTAATTTACACATAAACGTGCCAGTCCCCTTCTGTTCCTGTCTATCTTAGAAGCAGCATGAGAAACTCAGTTTTTCCTCACTTACTTTTCAGTAGAACACAATAGTAATTATTTTTTAAGTAGAAAATAAACTCATGCTAAGGATCTTGCATTTTCACAGGCAACATTTAAAAAAAGAAAGACTGATGGCCTCTTGTACCCAAAATTGTTTGTTATAAAATGCAATTTGAATTACTCTGAGTTGGTTTGGAACACCTTTTTTCTAGGCATAAGCCCAATTTTTTTCCCCTCTAGCTTACAGAGAAATATACACTAGATATTATAATAGTATGCATAATTTCTTGCTCACTGTGACATGCCTCATAAATATACACATTGTAAACATGTATACATATTGCAAGCTACAGTAAGAAATTGTTATACAGTCTATACTGGACAGTCATGTAGATTATTCAGGTATTTTAGTACATAGAATCAAATAACTCTTTTACAATTTAAAATCGACACAAAAAGTTCTTAGGATGCAACTTTCCTAGCAAATGCATCCTCCAATATCTCAATATATTATACAGTTAATGCCAATAGGAAGGGCACGACGTAGTGATCCTACATTAATTGTAGGATAGCTGATGTCTGTGGCGTGTAAGCTGCTGTACATACATATCTATCCTGGTCGTTTTACAAATAGTGTTTCCCAACATTGGTGCTGTACCTGACTTTTCCATTTTAATAAGATGCAAATGCCTTTTTAAACAGCGATTGCATTTGAAATGCTTCTTTAAAGGGTTGTCTCTTCTCTTAAAGGGCTTTCTGGCCTCTGATTTCTCCAAGTCCTGGAAACTCAAAGCTAAATGCTTCTATTAGGCTGGCTTAGGCAAATGTGGACTTTTAGGAGGTGCGTTCACATGTGTTTCATCTTCAGCAGTAAGGAATGGACATAATGTCAGATGTTATAGACAAAATGTTTAGCTTATGCCTCTAAGCTAGTTGTAGCCAACAGGTACTTCTCTAGCAGCCTTGCATAGGACTGCCTTCTATGTGGAGTAAGGATGAATCTTGGGGCTGGTCTTTGATGACAACATAAACGAGTGTTAGGAAAATTAATTCACTATTTTGTCTTCTAGGTCTTTGTTTCATCTCTGGAGGAAGGTGGAGGAAATCCACGCAGGAAAAATTCACCAAGGGATATTTAACAAAAAGTCAACACCTGACTTGAAGTCCCTGAGCCAGAAATTGCTGGAAGCCGGGAGAGGATACCTGGGAAAGTATCGCTTACTCTTCTATTACGGTCTTCTGCATTTATCTTCTATCACACAGGATAATTTGGCTTAACCTAGTACAGCTGTTCTTACACCTTGCACTCAGATTTATATGGTTATTGATACACAGTGGATATTTACATGTCCATTTTAGCTAGTATGTGGTATCATTCTTCCTAAATCCCACGTAGAGTCAATGGGGAGCAAAACGTTCCTGCAGAAGGCGATTCAGAGAAAAAGCCTAGCTTGGGTTTTCTTTCTCCAGGTAATCCTCTATCCACTGATAGCAGAGGGAGATAAAGCATCTGAGCTGGCTGATACAAGCTGCATAGCGCTGAGGGGTTTCTCCCGACCCCAGCCTGTCCATCACCACTGAATATACCCCCTTAACACAGAACACGCACAATCTGCGGCAAGTCTTGTGCAACGAAAATTTGTGTTGCGTTGTACCAAAATACCGTATCAGATTTAACAGAGAACAACAATCATAACGCAATTACTCTGTTTCATAGCTACAAGGAGAACAAGACACAATGGGGCTTTTTGTGGGGTGCGTGTGCCTTTTTATCGCTATTAAGCTGCAGTGTAAAATTCACTGTATCTCTGAAGCCCCCAAGGGACATCTCTTGACCCCACTGACTGCTTCTCAGCACAGTGGATTGGGCAGCGCAGCGTCTCTGTGAATAGCTGTCATTCCGGTGGCGTACCCCTTTGCTGCCAGCACAGTCGCAAGCGGAGAGCCCAACAGAGAAACAACATGCAAAGAAGTGTCCCTGCAGGGTGGGACAAAGGGGAGGCCTGGGGTAGGTGGGAGAGGCTACCGCGGTTTGGAGGCACTGGTGTAAATGCTGGAGACTGAACGTGCCCCTCGGCAGCGCTGGAGCTGCCGCGGCACCTGGTCCCATGGGCCGCCAGCCCTGCCTCTGCCTGATCTTGCTTCATCTGAGAGAACCGGCAGAATAACAAAAGACTATTTCTGACATATTTCACCGGGTGGTTCCCTCCCCCGTCCCTTTGTCTGGGATTATTCTGAACATAGCTTAAACCTGAGTGCCCTCTTCTGATCCTGAAATAGGTGTCAGCTCTTGGCACATCTGTGCCTGCCGCTCCAGCTCAGCAGTGTCAACCAGTTGTTTGAAGTTAGGCAAGCATTTGGGGACACAGGTATTTTAATTTGTAATCATCTTTAAAGCCTTCACCATTTACTCTGATCGGAAACAGGAGCTTAGGCTCTTTCCTATTTATAAAAACCATTTTTTTTCTCCCCTGGCAGGAGCTGTAGGCTTGATCTGAAGTCCACAGAAGTAAAGGGATAAACCCTTATGGCCTCTGGCCCAGCCCTTAGCACAGCCAGTTCTCTGGCCAGCAGAGTCGCTTAGGCTGAAAGAGGCATGCTATTACAAGGTCTTCAAGGGACAAATACTAATTAAGGATAATCTGGTAGAAAGTGTTACCTTTTTGGACATGTTTAACATGGGAAATACTGGTAAGTGATAGTTCTACAATTCCTTACTTTTGGGAGGCTTTTCAATGCTACTAAACCAAATTTAGTTTGCGCGTGCATATCTGTAGACAGATGTACGTAATGCATATTAGGTATATCTCTTATAGTCAGATAGCTACAGACTGCGAATAAGTTCATTCATCATTTATAGGCTGCCACCGCTGGGATGGAAGGCAGCAGCTGTCAAGGAGCACACAGCAGTCTCAAGGCATATTCAGAAACTCCGCATCCAGTTTGCATTGTAGGGTGATTCCACACAAAGGGAAGTAGAAACCTCTTCTTTGTAAAAGTGTATGTTTGTTTTCTAAAATCATCTTTAAATCGTGTTTTTTACCGATCACCATTTAAAAAAATTCTTATAAAATGTTTGCCCTTAAGGCACTTGATGTGTCCAAAGTATGCTAAATGTTACTAAACCTAAACACTAATTTTACTGCAAAATAAGGTTATGAATTAATTTTCACAGTACTGGCTTTTCTAGACTGTGGCTGTTTGCTTATGCTTTATGCAGCTAATATTCTGCAAACTGAGAGTTGTGCAACTGCAAATAAACATTCTCTACTGACAAAGCTATTTGTTGATATTTTTAGATGGGAATGGTTGAGACACTGATGGGAGATTAACGCTAGAGGCCTCTCTAGCAAGAGGTTTATCAACACATTAAGCAACAAAAGGGATATTTATAGTGCTTTCCTGGAATAAGCTTTTTCCAGCTCTCTATTGCCATCTTGAGTCTCTTGCTGCCTTCAACAGAAAATCCAAGTTGGGGCATAACACGTACAGAGACAAAGGGAGAGCTGATTTCCAGTCCCGATGACTAGAGCCCTCTCCAGTCATCAGGTGCAAGTCACCAAGTATAAGAGAAACAACATTATTTAGTTTAACTGAGATTACACATCGTGACAAACTATACTAAGAGTTGAAGCGGAGTGCCGGGCAGTGTGATGCTTAGTGGAGATTTGTTTCCAAGGGGTGGCAGAATAAGGTTCTGAGAAAGCAGCTGAGCTTAGGCCCAGCGTGGAATTCTTGGCTACGTGCATCACGCAGACACCACTGGCAGTGGCTGTCAGAGGAGCTAATAAGAGTTTAGAGTATGTTTGCAGGGGGATAGAGAAATACTGAAAGCGCTATCCTACCCGTTATGCAGATGTTTTCATACCATTTTCTTTGTCCTGTAATTGCCCTTCACAAATTTTTCACCTTCGTCTGAAAATCAGTACAATAGGACAGATCAGGTATTGTGGTTCCAACGATCCTAACTACATACTAAAGAAAATCTACAGATTTCCAAGTCCGTTGAGATCGATGGCATAAGAAGTGGAAGCCTGAGGCCTTCCTACATGGGCATTTCTCCAACACCTCCTGCTTTCTACTTTGTAATCTTCAGACTTCTTTTTATAAGTTTATAACTTTAAAAAGTCTTTTTTCTTATTGTTCCCTATTCTCTCCCATAGCCTTTTGTCACACTTTGTTACAGTATTTTCAGTCAGTATTCAGAAGTCATTATTTCATGAGTAACCAGTGTCCCAGGCAGCAGGAATATGATTGTGAAATCATTGTTACTAATTGAATACTTGGTGGGGGATCTCTTCCCCTCCACTGAGTGCTTGATATATACTAAAAATGAGCTGCTAATATTTGGTTCTAATACAATCTGTTGCCCATAGCCTGTTTTAGAGTCTTGAGTGTATTTGGGCATAATAGTAGCAATCCCAAGTACTTTCCACTTCCAAACAGAGCATACCGGTTTAAGGCACCATTTACACTCCTTTCTAATAAATCTCATAGTAGTAGCTGACACTAACACAGGTTAAACTGTGCTAGCAGAGGGTTAAATTAAACCCTGATGAAAACCACCCTGCTTTCTGCTGCTGCTCTGCTGCAGCAAATACTGGTCCTCTCTTTGCCGGTGGACCTGGGAGTTTCCGCAGTACGCGCCAAACCAGCACGCCCAGCTGGGAGACCCTCCTGACTGGCGCGGGGGATACGCCCTGGTGAGATGCAGAGGTGCCGTTCGTTAGTGCCCAAATGCAAGTACATCTCTGAAGGCGTCAGGCCTCAAGATTATTGCTCTATAAAATAACGGGGACAAAGGAAAAATCTACGTTTTGTGCCCGCCGCAGCTGAACAAATAGGTGTTTCCCCAGTCTTCTGGAAACATAAATTCACTACTTTTTCATGGTTGTGTACTCATTTCAGCACTTGCGTTGCCTTCCTAGGATTTGGGTGGTTCTTCAGACACTGGTTATGTATCAACCTCAGCATTTCTTCAAGAGTGGCCTAATTTATTGGAGTCTGCCTTTGTAATCTGACTGCTGGCAATGGTCTTCCAGAAAGGTACTTAGGCACACCTATCTTAGGCTCTCGGAATTCACAAAGCCGATTATTTTTAACTACATTCTTGGGAATAATCTTTGGATGGTGTGTATTTGCATCTGTATTGATGTCCCCACACTGCTGTAGTGCTGCCTTCAATGCTCCTTTTTTATGTATTTCCTGCAAGTGCCATATCGAATGATCACTGGATTCTTGGAAAAACAACAGGAAATGATATAAAGGTACCCACAAGTTCTGTGTAATGATTTTTCCACAGACTTGCTAGTCTCGGAGCCTAAAAATTGTTGGTAAAAAAAAGATATTTGATTTTATTCTCTGTTCTTGATTCTTGTTTGTGTACTAGGAGCCCTGACCTTTTTTGCTGTTTTATTATGGAAGAAAAAGGGAAAAAGAGACAAAGAACTAATTATAGAGATTAATGTGGCTTTGATTACAGGGACAGTTGTTTAATTTAGTTGCTTTACATTCCTAAGTAATGATTAGCAGGAATTCACATGGACTCACTGTGTTATCTGCAAGTAAGTTACAGCTTGCATTGAGATGCAGCAGAAATGTCTGCGTAGTAGAATCATAGCTCTGGTATAAAATTTGTAGGACATGGAATAAGTAATTGCCTTTTAAGTCTACCTCAGTATATTCAAACCATAAAGGATAACCTATAAAAATGGAGGAAAGCTGCAGGAAAAACTGTTGTCAGTGGCCTTGTTCCTTGGTAGCCTTACAGAGGTCATGAGCTGTGGAGGACGAGACAAAGATTTCAGTGGAAAATTATAGAAAAATCACCCAATGCCAACATCACAGAAACAGGAACAGCTGGAAGGTTTGTGCTTTTGGCCACTTCTGGGGGGATCTCAAAGTGCTTCTTGGCAGATTTTTTTATAGCTGAGAATTCAAAATCCTTATCTCTTTGTTCGCCTGAAAATAGCTTTGCTTTTGAAGATATGTTGACTTTCTCTGGTTCCTTGTGGTGAATTTACCAAGTAACTTTCCCCTCTTATGGGTTTAGTTTCCATCTGAGGGATCATTTATCCCCTAGATGCTAGCAATAAACAAGACCTATTACATTGTTTCGAGCCTTCCAGCCTCATTTGGATAATTCCTTCAGTAAATTCCCTCCTCATCCGGGATGATTCCTCAATAAATTCTCCAGGCTGAGCTGGGTTTTCACCACATTCCTTTAAAGTCTCATCACTGGATGAGTCCCAGTAGATGTCTTAGTCTAGCAAAGCACTGAGATGGGGAAACTCTGCCTCCTTGCCTGGCAGGCGAAGTGCCGTCTCTTCACTTGTGCCACGCTGCTGGCAGTGGCTTGCCGGGAGCCTTCGGTGATGCTCCTACCTTGGGCGTTCCCCGTATATGTTACTGTAGAAGGTACGAATACAGTCTTAAACTGATAGTCACAAACCCAAGGAGATGAAAAGAGCAGTCTGCCTTCTCTGAAACCTGCAACGAAGTCCTTCGCTATGTTAAAATAACTGGTACCAGGAACAGTCTAATCTTACCAGGATGAGGTCAAAAAGTGCTATTTTATCCTAAAGCAGGATATTTTACTCAAGCAGTAGATTAAATTAATCTCTCCTGATCTCTCCATTGCGACTGCTGGATGTCTTCCAAGACTCAAGCAGGCCTGTGTAGCATTAGCTCGATTACTTCAGGATTCCTGTGGTCTGAAAAAAGGCATATCCTATAAATGCTGCTCTAGATTTCATTCACGGCGTTGGCAGTTCTGTAATGAGGTAGAGGACAGAATGCAGTGACAGACCTCAGTGGTTGCATTTACTGAGACTTTCAGAAGGACCCAAACCAAGTGCAGTTGCCCTGGTTATAGCTCATCAGCCCCAGACTTTACCCTCTCTAGAACAGAGACACCAACAGTTGTTCTAAATCATTAAGCATTTTCATGATGATTTAAAAAACCACAAAACAAAACAATCAAAAAAAAGTGACCAAAAAAACCCACCCCAGAAAACACTTGGGGTGTGACTACTGCGTACATTTTAACTCAACAGGCATGAGATTCTCAGACCCACTGTAATTCCTCAGTTTCCTGCTTCGCAGTTAATTGAAAGGGGATATGGATTTGTATTTTCTGAATGAGAACAACCCCTCTTCAGCATTTATTTTGTTAAGATAGACAACAGGCAACATAAATTCTGAACAGAACTGACATCGGCTCAATAGTAACATACTGAACAGGGTGTTTACTGAAAAATCTTTAATTTTTCCCCCCTCCAGCACAAAACCACTGTGTTACTGCATAGTCTAAGTTATTCACTTAGGAGTCTAGACTGTTTGGAGAGCCTGCAAGTGAAAACAAAAAGTATTGGACGCTTCTACTATATTTCTTAAAAAAAACATTGCTCTTATTTAGTTGTTCATTTAATTCTTTTCCCACAGCTGATTTTTGTAGCCATGTTATACTACTGTCAAAAAGATTTGATTCAGCTGAGGAGGTAAATGAGACCAATGTATTTTGTCATGATTGAGAATGAAGAAAAATTAAGCCTCTTTCCACTGTAAATACTTACATGTTGGGTAGCGCAAAAATTTGCTTTGGGATAAGTGTTTACAATAGAAACACTGTTCTTTAAGTAGTCATAATGTTCTGAATGTTGTTGCTAAAACTTAGTTACTCTTCCTTCTTTGTTTTCTGACAGACTGTATGAAATGCACTTTCAGAGCTTGAACCATCATCCCACTTCATTGTTTTAATCAGTGTGAAAGGAATGATTTCATTCACTATACAATTACATTCCTGAAGATGCTCATTTTAATAGGCTAAGTATTTTCCTAATTTATCTGCTAATCACTAGAAACACATTTGGCCTCAGTTCAGAGTCTGTTGTGTCCTAAATCTCAAACTGGGATTAACACAGTACTAAGAAATCCAAAACAAGTCTATTTAATGGAATTAGAGTATTTTGCACACGCTCAGGTGAGAACGAGTAGGGCTGATTGTTTGTATGCTTAGGGTTGTGTGTGCCCGTCTCCACCTACACCCATAAAGGTCAGGATTTTCACTGGTTAATGCAACTTCCACAGCAGGCTTTAATTATCAGAAATGAAAGAGCATGCAATGACAGAAAAGTTAGTTTATTTTGTAATTAAATTAGTACTGCACTGTTTCAGATAGATGTTTTTGAGCTGGGTGAATAATTGAATGGACTTTCATTGTGGTGGCTGTACTGTAAATGGATTCACGTATCTTCCCTGAAATGAAACATGATTTTCTGAAAATTTACCACCTGACAGGTGGCAGGAAAGGTGAGATTAACTTCTAGCACTTTTACAAATTTGTTTAGCACAAATCTGAAAATGTTATCTGTAAACCAGGGATTAGTTTTGTTAGAATCCTTTCCCCAGACCAAATGCCTGAAAAACATTGCTTATCTTTCTTTTCTAACAGAAAATAATCGTTATTTATTTATGGAATTATGGATATTATTGATTTCTACAGCATTACCTACTAAATGTTTATTAGAAATGAGCCTGAGCAATTAAATTAAGGAGATGGTTTTTTAGATGTCTAAAATTTGGTCATGGTTTAATTTGGACCTGCCATGAAGATAGTGCCAAGAAAAAGGTTTCTAATAAGTCACAGAGCATACTGCTAAATAAGAACTTGTCTCAAAAGTAATCTATTTTAAAATATGCTTAGGTGATTTCATAAAACCCTGAGTTTTATCTTCACGACAAATGGCAGTGTTTGGGCATTATATATAATGTTCTGTTTCCTGTTGGGCTATTATTAGACCAAGAAAACCAAGCTTCCCAGACCTCCCCAGAAATAGGCTTATTCTCAAAAAGAAAAGCTGACAACAAGAATTATTAATGTCCCCGAAAGCTACCTCCTACGCTGCAAGATAAATAGAAATAGTTCAACCATCTGCAACAGTGTTAGTAGAGTTAGATAACTTATATAATATCTGGGGTCAAGACAAAAAGATAAGGAAGTAATTAAAAGTCATCTTATAGGCAATATAATACTTTGTGACAGCTAGGAAAGTACATATAGGCTAAACATAGTTTGGGCATCACTCCAGGACACCTATGGGAGAAATTATAGAATAATTTTAACAGAACTCCTTTAACTGCGGTGAAATGCCTGGTTGGATCCCCTCTTGGAGGCCCACGTCCTCCTATTCCAGAAGGATGCTCTTGTTGCTCTTAGTTTTTTGTGTTTCTAGTTATGCAGTGAGAGTGACTGACAAACAGCACACGTCATACGCCTCCTCCTCGCCCTGTAACCAGCAGGGTGGGCTTAAAAGTGGGAGGGAGGAATGGAAGAGGAATAAATGAGAGCACATGAAATTTGGCAGCATCAGAAATCTGTATGTAGAGTGAAGTGCTGAATGACGCATTAAGGTGAACCACCTTAATTATAAATTACATGTGGTAAATTACAAGGTAAAAGTATTTTAGAAACTAAATCCATCCTATATTGCATTATCCCGAAGTGACCCCGGGTAGCCAAACGTTCTTGCAGTCTGTCCTTGGCTCCTTTTGTACTATACAGGTTCCTAAGCCAGATTTGTTAAATTAAACATCTGAGCTGTAAATAAAGATCCCCAAAGCCTACTGTGCTTTCCTTGTTCTAAGAATCCCTTCACAGTATGGACCCAATTCAACTAAGTACTTAATATGTACTTAAATCCCACTTAAATCAATGGGATTTAAACATTTGCTTAAATGCTTTGCTAAATCACGGCCTATTAAACTGTTTATGTTGGAGATGAAATTGTAATTTATATTGCTGTGATTTCTTTTTCTGGTGTTATACATGAGACCTCAAACTACATTTCACTGTAGTCTTGCTTGAACTGAAGCTGGAACTCTTTAGAGGGAATGTGTATAAGACCTGTATTCATCATCTACAAGAAATAGGTTTTAAACATTTTGGGCATCAGCTATTGCAAACTTGTGTTCTTGATGAAGTGAAGTCAAATAAACCCAGTTAAGAGACTGAATGTTTCTCAAGCACCATCATTTTGAAGATTAGTAACATGAAATTTTCCTTTTTCAGTAATGATTGCAACCCCTGGTAAATGTGGGAATACATAGTTCCTACAGAATGTAGACCTGTGAATATATTTGAGGAGGAAAAGAGTTATAAGTTTTTTTTCTTCTCTTGCTGATTTGTTGGCAATCTTGTCTTGGCTATGTTTTTGGGTTTTTTTTTTTTTTCACAAATGTAACTAGGATTGACAAGGAAAACAGCCTTTTGTAGCAGATGAGGCACCAAGAAAAGCAATTGCCAAAAGGGCCATCAAGAATCCCCAAGTAATTTGATGTGTAGGGAAAATATGACAAAAATATTGCAACTGTATATAGTAAAATTTTTTTAGAAAAGAATCACGTCCCTCTATGCCTGGGATGCCCAAAGAGATTACTTTGGCCTTATCGCTGGTTTTTTGGAAAAGAGTGAAGATGGATGGTGGGAAAGTGAGGACTCTACTTGACTTCTATAAGGCAAGCTCTCTGCTTGTAGTGGAATCCAGCCAAAGGACAGCTCATATGCCAAGAAAGCCCAAGTTAAGAGATGAGTGGAAAATACCAGATGCTTAAATTTGTCTTGGATTTTCTTAAAGCTGCTAATAGTAGTTTTCTGTTTAATTAGCCACATAAGGGATAGGCTGTGCTTGCCTTTCATGTACAGATATTTCTTGGATCAAATAAGAATCAGTTTAGGCACCTCTAGGACATTTCTCTCCATGGAAGAGGAAGAGCTAGACGCTGGTTTCTTAAACAACATTAACAGGAGATAACTGCTGTCGAGCATATCCCATATTCCTCACCCACAACACAGCTACCCTACCAGAATTGCCCCAAGATTGGGATTCTCCAGGCAGCTTGTTGTCTGGCAGTTAGTTTAGGTTTCTATCCTGCAAAGAAATTACTCTCAATGGGTACGTTTTCCCAGATAGACAAGATTTGCTTCCAGTCAAAGCATCGTGTCTTTTGTTCACTGCTTAGCTTTCTTTTAAGCAACTAGGCTTTTCCCCAGAGACCTCAGTATTTTGTCTGTAGCCTCGGGGTGTGGACGGACAAATCAGTCTCTCCCTCCTGGACATGAAGCGACCTTTCTGTATGGAATGTTTTTCATGGGCATCTGTAAGAGTTCTTCAGCATTTTTGTGCCTCCTGAAAGGTAAGAATAAGTCAAACATGAGTTGAGGTTGTTTAAACGCGCAGAATCATAAGACCGTACAGAAAGGCATTTGAAGTAAAGAAAAGGTGAGCCTCTCAACTGAAAAACCTGTATGGTATCGATCAACTGTTGAATCAGCAGAGTAAATAAGCAAACAGGGTCTGGAGAGGAGTAGGTGGGATCAACAAAAACATCAATATTCGATATCATAAAACCATTTAAAGTATACTGTTCTTCGTGTCACTTGTTTCGCTGCAAAATTACAAAGCTTACAACACTCAATAGTCTACTGAATATAGCTGATATGGCCTTTTCAGACAGCAGATGTAAGTGGTCTGAACATATACAGTTTCACAGTAATTTTAATATTCCATTTGTTTCCATAATTTTAGAAGACATACTTATATATATATATTCATTTGTACGTATCACTTATAGAAAAATGAAATACATGCAGGATAGATTATAATATAAAACAAATGGATATAAAGGTAATGTTTATATTCAGAATATAGTTTAATAATAATTTAACACTAATGGTTTTTTTCCAAATGATGTTGCATGAATTTTAATCCTATTTCAGAATGTAAAACGTTCAAAAAATTAGAGTTCACCTCTGATTGACAATGCTTGTTATGTATTAATTGATATATATTATTAAAGTGTTTCTTACCAGAATTTTTTAACAACTCCAGTGAGCCATTACAGGACTTCTGTGAAAGGGGGAAAACTGTGATTTGTTGAGCAGGGAAAGTAACTCTCTTCGCATACTTCATCTGATGATACAATTTCTTCATCTGTGTGTGTTCATTGAGGAATTTCTCTTTTGCAACTTTCTTTGTTTCCAAGCCTAGATAAAAGTAATCACTTCTTTTAAAAATCTTAGAATATTGCAGTGTGGTTTATTTCATCTCAAAGGCTGGTTTATGAATTGTACATGAAAGCCTTCCATGTTTTCATGTTGTCTTTTGAAGATTTAAAGTTTGCCTAAATATTTACTACTATCCACTCTTTTCTCACAACTATGAAGTATAGATAGAAAAAGATGCCCCCTCCCATTTTCACATTCTTTATTACATATTGAATTAAATTAGAAGGGAAAATGGAAAAGAAATTAAATTGCAATTACATTACTTTCTTCAAATGATCATAATATGGTTTAATTTCAAATAAAATATTAATAAAGTATTAATTTTTCTTGGTAGGAAATTCCATTAACAGAACAGTTTCCCAGGGAAACAGAAACAAAGTGATTAACTGTCCTTTCTGCTTTAGTAATGAGATATTTCTAAAATAAATAGTTTTGCCTGGCTTGGCACTTCTCTCTTACATATCTATGCACAGGTCTAGGACCTCAACCTATACATGGTATGTTCTGGACCTTGGTTTTGGGTGTCTTAATTCTTAATTCTCACACTTTTTAGAGGTTGTAAATTACAAGCAGGCTACAAAAGGATCTCCTTCAGAGTCTGAAATAAGAAATAGGGAAAAAGTTATACACGCGTCTAATTTCAATGACACAATAACTGGAAATATTTTTAAAAACCAAATGAGAACTATGTCCAAATGCAGTTTCTCATGAAGAAGTTCAGAGTTTCAAAATTAGATAATTTTAAGGTACTCTTATGGTTGTTTTTCAGTTAGAAAATTAAACCTCAGAAATGTCCCTCCCCCAAGCTAAATGAGGTTTCTGCAATGTTGAAATTAATCAATCAACTCTTCAATAAGAGCCAAGCCTCAAATCCACAAGCATGAAAAAACAGCTAGTAATGGCTGTATAAATTGATTTCAGAAGGTTAAATGTGCACATTCAGGGCTTAGAGAACAAAGTCTTTATGGCCTTATCCAAATGGATCTGTGTGACTCACATTACTTTGCATACACTGTAATCATGAAAATTAAGGGACTGGGTTTAGACGAGGCCATGAGGTTTGATTCATATTGGAAAGTTTGATCAGGGTGGGTTGTTTGGGGTTTTTTTTCTGATGAATGAGGTCCATGGAAGTCTGACCCCGTTTCATTTTGTTCACAACCATGCCAAGGTTGTAGCTGAGACTGGCATCAATACTTTGACTAAACTTTAGAATAATCTGTCTGAAAAATGGGTCTATGGTAAGAAGGGGATGTAAATCTGTAAGTAATCGTGCCTAAAGTCTGACTGGGTAGAAATAGGTAGGCTTTGGTTTACTGTTTAGCCAAAAGTTTGCTCCAAGGCAGGCATATCAAATGGATTTGAATAAGTGTAAGAATTCTGAATGGCAGAGAAACCTGGTAAGAGCTGGTTTTCAACCAAGAGAGGGATAGAGATGCGTTTTGGAGAAGACTTCTGCAGGTTTTCTCTGTGCGACATTCCAAACTGAGGCTGTAATTAGATACAGGCAAAAAAGGGATCCTGGGCTGTGTTGACATTTAGTATCTGTCACAGAAGAGGTTCCCAGGCTAAAATCAATGTTATGTCCTTCAGACCTCAGAAAATTACAGTTAGGGTAAGGGCACGTAGATCTCCCTGCACTAAAGTTTTTGCATTACCCATGCTAAAACTGTTCCAGGCAGGATGAGGTAGAAGTTGGATTGCAGCTCCTCACAGTAGGATGGGGTGAGTCGGAGTCTGTTCAGGTGGTGGTGATCTTTGTCGGGGCAAGGTTTCCAGGGCTAAGGGACTGGCCGAGCTTCTGTTTAGCTTTATGCATCTGTTCCTTGGCTGAATTAGAGCTTAAGACCCACAGCCGGTGTTGTCAAGCCAGGCCATGGAATGGAATGGCCAATTATCAAAAAATACAAAATGGAAAGGGATAGGTGGTCTAGTGACCAGGCACTGTGAACAGTAATAAAACCAGCTGAAGGACAGCCAAAGGCAGGAAAGATGAAAGGTTTGACAATCAGTGTAATCAACACAAAAAGCCTAATTGCAGAAGACAGAACTGGAGTGGCTTCAAAAGATCTCCCCCCCCC
>JANZLQ010000002.1:14210318-14224705 GCA_026212715.1 Elanus axillaris
CCCAAATTTATTTTAAAAAAAGCAGAAAGAAAAGATAATATGATGATGATGATTTGAATCATGGGCAGCATATAACCAAAAACGGAACGAGAAAAATAAAATTTAAAACGTGAAGAAAAAAAAAAATAAAAAAAAGAGGATTTTTTTTTTTCCATCTTTTTTTAATGATGTTTTGACAAATCTCACAAGCATTTCCATTTTTTAAAGCAGCAACTTTTTGGAGCGCCTGCGTGGGTTTGAAATCCTTTGAGGCCTTTGACTGAGACCCCGCACTCCAGCTCTAATGCCGCAGGCTCTGCAGCCATCTCGCGGGGAGCCCGTGCATGTTCTCGGCCGCAGAGCCACGGAGGGACGGACACACGGGTAGTAAGCAGCACGTGGGCTTCTTGCTGGCAAAGTCTAAACTCTAAGCTTTATGTCCTTGTCCCAGTGAATTTTTACTGGGTCAGAGCGAGCAGAGTCCTATGGCATATGTCAGTAGTGGCTGTAGGTAGTGGTAGAGAATTTCTCCTTTACATTTAAATCCTGGTTTCCCCCCCTGCCCCCAGTCACCGTAGACTTACTTAGTAAGCACGCAGAGTTTGGGGCACTGGCTGCGGAGCAGCTGAAGGTCCCTTTCATGCTGAAGGTAAGTCTATCGTGTTATGGCACAGCAATTGTCAGAGCTGCTGTTGACTTCCCTGAGGAGCCTTGGAAGGGTTGGCTGTGTTTGACAGCAGTACTGAAAAGCTGAACGGGACATTTCTGTTTCCTCCTTCTGTCAGCTTGGATGCCTTCTCTTTTCCCGTTCTCTCTGATTTATATCCTTAGTGTTCCCATCCTGCCAACTCAACCAGCCAAATTCGACTTGGGGATGGTTATTTCTTTTCTTTTCATATCTGCTTTACTGTCTTCACCACTATGTCTTCTTGGCAGTTCTTTGCTCTGCAAATCAGTGAAAATAAGGATGCTCACTTCACTAGAAATAGCGATCATTTTCCTTGGGGGGTTTGCAGATTCAGGCAGAGACCAAGCAAGCTTCCTTCAGAAACAGACTTGTCCTGACAGGACCAGGTGATGGAGGTACAGGCCATTCAGTTCATGAATTCTTCTCTAAGGACTCTTAATGCCTTTTGACGATGTTAACCCGGTGTCCTGCTACCATACTGCTGCCAGCAGTCAGCCTTTTCCCACAGCACGTGCTGTTATATATTCCAGCCAAAGCTTTCCTTTCTCTTCATTGCCAGCTCAGGTCAGAAAGGCAGTTGGAGCTGTTAACCCAGCCAGGTAGAAACATCTTCATAATGCTGAATACTATTTTTCTCTGAATTCCTTAGGGGAACTTCCCGGAGATCTCTAGCGAGCTGGCCTACCACCACCATCCCCTCCCCACGCGAGCTGGCCATGTCTAACCACCCACTTGCCGACAGGAGAGCTCCAGTCCTCGGGTTTGCCTCCTAGTGACCCCGTTTCCTTGATACGGTGGGCAGTGTGGAAATGGTTTCTTGGTGATGGCTTGTGCCTTCGTTCTAAATATATATATCTAGTTGATCATGGGTAAATCGCTGAACTGAAAACCAAGATTTCCTGTGCACCATTTTGGGAGGCTGTGGCAAGAGGCTGCCCTGGGAAGTCCATGTCCAAAGCTTTGCGAAGAGCTGAGTAGTTGGAGAGGCTGTGGCCTCTGCTTCCTTCTAAAGTTCCTCTGGCTTTGGTCCATCACTGAAGGTAGCTCTGTGAACTGTGCTTCAGAAATACATATGCAGAAAAGGATTAAAAAAATATATTTTTGTTGTTGTTCAATCAGGGAATTGCAGTTTATTGTAGCTCGTATAAAGGCTCAGAGATTATAACCTGTAACAGATGATCTGGCAATGAAAAGGATTAAACAGCTGAACGACCTATGTTTGGGTAAAGAAGCAACATAAATTGATTAAGCAGTTGTCGATCAGATCGGAGATGTGGGATGAGATGTGGGAGCTAAACTGAAGTGTAATTACCAAAAATGTAACAATTATTGACATGGCTATCCAGGTTTTGAAAGATGTTTGTTACTAAAAGAAAATCTTCCGACATCTCCGCATTTCCCCTGTAATTTCTGCTCCTAGGAATCTCTCGAGAATTTCTCCCAACCCGACAATTCATCTTCATATGTCACTCATATTACTTGCTGAAACATGGACGGTTCGTGAACTATCAGTGAAACTCATTGCTAATTGATCTTTTAGATATTCTGAGATCTGGACTTTGTGGCAGATTTAGAGATGACAACGTGCTGTTTATCATAGCAGTCTCACAGAGAAATTCCTTTCAGATTGGTTTGGATATGGTATGAGTGATAGCATCCTGGATAACTGAGCTCCAGCATCAGGTCTTACGCAACCTGTTCCCCTCCGATTCTTCCTGTTGTTGTCTGGTAGCTGATGGGTTGCTACATTTCCCATTTCTGTAAAGTTGTGTCTTGCAGACACTTCCCCTAATCAGGAGACAAATGCTTTAGGCGTTGCTTTTATGCCTTTTCTTTCCATTATGGAATTTCCTGCTAGGTGCTGCGCTAGTCAGAGTGAGAATATTACCATCAGGAATGGGTGGATGAGAATTTTCATCTTCTGAAATGGAGATTTGTGATCCCACGACTTGAACATTTCCCTTTCAGGTATTCTTGGTTCCTAATTGATCTATATCAAATAACATTAATGTTAAATGTTCCAGGAAATAAGTGCATGTCATCTCAAATGATAGAATCTGGTTTAGCTACATTCATCTCAGATTCCAGTTGTTTTGTCTCTGTGTATGTCTCTGGATTTATTCTGTTGTTTGGTTTTTTTTTCCTCAGAGAAGTGCAGGTTCCTAATCTCATTGATCTGGTTTCTTCATATTAGGTCATATTACAAATTCCAAATCAGGTTACAAAAAAATCAGATTAGTTTCTTGTTCTTAAACAGAACAGCTTAAATGTCTGGACCTGCTACTTAAAAATTTACGTTTTACAGAATCTGTCTGCTTTGGGTGTGCAGGAGGAGCAGAGCACTCAGTATTGGATGCATCACCACCTTAATTTTATTTCAAGGAGACTTGCCATAGTAAGTAATCAGTGGATTAAACTAATAGCCTGAGAAAGTAGTTTTCAGGAGAACACTCTGGCCATTGAAATGTCGCTACTCTTCCCACCGTAAGTTTCATTTACCATCTTCAAAAACTCCTACGAACATGACATATCATGTGGTCTGCACTCCAAGCTTGTTTTGTAATCTGGCACTTACAATATATTGATTTTACTATCCATCATTATTAGAATAGACAATGGAGTCACATTTCTAGGAAACACATTACTCAGCTGAAACAGATGTCTCCCTTTTATATCAAAACCATCTAATTACTTACGAGGGCTTCAGCTTTCAGCAGGAGATGTTGTTTCTGTAAATGTATGAATTCGTTCTAGGTCAGAGGGTGTGGGACCAGTCTTTGAAGAAAGCTGTATTGCGTTCCCCCTTTTTGAGCTGCTCCGTGATGGGCAATTAACTGAAGGTGGAGTCCTCATCCTATAGAAACAATATTTTCAAGGTCTTTATGGCTGGAATCCTCAGTTCCACTAGAGCATTTTCAAAGCCCTTAGAAAGCACAGGGAAAACTACTGAAAGCCTTCAGCCTAAAGTGGAACCTAAAGTTGTCTTCATTTAGTTTTCCTGTTGATAAATGTTAATAATATTCATTTCTAGTCATCTGCAGATATTAAGCATTTAATGTGGCATTGAATATTTATGCTATACTGAAGTAGTGCTTACAAAGTTCACTGAAGACTTAAGCAAAACAGCTAAAATAAAAAAAAGTTCTATTCTTAATTATTTTGATATTAAAAGTAAAGAAAAACACCAACCTTGGCTGAAAAGGTGGTGCAGCCCATATATCTGAGAGAAGAAGAAAGAAGGATAATACAAGTACCTTGCATGTTACATAGGTTCTCTTTTTTATTCCTGATTTAATTGCTCCCTATTTTTATTAACAAGTCTGAAGAATGGTCTTTGAGTTTTCAATGTTGGTCTGGATTTCAAGTGGGGATTTAATTGTTTCTAGACTTTCACATCTATTTCCTGTGACTTTAGTATTCTTGGGCTTATCTCAGCTTCCCAGTGCCAACTTACACTGTGCGGTTAAACTAGATACACACAACTGTATCTGGAGCTGTTTTTCAGCTAGAAGTGTCTTGTCACAAGTGTACTGTAATTAAGTTAGAGGAAAGAACAAGAAGGGGGAATGATTAAGAAAACCCTGTATGAGTCAAAGTTATTGTTACTTGAATGGATCATACATCTGAAGTCACAAACTGTGCCAGTCACTAGTTCAAGAACTGTAACTGTGGCAGAGTCGCCAGTCAAATGGCCAAGGAAAACGTTTCAAGTCTTCCACATGAAACTGTGATACTTGAAAAGAAATACTCAGGATAAACCATCCATCTTTTTTTTCCTGTTGAGGTGAAGACATCTTCCTTTCGACGTTCTCTTCACTTCCCCAGGAGCTAATCTAACTTTCATTAAAGATAAAGCACGTTTCCCCAGGGAACCCGTTAAAGCCGCTAGCAAGCAATGCGCCGGGAAGGAGCGCGGCCACGCGTGGAGCTTCCTGCCCTCCCTGCGGGAAAGGGCCGGCGGAGCGGCCGGCGGTCAGCTCTCCGCGGAACACCGCTCTCCCTGCCGAGGGGCGCCGGGAGGTGCAGTGAGGGGGGCGGAGGGCATCCCCCCCAAGTCTGGAAACTGCATCTAATGGTGAAATTAATTAGCAATGCAATTAATATTGCGTTGGCAATATTCGCATACTAGCAAATTCCAGTTTATTTCTGGCATTACGGTTGCACTCTTAGCCTACTGTCACCTGCAGATGAAGGGTCCCCAGCCTATCCATCACCCCCAGATGCATCAAATTCATCATACAGATACATTTCTTCTACAAATAAATGCAGTATACTAGCCTGCAAGAAGCTTATTAGATGTTTTACCTTCCTCCAGGCTCGTCTTGTATAGTACTTGACTTGGATCGCATTGAAGGGAAAGGCTAAGGATTAGCAGCAGATGCAGGAACATTACTTAATAAATTGCTAATCCATCCTCATTAACAAAGAAGTCCTTCCAGAGTGGATATTAAGACAAAGAGCTTTTGGCATTTGTGCAGACTTAAGGGAACATCTGTGTTTGTGATGGCAGAAGATTCATTGTGTGATAATAGAAATGAAGCCTTAAAGGAAAATCCTTTTGCTAATAAAAGTAGGACTTTTTATAAGAACTAACTTTCACTGCTATTCTGTTCTTTTTTTCTTTTTTTTTTTTTTTTCAGATTTAGTTTTGTCATTTTTTCTTACTTGTTGGTAGATGTGTTATCACTGTAGAATGAGCACTCATCTTGCAAGAACTAATTAGATCATACAATATTTTCAGTGGTTCTGTTCTCTCACTCCCTTTTGTGTGCTTTGAATTAGAATACAAATTTAAAGGTCTGTCTATACATATAAATTGCACAGGCTGAATTAAATAACTTCCTAACTTGGAGTCAGTTCAGTTTAATTCTTTAGACATTTAAACCAGTTACCCAATTAAACAAATCAGTATTAGTTACAGCTAAGATGATTTACGAGTATACAAAGAGATTGCGCTCATTTAATTAAACCTACAAAAGTTGATTTAATTCCATTGATATAATTTCTGCATTTAGGTGTCACCTTGGAAACGTTTCCAAATTGTGAAAAGAACTGTATAGCTTAGAACTTTGAGAAGAACATATGTTTTTAAAAAACGTGTGAAGATTAAATTTTGTGACTAGAAGAGAACTTTGTGATTACTCCGAAAGCAGGAATAGACAAAAAAGGGGAGCAAAACAAAGCTGATCCGACTAATTTTGTTGTGCAGTGTTATCGAAGAACTAAATGTTAATGACAGGTTGTGAGCCACAGCCTTTTTATCAAGACTTAAAGTGCTCTGCAGGAGCTGAGCCTTAGAGACTGTCCATATGCAAATTCGTAGCACCTCTCAAATCTTCGATGAGTTGATTTAGCCAAGCCCATGCTGCCTATTATAGGGCTTTCTCGAAACATTGCACCTACGATGAATATGAAAAAATACCATGACACCAGTGAACACAATAAACAAACTTACAAGAAACAACATGTCTTTAACATATGCTGACAGGAAGAAGATCATTACCACATATATATGAGAAAGTCTCTACACTGCTTACATAATTTGAGGGTTTTCTTCTAACTTTGGGGCCCAAACACTCGACCTCCATAACCTTGATGATAGCATTTAATTCAGCAGCAGAATAAGGCTTATGTATTTGTATCATGAGGTGCTTGGAAGAAAGGACTATTTGCAATATATATTACAATTTCATTAGTATTTACTTAATGTTTGTAAACTATGTTTTGTAATTTTTGCATGGTTTTATAATCCTCTTGCACTGAGGATAGCACGCACAAAAGCCCCCCAAATCCAAACAAGCGAAAAATCCCAGATCCTTACTCTGCAAAAATGGGTTAAGAAAGGATCTTCCCTTGAAGATGTGTGTGTTCTGCACTCTCTTCTAAAAACTAGGCTATGAACTTTTAATGCAAAGGCTATGGGTCTGACTTACCATCCGCTGAAGTCAGCGGCAAAAATGGGATTTTATTCATCATTGTAATCTTCCTTCTGTTCAACTGAATCACATCAATTCAGAATACTCAAAAGCTCCATAGCTGTGTCTTTTCCTTTTGAGACTAAAAAGCTATTATGAGAAAATTTGTTATGTTAAAAAATGAGGGTGCTAGTGGATTATTAAATATTTGGGTTAACCTTACCAGGGATGTTTTCATTGGGATAACTCAATTTAATATAGCATAATAGAATTTTCCAGTATATTTTAAAGTCTAAATGGTGATGTGTAAAAGCAAAGAATCGAAGTCCCTTTGAGAAATCTGCTTGAAAGCTGATTATTTGAAATTTCTGTAATCTTATAAGTCCTTATTCCAGTGATGAGATAATGATATAATTTAAAAGTGGGTGGCTTAGTGATATATATGTTTCATTTAGATTCTTCCTAATGGGTGACGTTTATTGAAAGCTAACTCTTGAACTGTGTTCCATGCCTTGTGCTATCTATCTGCCTTGGAGCTGTTGGACACCGTAATTACATTTTGCTTCATTTCCTGTATAATTTATGTGAAAATCCTTCCAGGGTAGGAAAGTACAAAGTCCAGATAATGAGAACATGACAATGTATAAGATTTAAGATGGTTGTTTAGATTGCAGCTCGGACTGCCAATGACTCAGGTATTTTCAAGGTCACCCAATATGTAGTGAGCTCAGGCAGCACAGCACTTTTGAGACTGTATAAAATAAAAACGTTTTGCTGCTTTTAATAAACATCAGTCTTATCATCACTATTCCTAGAAATAGAGGTGTGTCTTATGGGTAGAGTAAGAAGAAATGCCAAATCTTATTGTGTTGAGTTGCAGTGGCATTTGGCCACCAGCACACTGTCTTTGTGTGAAGACTACGAAGAACAGTTTTGTGCCAGGGCATAATGTTTTGAAGTCTCAAAAGCTTTGCTATTTTGTTACATTTTCAAAGTTTCCCCTGGGAAGTTTCTCGATGGTACTAGAGGTATTTTTTTAACTAACGTGTTTCTTAATGCCAATTTTCTTTTTTCCCCCTTAGAAAACTCTTGTCGCTAAATCATTATGCTGCCAGTTCCTCTCATCACCAACCTGGTCTACGTTACATCTAGAGGTAATCAGCTGGATTTGTTTTCCAGGCTAAGGACACTGTATATCTTCATTATGCACTGTTGACTCTGAGGGTTTGTGGGCTTTGTCTAGGTAGAATTTCTGAATCCGGTTTTAATACTGCAAACACTGTATAGGCTTGGGTGTCTTTCACTGCGTTCTTACCATATATCTCATGTTCTAACAAACAGAAATGGGCCACAAGACAACTGCTAATGAGCCTGTTGGCCACTGAACGCAACATTTGGTTCACCTTGCCTCCTTGGCGTGAAGAGAGAGAAAGTTTTCTCCAAATTCCCTGTGGGAAAACTACAGGGAGGCAGCTTTCCTCAGAGAAGAGATGGATGGATTTTGCTGAAGCCTTTAAAGTCTCATCTTGGGAAGACTAAAGGAGTTTGGGGACTGAATAAGGAAATGAGGAGACAAGCTTAACAGAGGAAGCAGGTACGTTTCCAAGGAAGGGAGGAGGGGACCAGCCAGAGCTTGAAGGAAGCATCCTGCAAAAGGCACAGGCTGCCCTTAGGCTCTCGGGTGGTTTGCTACATGGTACCACAAATCCATGCTACAGCTGAAAGGGATGAGCCCACCCAACTCCCTGCATCCCCCTGCTTCCTTCCCACGACCTCTTTTGCACTCACAGTAAGGATTATGCTGCTGAATGGCAGCTGAATCAAAGAACCGATCTGCTGAAAAATAAGCTGGGAAGTGGGGAAAGGCAGAAGATTGTCAGAAGTGTTATGCAGAGGTGCTGAATTCAAGTGATCGTGTAAGCGCAGCCTGACACACCTAGCTTTTCCAAGTACTGCGTTGATGCAGTGTCCTGGAGAGCAAGCGGAACAAGCGCATCTCTTTGCAGACAGTACTTTAAACAGCTGTGTTTGGGGTTTTTTTCCTTAGACAAATGATGATTGTTGTTTGCTAATGAGTTAACTGTTGTGTATCTAAACAACCTCCTAGGTGACGCAGTAATAGAATTAATAACGTTCCTCATGCGATGAATTAAGCTGGTCTGGATTTCCTCTCATTTTTTGTGAACATTGGGTTTGTGAAGAGGTTAGGCAACAAATGCTGGTGAACTATACTATTTCAGTGCCAAAGGCCCTCTAAAATTGGGGCGCGATTTTAGGCTGTAAAATTGAGTGGCTGTTACAAAAAGCAAGGAAACCAGAACACAGATTTTTATGGATGTCTGCTCCAGCCACAGCCCACGTCTCCCAGGCTTTTGCCTTGCAAGACTTTCCCAAGTATCATCACTCTAGAAATTCTTAGTCAATCAGAACTGTTTCTTGTATTTTTAATACACTTTACATTAAGTGATAGTGTCATGTCTTTCTTCTGGCTCTCTACCTTTAACCAGTTGATGTAGCCTAAGCATTCTTCTAGAAGGGGAAAAGTATGATTTTCTGAATCCCTTTAGTTTGAGACACAGACAGAATTCAGGTCTTGTATTTCCTCAGTGCATGCTTTCAACATTAGGATCCTGGGCAAAATTATCATAATCTTTTTCATATTCCTTTAAATGAAGGTGGTTGTGGTAACTGTGTGTGAGGAGCTCAGTCATGTTGTTCCATGCTATGCACATGGGATAAAAATCTGCAGGGGCTGATGCATGGCATAAACATGTAGCACCTCAACTCTCACAGATGGTAGAAGATCTGGGGAAGAACAGGGACTGTCTGAAGAACTTGACCAATGTAAAATCAAGCGCCCAGAGATCAGGAGGAAGTTTAGAGGCTTGGTGCTCAGAAGCCCTTGCTTTGGCTGAGAAAACTGCTGACTGCTCTGTTTCAGTCCTCCTTAGCTGAAGAACTTCATCATATGCATTTCAAAGTGACACTAAGCTCCGACTGAAGGTGTGGGTTTGGCGAATATTAGAAATGGTGCAAAACAACATTCTGATATTTAGAGGAAAATGACAACCTACTTGAATTGAACCAGACCCAAACTTTCTGCATTTCAAATGTTGACAGTTCCTTGATTCCTCACCTTGGGACAAAAAGAGACAATCTTATGGAAGAATGTGTTCCTAAAGACCATTAAAAGCACTTGTGCAAATTCAAGGTTTTCATCTCAGTCAAAAATGAAAAACCAACCCCAAGCCCTGACTATTCAGTTACTTTCTGCCATTGTCAGTCCCTTGAACTCTTCCCCTTTTCTTTGAAAATGTGAAATTTCTTTCTTTATTTTTTTAAAATGTTCTACAATTATCTTCATTTCAGTGGTTCCTAGGTCTGGTTTGTAATGACTCACTTAAGTCTGGAAAATAATTTGGTTACAATGCTTTCAGAAAGGTCTCTGGTGAAATGCGTATGTCCGTAGAATGCACGTCACACTGCTGGATAGACAAAGTTGTACATAATACAGATTCCCTCTCAGCAGAAGTAGCTACAGCTTGTGACACTTGAAAAATAAGGGGTTTTTTTTTATGGTGCCTAATTACTTTCTTGCCACCAAAAGCAGAGGGCTGCAAGTCACAGGGGCAGCGTGTCATGCAAACCAGGGCAGTGCTGCAAGCCATGTGCCTCAGTTGAATGGGCTGTAAAAGCTGCTGGGGCTTGTTCTGCCCCACCGTGGGTGCTTGGCTTGTGGCTGCTTCTGTTTGTCCTTAGCCCCTCTCTGGTTGCCTTCTGTTTGTCCTTAGCCACTGTCTTAGCATTAGGCTCTAAAACGCTCTTGACAGTTTTCTGAATTCGATATATTCTGTTGTGGATTGTACTGTCACGTAAATGTATATTTTAATAGCCATGATACTCATCCAAGAATAAAAATAGTCATGATGATGTAAGATCAGTTAACTGCACAGGAGGAGCTTTTTAAATGGAATATTTTTTGTAGGGAAGGTGAATTCACAAACAAAAGTGAACCACAATGGGAGTATTCCCCTTGATCCAAGTCTGATAAATGTCAGCAAGAATTATGAACATGCAGAAATTGAAGAGCAAAACCTACTGCATGAAATTAAACTGTCCAAACAATCTTACGGGGAGACAAGGATTTAACAGAGTTCAGCAGATCAATTTTACTCTCAGTAAGTGAAGGCAATGGCTTTGGCATTGCTACCCTGGAAATCCCATAACTGCCCTTATGTCCAGCTGCACATCTATAATGTGTCTGGGGACTAAAGAGGTGAACTGAGATTGTAATCTGAGAATGGATGTCTTTGAAGTCCAGCTGGGTTGTCTTTTGATCTTAGTTCTTTCAGCTCTAAAAGTAAAGGTCCTCAAACTAAGAGGAGTTTCAGTATTTTCATGCAAATTTGGATGCTGTACAGCATAATCACCTGTCACTGGTTTCTGTGGGGTTGAATGTTTTTAGCCCTAATAATTAGTTCACTTAAAGACGCACAAGTCTCCTTTTTTCAGTGTTTCCAAATACTTTTTCCCTCCCACCTGTTTTATGTACTTAAGGATCTGGAGGGGTAATAGTCTCTTTTTACAGAGATGACTGGAAAACTCAGTCCTTTCTGAATTTTTACCCTGGAATTGGGATCAGCAGTGTTGTGAACCTCCCAAGCCGGGAGATTTTGAAAAGCTCCCAGAGTTTAACTGCGGTGCTAGAAAGTTGGGTAAAATTTAAACTGAAACTCCATGGGAATGGACAAGCATGCAGAATATAGCCTACTGTTTGCCTGAATTTTCAATAAGCAGGGTTCACTAACCCAGCTTTTTTCCTGGATAAGTGTTTGAAAATGCAAAATGATCCTATGGATCAAATGTGAGTCTTCCTATTACACACAGAGAGCTGCCACTATAAGTTTTGCAGTAAGAGGTTAATGTCCTGTTTTACATCCAGTTAATGGCAATTGAAATCAAATCTGTAACCCCTGTAGTATTCATTCAGAGTAAAGCAAACCCCAGTAGGTTTCTGGATTCAATAGAGCATATTGAAATGGGCAGCTGGGTGTTCTGGTTGCTAAACTGCTTGCTGAGTTGAAAAGCAAAACCGCAACCCTCTTTGTGATCCGAGTTAATGTTTGAGTTCTTTAAAGAGGCCATTGCAGGGATCATAGGTGACGGAGGATGCCACCAACTTCAGGGATGAGCTATTGAAGCCTGCTTTCCATTTTCTCTTACAAAGCACTCTGCATCCTTCTGTCAGATGGGCTCTGAATTCATGAGTCTCTTGCTGCTCGTTGCGCTTTTAGTGTTTGGTAGTAACTTCATATTATGTATGTGACTTCAGCACTGGCAGTATTAGAGCTACATAAATGTCAGGCTTAAATTGTCCCTTTGTTTTTAGACTTTAGGCTTCCTTCTAACAAAGGGAAACAAAATTTATCTTCCTTGTTGACATGATAAGATATACTAGCTAATTACATCTATGTAAATCATTAATGTTAGTATTTTAGTGGTTTTGGTAGTGCTATACCACCAACAAACTCAAGGATACTGCTTCATCTGTGAAATGTAGTAATGCCTGGGAACTACCAATGATGTTAAGGCTTAATCTCTCCACTGTGGTTCCCTCAAATGAAAACTAGGGCATCTGAAAGCTTATGGAAAAGTATGAAGTCGGAACGGTAATACAGAGGGAGAAATAGTTGCGTTTTTCTCCTGTAGTTTTTGGTGATCTAGCTTATGTTCTCTGGGGGATTCAGGATGTTACTATGTCAAAACCTATTTTCTGGGTGTAGGGGAATTTTCCTTAGTGACATGTATACCTGCAACATGAGTTTAATGTTTCTGCACGTAACTGGACTAAGCAGGCAGCTAATGAACTTTAGTAGATTGGCCTGACCAGAGGCACCTGTTCTCATGAGCCAAGGCAGCAGAATCTGGCCTCCAATGCTGTGCCACTGGCTACGATGCAAAGGAAAACAACTAACTACGACCAAGGAAATACATTTGAACTGACATATTATTGCTTTTGAATTATAAAATTGAAATAATATCTTGTAGCAGGTCAAAAAAAAGTGCTGATGTGGCCGTGTTTGCAGTACTCTGAGCATCAAAGCTTTAAAGGGTGTTCCTGACATTCAGAATAGTTCCTCTGCTTTTCCAGCTGGAACAAGGTGATAAGCCTTTTAATGGAGATGTGTTTCTGGCTGATACTCCTTCCTTTTGGCTGTTTGCTTTCACTTGATGAATGGTCTGACACGCAGAGAGGACAGTAGGATGCTCCTTCTGATCTGTGAGCTAAGAGCCAAATAGGAAAGCCATTCAAAGGCTGGTGGATTTAAGTACGGTACAGATAGTTTGATACGTCAAAGCTCTGACAGCCTCTATTTTACAGACTTCACTATGAAAAATAATAAAATGCAGCACAGAAAAAGTAAAATTATTGTGGCCTATCCTTGGGAAGCTGGAAACTGGAGTCCACAGCCTCTAGTCTCTGTTGTGGGTAAAGGAGGTGTGCACAAGAGATGCGCAGAATGGAGCTGGGACTAGACAGTTCGGTGCACAGAAAACCCCATGTAGTAAGTAGGACATGGCTAAGTGGTATTTCAACCAATGGTTTTTACCAGGTTTAAAAGTCATGCATGTGTGACAAAAGGGGGGAGTGAAATGGGTGGTGAGGAATACAGCTGCCTGATTTCACTCAACTCCGAGTAGGGGCATTTCTTCACAGTTCTGGGGCTCTTCTGCTTTGTGATAATGGAATTCCCAGATTTCTGGGGAAGGTTCAAACAAGACACACCAAATGGGCTCTGGGCTTTACTGTTGGCTGTATTTTGGAAATGCAGTCTTGTCTTTATCTGGTCCTCGCCATCTAAAGAGTGTGGAGTGAATTACACCAAATAGACTTCCTCCTTCAAAACTGTAAAACCATTCAAGTAACTCTCAGGCTACAAATAAGGAGGCTTGCGACTACTTAGCTCTTCAGTTATTTAACCAAATAAGCGTAGTACAATGGACATAACCATGATCATGGAAAAGTAAAATTTCTCAGAAAATGGCGATATTTTTTATTAACTCAGGGCAGAGGGAAAAAGCAGCCTGTGCTACTCTCTACAGGAAATTTAGTGAGAGAACGTAACGTTCTTTCTTGTCAGAGGCTGCAAATAAAAGTTAACTGCAACAGAACATTGATTTATGTAACTGAAACCCTTGCTGCATTGTGCACGGAGCTATTAAGGAGACAAAATACCAAGTTAGGAACAAGTGAACTCTTCCTTTCTCTCCCACATTCTGAGCATCGAATTATGGCCATAGAAACTATTCATATCAAGTTTTCTTTTCTGTTTTGCTCTCTTTTTAATAATGTGACCCAGAATACTCGCAACTTCTATGATGGAGAAAGGTACTGGAAATTCACTTAACCATGTGTCAAGGTCTTCAGGTGCCCTGGTCCCAGCAAAGCTCGGAGCAGTCTATTCTGTCCTGACAACCCAACACCAGTATTGCAGAGATGCTGATGGAGAGGCAGCGATGGTGCTGGCTACGGGAATGGTGTCAGGGGACTCTCCACCATGGAGATACGACTGCTGGCAAGTAGAGTATGTCAGTTGCCCAGTAGTTAATCTTGGATTAAATGGATGGATTACTTTTTGAGAAAATGTAAACTGAGTCAAAGCTATTGCTACGGTATTTTGGTTGAGACATTCAAAACTGAAAACTGGTAGTTTGTGATCAGTTTTATCACAGAATGGGTTGGGTTGGAAGGGACCTTAAAGATCATCGAGTTCCAGCCCCCCTGCCACGGGCAGGGACACCTT
>JANZLQ010000002.1:14226282-14249789 GCA_026212715.1 Elanus axillaris
GGCTGGGCCGCGCTCGGCTGACCGGCGAGGTGAGGGCTTCCTCCCGGCCCGGCAGGGCTTCCCCGGCGCGGGCGGCGGCTGCCGCCATGGCAGCGGCGGCGGGAGCGGGTTCTGCTGCGGGAAAAGCTGCCAAGTCCTGCAGAAGGTACCGGACGGTGAAGCGGCACGCTGGGATCTACAGCTACCGGGAGCCGCCCCACAGGTAGGAGACCCGGCTCGCCCCTCGAGGCGGAGCTGCCTCAGCGAGCGCGGACGCGGGGCCTCGGCTTTTCGCTGCGGCTGAGGCAGAGGAACAGGCGAACGGGGAAGAGTGTGAGAAAAAAATCACTCTTCCCTCTGTGCTTAGGTGTATTTCCAGCCCCTTTGGGGTCCTTTTTTCCACAGAAGTCACGTTTCGTACTGCGGCACAAACAGCGCACGTGAAACGGTGTCGCTCCCGTGGGTTCAGTGTAGGGCAGGGTAAGAAATCTCTCTCTGTTCTCCCTCTGTAATTAATTATACGTCGTCCCTCTGTAATTAATTATACGTCGTCCTTAAACATCCCTTGTGAGCGAGAGGACAGGACGGCGGACCGACGGATCGGTGCCCTGACGACGTCCGTCCTTCGAAAGTTCTTACAAGGCACGGTTGCGATTTATTTCTGAGGGATTAAAAGGTGTTGCTTTTTCACCAAAATTTCAGGGAACTTTCCCAAGAAGGACGTAGCAATACAACTAGAAAACTTCCTAGCTGGTGGTTGTTGCAGGACTGCAGATCTCTTCATTCCATGCCGGGGAAACAGTCCACCACGGGTGTTCAGACCTAAGCCTCTGTGAGGATGAATATTGTTGCCGTTTCATATACAGCCCTATTTCAAAGGGGGAATTGCAAGAGCTGTAGCTTAGCAAACGTGGTGACAGCATCAGAAAAGATGATTTAATAGTCATCTACAGAAATCTGCATCAAAGCACATGAATCTTTTTACAGGGTCGAGTAATTCTTGGTGTGGGGGGTCCCACGCTCCCGTCCCCCTCAGCAGGGAGCAAAGGGTGACCTTGATCTAAGCATCTGCTCTCCCCATTCTAACAAGAAAATATTTTATCATTATTACAATCAAAATAAAAGGCCAGCACCACGTGGTGAATAAATGAATGTTAAGTGCTCTTGCTGGAAATGTTCAGACAGCACTTTGTTCTAGAAAAATATACAGCCGAGTGTCTTGCTAGTACGACGTACAAGCTGTATGGCTGGAAATGCTCGGAGAGGACGGGCTGGGATTCGTGGTGGGAGCGGGGATAATTTACGACTGAGCAGCAAGCGGTGGGGAGGAAAAGAGGCACATCCTGGAGATGGGGAAATCATCCTAACTATTCATCAACTTTAAAGCAATAAGGTCATGCTAGTTCCCTAGCTCACTGCTGTTATGTTGCTCTAATAGGTTTGATCCTGTACAAATCAAGAGTTTGCTGGGGATCGGAACGGGAATAATTTGTCTTGTTTTTCCTCTCGTGGGGTGTGTGCTGGGCTGCCAGCAACTCGGACGACGATATCGGTGAAGAAAAGGCTGAGAACCATGACCCAGAGCAGATCTTTCAGAACATCCAGTACCAGAAGGAGATTATGTCCAACATCCGCTGCCGGCCGTGGCCTATGAGGCAGAAGCTGCGGGTGCTCAGGTAAGGGTGTTTGCATGAAAGCTTTCAGGCTCACTGACAGTGACAGTGCTTCCAGTCTCAGAAGTTTCTCAGTGTAAACTGGAAGGGATTACGCACAGAGATGATTAAGGGCTACTAGGAAAGCATGCCATGAGGCTGCTCTGATGAGATCTGAGAGCCGACTGAAGGCAGCAGCCTCGGGGTGGAAAGTCTGCAGGTGAAGTTGTCACCTGTGCAGGCCTGTGGCTCCCTTTAGATAGTCACTGTACAGAAGAGAGGAAGAAATCACACTTTGGCTATTAACTATTAAAACAGTGTGTCAGCTCTTCAGCCATCTAAGGAAAGGCTCTTGGTAATGATCAGTAATACATTTTTAAGCTAAATTGTTTCACTCTGTCCCAAAAAGGACGAACAGTTTGCCATTTTCAAGGTAATTGTATGGGACAATTGCACAGTATGAGAACAGAAGCTGGTCATAATCTTCAGGTAATGTATTGTAAACGGCAGTAAATACTGGACGCTTGTAGGTTTAAAAGGTACGTTCAGTGTAGTGATAGCATTTCACATCTCAAGATTGCAATTACTTTTATTAAGAATTCCGAATTTACAATGAAGAAGTGGGTGCCTAACCCTTTAGGCCACCTCTCTAAATTGTGTCAGGTCTTTCACAGCATGACCTGTTTGGGGCTTCCTTTACTTTACCTTTTCACCAGGTACTGTCTCTTAAAACCCTGTATGATGCTAGGAGGGCATTTTAGTCATGAGGAATCCCTACCAGGAGTAGAGCCCTTGTGTAATCTTGGAAGCAAATAGAGATTTTTCTCTCTTGGGCAGAGTTTGTGACTTGCTGCCTTCCTGTTCCTATTGATGAGATTTTGGTGGTCCCCATCCACCTTCTGCTGAGGTCGAAGACTGCATACGACCAGATGAATATGCACTTCTCTGTGTATTACAGGAGCGCTACACCATATTTGCAGAAGAGGTGTTAGTATCCACGTGAGATTAACCAGACTGTAATGTGGATCTTTTTACTTTACTCATTTGGGTAGCACCATTTTAACAGAAAGACTTTGAATCAAAAGGACAGAGAAAAAAATTAGTGGAATAGAAAACTGTCCCTGCAGTCAAAGTTTTGAATGCTGAGTTTTCTCAGGCAAAATTCTCAGTGGTTTTAAAGTGTCAGTAAAAACCTCAGTAGGAAAAGAAGCAGCTTTGCACGGATAAAGATTTTATGGTGAGACAGTCCACAATTGTATTTCAGAACATTTGACAACCTCGCTAGTTGCTGCTTGTGCAGAATAAGGGGCTCCGAGTAACGGGATCAATGTAGAATGAACTTCCACCTTCTTGTGCAGACAGGCGAAGGAGATTGTGCTGAAGTATGAAGGGAGGCTCACTAGAACAAGAGGTTACCAAGCTGCTGGTGCAGAGGTAGGGCTGCTTTTTCTTAAATTACAGCTTTTCCTATACCAATAGTCTTCTGCAGTTTTCATTCACAGAAGAGCATGTTTGCTATGCAGTCCTGGTCTCCAACTCAGGAACTCTGTAGAGGGAGGTAAAAGTAGTTAAGAGCCGCTTTTATTTTTTTTTTTTTTTTTTTTTTTTTCTTTTCTATTGTGAATTTAGTCATTACAATTTTGCAGACTAATTTGATGTGTTGAGGGATGGATGTCCTTCTACTAACGCAGTATAAGATTCCTTCTCAAATAATCTACAAATGCTGTTGCCTGCTACAGGGGATGGTGGGAGTGGGATACCGACAACACAATGCCAGTATTCTCTGAAGAGCTGTTTCACCAGACTGGGGCCACAGTTCAATAGTTTAGTATGAAAAATGCGTCTAGCTTTTAGTTTGGAAGACAATCCTACAATTGCTTATGGTAAATACATTGTTAAAGAAGGTTTTTGCTTGCATAATACTCAAAGAATTTGAATCTAATCTTAGCAAATCTACTTACACCACTGAAAATAGACCCTCGCCCTAATTTCTGGAAAATAATAACATAGAAGAAATTGTTCCTAATATGCAAACAACAGAGAAGAGATCTTCAGCCATCTAAGCAGTCAAGACTATTTTTGTCATCATAATGAGTGGAGTTTTAATGAGTAACTTATCTTAATTCAAAAAGGCAGGGTTGTAACACTAAAATAGAACACTATGCATTTTATTCATGTGAACAAATTAAAGACTGCATATGCATATCTCTTGTTCCGTTATGTTGGCCCACAGCAAAAGTTCAAAGTACTACTTTCCAAGGTAGGAAGGAGTAATTTTTCCTTGTTCTACTTTGTGTCTGTGGCAAATGCAGTGGAAGTAACAAATGCTGTTTAAATACTGGGTTTTGCCTTTGACTTGAGTGGAACTAGGATGTTGCCTAGAAAGAAAAGTGCTAAGGGTTTGCAATACGTGTCAGTAAATCAGAGATTGGGCTCATTACTTGTTCATATTCCTCTTCCTATGAAAAAGAGGGAGGCTTTCATCCTGGAGTTCGCAACAAATAAAAGTTGGTATCTAATCTAATTGCCTTTATTGTGTGTATTTGCTTGAAGATATTCACAGGGATATAATTCAGCAGTCAATTAGCACCACTCATTATGCGTAGGGGAACCGTCTTCTTTTTTTCCTACCACAAATTAGGGAATATAACCTTTACATCAGGGCTAAATTCAGCAAATGCAACAGAATGAGCTGCATTATTTTTTAATTGGAAGGGCTTCCTTTTCACGTATTTTCTCAGAAAATAGCATGGCAACCAAGGAGACAAAAATTGTAGCAGAGCAAAACAAGCACTACATCATCAAAATGAAGAACTGAATGGTTGAAATGTGCTAAGAACAAAATGCAGCTGTAAGTGTATACGTTTTTAAATAAGTTTTTTAAATTGGCAAAATACACGCTGTTCATAATTAGGCAATCCATTCACGCTATTATTTATGAAAATTGAAGTTAAAAAACCTTTTACTGTTTTGACATTGAAAGCATTTTTCCTTTTCAGTTCAGTTATTTTAGATTTGCATTGTATTTTTTACATTTGTAAATAATGCCAGATGCCCACACCCTGGATTCCTATAAATTATCTGTTCAAGTATGGAGTAGGCAGGAAAAGAGGCGATAGCTGTCTAATTAGAATTTTAACAAGTACTGCTCCCACATGGACACCTTTTGTATGCTTTGTAAGTCTGCAGAACAACTGCCATAAGCTGCTTTCTTCCTTTTTCAGCCTTGTGAACCCTGTTTTGAAATGGAAGTAGCAGTGCCAGCAATTCCCATGCAATTCCCAGCATCTACAATGTCTTTGTTTAATGAAAATACTTCCCATTCATGCAATAAAATACCAATACCCCCATAAAAATTAATTAACTTTGGCCAAAGAGATTGATGATATATTCAGTAATTAAAATGTTATTTACTCTTCCTTGGTTTCAGGAGATTAGATTTCATGATACAATATTGACACTGCTACTGCCTAAAATACAGGGGGGTTTTGATAACTAGTTGTGCTAAAAATACTTTATAATGTGTGATATACAAATATTATTTTCTGTCAATACTGTAAAGTTATATCTCTAATTCAACAAATCAAAAACTGCAGTCCGTTTTGCACATGCAGATTTTTTTTCTTCTCCCACATGTGTATGCAGACCCCACCGGGTGCAAGCTGCTTTCCTCTGACCATGTAAAAAATGGAGGTTGAACAAAGACTTCACAAAATATAACCACAGGTTTTCTCCAGGTGTCAGCTGTAACCCACAGAGCTGAGAATACAGTAGTTCAATTTGCTGCTGTTGAATACAAAAGCTTCTTTTTCCTCTAAGAAAATTTCTTCTAAGGCATTATGCTTCTCTTAAATTTGAAGTTAGTTGTCTGTTCATTTCTTTGTCCTAGAAATCAAATTTGTTAGGTGTAGTGCAGCGGGATTCCCTGGTAAGTTAGACAGAGGCGAGGCGTCCCGGCAGCACCCCGCTGGGATGACTTCTGCTGCCCGGAGCTGCTGCCTGGCCCTTCTCTGCAGTTCCTCCCCTCCACAGCCCCCGACCGTGGAGGAAGCGGCCAGGAGTGGTGCCCATCGGTTTCCTTCTGCTGGTCCCTCAAGGACTTTCTGTGTAAAAGATGTAGAGTGGTGGCTCCTGACCGCACCCGCAGAGGTGTATAAAGGGCGCTCTGTCTCACCTTCGCTGCCTTTTGGCTGGTAAGCAGAGTCAAGGACTCCTGTGCCCCCACGTTCTGTGTGTTTCTAAAACCCACCGTGGTTTGCTTTACCCACCTTACTCACAGACATGCTCTAAGATCTTAGTAACTAATTTTTGTAATATTTATTGTGATACAAGATGAAAGAAAGATGAGCAAAATACTCTGCATTTCTATTTTTATTTTTTTACATGAGGAAGTGTCATATTTCTCATCTCTCTGCTTTTTTCTCAGCTATGGAGGAAGTTTATTCGACTTGCCTATAATTTTGTGGTAATCTTTATTCCTTGGGAAATGAGAATAAAGAAAATTGAGAGTAAGTGGAAAGATTTAATGGTATTGAACAGTAAAGCACTTGCTAAAATGCTGAGTCTTAGGGTTTATTTTTTAATTTACTGAATTAAATAAATAATATTTGGGAGAGAGTTAAATGCAAACTTTCAGCAGTGGCATTATCATTTAAAATCTTGCTTTTTCTTCTTTTCCTGCTGCCTTAGACACTGCACAGTTCTCATTTATGGTCTTAGTGGGGGGTAACTTTTAAAAAGTCAAATTTGTCCCATTGTGGTTCTGAAAACACAGCAAGATTTGGTTATAGTTTGTCACAGTCCACAGGGCAGCAACCTCAGGCCAACATCCCCAGATCTGCCCAAGGTTAAGCACAGTTGTAACCTGTAACCAGCGCTTGAGTCTCTTGAATTAAAGCAGCCCGTAACATTACATCAGTCAGGTCACACCTCTGTGCTTCAGTGGTAAAGGAAAAGGAATGCGTGGTGTCACCCAGCTGAGCAGCTTCTGCAGTAAATGCTGCTGGTAGTCACGACACTTCTCCAACGGAGTTTGTGTTGGAATGACATCTTTCTCAATGACTTGTTAACATTTTCTCCACTTTGCTCTATACCCTGCATGAATAAGAAAGACTTTTGTTTTATTATTCAAATAATACTTCATGAATAAATGATTTGAGCTTTTATAGACTGTGTAACTCAGATAACTATTTTCTGTGGTTTAAGGTCATTTTGGGTCCGGAGTTGCCTCTTACTTCATCTTCCTGAGATGGCTATTTGGAATCAATATTGTACTTACCATAATGACAGGAGCATTTGTAGTCTTACCAGAGGTAAGAACATGTTGTTGTTATTTACAGAAAAATGCTTACTGTTGCACTTTCCTTTCTGAATTAAACAAATGCCATACTTAAAGGCATACATCAACTTGAAATGCACAATTTAAAATGAATTATTTAAAATAAATTCCCCTATTAAGAGGTTTTTTACTGCCAAAGGATAAGAGATTTTTGCTATTAGTGTTAGAGATGATATTTTGTCAACATGGTACTAATGCTTTTACAGAATATGTTTGTATCCGATTACTAAAATGGAGAACCAAATCCTAAAAGCTGTAGTTGCTGTTGAGTATGCTCAAGTCCTGTTAGTGTCGTTTACAGGCAGAAAAACATAACATCCCTCTCCAGACTCTGGATTATTGTCCATTAGAAAACATTTTCTAGACGTTCTGAACAGCCACAACCATGTTTAGTTCTTGCATGCAAGTAAGGCTTTTTGTTAACTCTGTTAAATTATTCATCAATATTATTTTGCCTCGTCTAACCTGTGCTTTAATAACGTTACCAGAAAACATGGGAATATCTGATTTTTTCTTCTCATTGGCTAAACTAAAAAAGAGAAAGTAAGTACGCCCAAAACAAACAAGAAAGTAAACCATGAAATAAAAAAGGTATTCACTTTCATTTTTTACTTTTTTAAGGAAAAGTAGATTTAGTCTTGAAATACCATTTTGAGATCAAACACTGTCATATTTAATTTAAAAATTCTTAAATTAAAACAAACATAACTTTTAAAGCTATTTTGTGAATGGTTTCAGTTGATCTCTCTTTTAATTTCTCAGCCATTTTGAAGATGTTAAGTGGAAAATGAATGCAGGATTTCTCATGGAGTTTCTAGTTCAGGATGAGGAATGACCCAATACTCGCTATCCTGATAGTATCGTCCATGCGGGCAGCTCTTGGTGGGTTCTGCTGTGCAGCCCCAGGTCAGACGGGCTCGCACAGCTTCTGAGATCATCTTTCTCTTTCCCAGCTACTAGCCGGAGCACCGTTTGGCAGCACAGTCAGCAAGACCATTCCCAAGGAGCATATTGCATCTGCTCAAGACCTGGACACCATCTGGTCACTAGGGGCAAGACTAAAACCACTCTTTATTGTTTTCCCTATTGCTGTTCTGTTGTAATCATTAGTTACTGCCTTACTTACGGGCTCTGGTCTTTGCAGGGCTACCTCCAGTACTCTGTTTTGTTTTATGGCTACTATGGTCATGACAGGAAGATTGGGAAAGCTGGATATCGGCTGCCTCTTGCCTACTTCCTCGTTGGAATGGCAGTGTTTGCTTACAGCTTCATCATTCTCTTAAAAAAGTAAGACTTCCCATTTATCGCTGTTCCTAAGTTTATGTGTTCAGGCAATCATTAATGGTGTATTTATCCCATTTCCTCTGTATTTATTCTGCATCGTTGTCCTGGTTTGGGCTTGGATAGCGTTAATTTTCTTTTTAGTAGCTGGTATAGTGGTATGGTTTAGATTTAGTCTGAGAAGAATGTTGATAACACGCTGATGTCTGCAGTTGTTGCTAAGTAGTGTTTAGACTAAAGTCAAGGATTTTTCAGCTTCTGATGCCCAGCCAGGGAGAAGGCTGGAGGGGCACAAGGAGCTGGCACAGGACACAGCTGGGGCAGTGACCCAAACTGGCCGAAGGGGTATTCCAGACTGTGGGACGTCATGTCCAGTATGGAAACTGGGGGGAGTTGACCTGGGGAGTGGTTCGCTCCTCAGGAGCTAACTGGGCATCAGTCGGCGAGTGGTGAGCAACTGCATTGTGCATCACTTGTTTTGTATATTCCAATTCTTTTATTATTGTCATATTATTTTGATTTTTCTTTCTTTCTGTCCTATTAAATTGTCTTTATCTCAACCCATGAGTTTTACTTTTTCTCCCAATTCTCTTCCCCATCCCACTGGGTGGGGGGAAGTGAGTGAGCAGCTGCGTGGCACCTAGTTGCTGGCTGGGGTTAAACCACGACAGTGGTGTTCAAATCTGCTAATATCAGGGAGGCAGACTGAGTTTAATTCTATCCTGCTCTTTATCTTGCTATCATTTATCTTCACTCCCTCGTCAGTTCCCCCGTCTATAAAAGGAGGGCAGCAGAGGAGATGGTCTGTGCGTTGTGTTTGTGTAGCGTAAGATCTGACACTCATGGAAGTCCTTTCTGTTTTCCTCTTTTCTGGTATAAATATTGCTATGACAGAAATTTAGATTTTAAGTGTAATGCTTTCAGCATTATTATTCCTATCTATTGAAATACAGATATTAAAATACCATCCTAGATGTAATATCATTTGCATTGTTTCAGCCAGTATGTGGCATGCCGTTTGAATGTAAGCTTAATTTCTTTGCTGTTCAAGGGCCAGGAGTAGGAGTTACCCAGCAGAGAGAGCAAGACTGCTAGCGCTGACCATAAATCCAGGAATGTGCAATGCTTGGAGAGGGGCAAGGTCACTCTGTCCTCTCCAGACTTGCTTTCCCTTCCCTTCTGGATACCTATTTATCCAGCACAGTGCAGCCCAGGGACATTTTTACCGCTGCCTATAATAACTCTGATTTGAAGTCGAACCTTCCCTTTTCATTTATTTTTATTCTACCTGCTGATTTGTGCCAAGGGTCACTGATATGTTTGACACTGATCTACGCATCTGCAGTTTCTGGATATGATTAGCTTTTCTCCTTCTGATTTAGCTCACTGACTCTTTGCTGAGATGCTTACAGTTCCCCTTTTAACATTGGCCTTTTGGATACCCTTTCTTTCATAAGCTATTAATCTTTATAGCATTTCTTACACTTTGCAATATTCTGCCATCTTGCCTATCTGAGATGAGTAGGTGGGGTTTTCTTTCATTTTCCAAGGTCTGTAAAGTGGCACTGGGTTTCTGTTTGACAACAACATATATTCAGAGGGTGAAAACGTACAGAAAACAAACAGATCTTGCGCACGATCACTAGTTTTGCCAAACTAGCTTGCAATCACAGTGATAGCGATCTTCGTGATGGTATCTTCCAGCTGGATCCTACCTGGAGATTGTGAAACTGAAATATATTTAAGTCCACAGCTCTAGTGAGATTTATTTGCTGTATTTGTCAGCTATAAAGAATGTAAATATTAAAATTCCCTTCCACAGTGAGTCACTTCTGCACTAGAACAAAAGTGAAGTTCATGCTCTGAACCTCACCCTGTTTTATTTTCTTCAGAAAGCTGCCAACAATGACACTAATTGGTGCAAACTTTTGGTAGTTATAAAGGCGTAGATGTCTGAAAACTATGAAGCAAACCGGTGATTTCATTCATATTCATCTTCACACATTAAAAAGAGTTAAATATTTGTTATTTTTTTACAGAATGGCAAAGAACTCAAGAATGAGTTTAGCAAGTGCCTCTGATGAAAACTACACTTTCTGTTGGAGACTGTTCTGTGCTTGGGACTATTTAATAGGAAACCCCGAAGCTGCAGAGAGCAAAGCTGCTGCCATTGTGAATAGCATTAGGGTAAGCAACTGACCTTCAAATTATTTAAAGTTGATTTGTTTGTTATTCTTAAGTCTTTGCTCTCATTCCCCTGCATTTCCTATTGGTTTTTGGTATTCATTTACAGATCTGTTTGCCTAGGGGAGGGCTGGTTTCGTATCTCTGTGTGGTACTGCAGTCACATCATACTTGCTGACATCGTCATTCTGTCCCAGCAAGGCTATTGTGTTCTTCAGAAGAGTTTTATTTAATGCCACTGTATATGTGACAAGAAGTTAGATAACTAGAAACAAATTTGCTTGTGATGCAATTTCATTAAGTAATAGAATCAAATTAAAGTTAACAATCTGCACACTCTCATTTATTTCAGCTCTCCATAACAAACAGTCCAGGGACATCTTACAATGCTCTCAATATTAGAAAATTGCTTTAAATGCAGATGTTTTCCATTTAGAATTTAAGAACAGGTGTGATTTTCGTCAAAAGTAATTTCTTTCCCCAATTTGGTGTATTCTCATTAAGTTATTGAATAAAATTACTTCAAATCGTATCAAGGGTAAATTAATAAGCTATGACATTTACTGATTAATGAAGATAACTTTTGACAGTTCTGTATTATATTACTGAAACATAAGTTCTATAGGCACATCCTGCAAACAGATCTGGTACTGTAAACCTCTGGTTGCATCCCATTAAACATGCGTGACTGAAAGTAAACAAGTATTTGATCACTGTGTATTTGTTTCTCAGAAATCTCCTTCACTATATTTAAGCTCGCTTATCACTCTTAAAAAGCTATGCAGGGCAGAGAGGTATTTATGTACTTGCGCTTCTAGGATGTGAAGCTTTTTATTAGTACACTTGATATATTTTTTGTAAAAGATATGTGCATTATTTTTTTTTTTTTGCTGAACACTATTAAAATTATAATGCTGTGTTTCTTTCAAGGAAGCTATATTGGAAGAGCAGGAAAAGAAGAAAAGCAAAAACTTGTATGTATATAAGATCAGATACCCTTTTCAAAGCACTGTCTCAATGCAGACAGCAGTGCTAATCCGCTTGTCTTGTACTTCTAAAAACCGTGTTAGAAAAGACCCCTGGTGTCGTAAGACAACCTACTGTATTGGCTGTGTCTTTTTTTTTTTTTTTTTCTTTCCCCCAGGGCAGTGACTATAAGCTTAAGAATTATTGCAAACATCCTTGTGCTTCTCTCGCTTGCTGGAAGTATTTACATCATATACTTTGTCGTGGATCGATCCCAAAGGTTAGAGCGCACCAAAAAGGAATTGACTCTTTGGGAAAAAAATGAGGTACACTGTCTTTATGCCGCCTCTGTTCTAGAAGCAGGATTATTGACACGGGGCTCTCTGTAGCAATGGTGTGCACTGAGGTGTAAATCACAAGACATCGGCCAGGAGGAAGGAGAGGGCAGAGTGGCAGTTACCTGGATCTGTCTTCACACACTTGCTCCCTCTGCTCTACAACAAGGGGTTAGCAGAGCTGAAGCGGGCAGGGGGGTGCTGCAGGTCCTCATTTCACAGACTGCAGTTCTAGCTGGCCCCTGTTCGTAAGGACAAAGCATAAACTCTCCTGTCACTTAAAAATCTACTTTTGCACCCATGATTGAGCTGAGCGAACACTGGGCCAATGGACTAGAAAGGAATCGGCTTTGACAATAGCTGTTGATTTCAGCTGGGGGATACTGAATCTTCTGTGGCTGTTTCCATTCAGAGGAATGAGTGGATACTGAAGGTAGGAAGTGCATAGGTACGGAGAAGCTACTCATCCATTTCAGAGGAAGATGCTGGCTTCATATTTCCCACATGTTAAGTTTTTATTTTAATACAGTAGTAACTTTAAAGCTATAATATCTGGACTAAAGATTCCTGAGTGGTATTCCAGATCTGTAAGTTTGGATCATAACTACTGTTATCACTAATGTCAGTAATAACTGTTTAAAGCATCTCCTCCAAGAAAAGCAATTACCAAAGCATGTGCATCAGCAGTATTTCAATCAGCACTCAAGGTACCACGGAAGATCTATGTGAAAAGCCCCACAAATGCTGTGTCTTTCTGTTCTGTAGGTAAGTGTAGTTGTGTCACTGATCACAATGATCGCACCCTCTGCTTTTGAACTTGTGGCAGCTCTGGAGATGTATCACCCAAGGACCACTCTTCGCTTCCAGCTTGCCAGGTATGGGCGTTATGCAGTATAGAAAGTATGTGGGAAGAAAGGGAGGAAGAGATGTGTTCTGGTCATGTGTTTTAGTCCAGCCAAACCAGAGAATGTATGACAAGCTGATGGGATAACAAAGCTGATTACCTCTATCTTATTCTTCTTGTTTTCAGGGTTCTTGTTCTCTACCTGGGAAACCTCTACAGTTTAATCATTGCTCTCCTGGATAAAGTGAACAGTATGAGTGTCACTGTAAGTGTAATTTGATGTTTTCTGATGTGTAAAGCTAGTAGACTTTATAGACAGGATTCTATTTATTGTGATATATATGAAATCAGACGAAAATTTGTTTGAAATTGATGAAAACGCATTACAGTTTGATGGGATTGGAAAGTTAAGTTTCGTTTGTAATGTACATTTACAACTATGTGTAGTTTTTTAGGGTAACTGGATCTGTTGGACTGCTGATGCAACACGAATAGATTTCTGTGCATTGCTAAACTATTTAAAAAAAAAAAAAAAGCCATCACTTTAGGCCAAATATTTCCAGCTACCTAAAATTAGCTTTCAGTACTGTCCTTACAAATTCCATCTGACTCAGTACATCGACAGCTACTTAAAGTCACCTAACTGCTGCTGGAAAATACATGAAGAAATGCCTCTATATTTGTACACTGTGGAAGGTAGAAACATCTGCACATATGTACAGTCAAAAAAGTAGCTTTCAGGACATTTATTATTTCAGGACTCTGACGTTAATACCCATGCAAGTAATTCTACTGCCACCTTAGCAACCAAAACTCTTTCTAAAGAAGACAATTTATCTACAACTATTGCTGATGTACAAATTAAGAGAAACGGCAGTGTCACACTGGAAGGGAGTCGCACCCAAGGCTTGACAGTCTCTGACTCACTGGTTAACAAAACAACTCCCTTTAACACCCGGAATCCACAGGATCAATGCTGGGAGACATATGTTGGTCAAGTACGTAATTGTTCTTATAATTGTTCTTATGTTTATTTGACAAAAAATTAAAATAATATTGCGCTGTGTTCAATTTTAGAGCTTTTCTTTGTATAAATTTCGGAATTTAGCTAAGGATTGTGTAGAAAGAGTAAAGACTACACAAAATGATATGGCCACAGATACAGGCTTTGTTTTCTGTTCAGTATCTGCAGTGTGTTCAGTGTTGTATGAATATTCTTCTGCCATGCTTCAGTCTCTGTCTTCAGCTCTGCACAGGCAGATCTCTACAGCTGTGTGATACAGATCCTGTTTTAATAGGATATATCCTATCAAACTCATACAGAGAAAGAAGACTGTAAAACTATATAAGCAGTAACATGCACCCTGTGCAGATTCAGATTGCTGCCTGGATAGATGGGGATGCAGACCCGAGCCAAGCATGGGATTGTGTGCATGGTCATCTGTATAATAACTCTGAAGTCTCTATTCGTTCTGTCTCAGTATATCACTAGAGAATCAAGTATTCTCCACTTCTTCAGAGAGAAAGAGGACAACAACAAAAGGTTTCAAAATACTGTCAGCTCTTAAGAACGAAGCCACTTGGGTGGCAGCACCATGGCTGCATGTTCCCACAGCTAGGCTGCAAAAAATCTGCAGACTTAACATGGCACTTTTTGTTTCCCTACGTGCGAAGCATACATCATTTGTGGTCTTTACTTTGAGTGACTAGCAGTGGCACTAACACACACAGAGAAATTTTAACCACACAAAATTCAAAAGATGCCATTTGATCCCAGTGTACTTTGGTCTCTGTCAGCGTTGCAGTTTTGCCTAGGCCACTAGATTGAGAATGATGCTAGCGTGCTCCGGACTTGCTGAGCTCCGTGTTCCAGAGTGAGCACTATGAAAGGTCTTGTTTGATCATCTGGAGCAGAAGACCCCTCCTAGGTTTATTAGCCTGCCTTCCCTTCTTGTATGCCCCTCTCCCTATTGCACAGTCATCAGGAAATTTTTAGAATTGGTGTACGTGGGGTTTTTTGATTGTTTTGAGTTTTCCCCAGAATGGGCTAGAAATGTTTAGACTTGAATTTTTTCTATTTAATTGTGCAGTTCTAAAGCTCAATTAAATATAGGATAACCCCATTCATTTGTAAGCACTAAACAGGTTTCTTTTATGGCTTGATGATCCTACTGCCATTGGGGTTTGGTTTTGTATGAATAATAAGTATTTCTCATTGTGAAGCACTTAGCAAGTATGTATTACAACAGTCAGTATAATAAAGGATTGGATACAATAGAAAAACCAACCCATTTAAGTTTATCTAGATAAATTTTCAAAACAGTCATTAAAAAGAAAGCTTGAAGCCATCATGACCAGAGTTTTATTCTGCAAGCAATAGAAGGCACACTGGAAGCTTGACTATATTTGTTCTCTTTGCTAGAATAAAGACAAATAAGGGAAAAGTCAAACAGGCAGAAGGAAATAATTTATATAGGCAAATCATATTTTATCAGGATGCTAAGCTGGAACCAAAATACATGCACAAATGCAAAAGAGCCTTATGCAGTCCATTTGTTTCCAGAATGACTCAGTATGTGTGAACAAATATGTATTTCAGGAGATGCTAAAGCTTTCAATTATCGACATGATTTTCACAGTCGCAAGCATCCTGTTAATTGATTTTTTCCGTGGACTGTGTGTTCGATATTTAAGTGATTGCTGGTGCTGGGATCTAGAAAGCAAGTTTGTAAGTATAGTCTTTATTTTATCCAACTAAGATGCTGAAGATGGGTAGGCTCCTTCCCTAAGTACTGAAAGCCTTTCAATGGATAAATAATTTCTTGGTAGCACACATCTATAAAGGCGCAGCTCAAACTGAGTTTAAATTGGAGGGCACAGGGTAAATGCTGAGATTGGATGTTTTTCTCAAGCCTGCTCCCATGGCTGTGGTGCAACAGTCTTTGCCTTTCCCAAAATGAGATCATGGAGCAATCCCAGAGTCAAAGATGAGACAGAGGGCACGGAGTTTCTCCCTACATCCTCTTTCCTGTAGCTGTAACATCTACCCATAATGTAGATAGTGGTCCAAGAAACAATAATCAAAAGCATATAGCCCTTTAAAAAAATTACAGTGAGTAATATTTGGTTAGGAAGAAGCTGTTGGCATGAAAGGCTGAGGACTGTTCTTTGTCCTTAACTAAAGAAGTGAAGTGAACTAGAGAGGAATTAGTTTATTTAATCCCCTGCTGCAGAGTAGGTTTTACTGTGTTCCCACTGCCTGCCAAAAGCTGGTAATTGATCTGGATGTTTCAGGCTATGTGCTGTCTGCAAACTGATTCAGTCAAATGCTTCTAATAAATGATCTGAAAAAAAGATCAAGACAAAGTATTCATCCTATGCTGTGTTTCTTGTAGCCAGAATATGGAGAATTCAAAATTGCAGAGAATGTATTGCATTTGGTCTACAACCAAGGAATGATCTGGTATGTTGTCCATGAGAGATTTTTCTTGTCCTTTGTTGGCTGATTACTAAGGCAATCTAATGATTTCCAATGAAACCTATTCAAGTAGGATATTGGTAATGCAGTCTTTTATGCTTTATTATAATAAGAGATTGTCTGTTGATAGTGAGTTGGTTTTTACCTGGTTTTTAATTCATATGTTCTTTTGCTTCTGGTAACACTGAGCACTGACATGATATTATTCTTCCAGGATGGGAGCTTTCTTTTCACCTTGCTTACCAGCATTCAATGTTCTCAAGTTGATTGGACTCATGTACCTGCGGAGCTGGGCTGTGCTAACGTGTAATGTACCACATCAGCAGGTTTTCAGAGCATCTCGGTTAGTCAAAATAAGAACAAAAGATAAAGAATAAGTCAAATGCAGACAATGGAAATGTCTTGTGTGCATAGGAACAAAATGACAGGAGATACTAGCTCTGAAAGTTATCAATCAAATTTGACAGTAATGCTGATAGCAAAGGTCTGTGGAAAAAAAAAAGAGTTACTCACAAACTGGAGGGTTTGTAAAGATATGCAAGAGCTGAAATGTATGTCAGGGAATGTGTGGTCTACACTACTAAATGCTTTATTTCCATACAAATCTGATTGAGCACAATAACCTACAGGTGCTAACTGTTGCAAGTCCTGTTTCTTGATGTTTCTTTCTTTGAAAGCTATGAAGTACCTGTTTTTGTCTGTTGCGTCACACAACAGATGTCCCCATTTTTATTCTGTCATGATGAATATCTTGTTTACTCAAAATGGAAATAAATCAGGGCATCTTTAATTCTTAAGAGTCAGTTATTTCTAACATGTTTTGAAGATGAATCAACTTCTGCCACTGTTCTTTTTCTCTGCCAACACAACTGGGCAGCAAGGTCAGTTTTTACAGAAGGGTGCTATAAACAGTTCCCTGGCTGCAGCAGTGGTATCTGGAAAGCGGTGCAAATAAGATTTTGATCATTAAGTCTGTTTAAACTGGCTCTGCTCAGAATTTCTAATCGTAGCAGAATGATTCTGATCTTTCAGAAATTTAGATCCTGAACTTGTTAGGTAGACAGACTTGCACCTTTTATGTTGCCTCTGTTTTCCTCTTTGATTAGTGTAATCTGAAACATGTTATGCCTTCTTGCAGATCCAATAATTTCTACTTGGCCATGTTGCTGTTCATGTTGTTCTTATGCATGTTACCAACAATTTTTGCTATTGCCCGATATAAGCCATCTTTAAGCTGTGGTCCCTTCAGGTAAGTTATAATGGACTAATGAAAATTGCAAAGATTTTATTTCACCCTCTCATGATAAATTCATCAGGTTCAATAATACCCAAATTATCGATTAAAAAAATACAATTGATAGACAAGACAATGTTTTTCTGCTGCCAATATTTTCCAGTTTAAGATTTAATTAGGCAAATATGTCAATGTTCTGCGTGAAGCTTGACATTTTGCTTTATATACATGGTTCTGTTATTTTATGTTTACATACTATAATGTTCCACTGAGCAATCCGGCACACATCACCATCTTGAGTCTCAACTCAAGCACCCTCCGAGCCTGGCCACTGCTTTTGTGCTTTGGAAAAATTGTTAAAAAGCAAATAATGAATGAGTTGATTTTATCTTTTTTTTTTTTTTCCCCCTGCCCCTTTCACTATACTGTTCCAAAGCAGTTTTGGATGAAAGTCCTTGTTTATTCAGTGCAACGCTGCTTAACAAATTGATGTACTTAGGATTTCATACAATTTAATTTTACCTTTTTTTTTTTTTTACCCCTCTTGTAGTGGACAAGAAAAAATATATGATATTGTTTCTGAAACGATTCAGAATGATTTTCCCACATGGTTCAACACAGTGATTACTTATATCAGCAGTCCTGTGGTTGTCCTCCCTGCACTACTACTTTTATTGTAAGTACTTCGGTTTTCACAGGCAGGTTAAATTGATTGTATTAATACTGGCCTTATCTCTGGAGAGTCAAATGGTGATGCCGAGGAACAAACACTGCATTATCGTAATTTTATTAAGCATATCTGAAAAAAAAACCACCTTACTGAGTATATGGTATATGGATCAGACAGGAATAAGAGTATGTTAAACAGACTGTCGTCACATTTTCAAAAGGAATTTCTTGTTCTGGGATACTGTGTTAGAGCAAGTTCACTGTATTGTGTCAAGGCTTGCAGTGCTGCTGGTTCCAGGAAGTTCTAAGATGCTTCTTCCCCCTCAACAGCTCCTCAGAAATTAACATTCTATTTCCTCAGGGTCATTCATTCAGTTTATGCCTGTGAACAGGGCTCAGTCTATCATTTAAAGAAGCTACTCAGTCATCCTGACTTCTGACAAGATAAATCAATTACGAAGGTCTGCTCTTAAGTGTTAATGTAATATAATTTGCTGCAGACTTTCCAGTGGAAGCCCTTTCTGACTCTAGTGTCTAAATAATTGTTCACAGCTGAGAATTAATATTTATTTTGAGCTGTTTGATTCACTTTACTTCTATGAAGTACCATTTTTCTCGCATGTACCTTTGTACCGTTTTTTTCCCTGTAAACTACAGGTGAATGCAGTTTGTCCTGCCAGTGGGCTTTTCAGGCAAATCAAAAAGACCAAAGCAACGCTTCCTATTTGTAACTTTTTCCTCAAAGGTCCCAGCCATGTAAATATGAGCATATTTACAAATATAAGTAGATCCGTTGACTGCTTCAAACTGATGGCTAAGCACATATGTAGATGTTTGTGGTATTGGTATGAAGCCTAGCTATATGAGACTTGACTTTATCTGAAAGCCAGTGTAATCCATTATGTCAAGCCAGATCTGATCTCAGCTGTGCCAGTGTAAACAAGGCCTTATTCCAGTCAGTTAACAAAATTACATTGGCATGAGTGTGCAAAGTCAGCTGTAATTCTGGTGTCTCTCCTCCATAACCTTGGACTGGGAAAAAAAAAAGACAAGAAAATATTTATCAAAATTTTCATTATGAGCATGTCCAGAATGTAAACAAAAAAAAGCTAGAAATGCACCCAGGGTTACATGCACAAAGAAAAGACCTGCAAAAAAGCACACAGGCACAATTAGAACTGCTGTTAATTCTGGTTTCAGTGTAATTTATTTCTTTCCTGTATGTTTGCTTGAAAGAAGGCTGTGATCCATTATCAGTTATAAAGGAAATGCTACAAAGCAGCGACTGAACCTGTACATCACTTTGATGACCTATAAACCGTCAAAGAAAAAACTGTCAAGAATGTTTTAAATGACTCGTAATCACCTCTTTCACTTCTAGCATGCTAATCTATTACCTACAAAGTATTGCAAGATCGTTAAAATTCACCAACAATCAACTGAGAATGAAGATCCAAACAGTAAGTACAGCAAAAAGGGCTTTTATGTGCAATTTGGTGGGTCTTCAGTAAAGTACTAGCCTAATTAAATCTCTAAAGTCACTTTCAGTGTTTCACAGTTTAAAATCAATCCTGTATTTGTCATCCTTACACAGCAGTGTATTTACTCTCTAATCCGTAGTAATTTACTGATTCTTATTCTTCTGAATGTATTTTAGGAAAGAACTGAAGATAAGAAAAAGGTAGTTCAGATGGCAGTAGGTAAGTTGGTGAGCTTTAGGAATGCCACTATTAATGAAGCGTTTGGATGCAAAGCCATTTTGATTTCTCATACACATAGGGAAGTTCAACTACATTTAAAAAAACCCGCCTGTATTTCCTTGTAGAGTCTTCCTTTTAGATGGTTTTTGAGCGCAGCTTGACTTAATCTTGGCAGCACTGAAAGACAAGGTGTGTAGTTTATACATAGTTTCTGCTGGCATCTTTGGACTGGGTACGTTCCTGCTTTCACCACCAACAGGGCAGAACCTGGGAGGCATCTCTCGTGATTCAAATCATGTCAGACCTTGCATAAAATTCAGAGGTTAGTAGGCAGAAACAAGGAAGGGAATGGTCCCTATTCTTTGACCTGTGATGGTTGAATATTTAATCAGCAATGAAAAGATTTCAGACTTAATTGTCTACTGTGCCTGAGGGATTTTGAACCTACACCTTCCACTTCTCAGATTTTAGCAATGAGAAACCATAGAAAGGATGCCATCCTTCTAATACCTCCCAGTGGAAGGAACAAGTGAAAATTTGCCAAGCTGACGACAGGATTCAGTAGCCTTATGGCTAGATCTTAATGCTGCTGTGACCCCCTTATAGTTCTCCAGTGTACATGCAAATGGTGAAATACCTGATGTATAGCAATATAGTGATCAGGATTGACTAACAAGGGTAATGAGGAATGTGTCCTAGTTGGACTTCCTTTGTTACAGAAACCAAATTCAGCTTTTGGCTGTGACCAGCAGAGTCACTAGAGCCAGTCTGCTGAATTGGGCCACCTTCATATTGGAAGCGGTGTACACTGTGAACTAAAACGGCACTCTTGAAAAAAAGGCATTGGCTTGTTGCCCATTTTGGAATCCTACAGTGCACTGTCTAGTGTTTTTGCTGTGTTCCCCAACACCACATCTGCCATGTACCATAGTATGCTGATCCACCCCTTTATCACCATGTCTCCCAGTTTGACACCAGTTTCTCTTTTCTGAACACAGTGGGGTTCTGTTGGCATTGGATCCCCTGACTGAAGGGTGAATTTGAGCCACTGCACTTACCCAGCAGCTTCTAAATTTAGAAACCTGGACAGTTCCTGTAATAATTTCTGTTTTCTAGCCCGAATCCAAAATCTGGATGGGAATGACAAGAGACCAGAGCAAGAAAGTGACATTATCAGCCAGGAGTCTTCTGTTCGGTCCTCAACTCCCCGAAAGAATGGCAGTGTCTTGAACTTCGAATCTCCTGTGAGCAAAGGCACCAGAATACAAACCATTTCCCAGTCTGTGCCCCAGACTCTGCCCTCAACTGATGTTGCAAGACCTGTCAATGCAACTCCCACGACCTCAGCCTCTTTAACACCAGCTCCCTCAGTATCAAGTGTACAGAAACCAAGAAACGACAATATCGCAAACAGGCAAGACTGCTTTGGTTTTGAAATGGCATTTCTTCTAGCAGCTCCGTGACATGCCTGTGTTTATTTACAAAATAGATGTGTATTCAGACTGCCTGGAGCAGTAAAACAGCTGGGGAAATTTTTAAAAGCAGATTCAGTTGTGGGTACTCTTCAGATCACTAGCGACACCACCTCCTTAACTTTCCCTTAACTGAGATGGGTTTTGTAAAAAAAACTTTTACATCACGTAGTTGATGGAGTTTGCACGCACCTCAAGCAACAGTAAACACTAAGTTTTCCCTCAGGCATTTAACTAAAACAGTTTGTGCAGGATACTGTTTACATGAACAAGGCAAACACAGCAAGAGTGAAGGAACTCTATGCAGAATGTCTTGTAGGACGGCCAGTTTGGGACATCAGCAGACTGATGCTTTAAGCTACCTGTTTTTTTTCCCCAAGTGATCAGATAAAGAGCATTTTTAAACAGTTCTCAGAATAATCAGAAAACAGAACGGGAACGTAACTTGAGAGGTCAATTGTCTGCTGCCTTTTCCCAGGGAAGAACAAATATATCCCCTAATTTCTCGGGTATGTTTCTCAAACTGGTCCTAAATATTTGGATCAATGGAGATTCTGTAACCTCCACCCTTACAATCTAGTCGTTGGCTTCCAGAGCAAAGAATCTTTAACTACATTAATAGATAAGTGTGTATCTCAGTATTTCCTTACTTTTTTTCCTTCCTAAAGGTACCCAAGTGTTGTGCATGGGAGTGCAAGTGAGCTCTGTAAAACAAAGCCCTACACACCAGTGACTTTCAAAAAGCACACTGAAGATGTTCATTCTGAGCCTCTCTTCAGAAAAGGCATTCGTCAGGTAAATCCAGATGCCCTTGGGGCAGGGGCTCCTGTTTTTGTGGGACGAAGACCATACGCTACCAGGTATTTTCTTATTAATGAAAATGAGTCCCGCAAAAAATCACTCCGTTCTGCCTCCCGACTCCAAAGGCACTTCAGAAAGGAAGAATCGGGAGACATTATTGAGTTGTACCCACGCAGTGTCAGAAGATACGTGGTTCGAACACCACACCAGATGTATTCCCCTCCTCCCAGTGAAGATGAGGAGGATGACGAGGAACTTGGGAGAGAATTCATTGCCAGATCCCATCGCCCTCGCTCACTGTCTGATCTTCGCCCAGCACCACGATTTTACATTGGGGAACGTGCTGATGGCCACATTCTTATGAGCAAGGATCTAGCCAGAGTGCATTACAAATCCTGGGACGATGGTTTTGAGCTAGACCTGGACAGGCCTCCATATGCTTACAAGAAAGTGCACCTGAACTATCCTGAGCCACGTGTGAAACCAAAATCAAAGCAAAAGCTGGAGCAATCTCTAACAGAATCCGATTCCATTTCCATTGAATCCAGCAGTGATCCCCAGAACAGCAGCAATGACCAGTATATCCAGGTCATTCATAGCAAGGAAAAGTATCCGAAACCTGGGACAAAACTCGCCAAAAAGAAATCAAAAAACAGTGTTGATCTAAATCTGTCTGACTCTAATGAACTGGTATGCTCAAATGTCTGAGAAAGCACCCCAACCCTTTTGTGTTTTCGACGGGTGTATGTGCATTTGTTGTACTTGCCGTTTGAGGTCTGTCAGAGTAACTACGACATGGTCTTTGCAACAACAGCGTATGCAGCCGCTGGAGGTAGGAAAAGCATAGTTAGCCTTGTGTTTTACTGTTAACTGTACCTTGCTTTATTATCAAAACTGATAAACTGCAAAATTTGGAAGAGAAAATTATTCTTATTTATTACTTGCTGTTACGCTGTTCAAAAACCCCACCTACCGGTAAATCAAAAGTGATGTACTTGGGGCACTTTAATTAAACCAGTACAAAAATACATCAGATGAGGTTCTCTTTGACGCAGCCACAGCTAAAGATGCTTCCAGCGAATAAATTCAGCAGGTAATCGGCTTCCTACGAATAGAGTAGCTCTCTACAGTATAATTTATGACATCGTGATGTGCCTAGTTTGAATATCGCGTAGCTCAAACAACTCGGCCACAGTTAATTACAGAGACGAGGGAGTTTGTTTAGAGCGCAGTGCACGCCAAAACAACTCGGCCACAGTTAATTACAGAGCAGAGGGAGTTTGTTTAGAGCGCAGTGCACGCCATCCTTCGCGATGAAGCCCCTGCCAGTTCTCTGGTGGGGCTCAGCCCGATGGGCTCCACTGTGGAAAACTTCCTATCCACGGCCTTTAAAAAACCCGCCTCACGATTCCCAGTCTAATTCCGGCCTGGTTTTCACACAGCATTGCAATTTTACACCTTCTTCAGATGCCGAAGATCGCTTTTTTTTTCTTTTTTCCATTTGGATTACAGCCGCTAAAGAACGTTGTGGACCTTTTGGCGGGAACGGCGCCGCCTCCCCTTCCCCCTCCCCC
>JANZLQ010000002.1:14250598-14305469 GCA_026212715.1 Elanus axillaris
GCGCCCGGCCCGGCCCGGCCCGGCCCGGCCCGGCGGCTGAAAGCTCCCCCTCCCCGCAGAGCGAGGTCTCGGTGTCGTGGAGACCCTCGGCGGAGTTCGCTGGCAACGTGTGAGTACGCCCGGCGCCCCGCGTTCGCTTCCCGCGGTGCCGGGGGGGGCGGGTGTGGGTCTGCCGCGGGCCGGGCCGGGTGGAGCTGCGGGGTTTGGTCTCGTCTCGCCCGGCCGCAGGTACCGGGGAGAGGGGATCGTGCCTGCCAGCCCCCGGGATGTCTGGGAGTGCATCAAGCCGGTGGCCGGCGGGCCCCGGGCCAGGTGGGACCAAAACGTGAAGGACTTCGAGGTCGTCGAAGCCGTCAGCGATGTAAGTTCCTGAAGAACCACTCCGGTGCGGTTAATTAAGTGCTGTGTTTAGAAGGTTTGGGCCCTGCGAAGCTGTCGTGCTTCATGAGACAGGCTGTGTTACGGGCAGGTACAGCCTCTGGATCAGCCCGACAGTGCTGGGACTGGGAATCTGTCTTTTTTCCTCTCCTTTTCTGTAAATCACATATGTTCTCTGAATAATAGCTTATCTTTCTGAAGGGACCTGCTAATACATTCTTGGCTACGTACTGCATACTTAAAATATGTAAATGTGTAACGTTAAGGATTCCTGCACTATGTTGTCGTTAATGCTGCGAATCAAGCGAAGTGTAGTTATTTTTAACAAGCTGTATGTGAGGGAAGAGGAGGTTTAGAGAATACACAGACTTAGCTAAGCAGTGAAGCTTTCCTGTCATCAGCCGTTAATTCAGGCCCCATCTCTCACCACGGCAGCACGAGACGCTCTGCGCCGTCTGCGTCACACTCTGCCTCTATCCGGCTGACCCACCGTGGGACCCCGTGCTCTGCCCCGGTGTCTCTGTCATTAAAATAAAGATGCTGCACTTGGAGCACTACAGATGAAAAGGGTTATGTATGAGCAGTAGTTTCTGTTGCTGCGGTTATACGGCCCAATTTCCTTTTATTTTTAAGTGTGTCAGAACCTTAAAAAGGCGTTGGATTTAGGTCCCCAAATCTGAAGTGGGTGTAGGAGCTCAGAGACAGCCAGGGTGCAAACACAACCAGTCCTAGGAATGTTTGTGGAAGTCCTGGGAAGATTCTTTTTGTGGGGGGAATGTCACAGGTGTTTAGTATTAATTATAAACCTCAACTTTAGGAGTACTGCAACCTGCCACTTGAAATTCATAGACTTTATCAGACTTGCCAGCACTTACCAGTGTAACAGGAAACTCTGTTTTGGGGAGCCTGTCACCACAGAGCCTCCACAGAGGGAATGGTAGCGTTAAGGTTTATGCAGCGTAACTAATCTGCTTATCAAGTTGTATCCCATGTGGTACGATATAAAGAAGTTATCTTTATCTTTAGCTTCCTGGAAAGGAGAAGCATTTTAACTGTCCTGTGAGCACAGATGTGCTGCCATATTTGCTTTTCGGCATCCCTTGTGGTATCTTTCCTTAAACAGCCTGGAAGCAATGCATTAGCGCTCTGTTTTTCTCCATTAAATTGTCCTTCATCAGCACGCTATACTGCCTTTTGACTGTGCTGATTTGCATTTAGCTCAACACGGGGTGTGATAGAACTCCTTGATGTAGTTTAGAAAGTGTAACTGAAAGAGTTATCAGAAAGTACAGGGATTTTTCTGCTGTACTTTTGAAAGCATCAACTGACATGACTGTTTTGTGATTTCCAGACCATCTCTGTATGCAGAACCACAACCCCTTCAGCTTTCATGAGGATAATTTCACCAAGAGAATTTGTGGATGTGGTACTAATAAAGCAATATGAAGATGGGACGATGCTGTCTGCTGGTAAGATGCCTGTATTCTCAATGCGTTCACATTATGTTAGGAGATAACCAACAGCTACTGGAAATAAATATAAAGTAATATGCTGTTCAGTAGTTGTTGATCTGATCTTGATCAGAAGATAAAATATTAGTGGTCTCTCTATGTTGTTGTTCTTGGACGATGTAAGTCATCTTAACATTCAGGTAATGATGTTATTGTTGGCCTGTGGTTTCTCCCCTTGCTATGCTTTTGAGATCAAATAAGTATTTAATTTACTATTAAGTTCTGGGGGTTTTGTTGTTGGGTTTTTTTAAGAATTTACAGAACTTTCTAAAATGAGTCCTATTTAGGCTAAATCCCGTTTTTTTATGGTTTTTTGGACTGCCTTTAGATTTTGATGGAGGCATTGAATAAATGTACTACTCCTGTATTTGGAAATAATTGTTCTTATGGAACCATAGTGCTGATTTTTAAGGTGCTGCCACCACGTGGAAGGATGTTTCTTTGTTTTTTCACTCATCCTGTTGTTTGCCTGTTACAAGTCAGTGCTTTTATTGCGCAACTGTTCAGCTGTCCCATTTTCCCATCCTCTTCAGGAATGCCTTGCCAGGAATTTATATACTTGCTAGAGTCCAATTTCTCAGCAGTCAAGTGGCGTGTACCTCTGGGGCATGGATTTGTTGGAAGTAACTTGAACGATCTGTCCAGAAAAGCAGTGCCCTCACACAACTCCCTCAGCATGTCTTGCCTGAAGTAACAATTGCTTCTAAATTCAACGCTTCTTTGATTTCCCCATTCCATGGCCAGAGTGGTTGCTTTTAATGGTCTTTTCTGACCGCTTGTGTGGCACAGCCCCATATTGAAAAGGTTATACTGCCATTCTTCTTAAATATATTCTCATACCATGAGTTTGCTTCCCAGCTGGTGCTTTGACTACCAAGGACTCTTTCCCATCCTCTGAGAAAATGACACTTTTCTTGAATGCTTTTTCTTCTAGCCACCAATGTGGAACACCCGCTGTGTCCTCCTCAACCAAATTTCGTGAGAGGTTTTAATTATCCCTGTGGCTGTTTCTGTATACCTCTTCCAGGGTAAGAAGCGATCTGTTTGAATGTTATGTATTCTAAAGGCCTTCACATCCACTGTGTGGATGTTTATGTGTGTCTGACCACATGTGATCTGTAGCCTCTTGGCAGTGGCATGTTTCTGTCTTCCTTTGACCGGTAATCGTTATGACTTGAGTGCCCTTTTTGTTCTCTTTTTTGGGTAATGAATTAGTCTCCCTTCATTTCCTTGTGGGAAGTCTTTAATGTTATGGGAACCATCATCATGGTAGGACTCTCACTGACCTCTGAAGTGGAGATTTAGCAGAACATACAAGTATGGTCTTAATTTTTGGTAAATGAGTATCTGGTTGTTTATTACATTGCTATAATTCATAAACAGAGTCGTGTACCTAATTAGGGCCTAGTTTAACTGTAATTTGACTTGTGGGGATAGCTACATTCATTGACATTTGGAATTAATGTCTGTTGTTTGTTAAAAAAAAAAAAAAGTACTTGGAAATATCTGTCATCAGACAATACATATAAGATTCATGGTAAAGTTCTTAATGCTTTTAAACCACTGGCTATAAAATCACTTACATTGTCTTTGCAGGGAGCCAGACAGGACTCAACTCCTCAGTTTCTTTCAGACCGATCTTGGTGGCTATCTTCCCCAGACGGTGGTGGATTCCTTCTTTCCAGCTAGCATAGCTGGATTTTACAGTAACCTGACCAAAGCTGTTAAGGTGTTTAAAGCGTGACAAGATCAATTGCTGACATCACCAGCTTGAGGGTAGAAGTAGGAAGTTGGCCTACAGGACTTCTCTGCCAGCAAAGATACTTACGAAAGGTGAAAGAGGAATAATGAATTGAGTAAAGCAATTTTTTAAAACAGTACTTTCTACCTGTCTCTATGCAAAGCAACGCATTCTCTTCTAATACATATATCCTTCATTTTCATAATTAGAAAAATAGCACACCAGAGGCTGGGAGAATCCTGCAGGCAGCACTGGTGGCTGTCTGTGGGGAGAAGGTGCGCGTACTGGATCTGTTCTCGGCATACTGTGTCAGTGTCTGTGGGGAGGAGCATTGTTAAAATCCACATAGCTCTGCAGCATTAGCCAGGCGCAGGGCAGCCCTGGTTTGTCTCTGAAGCTCCCCGTAGACACCTGTGGAACAGGTGTTCCTTCCCCAAAAGAAGAGGCAGCTCTTGCGCTGCCAGTGCTTGTAGGGCTGCTGGGATGCTTCAGTGGGTCCGAACCAGCAAATGGTAAAAGCCAGAACAAGTTGGGTTGTGTGGAGGATCCCACTTGTTTGTTCCAGCAGACGTCGGTACTGATGGCAAATATGCCTTACGTGCTTTTTTTCTAAATCAAGGTCTAGGAGTGCAGATCAGTTCATAGGACTGTGGGTTGGCAAACAGACACTCTTCCTTTCTCCCCTCTGTACCAAAACCAGTGATTTCCACAGTGTTGTGAAACAAACTGCACTGACGTGGTGGCAATAAATAAAGAGGATTAAGCACTTTACTTGCCATTTTTTAAACTGCACTTGAATGTTTTTTGGTCTTTTGTGGTGACAGGTTTAACGGGTAAATAATCTTTTCTGCAGCTTAATCTTGACTTGACAGTCCATAAGGACATTGTTTTTTCTCTAAGACTGGTTTGCCTCACAGCACTATCTTGGGAAATTAGCTTCTGATCTTGTGTGCAATGATGTGTCCAGGTTTAGAAAATAGTTACTGGGGCTGGTTACTGCAGGAATGTCAGAAATTACTATGGATTACCTATAATTACAAAAGGAAAACTAATTTCTGAATTAGGAATTTAAATGCAGGTTGTGATTTTAATGCTGTAACTCAATTATTTAACAAGGTTAATATGCTCTGCTTTCTGTTGCTGTATTTGTTTTATATTTAGCATAGGGCATGGACTTGCACACAAAGTTTCCCACTGTAAATCTCACCCTATGAAATCGATTTTTCCAAGGAATCAGTTTTTAATCTAGTCTCCTCTGTCTACAAAGATGTAGAAACTTGTATGAGTGTGGTGTAATAAATATATTTGTGCTACATCTTTCTGGTTTTCCTGGATCATCTTTAAAATAGTTCCCCACGCACCTGCTTTGCCAGCAAGGAAACATAAGAGCCACTTGGACCTCCAGCATCTCTCTGAATTCAAGGTAACAAAGCAGGGAAAAGCCTTCTCTCCCGTTTACACTCCACACTAACGGGATAAACGTGTTTTGGTAACAGCACTCAGTCTCCCAACTTCTTTGCCCTCGGTTTGTCCTTCTTTCCGGTTTAGATTGCCGGCTTCCGTACGTAAGAAGAGTAACAAATTCACTGAGGAGAGATTTGGGCCCTGATGATTCCAGAGGCTCATATGTAACTTTTCTAAATGTACTAAAGCTGTTAGGCATGAAGTTAAGTATCTTGGCAAGACTTTGCAGGATTGTGATTAATTTAATTAGCAGAAAGGTCAAGGAGCAGAGCTCAGGTCACCACTCCTTATTCCTGCAAGTAAATCTTTCGCAGACAATGGGGCTTTTTATTAGCTATTTATTATATTATTTTTAAGTGCTCTGAGTTATAAAGGTCTTCCTTGGAATAACTTCAGGATCCTTTTTCTGAGTGCTCCACGCATTCTATGCAGCAGGAATTAAAAGCCCTTAACATTCAGCTTTTTGCCCTGCCAAATTGGAGATGGAAAAGTCTTGACAAAGATCGTCATGTAAAGTCTTGGAGGACTCCCCAGTGAGACGTGCTGCCTGGGGACATTGCCTGCTGCGTGTTTTGACTACTTTTGATCTTGGTAAATGCCAGGAAATGCAGGGGCCTGCAAAAACTGAGAAACTTTGGAAGTGAAGTGTGAGAAGAGCACCTCTGGAAAAGAACGAGATCAAACCTGTCTTGGTGGTTCTATGTCAGTTCTTAAACTGATGAAATTAAACAGCTGTTTCAGGTGAGGACACCTTCAGCAGGTAGCACTGAAGTGATGAAGGCATTCTGTGCCCTGGCCGTAGCTGGTACGGTCTCTGTTGTTACAAAGTTATGCAGCTGACCAAAAAGTGTGATCCGTCTTTTACAGGAAGTAGCTTTAACACTACTAAAGACTTCAGGCCTGCTTTTCCATATGGAAATCATTAATATTTTTGCTATATTGGTGGTAGGGGCAAATGGCTGAAAAATCTTAGAATATTTTTTATGCACCAGGCCTTTACTGAGACTTTGTTAAGCCTAAACTGATAATGCAGATTAAGTTAAATGCAGGAAATTCTACAAAAAACCTGAAATACTCAGAGTGTTTCATGTAGGTGCCAGTTAAAAAAAAAAATGTACAAAAAGATTCCCTGTCACATTTTGCTCCTATTTTGGTTGCTACCTGATTCATAGAAACTTTGTTTTGAGGATTGTTTGGGTTGTTTTTGGAAAAGACAACTCAGTTAGGAAGGTGGGTTGGAAGCATGGGGGCAGATGGCTTGTCAAGAACGGTCTTTCAAGGATTGACATAGAGTTGACTTGTGAGGAAAGGCCGAAGCAAGTTATGTGCCTGTATGCAACTAATCCTTCTGCTGTCTGTCCTACTTCCCTTTCTCTCAATTGCTATTTCTGTGACAATGTGTTAAGCGCGTGGAAAATAACTTCTGAACTCCTGCAGTGTATGGTTTGGAGACATGAAGCGACCAAAGAAGGGGGCAGCGAAGTCCTGGCTATGGGAAGGTGAGCAGCCAAGGGCCGTAATCAGTGCAGCCATCTGGCTTCCATCCTGATGTTGCCTCTCTGCCTTTAGCGAAGTAGGTCAGGGAAGACCAAGTGGGTGCACAAGACCATCTTGCCATAGATGCACATGCTGCTGCGGGTAGAATTCCATACAACGCTTAGAGAGCACTGCCAGAACGCCAACAGCAGCATTTGAAGCATAGGTTTGTCTCCAGGTTATTTAGTGTTTCCAGAATGAACATTTGGATTCAGAACTTCTCATTCCCAAATACTCTCACTGGTACTTTCCCTTACAAAATTAACACAAATACATTTCAAAAAATACATGCGGTCGGAAGGTAAGACCTGGTTCTAAATGGCCTTGTTGCTCTCCTGCTGTAGTCCTCTGAGACCTCTGGCCAGAGGAGGGTTAGTAAAACCTCTGCTGTGTTACCTACCCTCACCTTCCTGCCTCCCCCTGGCAATGCCAGGAGACACTCCTTTCCCCCACACCGCGTTTGCCTCCTGGCGTTGGCTCTGTCAACTGCTAGTAGAAAGTTACCTTGACAGGTTTGGGCTGTCCTGGATGTCATGTGGTTTGAACAGAAAAGCTGGAGTTTTCCAGTGCACATTGTTGTTTTGACACACAAAGTTGCATCCCCCCTTCTCTGCTCCTTACGCATTCTCTAAGGCTTTACACATTCTTTAAGGCAGTGTTTAGTTGTAGGCTTGTAGACACGTTTCTTCCTGGGAAGGTAAGGCAGGGAGCAAGACTTGAAGAGTAGGACTGAAAACATAGCACAGAATGTGCTTCTGATACTTGTTAAGTTAATGGCTTAAAATAGGAGACTACTATAGCTGTGACGTATTTTATTACAACTAGTATATTATTAATAAAGTCATTTTATAATTCTACACTTTGTAACATCTGTTTCTGAATGTTGAAATAAGTCGTGCATTTTATGCACATCTTATTTTATCATAGACAGCTTGCCCTGTAACTGGCAGTGAGAGCATGTGTATGTACTTTTCATCTGCACTTTCTGAGTATCTTGCTGTGCTAGCCAAATGGCTGCAAGTAATGAAGTCCTTTTTTTGTTGTTTGTAATATTAACAGTAGTCTAATTCCTCCTCTTACAAAGTTTCAGATGACTTGGTGGTAACAGAGCTCGGATTCTTTCTCTTGATGATAGCTGTGATGGGCCCATCAGGTAACGCCTTAATTATATTCCACGCTTCAAAACGAGTGAGTCCTTGCATGGCAGTTGTGTGCACTTGTAATAGCTCATCACCAGGCTGAACAGGGCTGCTTTGTTCTAATGCAGTCCCTAGAGAAAGAAAGAAAAATAATTTCCTCTAATTCTTTGTGTAGAGTAGACTTTAACATATTTTTTACTATTGAGGATCGCCAGCAAGTTTGGTATAAACCACCTGGTCTCAGCAAACAAATTACTGGCACTGTAAAGGAGAATGCTGCATTTACAAAAAATACCATTTTCATGGGTATGAATCAGCAGTCAGTTGTGAACTGCACAAGTTTGCATCAGCTAAGGACCTGCTGTGAATGCATTTAAGCGTGTTTACCTTTAAATATCCTGTTGATGATGATGGGTTTATCTCCATGAATAGAGCCCCTCCCTCCTTCCAAACTGAATCCTAAACCGGCAGGTGTTTTTTCTAGAGATACAGTGCAGATCGTATCTTCAGTTGCTGGCAACAAAAGGAAAGTTAGCAGATGGGCACCACGTAGTCTGAAAAGCTAAAACATCTGTTACAAAAAATGAACTTCTGTTTTGTTTGCAAAGGCACCATAAACTGCCAAATGAAAGAGAAAACTATGGGTTCTAAATCCTCTTTTTGTCATTGTAAGCCCCTCTGGGAAGCTGGGGAGAGAAAGTTGTGTTTGAATTCATGGCAGAATGGAAATATAAAGATGAAAGCTGGTGACATTTACTAGAATTAGAAAAATCTGTTCAATTAACAAAATTTAAGGTAAACATATTTGACTTTATGTTAGTTATGAAATTGTTATCATCTACAAAGCTGCTAATGTTTGTTTGCAGCATGTAAATAAAGCTACATATCTCCAGATCATGCTTTAGAAAAAAACATGAAAATATCTTAAGAATATCTTAAGGTTCTGCAAAAATCTAGCATTGCTATGTTTCAGATGTAGCCACCTGCTATATCAAACAATAGAATATCTTTTGTTCAAACTGAAATTCTCTTTCACAGAGGAGAAGTCTTGTAAACTAGAATCTAATAATATTAGAATAAAGAATCACTGTTCACTGAGTTGTCATTATACCTGCAATTAGATGTGTTACTACAATAATAATCTTTGTATGTCCACAGAAACTCATACAGATGATCACACTTGGTTTTTTTTCAGAGGGTTCCTTTATTTTAGAAATCCATTAATTCTTTCTCTTTCCAACAAAGTTATTCCAAATGTCTGCTTCAGGAGTATTTTGTTAACCATGCTCTCTTTAACCATGGTTCTCAGATTCGCACTGCCCATTCTGAGCTGCTTTATGGACACACGGATTTCAGGTGATGAGTAAAGACTTAGCAGTTGGGGCTGCAAGGTAATGCCACTGAATTTACTCACCAGACTCTTGTGAGACATCACTTGCTACTGAAGATGTACTAGAGCCGATTGAAACATTGAGGGTTTTTTCTGCATCTTTAGCTTTTCTAGTGACAATGACAGCTTGTCTGGGTTGTCGAGCCTGTCGCATGATTGCTGAGGCATCGTTGTGAGTTGCACCTTTAAGAGACTTTCCATTAATGGATAGTACTTCATCTCCTTTCTGAATAGTTCCTTCCTGAGACGCTAGTCCATTGGGAAACACTTTGTGAACCTGTTGAAGAGCCCAGTCACCATACATGCACACAAGGAAAGAGGGAAAAAAAACGACAAATCACTAAATCACTCAGTTAATACTTTTCACCATGTGCATTTTCCATTCTTTGCCAGGAACAAGTTGCTTCTAGCATGTTTCAGGACCGAGGGCTGAATAAATTTGTGCAGAGAAGTTCTCCTGTGCACAGCCCTCCTCAAGCAGCTCGGCAATCTCTTTAGCCCCAGTGTCAGATGGCCAAAGCCTTGCTACCCGTGGTGAGCGCCTTGCCTGTGCTACTTCCCGACCCTCTCACTGCTCTGCTAGTGGGAGGAAGAAGTCAGGAGGCCTGTCTCTCGCTTCCAGAGCCCTTATGTGTCTATGTGCTCACCTCATTCCTCCTGACCACCCTGTACGGTCTTCTATAAGCACGTGAATGAGTATTGGTTACTTCCTGCTGAGGGCTGTGTGTTGTTCTGCCTTGGTTTTCAGAGCTGTTGGGGAGTATGGTGCCCAAGGAAAGAGGACTGCCCATCACCTGGAGAGGGCATCTCTATGCAGAAGGATCCCGTTTTCACCCATTAAGACCGTGATTTTTCTGAATCTATCAGTACAGCTGCCTACTTCGAATATGCCAGAAGCCAACCTCTGTAGCAGAAACCCAGTAAGTTATATATTTTTAGAAAGAGTAGTTGGTTTTGGAGTAGTTTTTAAGAAATATGCTACTTACTGTTATCACTTTGTTTTCTAGATCAGTGCCCCCTGCCAGGCTGAATCCAAGCCCAGTATCTTCTTCTTTATGCAAAATTGTAACATGAATATCATCAAATTCCTAGAGAGAGAAAGAAATAAAGTCAAGAACTTCCCAATAGATATGTCAAGAAGATTGGAAAATCAGCATGTTTTCTTTTTGTCCATTGTGCATTTTATAATGAGACTTAGTGGCATAAGCATAATATGGAGATGTGTTTAGCACTTGGTTTTGATCAAATTTACCTATCAACTACCTATTTTATAAAATGCTATTCTGCGTAGAAAGTTAGTCTCTTTTGGTAAAGAGGTTATCGGTTGGATCTGGACCAATATAATTGAATTATATTAAAGAGTATAGATAACATGTAGTGAAGAAAAAGAAAATATTTCTGAATTGTGTTAAGAGGACCTTTTCATTCAAAAAGTGGAAAAAGTATTTGGCATGCAACTTGCATGGATACAAGCGTCACAGCTTAAAAATTGCTTCTCATTCTTACTTTTATTTTTTAACAATGTTCTACTAACAGGTAGAGTGAGCTTTCTCTGACTGTGTTATCCCAAAGATGAGTTTGTATAGGGCAACAACACACATTTAACCCTGATTTTGACTTATTCTGAGCTTTATCAGGGTTCTAGATTAATCCAGCAAAACTGAAGGTTGCTCAATATCCCAGAAATGAGGCATTGGGTGTCTCAGAATGGCAACCCAAATAAAAAGAAGGGCCTCCAAAATATCAGTGCATGCTTCTAAATACACTGACCTTACCTGCTGAATAGCTGTTATCCCATTAGTAAAATGGGTATTACTCCTGCTTAGTTATCTTTGAAGACTTCTTCAAAATTTTTGATCAAAAGAACTAAACATTGCTACCGCTAAATATCAAGATGACTGTTTTATTTGTTATAATATCAAGTTGAAATGATTCAACCAGGTGCATTCACTCCACAGCTTTCTAAAAATCAGGCACAAAAAGAAAAAGCAGATTTACCTTTAAGGTTGCTTCATCTAGCGATTTGACTTCCTCTATAAGCTTTGCTAACTCTTCAGGGGAAAGCAGAGAGAGGACAGACTGCCCTGACACACCAGATGCTTGAGGTGAGCCGTGTTCCTGTTTCTCTTCCTCTTTCTCATTGTCTGCTAGGCCCACAGTATATTCTCTCAACTCTGAGAGGCTGTCCCATTGTGACAAGAATAAAAAAGAAACATTGCGTTATGAAAGAACATACCCACAAAAGCATAGCACAGACAATTTTTGAGCAGTCATCTTCTGATCTTATTAGCACTTAAGTGGGGTGGTAGCTCCTATAATAATAAGTATTATAAATACATGGAAATGTAAATTAATCATGTTAGCCTAACAGAAGTAGAAGCCATCACATAAAAGAACAAGAATAATCTCTTGGCCTCAGGCAAAACCAGACTTAATTCTCCTTTGTCATGGAAGTGCTAGAAATATTCCTCCTTAAGTAAGAAGGAGTTTGAAATGTACATAGGTTTATATAGTACAAATTAAAAACGAGTGTAACAGTCATGTGAGTCATATGACCTTTGCTCTAAAAAGTTCTTGGTGTGTGCTTTGCTATTGTGTGCTACTACCTTAGAATGTTAATCTGTCAGTGGATCAGCACATGTGCTCACCAATGCTGATCTGTAAATCTGATTTTTAAATATGGTATCTTACTTTAGCGAAAACCCAGTGTCCAGGTGATGATTCTCACTTGCGGGTGAGAGAGAAGTCCCATCCTCCTCCACAGAGGACTGAGACAATGTGTCCACAGTTTCCCACGCGCTGTTTCCAGAAGAGGCTGGAGACTGAGGAAGGCAAAGCAAAGATTTCATTAAAGCAGATGACACCTGGCTACTGATGGAATAGATTTTGCTACACTTTTCATCATAGGGTTTCATCATCTCACAAGACTGGGTAGCAGTTAGTGGGAAGCTTCGTGATCTTAGGCTGTGTGCTTTTGCTACCGATACAAGATGGGAAGTTGCAATGGCCTCTCTAGTTAAGAGAGCTGAGGAATCTTCAGTGTTGGCGTTGTTGCTGTTCTCTGAGCTAGCCACAGGGACCTCCCTGGGTGAGGAGGATCTGTCTAGGCTCTTCGTACCCGTGACCACAGGCGGCTGTTGTTGGCTAGTTCCGCAGTGTTGGAGTAAGGCTTGGTTTAAATGGGCTGGAGCCTCTTCTGACTCTGTTGCAGTGGCAGAGTGTTCTTTCTGGACTGATGGTTTCAGGCTAAACCTTTGGTATATTTTTTCAGGTGACTGCGGAGCACTGAAGGATTCAAATGAGCTTATTCTTTGTTTTATTGATGATCCCCTTGGAGATACACGGGATAAGCTGGATTGCAGTTCTTTCCTGGAAATACTTTCAAGGTCAGGAGGGCTTCGACCTGCCTGCGGTTTTAGATCTGAATTGGCTTTCCTCAAGCCTTTCAGGCTTTGGCGAAACCAGGCTGGCTTAGGTGCAACAGGAGGACCCTTTTTCACACTGTCATTTTCATCTGATTTTAGCACTTTTGAACCGACTATTTCTGATTCTGATTTCTTCAGAACTGTCTCTGAGCTGCTTCGATTTTGATTCTCTTTGTTTGTGCTGATGCCAGGTTGCAAATCTAAGTGGACGCTGTCTTCTGTCATGGTAGGATTAAATAAGCTTTTTATGCAGTCAGAAATTTTAACCCAAGGGTCTTCTGTTGTTGTATCAAGATTATAATCTACCCGTGCTTGTCTTTTAAGTATAGGTCTTTGTATTGATGAAAGTGGATTCCCTGTATTAGAGAAACATTGATTATAAACAAGCCTCCTTCTACTTCTCCATCCCTTATCTAAGCATTGTTATTAATTAATTAAATTTTAATTTCATTCAAGCCTCCAATAGGTATCTTTTTAAGCTTCTAAAAAGTTTAAAGTGTTTTAAAATGCACAACTCTTGATCTACAAGTTCTGATTCTTCCATGCTTATGTACAATATCCCTTTTCTAAAGGGCATGCAACTTCTAAAGGTAACCTGAAATTCTGGCATGCTGAAGTCATGATATATATAGGCTATAACAGTTAAAATAGAATGCTAAAATTGCAATGGTGTTTGCAGCCTAGTGAAAAAGCTGATGTTACAGTAGATTCTTTAAAAAAAAGTCTTTTGTCTTTCCTAGCTTTTTAAGTATATCCCACTGTAAAAAGACTCTCCCATGAAGATCTTTGATTAATATTTATGCTTCCTTAAATTTGTGTAGGTATTTCCAGTTGTATTTTTCTAGTAAGCAAAACTTAATTCTAATGTAGGAATATTTTTTACATCACAGACTGATTAAGCATTTTAATGTTAGACGTAGAGCTGAACAGCAGCAAACTTTTGTTTCTGCAGTTGCACAGTTACTGTTATCAGCCTCAGTGTAAATAATTTTTTTTTTAAGGCATTGTTTTTTTTTTATGACCTGAGCCAAAAGTTACAGAATTATGTAACTCTTTAGGTTGTAAGAGACCTCTTGAGATTGTTTAGTTCCCTTAACACTAAGTTTCCTTAATTCTAACTAGCACAACAAAATACTAACTTATTATCAGTAGTTTGTACCATTGCAACACTTAAGCCTTGAAACTATGCATAAAAATGTCCTTTAGAAATGCTAAAACTAACCTTTAATATCACATCTTGAATACAAATAAGCATTTTCATCTGAAGAAATACAGCAGCAGTGCGTACCTGTCCATTAACACTTTTTTCCCAATAATCATCTATTATGCTTCCCTTGATATAGTTTCCCTTTTTTTCAAAGATTAATCAGTAATTTGAAATTTCATCTGTTCACCCCAATATTTACAGATATGAGTTGAAGTCTACATTTAAAGAGAAAGGTGAAGTCAGCTTGATACCCATTTTGGAATCCAAACTAAATGCTAGGTTTAGCTGCAAAAAAAAAAGTCCATGGAATTAAAACATACCTAAGTTTGCTTTTCTTTCTTGATCTCTGCCCGCTGGAACAGCAGTTATGTGTTCAGTATCATATGCTGTAGGAGAAGTGGTAAAGACGCTGTGGGTTACATCGGTTTGATGTCCCTCTAGCATTGGTTCTCCGACTTCCTGCTGCACAAACAGGAAACAGAAGTGTGTCAGAATGTAATTATACAAACCACACTATATATGAATCTGAAAAAAAACCTCCCACCATATTTTCATTTGGTTTTAATCTGAAAAGAAATATTGAATAGAAATCAAGCTTTCACTTCTGCTTGGGATGTAATCCTCACAGAACTTAATTTATTCTATATTTCAAGAGTGCTGGCATGATATTTTATGGTTACACTTGGAAAGAGACTGTGAAAATCTGCAATTAACATCTCAAAAATTTAGTAATAAATTTTATAATAAACTAAAGGACTGCCTACTATAATTTTAACTTTTTGTAAGATCAGCCATTCAGTAGAATTTTGCAAACCAGTCAAGCAAATTTCCTCTAACTTCATATTAAACTCTCTTTCCTGTTGAAGGCTTTTGCCATTAAGCACAAGCTAGACAAGCTGAATCATCATTGCAGTTTCAGAGCTCTCCCTTTTTTGTTTTTAGCTGGAAGCATAGGGTGAGAGTATTAGTTTGAGGTTGTGGTAAAGGCCACACTCAACATCATTAACACACGCTCTGGAGTTACTTGATTCCTTTGTAACCAACGATACCAAGTTGCCCTCTGCTCTGCTGTGGCACCAGAAGTGCTCTCTGCTGTGTAGTTAAGTTTCACGTTTACTAATAGGAACCAAAACCAAGCAGGACAGAGAGTGAAGATCTAGAAACAAATGAGATTGTCCTGACAAAATCTGTAACTGAACCATTTCTTAGCTTTTCTGTAATGGGCTCGTGTTTGTTATGCAATTTTATTCTAGGAAAGCCCTTCTCCATCCCCTGCTACGGAAGGTCCTTCTTGAAAGTTCCACATGTGTTCTTTTGCTGTTAGACATGGGCATCAGATGTTCAGTAAGTGAAGCAGTCAATTTGGAAGCACTATGAACATACGGTTTGATCTGACTCTGTACCGATCCAGTTATACCTACGTTTTGACTGATGCAGTTTAAAGCACAGTTGAAAATATCAGTTAAGCATTCTTGGTTATGAAGAAGCAACCTTACAAGTCTACAGAATCCCATATAAAACTGGTATACAGGCCTCAAACTGACTAACACGAAATGTTTGGGGAATACAGGTTAAACAAAAATAATTTTAAAAGCAATAATAAAGCCTTCTCTTAATGATCTGAAATACAGGCTGACAAGAAACCCTCTCTCCTGGGGACTTAAAGGAGCTATTGCACTGAGATATACAGACTGTGCTACTAGAGGAAGTTATCTTCATTAACACAGCTTGACTTTTCATGGACTTTATTGATCTTAATTTTTTTTTTTCTCCTTACCATTTAGAATAACTGAGTAGTGAAGAATAGTAAGTTGTGTGCAGTGATAAGTTCAACAAGTACTTATTTCCCTGAATTTTAATTCTGAAAGGTGATTTTCTAGTAGCTGTTGAATATGTTTCTACTGCTCTCTTCTTAGGGGATGATACGAATGATCTTACATGAGGTGCTGAATTGAAACTGTCTTGGATATTAACGTTATAGATGGACTTCAGTCTGAGCTGTATCATTTTATTTTGAGCTCTGCAGCTTGGGAACTGGTTTGGCATTTTTTGCAGTTTTGTTTGGGTTTTTTTGCATTGCACTGAGATCTGTTTGTTTCTACTGGCATATTACTACACCCAGAGGAAAGAGGTTTCATTTTTAAACAAACCACAACTTTGTTTCAACATGCAGCTCTCACAATCTCTCACACTCATGCAGATGTGAAATACTGTCTTTCTGTTCCATCTTAGATGAGAGAGGGAACTGAAATGTGGTAACATAAAATTATATAGTCAGTTTTCAAATACTGTAGCTCATCGACGAATACATATATGTGCCTCGCAATCTAAATGAGTTTAGTAAATGATTTCCTGGCCTCAAGAAATGTATAGGAGCCCAAGACTATCTGCTGTACATAACATTAGTGCTTTCTTCTAATAAAAATCCACTACTGAAACAAGAAAATTGTTTCACAACTTCCTTACTTCATAAATGATTTAACTCTTGAGTGTCAAGGTTAGGATCAACTGTACTGAGCTGATATCGGAGGCTGTGAAAACTCCTGTAGTCCCAGCCCAGAGCACATTGCTGTTCCAGGCATACTGGAAGCAGAGAGCGCTCGATACCAGCAGTGGCACGTGTTCACAAGGAATGACAGTGAGGGACTCAAATTTATGCTCACTGCTGCTGTTACTGGGATTTTAACTCAGATTCCTTGATATGGAAGAAAATATCCTTTAGACACTTCTCTGCCTTCTGACCTTAGTTTGCACAACGCGTTTTGAACAAAACTGGCTTCATTAAGATGCATACGTTATTTTAAAAACAGAAGAGCCTCATCCCCTTCCCCTGGTCCTTACATGTGTATTCACGCTTTCTCATTCTTCCTTGCCCTTCCTCCTACCATCACACAAATTCACTTCGCCTTCCTCCTTCCCCTGCCTCACAAATATGCAAACACAAGAAAAAATTTGCAAATCTTGTTTTACCTGAACGCTTGTGGAAGGTGATACAGCCACTTCTGATACAAGCTTTTCTCTTCTGTCTGCGTTACACTGGTCATTACATGTACAGTCCTGCTTAAAATATTTTCTTGGTGGAGGTTTGGGCTTTGATGATTTAGGTTTTCTAACGAGGATCTCTGACGATTTCTTAGTGTTTTGCAAAGGTCGACCTCCCTCACTACAAGTAGGAGGGGAATTTCTCTCTGAATTATTACCAGACAATGAGTACAGCAGGCCAGGTTGTCTGGTAATTGGTACATCAATGCTATGTACTCTTGCTTTCAAGTCAGCCAGTTGATATGCAGCACCATTACTACACGAGGCCCTAGGGTTGTAGCTGCTGTCACTGCTGGAGCGGGTCATTAGCTTCTGTGTCCTGCGGTTGCAATAAGCAGCATTCCTTTCAATATGCTTTTCACATGGGTGTCTTCCGTGCCAGCTCGTTTCTAGTTTTTTAACACCTGTATCAGGAACATGTTCAAAATGTCTTTTCAGTTACACGCAAAGTGCTCACTTCTAAGATTCAGCCGACTGAATTTGCGGCTAAATACCATCACTGGTTAACGCAAGGGTGTGATTTATGCATTAAAGGCTTGTAGATTGAAGAGTCAAGTTAACATTCTTGGACAGTAAAATAATGTTACGTTTTCCCTATATGTATATATCTCAGCAGTATAGTTTTACTGATGATGATTCTGTTACCTTTGCCCCTTTAGGAGAAATGAGGACGCTAAAAGGAGTATCATTGCAATATGTTACTGTGGGAGGATGTCATACCTAAACTGGGCAAATAGCTCTAACCATGAATGCATATGCTTTTCCAAGGGCGGTTAACAAGCTATTTGTTCCCAGGACATCACCTGCGTTGTGCAGTTCCTTGCTATCAGAGTCCTGTCTGCTACTGACAGGTGCTTGAAAAGTTTTGAGCAGAGGTTGTGAATTGGAAAGGATGAGCAACAGCAGGAGAAATTTGCACAAAAATTTTTGCTGGCAGTCAGACAGATGTGGTCTTTTCTCATCACTCTGGTAACATATCTTAGGAGGCATGTTAGGAGCACTGTCCTATGAGGTTTTCTCTTCTTCCTTTCTGCTCTGGGTTACTTGACTGTTACCAAGGATTCTAATACATACAGCATGTACTCATCCTGTGTATCTTTTAAGTCAAAATTACCATGTTTCAGTGAATGCACTTACTCCCTTACCTTCAGTACTCCACTGGTGTCTCTCCTTTCCAAATCTGTTGCTTTCCACAGCTTGTGCAACAGCTTCTTTTAGCTGTTGCTCAGACACCTAGGAAATATCATGCCATTATACTCTCATGAGATTGCTGTGAGCTGATGAGTGACATTTAAACATTTATTCCTTTCACAAAGATTTTGAAGTCCTGCAAGTCCTCTAATGGAAATGAATAGACCTAATTATATCACACATCAGTTAATTTTAAAGCTAAGTAAGGGCACACTATTATATTTGTATATATTCCAGTGTAAGTGATGTATATCTATGTATGTCCTGTTTATATTGGTTGTTTAGATAAAATGGGATCTTTCAAAGATAAATGTTCTTTTGCATATTTCACTAGAAGTGGAGTTCTGGATTTACTAGCATAAGATAATTTAATACCATGGTTTTATGATAATTAATGCAACAACTTAGACCTGATAATAATTTTTACAGCATTTGGTGTTAGGAAGGATTTTGTAGAAAAACCTTGCAAGAATAAAATATTTTACTTTAATATTAATTTAGTTGTAAATATCGGTGGGGAAAGACCTGAATTTTGATTACTGAAAGACAGGTGTATAAATGTTTCTTTCTTTTTGAGGGTATGTTCCCTCTTTCAAATTATTTTCTTATTACTGGGAATTCTTTCTTGCAAAAGAAATATATTTTGGTTTATTTCTTAAGGGTTAGTTTTGTAGTTTCCTTATTCACAGCACAGAAACTCATGCAAGACTGTCTCCAGCGATCTTTAAATCTTACATGATTATATTTAAGATAGTGCATATCTCAGGTTTGTTTGTGTGCAGTGATGCTTATAAAGAGATCATCATCTTTGTTCGCAACTTTTTTCCACCTGTTTTAGATTAGCACCTGCTCCCCTCACTTAGTCTTAGTTATCAGTATGTCTTTTATTGAAAGTCAGAAAGAATACAGGGTGCTACCTGTGGTTCAGGGTGTCTGCTAATAATAATCTGCACTGCACCAGGATCACAGTGGCTTAGCACAGCATAAACTTCATTAAGAGTTGTATTTTGTACTGAAGCTTCGTTAATTTCAATAATTTCATCTCCACACCTACAAAGACATTAAAAAAAGAGTGAGGAAGTAAACAAAACAGATTTTCTCCCAAACTTGTCTCACCCATGTGAAAGTATACAAAAAGCAAATTCATGTGGTTGTCCTCTAATTTAGTCACAGATTAAATCATTATGTCTCTCTGCTCCTGTTACAGAAAATGGAATGGGAATGAGTTGGACATTGAGGGTTTTTTTGATCTGCCTTGTTGCATGCAACCGTTGAGCTTTCTTAGTGTTCAGCTATGCACACTTTGAGTCTATGATCTTTCTGCAGAATGCAGCTCAGCTGCTGCTTGCACCTACATCTTCCTTTCTTCAGGTTAACACTTTTCACATCTTTATGGTCTGCTAGTGTTATTTACGGTCAGAAAGGATGTTGTGTTTCTGCTATGTATGAATAACTTGTTAATAGAAAAATTCTAATGACAAACTGTTGTAATCCTGCTGACTGCTAGACTGAATCTTTCTAGGTGAAATCCAAATTTGGCCCACGTGGAAACTGAGACGGCCTTTCTCTGCTCTACCACAAATACCCACATATGTGAAGAGGGTGACTGAAGGCACTGATTCATTATTACACAAACTTTCACAGTTTAAGACCATGGTTCTTTCAGCTAAAGTCTTAGCCATGTAGAGAGGAGTGTTACACAGCACCTAAAGTTAAACAAAAAGCCTTCACTGAAAATGCTGTGTTCTGTTCAGTTCTAAATATGTTCAACACTACTAATTGGTCATAAATCTTACAAAGTGATTTTTTACACTCCCACCAAAGCTCATTTCAGCAAATCTATATTTTACTGGGCAAGAAGGGATAGAATTTGAGGAGCTTGTATCAGGAAAAACTAGTGCTCAAACAAGCCAGATTATGCCATATGTTTGAGTTTTTCCAGACACTTCCTCATTTGGAAATCTCCTCCAGGAAAAATGTTATATGCTTGTCTAAGACCTTCAAAGCTAGCCTACCCTGGACAAGAGACAGTAATTTCACTGGGTTACTATATATCTGTAAATTCCATATATCCTAAATACACATGCTCAAACCCTCAAAATAGCACATATGCTTGAAACCCAAAACTCTCAGAAAGCGCTAAGACTTCCTGCCCAAACAAGTCAAAAATAAACCCATAAAACAGAGCAACGAAAAACTTGTGGCATAAGGCAGACAGTCTTTCTCATCCTACCTGAGTCTCCCGTCCATATGTGCCACTGAGCCTGGAGAGAGGGTGTGAATAAAAATCCCCGAAATACACTGGAAGTAAGGGATGCTACATAACCCAATTCCAAGGCCAACACCTGGCTCTGAAAGAATTAAAAATAATTAAAAAAAGACATAAGCAGTCAAAACAAACTATTGGAATTATCTTTTTTTTTTTAAATTGTCTTCAATTTAATTATTTTTTTCTATACAAACCAGAACCAAAGTCTTGTGCTCACAGATGTTTCACATTCAATATTAGCTGCTGCTCCTACTGCTTTTTTCTTTTTTTTCCCCCTTTCTGGTTTTTTCCCCCCTTATGATTAAAGTGAGTGCACACCAATATTACTTGTGGGGTTCCAGGATCTGGTTTGCAGTTTATGATTAGTGTCACAGACACAATGCAATGCAGATTTATTTTGCAAAATATCTGTCATTACAGAAGAATTAAAATTATTTTACAAGGAGACAGAATAGGGGAAAAAAAGAACAAAAATCAAAGATATGTGGCTATTGTTAGCTGTATCATCTTAATCCCCTTTCTGCTTTATATAACACAGTTTAAGATTTTTGTGAATTTACGCTGTGCTCTGGACAGTCACTCTGATGTCAGATCCCATACCATGTGTTTGGTAAGTCATACTGTTACCTCATAGAGACTTTGCTTTGTTCATTTCTTTGATGTTCCCATATTTAAAAGTTTATTTCATTCTGCAAGTGGTTGTTTATAAATAGAAGATGTTGACAGTTGGAGAGGAGGTGAAAGAACTACAAGATATAGCTATGTATTTTATTTGGTTTTAAGCCTTTTCAAGAATTAAATGAACTGCTTGCATAACTATGGCTAAGAGTTGCATAATCTGCTTAATAATTGGTAGTTGTTGCCAAGGAGTTTACTTTTTCACATGAAGGATATGAATGTGACTCTAATGCTTGAATGAAAAAAGATGAATGATTGGCTCTTGAGGAGAGATGGTGTTCAAAATCCTGCTGTTGACAGATAGCTGTTAGCACTGACAGGAACCAAGGTCTAATGTAGTGTATTAAAAAAACTTAGTTCAGGAAAAGAATCAGTTAGTGAGGAAAGACGTTCAGAGAGAAAATTACCAGTGTTTTGTCAATCAGTGCCTTGTTTGCCAGTGCTCAGTTAATTTTAGCACTTACCTTTGTTTAGGGTAACTTCCATTATGACCCTGTCGTTGGGCTTTGTCGCATTTAATGAGAATGCTGCAGTCTCCGAACTGAAAGAGCTGTTTACTTTGGTTATGCATGTACTAGGGCTCAGTGACTGACACAAGTGGGGTGACAGACAGCTGGAAGCAGAATGAGGTGTGCTGAAGCTTGTCCTGACTGTAAGTGTCAGAAGACCTTTTTTGGCCTGCTAGAAGGAAAAGTTAAAGCATGAATGGGTTGAGTTCACATGCATGTTGTGTGTAAAGACAGAAATTGTTCTGGAAGGAGAGTACATAACCTTGAATTTTTGTAAAGCATCATAATGTGTTAATCCATGCATGGATTCTCCATTCAGTTCCAGGATTTCATCACCTGTTTTTAAAGAGAAAAATTGTGCTATGTTACTATTACTGATGGTGCAATAAGTTACGTGATACATACGTGAACTCAAAAGGAGTCTTGCAAATACAATAATGGATTCGGGTGTAAAAGTCACGAATGGCTCATTTCAGCTTCACTTTAATCTGACTTTAGGTATTATTATTTGGGAATCTGAAGTGGGAAAAGGGAGAGAAAAGGGATTTCCCACCTTCTTGTAGCCTTCCATCAGCAGCAGCAGCTCCACCAGGAAAGATGGTTTTGACGTAGATGCCTATTGGTCCATAAATGCTGTCTTTTCCTCCAACAATACTGAAGCCCAAACCCTAATTTATGGGAGAAAACCAGTGTGTGAGAGCCCATGTTCAGTTCTCATAACAGTTCATCTGCAGTTTCTTCTGTGTTACCTACATGGGCAGTACTAGTCTATGGAGCAGTATAATCCGTGAAAAAACAGTCAACTACATGCTAGTAGTAAGAGCAAATTAAAATTTCAGTAGAATACGCTCATGATTTGCTTTTTGTTTGTTGCAATCAATTGATTCACTATTATAAACACACAGGAAGGTGTCTAAATTTTTTTTTCTTTTTGTCCTTAAACGCAGTCTTGAGAGATTTATTTATCTGTTCTTCTCCTTAATTTCCTCTCCCATAAAGGTAAGAGCAAATGTCAGAGCTTGATGTGGATGTGTTACTAGAACTTGAAAACTATGCCTCAGCTAAGAGATACTTCAGAAGGTTAAGAAGCAACTAATCGCTCCTGGCAAAGCTTGGATATGAATTGACAAGCCACAGGTAGCAACCTTAATACCTGAAGTCACTTCCCTGCACTTTGCAGATTACATTTCTGAAATGAAGTAAAACTCTATGGTAAATCAACAGAGCCAGTCTTACCTTCCCTTGTCCTTTCATCAGTACGATGTTTGAGATCACTGAAGCCTGTGAGCCACAGGATGTGTGCACTAGCTGTGCTGTACTTAGTGATCTAGATGGCCTTGAAATTGCCTGTGAACACACACACAAAATCATTCTAATGCAGAACAAGAAATTCTTGGACATACATTAGGACAACTTGTTTATTTCAAATTTTCTTCCTTATAACTGTTGGTACTAAAGATTTTTTAAAAATAATAATAAATTCTCTCGAATTTTCAGAAGCCACTTGTTACTCAGACAATCACTGCTCACTGAAATTGTCCTGCAGTGACTAAACTAGAATGTTGGCCCTTGAAGTAGTGTGATGGTGTAGAAAGATACATTTGTGCTCTCACTTGATTCTCCAGGCCAAAATCCCATTTGTGGCCATTAGGGGTCCTAAACAAGTATTATCATATGTGCCTCTATGAACTGAACTAAGAAACAAAAAATTCTAACTCCTTCCCTCATCTTGTCACTAAATAATTTTATCTTGGGACAATAGAACCTGTTTTCAGCATTTCCCCCAAGATATGAATTAGTGCTCGCAGAAGTTCTTCAGACTGCGAACTACCCTCTGCTGCCTCTGTTAAGCCACCACATAGGCTTCTTTCTGCTGCTTGATGACCAAGGTCAGCAATTTCTCAGTGCTTTTCCTCCCTCCATTCCACAGACAGTGGATTTCTTAACTCCAGCCCCTGAGATTTGACCCATTTTAATGAACCTTTAATGAAATACTTAATGAAAACCTTCTATTTGAACATGGAATTGGGTATCACAAACTAATTTTAGCACTGACAAAAGTCATTACCTAAAGCTAACTATGCATGAAGTTCAGCAGGGCCAGCGTTAATTGCACTCATGACAAGTCCAAGAGAGTTCAACACTTTTTTTAATACAGCAAAGTGTAACTAACAGGTGTTGAAGTGTGTGGAACATCAGCCAAGATTTCAGCTTCTGCATATATGAGAAAATATGTCTCAATTTTGACATGAAAACAAGCTTATTTATTCAACATGGGATTGGGAGCATGATTAAGAGGGAAATGTCTGTGCAATAGCAAAAATGTGCTCTCCAAGAAATATACCTCTGCCAGATCAGGGTGATTGCTTAGACTGTTGTGGGTCTTCTGAATCTGAAATCAGAAGTTTTCAGATTCCTTTTGCTTCTGTGTGAGGGGGGTATATTTTGTATTTCTCTGTGTGGTGGGTAACGATACCCAAAACAGAGATGCCACCGAAGCGCCCTTGCCTGCGGGCAGCACCTGCCCACGCAGGACGGCCCAGCAAATCCCTGAGGTCAGCCGTCACCCTGCAGAGGTGCCATTTGGTTGGGGCCTGCGCTCCATTTTGCCACCTCCTCACCCCCGTTAAAGCCCTCGGTCAGGCCGTGGTGCCCCAGGGTGAGGGACCGGCCAGGAAAAGACAGGGGAGGAGGCCCGAGTCCCCCAGCCAGGCCTCCGGCAGGGCAGGAGGTGGCAGTGGAGCGTGAGGAACTTCACCTCCATCTTCCCACTCCAGGCTTGAGCCTGGGGGCCTTTGGCCATAAATACCCCCACCCCGTCCGCCTTGCGCAGCCTCCGCTCTCCTAGCCTGTGGTGAACCACTTGGCATCCGTCTGGAGAGCAAGAGACTGTCTCTAGCCTACGTTAAACAGGGCTGTTTAAATAGGTGTGATTCGCTGTGAGGCAGAAAGGGGTACGCCTCACGCAGCCAGCGCGGCTGAGGGCAGCGATTACCAGCCATGAGGCGAGTCCATACCTGCTTGTGGCCACGGCTGGGCCAACGGAGGTGACTCGGGAGGCTGGCGGCGGCGGGGCCCAAAGCTCAGGCCGAGGTTTTATCAGCCATGTGCACAGAGCATCTCCACGGCCAGCGGCGGGGAGACGCCTGGGAAGGGCCTCTTCAGCGGTGAGCTCTGAGGCGGCTTCGGGTGGCTACCAAGGTGGTGCGAACCACACAGGGGGGTTTACACACACTGTAAAACCTGCTGGGGCAACGGGAGGGAGAAGCTGCTGAGGAAATGGGAGTTGGCTGGCACAGGGCCTTTCCTGCTCTCCTAGTCCTCGCAGAGGAGGGAATGGGGTTAAAAAGCGGAGGGAGCAAGCGTGTGCCATCTTCCCTGACAGGGCCTGCGAGGAAGGTAAGTTTTGGCAGGAAATATGACTGCCAAGGTCATTGAGAGATTCTTCTCATTGGAGGCAGTTTGGTCTGTTTTTCAGGTGAAATCCTGTAGCACTTACTGGGGTTCTTCCTCCGGAGCAGTCCAGCTGTTGGGAAAGAGATTTGCGGCTGGTGTGGAGCGTGTGGGGCTGCCGGTCTCTGAAGGGCACAGCTTTCCGGGCCGCTGTGCAGTCCATCTCCCCGATCCAGTACGGGTTTACACCTGTCGGGTGTGGAGAGAGAGGCTGGGTTATTTCTCGAGCGTTGGACACTTCCACACATTCGTTCTATCAGGTAAATGTTACTTAGAAATGGTTTTCCTTTTGTAAATCTCTCTGTGAAGGGAGTGATCTTTGCAATCCTCCCTGTGGGGGTAGCCATTAATATTAAACATAGTAAAAAGCAAACATTCCCTGCCAAAAAACAAGCATTGGCCTATTTAGAATATAACTTAAAAGGGAATGCTTATGCACAAAACTCATGACTGTAGGATATTGTGAATATAAAAGCTGATGCTTTTATGCATCTGCAATTCTTAGCTGAGGATCCCAGACTAAATTTGGAGAACAGCTGCAATTTCTTTCAACACTGCAGCATCATCGCATGATGAAGTGCTGTACCGTGTGCTCCCTGAATGTTACAAGAGAGAAGATTACTTCTTAGCAACTTACTGGTTGAGTTACTGCGAGTCCGTTGACATGCAGCTTTACTGTGCAGAAAACCATTTTGTATTTCCAAAGGCCTTTCCTTACAAGTTGATGTTTCCTAAAAATAAAAAAAAAATTTTAAAAAAAATCTATTGCTGTGCCAGAAATTCTCAAGTGATCTAAACTTAAAAATAAAATTTCTCCTTATTTGGCTTGCACAAATTTCGGCCTGAATCAAAATACATGGAGCAAAATTCATTATTATTTAAAGTAACTAGGATGATAAAAGAGAATACAGCTCAAAACTTTGCTATAAACATGATTATAACTTGCCAAAGTAATAAGATAGCAATAGATTCTGGTCTTTAGTCAAAATGGACAGAAAATTAATTGGACACCCCCAGTTGCTTCAGACAGACTAATATTTTGATGTATGGGTAGATTGTAGCCATGCTTTGCTAATTTCTAGAGATAACTGGTGGTTTGGGGTACTCTGTTTCCACCACCTTAGAAAGGCCTTATTTTCTAAAGGTAAATTCTTAGGCCCAGCTTTGCAGTGGTGGATAGGTGTCTTCTACTGATTTCAGAGGGATGGTTTTTAGTCAGAATACAATCTGGGTGTTTAAAAACCTTTGAGGACTAGGCTCTAGTGTTTTCTAAAAATTCAGGCCCTTCTACTTGGAAACTTTTAGTTGCTTTTGAAAATATGGCCACTAATTCTAGCATCTAAAATCTTGTAGATAAAACAAACAGGCCTGTTTTTAGAACAGTTTGAAAATAATCACATCTGAATAACAGTTGACGTTATGAATAATTTCTGGATGTGTATGGTTCCTGAAAGTCCTCCTCCTGTCATGACACAGGGAATGCCATTAATCCTGAGGGAATCATAGTTAAAGGAAGAACATTACTAAATACAGACAGCATATGGAAATTGATTGAAATATAGCAAACCTCCAAATATAAAAGGGTCTTGTTCTGTGATATTCTGCGGGGGCTAAGAAGGCCACAAAAGCAGCATGAAAGCAGGATCTATATGTTCTAATCTGTCTGGAGCCAACTAAGACAAACACTTTCTTCCAGAAGCCTGATTTCAGTAGTGCTGTTTGGAGATACCTCAAGAACTAATGAATGATACTTTTCCTTTTCGACAGCAGGTGGAGGCATTGCCAAGTAGCAAAATCCTACTAGGGCTTTCCAGTCCCATTCCCCTAGGGAACTCTTCAGCCTAAGAAACGCAGAGAAGATCCTTAAAGAGGCATTTTGAAAATTATTCTGCAGTGTTTCTCTTACCAAGCTAGCTAGAAAAGCCTTTGCTATTAACCCTTAATTAATTTGGTGCAGGCTTGTCTTTAATTGCACGGTTCACCTGGCTGCCTCTTGAGTGGTACTATGCCACAAAAGTTTAATATAGTTCATCTCTGGCCACTGAGGCATTTAAAGGAGAGAAAATAAACAAAAATCTTGGCCCAATCCAGCAGACATCTGGGTGAGACAGTTCACTGCTGTCCTAGAAAGAAGCAGACTCAGACCTGATAGCAGCTCCAGTCAGGCGTGTTTTCTCAGTCTAGGATTGTATCAGAGCTTTCTGCATGACCTTATTGCAGGTAACAAGCAGAAAGTGCCTTTCTTCCTTGAGTATCAAGATCTGAAGCCTGCAACAAATCTCTGGCTGAGCTCTATTGTCTTCAAAGTGGTAAACGTATGGTAGGGGACTAACTCAGTCCATTCATCATCCTTGGGTTTCCTTCAGAATTTGCAAGTGAAAAGCCTTTGGTGCTATCTAGTTTGGGGTGGGGATGAGAGGACAAGAAGCCTGAAATGAAATGTGTCAAATCCAATGAAATGGACTCTGAAAGAAAGTTCAGAAGGGCTTTCCACTGAAAGATTTGGTGATAATCCTGGGTTGCTGGCCTGTTAATACTGCCTCCCGTCCCCCTCTCTCTGTAGCAGACTCCAGTAAGATTCACCATGGGAATTTCCTAGCTGTAGATCCTAGATCCACAGAACTACTTCAGTACAGGGCCTGCTCTCTAGCTTCTCGATTCATGGATCATCCCTTAAATCCACCTTTGTCTTTGCTCAACTTCCAAGTGAAAAATTAACACTGGCAAGCTATGTGTTTCTAAAAGGAGGGGTTGTACAGTCCATGCTAGAATTTCCCAGGGCCTTGGCCTCTCCACAGCCTCTGTTTATCTGGGGAAAAGCTATGCTGCAAGTCACCAGAGTCTGACCACAAGAGGTTTGGGGTTTTGTCAGGAAGAGCAAAACCACGTTCTTCAAATGTCTGATGCATAAATTCCCCTTCTCTCCCAAATAAATGTTGCCGAATCACCCCACCGTTGTGGGAGGGGACCACAACTTTCATGCTTACTTTACTAGCCATCATGATGTTCATCAGCTGTGTTGCTGGGTGAAGGAGAGATTCAGCCTCCTTGCTGGACAGATCTTTAAGTGATTGTCCATTTAGTGTTAACAGTTCATCCCTTGGGCTCAGACCACCATCCCTTAAAAAAAAATAAAAAGGAACATGCTTGTATATAATTTTACAAAGAACAATACGGCACCATTGTGCTACGTGTTTCACTAACTGAGGAATCGGCTGCAATCCTCCCTTTGTCTTGAAAAGAGCTGCCATGAGATGTCTTTCCGCATGATGCACCCCATCCCCTGCTAGGTTTTTTTTCCTGTTGCCACTCTTTTCCGCTCGGTCCTGGTGAGCAAAGGCCGCCTTTCCACATATAGCTTACATCCAGGCAAAGTATTCCTCCTTTCTTACCACCTTGCATCGGCAAGTTGATCAGAGACTTTACACTTTACCCCCTTTTAGGAACTTTGGCTCACATTGTTTTCCAGTGGCCTTGCTAGGCTGATGACATCCTACATTGCCCTTTAATAGGGCAACTAGGAAAACAGCATTTGAAAACTTGATGTTATGTACAATCTTCATTCTTCCAGGCTTTATTTCTTAGTGTAATTGAGAAGCATTACATCACTGAATGGTCACAGTTTTATTTTTCTAGTTTTGACCTGTCTCTCCAACTGGAAGTGTGGTAAGAAATTATTCCCAAATATCACTGCCTTTCTCTGAAACTGAGCATCAAGGCACAGCTTGTCACAGAAAGCTGGTCACGCAAAATGCATGCAAACGGCTCCCTAATAAGCTTGTTGACTCCACATGTACAGTACCTGTTTGCTGCGTCTCCAGCAGGCACATGGCTGCCTGTGAACCCTTTCCAGAGAGATGCACATTTTTGATTCCTAGAGAGCTTGTTTCCTGAGCTGCTGTTCCCTGTGGTTGCACACAGCCTGCAGATGCAGCTGTCCTGATTCAGAAGATGAAAGGTTGCATGAAATAAAACACACCAAGGATGTTAAAAGTTACTTACAGTTATCTTGAGCCTTTTTAAGAAATACAGAAAATGTTCTTAAAACCAGATTGCCTCCAAGTAGAACAGGAACAGGCCTTTAACACTGTGAAGTTGTGAAAGAATAACTGTATTATAGAGTCAGTGTTTACAAAAAAGTTGTTTTCCTTAGGACTTCAGTGGCTTCTGGCTACAAGAGGGAAGTATTAGAATAGATGGCCCCTTTGCATAGAGGGGAAGAGAACAGATAATAGACTTTTCATAGTAACTGGATAAATTTTGCCTATGCTAACTATTACAAGAAAAGACAGGGAGGAAAATAAACATATGCCAGAAAAGGAAATACTCTGGAAAACAGAAGAGGTCTGAATGGAAAATAAGTGTATACAAAACACTAGAAGCTCCACCCCTGCTGCTGACTTGTTAAGTGGGGGCAGGGGAGCAGGGAGGGCTGCAACAGCCGAAGATTCATTGTCCACTCCAGACTGTTTGAGGTTGCTGTAGTCTATGTGTTACATCTGGAGGGCTAATTGTAAGCACATTTTTAACACTGTTATGAATCATTAACATATGGCCGTACAGAAAGAGAAATAGTGTCTTAAGTCGTATGAGTAAGTAAAGCAAACAATGGATTGACTAAGCACATGAAGGACAACACATTTGTCTAGGAAATATACTCCTGCAACACAAATGTGTGAACACGTAAAAATTCTAAAGAGACAAGGAAAGCTGGAAAGTTAGCACACAATTTCTTTTCCATTTGCTTAGTAAATCCTCTAATTTAAGTATCCACTCATTCTGCTCCCAGCTGAACCCACCTCCTCTGCCCTTGCCAGCCTCTCCATACTCCACAAAGTGAAGAGAGCTCTCAGTGTATCCTGGATCCAGGCTTGTTCCCAAAAGATTTCTATGACTGAGGTATAGATTTCTGAAGGGGAGGCAAATTTCATATGTTAGGACAGGCCACAAAATAGAGCAGTGGTCAACTGTCTGTATTGTTCCTGGGTCCCCTGGTGAGAGCGGCATGAAATATTTCTAGTCATCTGTAGTCTGACAGCACAAGGAAAGCTGTGTAACCACCTTCTTCACCATCAGTAGGGCTTAATTTCTGCCCTAAGAAGAGCTCATCCAGCCCTGAGAGTTAGAATCCTTACGCCCTTTCACCACAAATCAATAGGGATCACATCATACCTGACTGACAGCAAACACAAACTTCAAATTTACAGTAATGTCAACAAAGGTCATCATCTTCCAGGCTGACTGTTGAAGCCTGGCTCCCATTCTAAAACCTGCCAGAGCAAATCTAAGGCTGTGAATGAAGTATTTAACTTGGAGCCTTAGGCTCACTGCAGGCTGAATTCAGTAGGTAATGGAGTAAGGGCTATACTTGTATTGACTGCCTTGTTAACTCTGTGGGTTTGCTTGCATTCCAGATTGTCTGCTATTAATGAGGAGTGTCTGAATTTTACGAAGCCTCTTTTGTTCATGAAGAGTACTTCCAGTGAGTAGCAGGTAAAGTGTAAAAGCATAGACAGAATTCTATTTTATACCATTTTTTTGAACTCTAATATTTGTTTTGGTGTTTCTATGTTTACTTTTCACCCAAGGTAAATATCTTGGGAAATACATACTTGAAATTGGGACTACATTATGTTCTTTTTTATCTTACGGCAGTGCTTTGAAGTATTCAGCACAGTAACAAAATAGAGATTAGAATTCTGATGTCTTAAAGTTTCAGATCTTGAGTAGCCAAAGATGTGAGCTACCTTTTCTGTTTATTTGCATTAGTCCTTTCTTTTAGAATCAAACAGAATGGGTTGGGTTGGCAGGGGCCTTAAAGATCATTGAGTTCCAACCCCCTGCCATGGGCAGGGACACCTTCCACTAGACCACGTTGCTCAAAGCCCCATCCAGCCTGGCCTTGAACGCTGCCAGGGATGGGACATCCACAATCTCTCTGGGCAACCAGTTCCAGTGTCTCACCACCCTCACAGTAACAAATTTTTTCCTAAAACCTAATCTAAATCTACCCTTTTTCAGTTTTTCATCCACTAATACCCTCAAGTCCCTCTCCGCAGGTCTGCTTTCAATCCAGTCATCACCCAGCCTGTATTTGTGCTTGGGACTCCCCCAACCCATGTGCAGGACCTTGCACTTGGCCTTGTTGAACTTCACGAGGCTTGCACAGGCCCACCTCTCAAGCCTGTCAAGGTCCCTCTGGATGGCATCCCATCCCTCCAGCGTGTCGACAGCACCACACAGCTTGGTGCCATAGGCAAAAGTCCTGAAGGTGCAGTCAGTCCCACTGTCCATATTGCCGACAAAGATGTTAAACAGCATTGGTCCCAGTGCCGACCCCTAAGGAATGCCACTCATCACTGCTCTCCACTTGGACATCAAGCTGTTGACCGCAACTCTTGGAGTGCAGCCATCCAGCCAATTCCTTATCCGCCCAGTGGTCCACTGGTCAAATCCATGTCTCTCCAGTTTAGAGACAAGGATGTTGTGCAGGATGTCGCCAGTTATCACTAAGAAATTACAGGCCAGTTTCTAAATACACAAAGCATCCATTAAACTCACAAGGTTTTCAATAGGGTAGTGTGCTTTGTTCTTGTTCATGAGAAATGTAAGATAGATACTAAAGGTAGGAAATTATTCTGCCAGTTGGCTAAGTATTTTGAGATCTCAGCTGATCATGGATTGGGGCTCTTGTGAAAGAATAATTGTATTACAGAGTCAGTGTTTAAAAAAAGTTGTTTCCCTTTTTTTCTGTAGTCAGAATTCATGTTTGGACTTGCCAACTTCTCTTCTTAGGAGTCCTTACTCTTGTGTACTGCCTTGAAATATCTATGTATCCTCTCACAGATAGATATTGGTCAGGCACACTGTTGTAGTTTAACTGGGACACACACGCACAGAACTTCGCGTAGCTGTTCTCCACACTTCATTTTGTTCTTGATTTTAACTTAATGGTGGGCCTTTTCAGACTGTCCCAAACTCATCTCTGTTAAGAGCACAGTCATGCATATGTCTTTCCTATAACTTGTTCACAGTGTACAGCTGCTGCCTTCATGGTGTTTATAAAAATCCTCATAATTAATTGTCCAAAAGTTATTTGGCTCTCATCAGTTTCATGGGACATCACAGAGTGCATTGGGCTTGGCTCTGAGGTTTTTCATTGCAGCACCATGTAAATCCTTTGGGGAAGACATTGTATTTTATAAATGGGACACATGCCAAGCTGGAAATTCTGGGTTGTATTGAGACATACATGTGAAATGACACTAAATAAAAACTGATATGAATATTCTTTCCAAAAGCAGTAATTTGCATGCACTTAGTCAGAAGGAAAGTAGAGGTTAAATCCATTGTACGCTGCAGAAAAATCTTGGGAACAATTTTTGTTTAAATCCAAGTTGGGCTACATTTCAAATAAGCTCTGTGTGTCAATCGTTTCTGCAATTCATTTATGTGAATTACTTAAAAAAAAAAAGTTTCTGTTGGGCTGTAGGGACATGTGGCAAATATCTGTGCGTTGTCAGCATCTGCACTTTTTTGGGTCCTGGATATAGATCGCTATATTCACATCCAAGTTATTGCAACATGACAGAAAATTAATAAAAGCTGTTCTTTAGAAAAATAAACATTTGACCAATTCATGTGCCAGCAGTCAATTTGCTTTGGGTTTTGTTCTTTAATATCTTTTATTTCATGTCTCACTTATTATTTTATGCATAGAAATACTTCTGATGTTTCCAAGAGTAAAGACTATTTATTTTGCATCCTCCTCCTTTTTAAAGTGTCCTGCTCATTTTGAAAGGCGATGTATAGCTCTGAATGTAGTGAATGCTGAAAATTTGCTAAAATAAGGTTGGCAGATTTGGTGTGTGGGCAGGTGGATTCTAGGTCAACCTTGCCTACTCATTATTAGAACATATGTTTAAATGCATATTTGCTGTTAGTGAATAAAATCTCTCTTCTTATAAGGGGCTTTGCCACTGAGCACTTCAAGACTCCGGGAGAACTTGTGTCTGCGTTATAATATCCACTCATTGCTGTGAAAACAAAATGAAGAAAGTCTGTGGGCGTGCATTACAAGCAAAATTTGTCTTTAAGCTGAACCTGATTGAAAGATAAAAATCAAAGGTGGAGTTCAAGAGCCTTCTTGAATGCATTTTTGTCACAGGTGAGAGTAGATTAATTTCTCATGTGTTTAGTTCTGGAGAAATAATTTGCACGTCTAGGCCACCTCTCTCTTCCTGCTCCTCTTTTTTTTGTCATGCATAATGCAAAGCTTCTGAGGATGCTTTTCTATCTGCTATTTAAAAGATTTCTTTTTCCTTCATGCTCTCATTAGACGTTTCTAGCACAGAGTCCCATCTCAAAACATCTAATTCCAGATGTTGTTTAGAAATAAGGGTAACCATGGAATCTGTGGAAAACTGAAAAACTTTTGTGCACTCTTAAGTAAGACACAGTAGTTAGATTGTCTGAAATGAAGTGTTATACAAGGCTAGTTCAAGTAAGGTCTTTGACTAAGTTAACCGAGCATATGACAATGAGCTGATTGACTGCTGTTTTAAAAAAAGAAAAAAAAAAAAAAAATCTAACAACCATACAACAATGAATTTAAATATTTAGCTTTTCTGGTCTCCTGACTGTGAAATGGCTGGGATTTCCAAGTGGAAGATGAAGAGAATATAGTCTTTGGGGATTCTCTTCAAGAAGTATTTTTTACTGCGCCAGTTCTAACAGAGAAAGGGCCAGAGTCTCTCTGGCATAAACTGACACAACTCCACCGATTCTGACATACCCTAGCCTATGCCTTGGTCTTTTCAAAATATTTATACTAGATGTAATTCATTTTCCCAGCAGTATATTCCCTCTGCAATTAATAAAATGGCAGAAGCTAGAAAGCCTTTGAATGATGCAAGAAGCAGGGCATGGGATTAAGGTTCTGCCCTAGATAGACGATTCAGCACATCAGATGTTACAGACTTTTCAGACCTTTCCACCAGTCATCTGGCCTTCAGTATGTTTTTCTGGGAGCCTTTGCCTTGGCCTGCATTTTGCAGCACATACTGTATTAATATAACAGCCTCTTTCCCAGCTTGCTCTGGAGACGACATGGCCCTGATGTCACAAATGCAAGAAGGCCAAGAAGACAGAAAGAGAGAACAAGTAGGAAAAGGAAGGAGAACAAATAAACGTCTAAATAAATGCAGTCTCCTCTCTTGGCTTTGTTTTTCCATCTGGCCCATAGGCTCATGTTTGAAACATTACAGTCTGTTGCTGTAACACTTGTCCTGGTACCAAAGGGCCAACTAACTGGTGTTTGCATAAAGGCGAGTTAATAAAAATATATTCTGGTGATGACCAAGGGAGAAAAATGACCTTTTGCTTTTTAACTCCTTCAGGCAGAGGGTCAGGGACCAAAGGAAGCAAGGATAGAGAAGTTCCTAGAACTGAGTGGAGCCGTGCAGTCACACCAGCTTGGATCTGCATAAAGTTTGCATAAAGTGGCAGCCCTTCCCTGTTATGGTTTATCCTAGATACTGTTTCAACCCTGCTACCAGCCCCTCTGGCTGGTAAATCTTGGTGCTTCCCAGGGTGTTGGTAATGCAGGGAAGAGGTAGTGGAATGCTTCGTGAAGCATCTCTCAAACTCAGCAGAGACTGCTGTTCTCTGAAGAATAGGAGTTGATACTATCGAATCCTGTCCATTCTCCCTACAATCTGTCATAGTTTCAGACTTTGTAATGACACAAGCAGGCAAGGTCATCTTCCACAGTGTTTGCTGTGCCAGCGCACAAGGTATCGGATATTGCTTACAATTTTTTTGTTTTCTTTTCCTTTCAGGCCACCTGAAAATTGCTGATGTTGTGAGAAGCAAACTATAAAAGATATCTGCTTGTTTATACATTGACAAGCTGGCTTTCCAGCTCTGTCCATACCAGACTAAGTGTACCTCATACTGGAACCTAAATGGTCTGGGAGCTGGCTGAACAGATGACAGACACTCAGGTGATCCTGGGTGCTCTAGATGCCATGAGGAATAGGCAGTAAGAGTGAGTATTCAAACACAGAAACCAAATAAATTAAATGCTCTTCATTTGTTGCTGAAAGTACATTAGAGAAGGGGAAAAAAATCTTTCCCATTTGGAATATATAATGGAGATACTTTGAAGAGGATGTAGAGATTAATGGATCAGACTGAGACATGCTTTCCCAGGTGCTATCTCACAAAACATAAGTTATTATGTGCTATAAGATTTTGATACAGCTTTTCTTTGCCTGGGTGTGCATGGTGATTTATTATTTGCTTCTACTGCTTTCCTGTACAATCACCCAGCCAGAAGGAGATGGCTGGGACGTTTATGAAATGATAGTCCTTAGTGGGAACACTTCTACCTGCCTTTCTGCTGAGCAGCATGTAGGTGAATGAAGCTGCTGTTGCAATGCACAAAACGTGCTGAGGACACAGACAAGAAAAGAAAGAAAAATGTGGCATTTGATAGGAAGTGGGGAGTAGTTAGGTGATGCACTTTTGCTGCAGACACAATTCCTTCACTGTTCCTGGCTGTTGCTTTCCCTCACCTCACTTCACTTGCTTTAAAGTATTCCATGGTCAACTGTTTCCTCTTTTCCTGTCTTTGTAATTCCACACTCTCTCTTCCCTCTCATTTCTGTTTTCCCAGATTATCTCCTGTTTTATTCCATTCTCTGTATGTCACGGCAGCAGCTTTTGTGTGACAAAAAAATGACTGGAAATAGGGCTCCAGCAGTAAAGTGGGATATCTGTGGCAGTAGGGTAGGCTGAGGTCAAAGAAGGACATAACCACTAAGGACTGTTACACAGGCCCCTATGTGACATACAGTGGCCATGTCTTGGCAGGATGTGAATGACCATCTGGTCATCCAAATGTCTGAGGTAACTGCATGGTTCACGTGGATGTAGCACTGGCTGAGGTTTTTGCCCTGAATGTAATGAACCACTGAAGAGTTGTTGATGGGCTCCTATTTAAGCCTTGTCTCAACCTTATTTTATTCCACCTGTTATACTTCTATACAGATGAAGGGTCAGTCCCTGCCATGCCACATACCGTTGGTTAAAGAAGTTGCCTAGACGATGCGGTTATGAACTGAAATCCCTATCATCTGGTGCTGCCCACATACCATCTCAGTAAAAGTGGTAAGCAGCATCGTGGTTAAAAAATGTCCATCCTCTGCCCTTTTGGTGCACTAGTGGTGTAAATGCAGACTCTGGATGCTTCAGTTCTACCTGTGCAGGTTTTTTTGGGTTTAAGTCAGGTTTTTGCATCTGGGTCCAACCTTTGCAGCACTCCTCACAAGAGCCAAATTTACTCAAGATACAAGGTTGTGCTCCCTTCACACACGCGTGCCAGCACTGTGCTGAGTCAGATGATAGAGGAGCAGTGACATCAACTTGCCATCCCACCCCAATCAGTGTAGCACTATTGGCACTAAAACCTGTGCATAATTTATTGAAAAGAAGAATGAACAAAACCTCATATCAGAATTTCAGCATTCTGAAATTCTCTGTTGTATAATAAGATCTGAGTTCCAGTTCAGAGTCTTTTCTATAGGCAGTGCACCAAGAACAAAGTATTTCTGTGGGGATTCTCTGTAATCTAATCTAGGTTGTGCTCATGCTGCAGTGCTTCCCTTAATGGCTACAGCAACATTTTCTATTGAAGACTGAAGTGAAAGGAATTGATGTCATGGTGCATAGATGCCCTCTCTTCAAAAATCCTCCTCTTACCTCTCATTTCTGATACAAGACGTTTTTCTGATGTTTTTCTGAACATAATGGTCATGCTATTTTTTGCCCAATTATTCGCCGACTGGTAGTAGATAAGGGTTCTGTATGCTGCATGGTGTAAAAGATACCGAAAGAAAAACACTGCTTTTGCATGGCCTTGCAGTGTCTGGAGAACTGCCTCATTAATATAGACATAGATAATAGAGGCACTAACGAGCATTCTTTAGGATAAGATGTATCAAAAGATGTAGAAGATCACACTGTGCAGAATCATCCCAGAAGGGTCAAACAGCGGACAAGTGAGGAAGACTATGGAAGACCACCAGAGGACTCCTGAAGACCACCAGAGACCTCAAGTATGCCTGCGTGAAGGACATTCAGATATGATAATGAGTTCCCGGAAAGTTAATGAATATGTAAAACTTTTCTCGGAAGTGTAACCGATATGCATATCGAACTTGTATATAAATTATGCAATTAGCCTGATCAGGCGCACACAATAGGAGGAGAGATCCCCTGTGTGCCCAACACTGCAGTAAAGGATACCTGCTTAATAGTCCTCTGACTATTGAGTCCCAGTTTCGGCTTTTCACGGCATCATTTCCTTATTGTAAGTAGCACCCAGTTTCTCAGACTGTTAGTAATGGAACATAGGACTATTCTGTGGGATCCTAAAGATTTTGAAATCAGGAAAACATGCCTCTAATGCATATGTAGGAGTCCTAAAACACTGATTTGCTCACGGTTTATTGCTTATGGTGAATCCCTTGCAATTGGCAGAGTATGGCTCAGAGAGATACTTAAGTTTTTGAACTGAAGAGAGGAACTAGTATTTGGAATACTGATGTTCCAAGTTCCCTCCTTAGCTCTGGCGGAGAAATGTGCAGGGAGCATTAAATCATGCAGCACTTTTAAACATTCTTCTCTCCTTCCAATGTGACAGGAAAAATTAAGTTGTTCAGTTCTGTGGGAGTTATTAGCACCTTCAGAGTCATGCTTAGGGCTGCAGGCACTGGAAAGCAGAATAGTGGAATATCCTAAGCGACACCACAGAAAGAATGGAATCAATTTTCTTGAACAAAGAGAAGGATCCTTCAGCTCTGAGTCACACATCATGGATTTCTGAAGTGTCACATGGAGATGGACAGAGTGAGTGTTACGCTGGGACTTGAAAAATGCTTGTTGACTCCTTTCCTAAAGAAAGAGCTTTTAAGCTTTCTAAGACATGTGGTACAGGAAGATTGTTCTGACAGGCTTTTGTGCCATATGGAAGATAGAGATCACTGCTTTCGTAATATAGAGCAAAGCCTCCGCAACAGTAGTGCAGGATAAAGTCAGTGTAACTGTTACCAAAGTTCATCCTATTTAGCATGCTGAGGTAAGACCTTTTAGAATCACTCATCGATCCATGACTCTGAAACGTTCGGAAAATTAGCAAACAGCATCTGAAAAGGTTTATATTGCTATGAGAGCTTTGGAGAGGGAATTGTCTGCAATGGCACTAAGCAACCCAAACACTGCTGTAAGGGACTGGGTTGCTGACTAATTTATGTCTCCATCCAGGCTCCTGACCCATCCTGTTCAGTGACACAAACACTCCAGCCTAAGAGTGGATTTATACCCTTAGCAGTTATATTTTATCTGTGCAATGACATTAGTTATGAGACTTACTCTGTTCCCCAGATCCCTATTTGAGCTGCTTGCTAGATATAAAAGCAAATGATCTAAACTTAGAGTCTGCAAGAAGATATTGTGTAGTTTCATACGGGTATGGATCACAACAGTTATTGGAGCCCTGCATATTTTTAAGGTATGCAAGCAAGTAGACTGACAGCTGACACACACCTAAGAAAGTGCTTCACCTTTGTTAAAAGAGAAGAAGGAGAGCCCACAGAGGCCAGCTCCTTCTTCAGTCACAGAAGGAAATCAGCAGAGTGCATATGGACTGTTTCCAGAAGGGAGGAGATGGTATGGGTTTGCAGGTGTATTGGGACTTGGGTCAGCATTACCTATTTATGTTTTCTGTCAGAATGTAACAGAAAGTTGGCTTGTTTTTGTCCTCATGCTGAGATTTTGCCAGGGGTTGAAATACATCCAGAACTGTCCTGCTGCAGTCTTTGCAATATTGGGCTGCATGCTGTGATCATTAGCAAGAAACTCAAGGAGTAAGGGGACATTCTGATTTGCAGTACCACTGTGCCACTGTGTGTTTAGATGTAGAGGTCTAGTTTCCACCACTTTCTATTGAAGGTATGTAAAATAGAATATATATGAAAGAAATGCTTTAGGTGAAAGAATCAGTTCTTTCACATAAGCCACTATTTCGACAGGTAAAAGGCATACAATAAGGGAGGTGCCAGGAGGACACAAACTGTATTAAAAGACACATCATACTTGCAGTGAGGTCCCTTTTACACGTCACACCAAGAGGTAGAGAGAAAGTAGAAAAATTAGGATATGTCACTGAAAAGGAACTTTCTAAAGGCATCTAAAATACATTGCTCAGACTGAAAAATTGTTTAGATTGTTAGGGTTGACAGTTACTTCTTGATTAAAGAATAATATTGTAATATGAGGGTGTTAAGATTTTTTACATCTCTGGTGGTTTTAGAGCCATCACAACCTCCTTCCTGAATCAGACAGAAAGAACATCTGCCTGCTGAATCTGCTGTGTCTTTCATAGTATTAATATAATTCATAATTGCATAGCTTGTGAGATCTCATGGTATCACACTTTACAAATGCACTTTACTATTGTGACAGTTTTCTGTTTTGAGCTGAATACTATATTACAGGTAGAAAGCACCAGCTGTGCTAGTCTGAATACACTGAGAGTGGCCTAGCAGTCACTGATTTCAGCAGAACATCAATCAGCAGAGTGCAACAGCACAGCGGGGAAACTAGTACATTTTCATGCTGTTTATACAGAGCAGGAACACTGCAGGCTCATAGGCTCTGAAAAAGTCAAGAAGAACCCTGTGTTCCTGAGAAATACGAATTAATCCACTTAGGAACTACTGCAATGGGAAAAATTACAATATACTGCACAGAGTTGCCTACCTTGGTGAGTAACTTTCTTCTCATATTGTTGCAATTCTCATTTGCTGCAGCTTTGGACTGGACCGTGGTGGTGATCACACGCGGAGGATCAGGTGGGCTGTCTTCTGTCTCTGATGAGCATGGCAGTTGTGTTCTAGGACAGCAGTCAAAATCCTCTTGACCCCAACTGGTAGAGATCTCAAAGGGATCAGGGCATCTCTCATCAGGACTTGACCCATCGTCACTGGTTTTGGCATTGCAAAGTATAAGTGATCTTGAAATGGAACGAAATTTTCTTGACTTCCTGTTCCCAGCATTGCTCTTTTGATCCATCTTCAGAGAGCTAGTGGTGGTGCTCTTTTTCCTATCATTCTCCCAATTATGTGGCATGATACTTTCAGTAACTTTCTCTGCTCCTCTGATGCAAAATATTCTCCAGGAAAGGAAATATAAAAAGTAAGTTGTAATATACCCCACTTTCTCCCACTTAATAACCTACACTACCGAAAAGCCCTAATGAATAAATCGAATCAACAGAGCCTTTCAGTCTGCTAACAGCCACGTGGTATCTCATGACTTGCTAATTCTGTTTCTGTGCAGTGCTCTACTAAATTCTCCTTCACCTTTTCATTCTCTTCCCATGCTCCCCAAGCACAATGGAGTGCTTTTAATAAATGTTTTTGATGTTTCCATTGTGCTGCTTCCTTTGGGCTTCTGCTGAATTTGCATGTTGAAATCCCAAATGGAAAAGGAAGATACTTTAAAAGCATTATTCTATCCTCCTAACATTATTTGGAAAGAGGAAGCTCCTTCTGAAGTTTGATTCATGAAACCACTATAATTCAAAGAAGATTAATCAAATTGTTGAGGTTAAGTTCTCCTCCTGGCACATCTGATTTGTAAGTGGTTTAGCAAAAGTAGATCTTAGCCATGAGAGAGTAAGGAATGTCAGGCTGCTGTAAAACTCCTACCTTTGCAGACCAGAACTCACTTAAGACTGTGCATTTAACAGTAACAGAGAGATCCAGTGAAGCACTTAAGATGTGAATATCTGATTAGGGATTGAACTCTGTGAAGGAATACATCTCCAGTACATCAATCAAAAAGCATCCCATTACAGAAATGGTTTGTTTCAGCATATGGTTCAGCATACAAAATTAAGAGAAAAATGGAAGAAATGCTATACAGTCAAAATGTGGCAGAAGTTGGAGCTTTTGTAAAATGAGTAATGAGCATGTTAAGATAACAAAGGCAATCTCTGTTAAACTGTTTCCTTTTTCTCTCAGAAAAAGTTCTTTAGAAATATTTTGGTAGGTATGTGTCAGTGCTGAAAATTCAACAAGAGGAAGTCTAAATTAATCACTTCAACTTTCTTACTTGATTTTTTTATCAGATTTATTACACATTTATTTCTATTCTCTTCACAGTACCTAATTGATACTGTATGCTGCTGTTCTAGAGAAAAATACATGCTAAAACTAAAGGATTTTCATAAATCAAAGATGCTGTAGGTGTTATACACAAAATTGAAAATCAATGTAAGTTGAAAAGCACTTTCTCAAGTATACTATTGAGAGAAAAGGTTTGTACATTGTGCTCTAAACTGGGTTGTTGTGTTTGTTTGGGGTGGTTTTTTCCCAGCTTCTACTCAGAATTAGGTGGGTATGTATGCACTTTGTACCTGAAATGCCACTGGTGATGTAGAAATAGAAGAAAGCAGGTTTTCTAAAGGCTCCTTACAGCCACAGCAATAAACACAGGCCTGCAATTTCTGACCAAGACAGAGTCATATAATAAATCCAAGCCAGCCTTATAATAGATCTGCAGGATTATTTTTTTTTCCCCTGTCTGATACAAATAACCAGGAAGAACAAAACCAGATGATAAACACTATGTCCTTGGGTACCTGTCTAAAGGACCTATGTGGCATTGCTGGAGAAATACACAATTCAGCATGAATCTGAATTTGTTTGGATTTGTAAAAGAAAAAAAAAAATGCACATAGCTTTTTCAGGAGCAGCAAAGAGATCCCTCTGTCTCTGAGGGAGAAGGATGTTTATTTGTGCAGTCCTTTCTAGCATTTTTTTGTAGGTAACGGTCCTACAGCCTTCCATAATAATTTATTTTCCGTCATACCAGTCCTAATATTGCTCTGCTCCCTGATGTCTCTTTTCCCAAAGAAAACCATCAACACTTGAGAAACCCATGCCCTGAGTATTGGAACTCCTCGAATTTCCTAGCAGGACACTATTCCAGGGAAAAGTTTAAGTTTGAAAGTACCCAGGGAACATGTCAAGTTCCATAAAGCTGGTGTGTTTTCTGCCCCTCTCCTGTGTGTCTTTGGGATCCCCTCTTCTCCTGTGGGAGAGGCTGACCGCACTGGATGGGAACAATGGAACCGAAGGCTCCCAGCCTCCCCCACGCTGGCACAGGGGAAGTTTTCAGGGTCAAACTGAACTAGCACAATCTCCATTCCCCTCAGTACACACAATGTTCTACTTTTTTCTTTTTCAGAGTAGCCTCTCTTCTTACGAGTAACAAGATTTGCAACCATGGCTGAATGCAGCCATGGTGCGGATGGAGGACTGCCCAACAGCACAGCCGTGCTTCCCCCCTGAGACAGAGCACACGCTGGGTAAAAGGACATCTACGCCTATGTGTAAGGACACAGAAGCCAGAGGGGATGGGGAAAGGTACGACATAGATGGAGCTCAGCTTCGACACAGGGGCTTTGTAGTTGACGTGGGGTCTTATTTCTCTAGGGTTAATCTCCCCTCCTGCACTACTGAGGACATACTTTTCAGAGTCTCTATATGGTAATTTATTTTTGAAGTACAGAGATGAAAAGTGCAATGAATTATATCAGAACAATAATTTTGAGAACTGAAATAAGTAGTTGTTGGTGGTGTAATTTAGTATCACAAGTTTGCAATTTTTTTGTATGCTTTTTTGTTGATTAGTTAAAAGCTGACTGACGCTTATCCCTACTAATATGTAAAGACTTTCAAGGTTTGGAGATTTTCTTTGTTTGTTTCTTTTTAAGAAAACATGTTTTAGTGTTTTGATAAAGCTAAAGCTTTAGTCTGCCATAATATGTAGGTAACTAAGTGCAATGTTTTAGTTGGGAAATCCCTGTTAGTGTCCCCAGTGTATTAGGAAATTAATCTTGCAAAGCTTAACGTTGCTTTTCCGGTATGTCTGAAGGTAGGTAAAAATGCAATCTGGACCATTAGACCAGAGTGTGGAGTTGAAAAAGCAGTAGGATGGCTAGGATGAGAGGAGCTTCTGCAGTGACCTCCCCTCAGCACCAAGGTGGGAAGCAACAGAGCTACTTGCTGAAGGTCTGTGGAATGTGCATCACTTGAAAGTCTGCAACAGGGATTGGTGCTCCTTCTGTGATTCTGGCAATTGCTATTAGCCACGAGCAGTGAGAATGTCAGAAATAAGCCCGAGTTGCACATTCAGATCTAAACAATAAAGCCTAGGGGGGAAAATTCGAAGAACTAGCACTTTACATTCAAGGATTTCAATGTTGTACAAACATTAACTGCGCTCTTACTTCTCCAGAGTGAAAGAATTAAAAAAGAGCTGTTAAGCACATGGGTAAGCAGAGGACTTGATAGCTTAATGGTCAAAATACAGAACTCCGGAGACTGGCATGCTAGAATGAAGGATGGAGAGATGCAGGAGCCCTTTCTCACTCTGCCTGAACCTGCTGAGCTTAAGAAGGGAGCACTACCATCAGTACTAAACGCTCCAAGAGGTACCTCTCGGACTATGCTGAGCACCTGGGATGCAGGGAACACACAGAAGCACCTGTTGAAACAGTGAAGGAAACATTGCTCTAAGTGCATTCTGCCATCCCTCCCCCCTGCAGTGCTCCTGAGGAATTTTACCTTATGCAGAGAGAACATCTCTTTTGCCCTGCTGCATCAGCTGTTTCCTCCTCCCCCACCCCCAGCAGAGCTTCATCGGCTCAAAGACCAGGTTTAACCCTGAATGACTTACCTAATATCTCAAAGCAAGCCAGTGGCTGAGGTGAAAACAAACCCGGTAGACCTGAAGAGTTCCGGTTAAATACTTGCTCTTGCTCTAAGTATTAGATCACAGCTCAAGTCTTAACTAAGGCAACATCCTTTCCAGAGCTGCTGATTCACGGTTGCATAAGTGACAGAAATACAGGAGGTACCAAAAACATAGTCTATAAGTTTTCCAATAAAAATATCCAGAAATGTTATTTTACACAGAAAACAATATCACAAGTGCCAGAGGAGCTTTATGATTCACTGCCATCTTCCACCAAATGTAATTCAAGGTATTGGTGGCATGGACAATTACTTCAAAGTCGATTCTCCAAACCATTCATCTTTTCCTCCAGTCCACTCACTGCTTGTCATTTTCTCTTGCCATTCTTATACCTCCAGCATGCCTGATGGAAGTTGTCTGTGGTTTGTAATGCAAACCAAATGTTCCTTCTCTGTTTCTTTTTTTTTTTTCCCCAAGCTTTATTTTTCCAGCTTTAAGTCTAAAAAGCCCTAACTCAGTCTGTCTTCTGCAAACAAAATACATGATTTGAGCTGTGCCCATTTGGTTCAAATTTTTGGCTGGATATTAAACCGAGCATTTACAAGATGCAAATAATTTGGTGTAGCTCCCAGATTGAATGCGAATGCTCTGCTGTTAAGCAGACAGTAGGAAAGATGAAACTTTTCTTTACTAGCAAGGACAAGATGAGTTTTACATTACCAAGTGCTAACAGCATGATATCTTGCATCCCATTTTAATCTAGATCTTGTGATCTTTGTCAGATTCATTACCAAGCAGTACTATTAGCACTGAACTATTGCAGCTGTCTAGGATTTCCAGGCAGTAGGAAGAGCTAGAGCTTTGGAAGTTTTCTAATAAAGATTAAGAAACTCTTGGAGAGTTGAATTTACTGCTAAAAATTAAAAATAAATAATAGTAAAATACCTAATTTTAAAATAATAATTCAAAAGGAGGAACTTACAACAGCGAGGCAGACAAACCTGACTCCTGCAGAAGGCTGGTCCTCTTCATAGGCCTGGCAAAAAAAGATAGAGTGAATAATTGAAAACACACTCTCATGGTGTCACGTGGCTCGGTTTCAGTAATTCTGCTCAGTACATTGGAACGGAGCTATTGTTTCCTAATTGAAGAAAATGTCAGCAAGGATAGATAAACAAAAGCAATGGGATGCAGTATGGGGGAAACTGTTTCCAGCAGGCTCCCAGCTACCCAGAGAAGGCAAGACCATTTAAGGAGTTTGTGTCATTTGTTTTTACCCATCACACTCTGGTCCCGGGATTGATGGGCTTCAGGCATGTTAAACCTACTTGGGAGGAGGCAGGGGGGAGCAGCCAGAATCCGTGCTAATCAAGTGCAGGATTTCCTGCTGGAGGCTGAGATGGCAAGCATGTTTCTCATAATTTTTAGCAGATACTTTAAACTTTAAGCTAGCAAGAATTTTATAGACCCCTTCTGCTCCAGGAGCAAAACATAATAGGAGCCACTTTTGAATGCCAAGCCTTTGTATTGTTCACCATGAAGTGGCATTGTCCCTTTAACCTACCGATTCTTAAATACTCTCCCCTTTATGGGCTAGACTGCAACTTTGTGATCCAACCTGATTAAGGACTCAGAAAATTGTTGTTTTTTCTGTAGAGCATCTGGGAGACGAGAACTATGCCATGGATTCCTAATTGCCTCAATTACACCTTTCATTTGCTGCCAAGTAAATGGTTCATGGTCTATTCTACTATTGTGGTGACTCTCCCCGCCATGAAGCGCTGCTGAGTTGTGTCCACATCACTCGTGGGAGCAGGCAGCCACCTTTCTGCCACATCCCCAGGCACGCTTAGCTGTTTTTCACTGATCACGCAGATCAATCTGCCAGTCCCCATCTGTCAATCCTCAGTTCTGCTCACACTGACAAATAACCATCTTGCTGCAGAAACCTACTGTCTTCAGTGAATTTGTGTGATAAGATATGTAGGGAAGTTGTTAAATTAAAAAAATGTTCCATAAAAGAAAGAATTGTCTCTGAAACAGTTAGTGTTAGTTTATTGAAATAGTGAGACCTCTTTGGAATGTTCTCACAAACTATAAATCCTATACTTTTCAGGAAAACGTAAACAGAAACCTGGATTTTACACCTGGCCCTGTCTGGTCATGGAAATGGTCAACAAGAGAGCGCTCAGACACCTGCTGCCCTCTGCATTCTGTGGCTTGAAGGTCCCTGTTTTATTGGTCTGTCACTAAACTTGCGAAAGAGAGAAATTATAAACTGTGAAGACAAGTATCTGCCCCATGAGGATGATGTACTTACTGCGAGAAAAAGTGAAGATGAAATCTCTGCTCTGTATGGTGTCTACAGGAGCCCTGAAAATTTCTGTCCCTGAAAACACAGTTGTGGCTAGTTTGTATTTTGAATGTTTACAAAAAGAAGAGAATTTGACATCGTTTTCCCAACAATTAAGTTTTCAGAATATTAGTTCCCCCAAGGAAATCTGTTGTAAAGGACGCATTTTTAACCTGAATCACTGGATGACAATAAACATAGAACATTACCCAACTCTTTTATTTTAAATTCTAATCTTGTAGAAGAACCAAGATTTGACACTGAGTAGTGAACAACAGTTATCAAGTAGCTTTTCTGGAAAGGAGGAGAAATAGGAAGCTGACTTTGTGTTTTGGGAAAGAGTTCCTCACTGCATTTGAATAAAGGGGACAGTGGCCTTGTACATAAAATGGGGCTTTGCAGTGCTAGTACTGTGAAAATGAAATATTAATGAGGAAGCAAAGCCACATACTGTTTACCACTTAACTGTCTTACACTGTAACACACACAGGTTTTTGTTTAGCAATAGAGAACTCATTCACACAAATCTCAACAGCCCCTGAGTTTTGATCCAAACTGATGGAGCTGGAAGCTCAAAAGCATTGGAAAGCTTTTTTTTATTTCTTCCCATTGTCACATGCTATTGCATTTCCTGACTATGGGCTGAATACTGTAGTCCCTAAGCCACTGGGAGTTTTGTTCATTCAGAATCTGGACTTCTGCCAGGGCCAGCAGCAGAAACATAAATATCACAAGGAGGGGCTGTTTTTTCATGTTGTTTCACTCTAACCTTTTGCAGTTTTTTCCGTCTTCTCTGTACAGTAATTGTTCAGTGCCCAGTGGTGCACAGCAAAGCCGTTTTTCAGAAGCCATAAGAAAAAGGAGAGAGAGAACCTCTGCTGCGCCTGCCATGTTGCACTAATGGTATGCTTTGATATCAAATACTGTGGTCAATCTTCATTACTTAGCTCAAAAGTATTGTACCAGGAAAAGGCCAATGAACACACTGATCGGAAGCTGGAATTTTGTATTAAAAGATTTAAATTATGTGGACTCTCCTTTGCAAGAAGGATCTGCGTTGATAAAGGTTTATAAAATAGTAGGCACTCTAAGGAAAATCGGCCGGGTTTCCTTACTGCCCTCTCATGTGAGGGACAGGAAGAGAAGAATGCAGTAAAATTAAGAGAGTTCAAACAAATAAAAGGAAATACTTGAAACCTAAAGCATAATTAACGTGTGGAACGACAAGATAGCAGAAATTATGAGCACTTTGAAGTTAGCTGTTTTGCCTTTGATTTCAGTGGGACAGAGGTTTCACCCCAAGAGCTGAGTTGATGAGAACAGTATCTGCGGTTAAAGGCAATAGCATGCAGAAGGGGCAGCAACTCTTGCTTCAGAATAGAAGAAGTCAAATGGCACCATTCACAGGCAGAGTGATACTTCTGCCGAGGGGTAGGGTCCTAGTTACCATAAAGGGGAGTAACTTTTCTGACGTCTGGAGTTAGTATCCATTGGAGGTGGGAAAAGGAAATAGAGGAGCCATTGAATTTCTTTTTTATGACAGTTCTTCTCTTTTGCCTGACTAAAATCAGGATGTGCCTGGAACCATAGCAGATATAGGAGCTGACCCTTCTTTTCCCCATATTATTTTCCACATCCAAAGGTGTGGATCAAAAGGACAAGTATGCAGACTATTCAGTAGTAAATATTTTGCCTGTTGCTACTGGTGATAACCTTTTCCAAAAAGGAGCATATAAATTTAAACAGAACATTAGTACTGGGCAAAGCAAATCTAAGTAATGATGGAACTTATTCTCAGTCCTGATCTCCACCCAGCTTCAAATACTGCTTGTGTTAATAGGAAAGCAAGCCAATAGTGTGGAGTGTTCTAGTTTTTGTCCTGTCGTTACATTGCTCAGCAAACTGATTAATTACTTTTGCCTTAAACACAGTCACAATTTTCATATTTTGCCATACTCCAGACAAGAGTTGAGTTGCACAAGAGAATCCATCCCCTCACTGCTGCTAAGCCAGGACTGGATTAGTCATCTCTGTCTTGGGTTTCGCAGCTTTCACTCTGCCCTTCCACCCATCAAAACATAGCAACATGGCACGCTGAGTCACCCTACGGGCACAGCTAATCCAGTATCTCTCTCCATCAATGGCTAATAGCAATTGCTTCAAAGGGATTACCTTGTTAAAAAAAAAAAAAAAAAAAATCGAGAGCTTGCTTTTAGGAAGAGTTTCTTCTGAGTGCCTTATTGGTAAGAGTAAGCTGGCACTCTGAGCTTTTGTATGTATTCCAAAATTGTTGGAGCTTTTTACATCACGATTGGATAGTCTTGTTTTAAATGGATAGGTATTTCATTCTGTCAAATTAGGTAAATCTCACTCTAATTCCTTTCATCACGTAGTACCTAACTTTTGCTAGGAAGCACAAAAAAATTTTTTTTCTTCTACAGATGAAATGAATCCTGTGTAATGTAACTATAATTTATTCGTTTCTGGTTCCCATTAAGCTTGTGATTTCAAGAGTATCCAGAGGCAAGGAGTTTCATGTGTTACATAAAAATGTACTTCCTTGTAATTGTTTTAAATTCATTGCCTCTAAGATTTGTTCAGTTCTTGTACTAGGAATAATATCGTGATCTTCAAGTCTCTGTAGAATCCTTTTCTCATTGATCTCTGTACTGATGTCATCCTCTATCTTCTACTTGTTTTTATCTTTTATTCTTCTGCCCCTCCTCTCTCTCAGCTTCATGCTGCTTTCATATGTTTGGATCTCCTCCTTTTTCTTCAGATCCTTTTTTAAAATTCCACTTCCTTTTGTGAACTTTATTACCTGACTCTTTCATAATGGTATCCAGCTCTGCAGCCTTCTAGACTGTTTTCCAGTGAATTGCCGTCCTGTGAGTTAATAAAATTTCCTAGACCTTGTCTTCCCAAATACGTTTGTGTTGCATGACATGCGCTCACACTGCGTGATTACTAACCTTTTTCTGGTGTCCTTGTTGCAGTGACTTAGAGGTAAACTGTAAAATATTGCTATCTCCTTCCATGGAAGTGGGTCCAATACTAAGTGTACACCCATCAAAAGGTATTTTTACCTCATCTTGAGAACAGATCCTGGAACTCTATGAAGAGTATGTTACTGCATACGCACAATGCTTTGCTTACAGAAAAAGCAGCCCATGTGATGCTCTAGGTATTGTGGTAAGGGTGTGTGACTGCGGAATTACAGCGCTGTCGGTGTAAAGGGCATTGACTGCAGCCAAGGTGTGGTATATGGGGCACAGCAAGAAAGGTACCCTTTGAACAAAGTGTTGTGGGTTGTGTTTGTTATTTTGATGTTTGTGTACCGGGTATAGAGACTCTGCGTAAGATATTATTTTGGGCTTCAGGAAACACTGCAGAATATTTGTCAGCTATGAAGTTGCTAAATACCTGGTACTAATGAAAAGGTCTATCATTTTTTTTAAAGCTATTGACCAGTACACAGTTTATAACTTATTGCAGCACCAGAGTAGTAAAACATTATGTGAGCTCCCCTGTATGGTGTCATTCTAATTTAAAACAAATATTTTAAAAAGTTATGACTTTACCTCTTCTTTCCACATTTCCAGTCACATAATGTTCCTTTTTCATCTGACTTTGCATTCCTTTTGATTTATATTCCCCTGAACTGTAGGCTGACATAAGGGGCCCTTTAGGTTGAATGAAAGGAGAATTATCAATTGCCAAAACTATGATTTATCAGGAAAAAAAGTAAAGGGCAAAAGAAAAATGGACTTACTCTAGATACAAAAATCATACGAAAATTTTCTCTGTATTTTTCATGAGTTCAGTATAAAAGGTATATTTAGGCCTGTCTGGTTTTATGTTTTATTGCGAGTCCGTGTGGTATTCTGTTATATTCATTGCTGCTGCCTTCTCCTTTACTCCTTGAACAGCTAGATATGAATGAATGGAAGTACTGAAAAGATTAATATATTTGGCCCATCTGGGTACCATGGCAGAATTTGCTCCATACTTTACACTCTGGTACAGGCAGTACTTTCTACAGCAGCCTGATCTCAGTCTCTCTGAAGTCAGGGGCTTGTTATCCTGTAGCATTTCACAGAGAGCGCGCACGGTCCTGCCCTGGTTGGTCAGTTTGTCTGGGTTTGGGGTTGGTTTGGGGTTTTTTTTTTTTTGAGGGGGGTTGTTGTGGGGTTTTTTGTTTGCTTGTTTTTAATTAGTATTGTCAGTGATGGATAAGGAATTATGCAATCTCTTGTCTCGGATATCTGTGCCTGAACAAGACGACTCTACCACATTTATAGTCATCGTTTCAAAGCAAGGCTTTACCAGGAGCTGCTTCTGAGCAATTGTCATTCCTGGTGCCCGGCAGGGGCAAAGCTACTGCCTACACGCTGCTGCTTGACTCCGCACTAAACAAGTCTGGAGGACCCTTCGCATTTCTGCGGCTTTACTTTATCTCTAAGGCTGTGACAGTCAGAACGAAGCTGAGCAGAGAGTTTTTATTTGTGGTGTTGAAGATAACGGTATAAAGCCCCAGTGGCAGCTCTCTTGCTCCCATCTTCTGCAGTGCTGTAGCTTTTAACACTAACTTTGGTTGCAATAATGCACACCACGTATGTTACTCACTAGCATTATTGATGACAGCAAACCGAGACGAGATTATTTTACAGCTTTCTCCTGAGTGAACCAGTACGATGTGTGACAGAAACAGCTCCCTGTTAAGACACAAAACACAATGCTTCTGGTGCTTCGTGAGATCGGATGACGCCCTGCTCACAGCTGTGGGAGATGGTGCTGGGTCAGCTGCAGCATCCTCAACAGTCCAGATCTACTGTCTTTGGGAGGTGACTTCTCTTCCGTGTTTTGAAATCAGGCTACACCTTCAGAGCGGTGTCTAATGTTAAATAAATTGGAGTTAATGACTGAGAGATCTCAGCTGAGGATTCCTGATACTGGGGTTTGTTTTTCCTACAGAACACAGGTTCCAAGCCCAGAAGAAGCTGTTCTAATTAGCTAGTCTAATCAACCTGTCAAAGAGAAAACTTTAACCTGTAGTTCCTGGATTGATGGCAATAATTTCTGCTCCAGCTAAAGCACATCTTTTAAAATAAGCACCAAATCTAAATGTGCAGGCATTATTCTACTAATGTTGAAAACTTGCTATACTTACTTGTTACACTGTTTAGTTACCATTTCTTTTAGACATTTCTGTGCCCTGATATGCATTTGCATTTATTAATGTATTTGTCTAAAAGAGCCTGACTATTACTGTTCTGGCCCATGATCACTTCCCCAGCATTTTTTGTGAAGGTTAGTAAGGGAGACCGCAGGGCGGAAGGTATCATGGAACTTTATTGCATGATTGAATATTTGATTGCTTTGGGGGTTTTGTGATAACCTCAGTTTAAACATTGGAAGAATAACTGCTAGGTCCACGGTGTCTGTAGTCCAGGGCTACCAGATAGTAACTAATTAAGCTCCATAGCATTAGGGAGTGGAAGGGATACCTTAATCCATAAGAAATCGGTATCACTCAGATCACAGGTACTATATTTATTTTGCAGCTGATGGAGAGGACAAGAGCAGATATATGATCGGACCGTGTGACAGATTGTCTGCCTCCAGATACCTGGTTTTCTTGTGAAGAGACTATCTGGAAAGGCTCTCTGGATATGCACAACAAGCTGGTATGCCCGTGAGTGTGTAAAACACCGCGTTGAGGTTCGCGCAATGCCAGGTACTACAGTAGGCTTAGTCCTGAGGGCAGCCACTGAATGACCCTGACGCTGGAGCAGAGATGTGCTCAGGGAGGTCGAATTTCCAAGTGTCCTCTCCTTATGTATGCTTGGTTTTGATCTAGAGAATATCTAATCATGTCTCCAGAAGAATGAATACTATATCCTTTCTCTCAGTTTGGTTTTCGCAGCCTCTTCCGGAATTTAAGTCCCAAGTAATTGTCCAAAATCGTGTTCCAAGACAACCATACAACCAGCAACATAACCCAGGACTTCCATTCTGGTTCTTCCCTTTTTCTTCAACAGCTTTTAAACTGATTATAAATATTGTCTTTTAATTCATGAAGTGAATCCTAAAGGACTTGACTCAAATATTCAAGAGGTAAGAATACCCAGATCTTTGGGGCTGCATACAAGAAGAGGAGTTTTAAAGTCGATTTTTTTTTCCTGTTTCTGGCTCAAAGAAAGGACCCTAAATGCATAAAATGAGTAGAGGAAAAATGTTGACATTTTGACAATATCAGTTTGGGCTCAGCATTAATCTTGGGCAAAGGCATAAACTACCTATAACTGGACCTTACCAACCACATTTAATACGCACCACTCACTATAAAGCAGTAACAATCTGCCCCAGCTCATTTTTTGACAGAACACTGTATTGAGTCTGGAGGGCTGGTTGCAGCTCTGATAGTGACCTGCGGTTTTGACCTTAGATAGTTTTACTTTCCCTCACTTCTGAATCCTTGTCCTCATCAATGAAAATGGGTTGTGGATCTCACTTCTTTCTTGAATGTGCGGGGTGGGGATTTCTCTGATGAAAAGCACTATAAGATAATTAAATTGGGTTTTGGTTTGGTTTTTTTTTAACTGGGACAATGAACAAAACAATTAACAACTACTCTTAGGAAACAATAAGAATTTGCTGGTGTCAGTGATATCCTACGCCAACCCATCTCGTGTTATGCCGAATCTATCGCGGTGCCATACTGTAATATAGACAGCTAAATATTCTGTTATAGCAGCACTAGGCAGATAAAAGCAGCAGATCCCACCACTGCTGCTCCCTAATAGCAAAGAGCTGTGACGATGAGGCCATCGGCTGTTAGGTCAGCCCTTCAGCACAAATTGAAGCAATTTGACAGCTCTACGTCACCCGTCCACCCGCAGGCTGGGAGTGGGGAGCGGGGAGGGCTCGGTCCAGCTCGGGGGCTCCGGAGGTCTCTGCCCCGGCCGCGTCCCCGCGGTGTGCGCCCACTCCGGGCACGCCAGCCCACGGCCGCCGGGGTCACCCCGCAGGACGGACAGTGCATCCCCAGGATGCGTCTGCTGCGCTCGCCGGCCTTTCTTCCGTACACTGTACAAATCGGTTACCGAGGAGGCTCATAAGTGGGATCCTACGAAGTGAACACTGCATTAATAATGCTGGCGAGGCTTCAAGTCTACAGATGTTATTTATAGGATATGACTAAACAAATACGTATCCCCTTTGAGGCTGAGACTCTGGAGCAATTTACTGGCTTCCTGTATAGGCTAGTTCATACGGAGATTCAAGTAAATAGTGCATTTGGATGTCTTGCTCGGAATTATGCTCTGAAACTGTAGTAGATGATCATATTAATGTTTAATTTTAAAGTGGTTTGGAAATGTGTATGGTTTTTCAGAGGATTAGATGCTACCCCTATCCAGTTCTCATGGAGAAATGCGTTTTTCTGCATTGTCTCTTTAAAGAAAAAATATTTAAAGAATATATCCTGCAGTTACACAGCGGAGTTGAAATGAGTAGAAAGGTTAGAAACAATTCGGGGGGGAGTGGGGGGGGGAAGACTTAGCAAAAGCTAAAAAAAATAAAATTCCCATATCCTCCCCTTTTCATCTGTTTTTTAAATTAATTAATTTCTCTTATTTATGAAGTTTAATTGCTAATGAGAGAGATTTTGTAGATTTAAAATGGGTTTGAGTCATGAATCATCTGATTTGTGATTTTGTTTCTTTTCTGCCTCTTACAACTTTGCAGGTCTAGAGAAGCCTTCAAAACTGAAGAAAGCTACAAACTCACAAAACTCTCTGGTCTACTCTCCTGGCTTTTAGATGTGTCGGAAGAAATATTAGAAATATTATACAGCAAACTAAAAGTGTTCTAAATTAAGGTACTTCCATGTAGAGCATCTCTGTTTTAAATCATAATGCTGATTATGATTCAACAATAATTTACTTCGAATTTGTCATATAATTTAAAAACAAAACAGTCATCACAGTGAACAGACAGACAACAACATAGTTTGTGAAACACCTCTGGTTTTACTTCTTATGTGTTTGCTCTTTTAAATTCTCAAATTAAAAGAGTTAAAATGATACATACTGACATGTAAAAAGAGTTTGCTGTATGATGCTTAAATAATTTGCTATAAAAATATCACTTACCATTGCCAAGTATCTTCTTATTTAGGTCCACTATTATCATGCCTTCTTGGGTATGAAATATGCAGCAGAGTTAATTCCCAGTTTGTTAAATACTTAACAAAATAATAAATGCAGTGTAACTCCGCAGTGTTTGGGTATTTGACTGTAACTCCCAAGCATTCAAAGTGACTACTCAGTATAACAACTTTTCCTCTGCAGAAAATGCCTTGCTATTTGCCAGCAAATCTTTAATGCTTTAGATTGGGTATTTCCAACTACCGCCCTACTTGCTAGGCAGATGTGTATAAAAGAGATATTATTTCACTGAATCAACCACTGAGATCGTAACCCTTTTCCTGTACCACAAACAGAAATGTAAAACCTCAGACTTTCCTTTTGGACTTTTACTGACTTGTGTCTGTTTTAAGAAAGCAAAACACAACTAGTCCAAGGGCTAATATATGGAAAATGTGTTAAAACGTTTTAGATCATCTCATTGCTTCTTATTCCTGCAATTCATTGGTTAACTGGCTTGTTCTGTGTTTATGTAGTTGCGTGGTACAAACACAACACCTAAACTTCTCACCCAAAGTTGAAATGATTCATTTATTACTTTTTACCC
>JANZLQ010000002.1:14332640-14392915 GCA_026212715.1 Elanus axillaris
GGTCACTGCCCCGGCTGTGTCCTGTGCCAGCTCCTTGTGCCCCTCCAGCCTTCTCGCTGGCTGGGCATCGGAAGCTGAAAAATCCTTGACTTTAGACTAAACACTACTTAACAACAACTGAAAACATCTGAGTGTTATCAACATTCTTCTCATACTGAACTCAAACCATCGAACCCTACCCGCTACTAGGAAGACAATTAACGCTATCCCAGCTGAAACCAGGACAGGTTTCTTACATATTTTTTTATAAATATATCCCATTTGGGAGTGTATTTATAACATTATTTCTGTAGCAAGTGTCGTCTTCTGGCTGCATCTTGCATATTATGAAGTATGAAAGTGACTAAAAGGGACATGAGTTGTGGAAATTAGGTGTGGCCTTTCACAAGTTGCAGGTACATCCCATGGCTGGGTGGAGTTTGGCTAGTTTTTTTCATAACACGATTACATGCTTTCCTACTTTCAGTAAAAGTCTTTCTATTATACAGTCTGCACCGACTTATAATAATGATTTTTAAATCTGTTTTTCTTCTCCAAAAATGTTTGTGAAGTTTTGCCAAGAAAAAAAAAAAAGGAAACAAACAAACTGAATAAACATGTATCTGAAAGAAGAAATGGTTGCAACATAGAGTGTGTCTGATTCTTCTTTCTGTGTATACCCAGGAAATGCAAAATCAAGACCTGCAAAAGAAGTTGTTAGGAATAGCCCTAGCCATTGTAAACTTTTAGCAGAAGCTGATCAAAGTAATGAGCTTCAGTCTGTAAAATCATGAGGGATGATTCTGTTCCCATCAGCAGGAAAATATTCTGGAAGCCTGGCAGCATCTGTTGCTTCTTAATTTTTTTTGCATGTTGTATTTTGTGTTGTTAGGAATCCTGCACAATTCTAGTTAAACTTAGAAAGCTGGAGGACAGCTTTGTTGCTTTAATAACTTCTGCTGCTCCTGTAAAAGGTTTATATTTGCAGGCCAGCTTAGCGTGCTTAATTTACCGCTAAGGTTCACTATTCTTATTGTTTCACACATCCTGGCATGGACAAGTCACTCATTTAATTTATTCCTTTGTTAGCCTATGTCCAGCTGGTAAACAGGTAATCCTAGCAAAGGGTATCACATTTGTCAAAAATTAACCTAGATTTTTTTTTCAAGAAGTAGTAAAGAAGATATTTTACTGCAGTATGATACCCTTTTCACTTTAATGACAAATAAATATAATAATAATCTACTTATAGTGCATAGCTGTGTTTATAGCGTGCTCAAGATTAGCTAGAGGAACTTCAACAGCTCAGGCAGCTATTTGTTCTTTACAGGTAGAGCAATTGAAATAGGTGTCTATGCTTTACAGGTAGAGCAATTGAAATAGGGTGTCTATGCTTTACAGGTAGAGCAATTGAAACAGGTGTCTATGCTTTACAGGTAGAGCAATTGAAATAGGGTGAGCAGCTACCTGATATAAATTGATCATGAATTTTGAATGTCTATGCTCAAGAATACAGAGTCCCGATAGGTCTTGCAGGCTCTCCAGCTAATAGAAATTTTCTTCCTTCTCAGTATCTTAAGTGATAAAAGCAGTCATTAATAACTCTCCAGCATTTCCTCACATCACTCTATTATACATAGCTGCAGCTTTAATCAAGTTGTCAGTTGCCTATGGAACTATAAATACGTAAATAGTATTTTAATCATGCCCTTAGTTTTTCTTTTCTCACTAGTAAATACTTCACTTTAGTTCTCTTCTCAGTGTTCTTTTCCCTTTCTATCTCTACCCAATCTTTTCTCCTATGTATTTCTTAGCATGTCCTCCCTTGTTGTGTCTTCCTCTAACAATAACATACCAGTGAGATATGTAATCTTTCAGACCGGGGAAATAGTTATAGCCCAAAAATTACCAAGTTGAAAAAAAGGAGGAAATGTATATACATACTGAAAACTCTAGGAGTTTAGGGACCATGGGCCAAGCTACCAAACTCCAGTGAGTGTTCTCTTAGCATTATCCGTTCTGATGTTTTCAAACTGAGGTCAGGTACCACAGAGGACCAAGTCTGGGTTGTCATCTTTACATTATGAGGTCTGCTCTTGTAGCTGTAAAAACTTGCAGCTGGAGCTGCAGCCTTCCTCACATCTGAGACAAAAACAGGGTATTGGGTACACTGGATAATACATATTATCCCTTGGAGGCACATGAGAACATAGGCTGTGCTGATTTTTTTGGCAATTATTACAACAATTGCTGAGACAGGCTGATAAATTTTGCATTTTTTGGTCAGGTATAATAAATTAACTTTTTCTATATTACCATTTTCTTTGTTAGGATTACTTGCAGGCTTGGAAACAGAAGTGAACTTCTGAAAAGAAAGATTTTAAGGGCAGTTTTCTTCCAGTATAGTTCATAATCTCTTAATGATTTAAGATAGGCATTTCACTACAGGATGTCTAAGTGGTACCTGGAGCTGTCCACATGTTTTGTGTTATAGCTGGAGTAACATTGCTTATATGCTTATACCAGTCATTAGAACAAAAAGAAAAAAAGGCAATTCAAACCACTGAAATTAAAAAAAAATCATCCTTATTCTAATTTTTGTTGTCCAGAGTGTTATCCATAGTGTTTTCATGCTTGTCACTAGAAGCAGCTTGCTGTTGGCAGATGGAATCTTGCAGTGGTCTTACCATTCTCTGCAGTAACGTGTTATTTTCATGTATTCTTGTGTTGTCCTAATCCCTAGGCTTTGATATGGTAGTATCCTGAATAATATATTTGTATATTTTCTGAAAAAAATACTGAAATACGTTTTTTACCTCAACTGTCCAGACAACGCAAAGGTCTAGAGGCAAAGCAGGCACTGGAGCGTTGAGGGAGATGAGAGATGTTGTATGGACATGAAGAGTAAAGACAGGAAGTTTGGAAAGGGAAGCTGGAACCTGTAAATGAGATTCAAAGAGGAGATGAAATATGATGAGTGTCAGGCAAAGGAAATGATAATTCCAGCAACCTTGAGGATACACTGGAGAACAAGGCAAGGATTTCGGGGAGGAAGAGGAGGCAGTGAGACAGTATGATTTTTCTCAATGTGGTCAAGAGCAAATAGTGCCTTGGTGCTTTTTTATAACAATAGATATTCCAAAGCACTCTGGTCCTTGGAAATTGATTTGTGCTGCAGGTTACACTGATTATTTCTAGAGATTTGCTGAAGGTAGGAGTAGGAAAATATTTTTTAGCCCAAGTCAGTCCTGCAAATAAGTGTTATAGTACCACTATGTAATTAATGCCAAATGTGTCATCATGCCTTAGTCACTGAAAGGAATTTAGGATGGATGCCTGTTTTCTCAGTGAATAAAATACTGTTTCACCCTAATTAGACTCATTTTTACTGAGGGCAGTGATTAAATTATATTAACAATACCTCCCCCTTCAATATTGTGACAAAGAGAAGAGAACATATTAAAAATTCTGCACAAAAATGAAGCAGCATCCATCTGTGGTGATTTTAATTCCTTGTTGTATGCTCAAATGAAAAACAAGTTCCCCTGAGTAGCTAGCAATGCAGATATTCAATGTGCCATTGTCTTCAATGGATAACTGGTAGTTTTGTTCAGCAATCATTATGGGCAAAGGTTTCCCATCATTGTTATACCAGGGTGGTTCCTGGTAGGAGGTCCACTGTAGATAAAGCTTCTCTGCCTGTGAATATTTTTACTCTGTCTTTTAGACCCTCTGTAAGCTAGTGAAGCACGTGCAGTTGCACGGTCTCCTCTCGGTTTCCACCAGCTTTGGCTTCAATGAGGTTGGCAAGGTGGCTGATGAAAGAGGTCTGAGGTATGTGGAAGTTTTTGTTTCATATCTCAAATCAGTCTGATGTGGTAACGCCATCTTTAGAATAAAAAAACAAGCCTGTTTATTCATCCTGCATCCCTCCTGCATCCTTCCAACTTTTTCTCCCTCCAAAGTGATACCTCATTCATTGTATTCAATGATTCTTAGAAATTGGGTCTATGGGTAATCAATATGTTATGTTTTCTTTATTCAGTGTATTGCTTTAAATGTGACATTTTATTTTGTGAAAGTACCTAGTCTTACACTGTTTTGAAGTAGTCAGTGAGCTCACAAGCAGTGAAGGAATACTAGCCAAATAAGAAGTGAGCATAAATAACTTGAAAGCTTTTAGCCTTGCAAATTTGTGGAATGAATATTTGTTTCAAGTCTCTGAAAAGCAGAACTGAGCTAGTTCATGCAATTTCTATGTGTACTTTTCAGTTCATTCATGTATCTTTATATCTGCTGACACTGAAATCATATGTTACTGTTACATTAAGTCAATTTTTATGTGGAGCTTGGTTTCTTGTACTCATGAGTACAGCATCTTCTGCCTTTTCTTGTTGTGGAAAAGCATTTCATTCTTAACATGTCCTTTTGTGAGAGCTGAGTAGACCTGAGCAGACCTGAGCATTCAGAAAAGTAAGAACAAAAATAGAAGGCTTGCAGACTCTGTATTATATTACACCTTTCTGGTTTTCTAATTAAATTTTCACTTGCAATGTCAAAATCATACATTCTCAAAGTTGCAGAGAAAGGGAATATAAGTAATTTAATTTGCTTGGGTTTTAAGTTAGTTTGAAGCTGCTGGTGTCAGTGACCCTTTGATAAGCATGAGCACTGAACAATCTAAGAGTTTTAAAACTCATGATCTCGTTAAGTTTTGGTAAAACTTCTATAAGCCTCTGAGCTTTCCCTGGAGTCATTCACTAACAGGCCTCACCATTCTGCAGATCATTTTACTCTAGAATTGTTGAACATTCCCAGCTGGTTTTAGTGATAATAAAATAAGCTTAGTGCAAGCAATATCTTATGTTAAATCCTCCAGGGACATTACTGTAAATATTTTTTCCATTGATTTTTTCATGTAGGGGCATGAAGTATAGTTCATCCACTAGCTGTATATCTATCAACCAATTCCAGTCCTACCTGTACCTTCTGTATTTTTATTCCAGCTTTTGGAATAAAGTTGCTGTAGACTAACTAATTTATGAGCTAGGCAGTAGGGCTATTATCCTGCCAGTGTTTGTAATTACACAAAATCCAGCTGACACAAGAGCAAGAGTGGCAGTTGGGCCAGTGAATTGTACTATGCGGCCATATCTAAAACCAAAGTGATTTATAGGATTGACAGCAGACTACATGGTTCAGATACCAATTCCATGTGCTATTCAGTTACTTGTGGTCTTTGCACGGTCATTAGTTCAGATTTGGGTCCAGTCCAAAGCCAGAATTCAGGCTGATAACATGTTAATTTGTGGGCTTTGTAAAATGAGTTGCTGCAACAGTCCACGTCCCAGAGATGAACATTGCAACAAACACTATCCGTTCCTGCATTCTTGATGATAATCTCAGTGAACCGGGAGAGAACGGATTGGGAGGTACAATCAGGCCAGGACTGGAGTCTCATGGAACACTGTTGTGGAAGAAAAATCGTTGCTTTTTCTGCTTGTGTTAAAAGAGGGCTTGGCTTCTAATGTTACGCTGCCATGAACTTAGAGCAGCTACTAATTCATTTGGAAAGGTGAAACCACAGAGAGTTCTGAATAAATCAGGTTAAAGAAATGACTGTTTACCTTCCATCTTCCATCATATTATAAGGGCACAGATTTGATAAAGCTGCACAGCAATTTATTTTTTATATTTAAAAAAAATGTTTAGAATGAAAAAGTACAAGCAAGTGGTCATCCTTTGACCTGGAACCCTTGAGGGGAGCCTTTTGTAAGGGTTGGCAAGGCCTAGCCAAGTTATAACGAGACCTGTCAAGCAAGGACCCCCATTCCTGGGGTTTCCTACTGCCCAGGAAGAGCGTTACTGGAGAAGATGGAGGTGCCAGCTGCGAGAGAGACTTGTGGGAGAGGATGTGATAAGAGATTAACTGTACACGGTTTTGAATGAAAATCAAATGTCTGGAAACTGCCATTAGGTGATGATATAGGGTGTGAGAACAAAGGGCTTTAAGAAGAAAGCTGTCTACGTTAGCATTTTGGTTTGAAGAAGTAGCAATTTTCAGGGGCAAATCCCAGTGTATTGGATTGGTTTTCAGAATAGTTTTGGCACATTTGAGCTAGACTGTTCTTGGAGGAAATTAAACAAGAAACTTCACTGTAGGTTTGCACCTCATTTGCTCCATGCCATGATGGGGACGTTGCAGTCTGTACCAGTGACTGATCCTATGGCTGATATAAAACCACATGTGTGGGAGACATTTAATCTGGGAACCGGACTAAATCTAGTCCAAAGTGAAACCCTAGAAAAGTAGATTGTGTAAGCATAAAAGCCTGAGAACAAATTGTTTTGGTGTGCTGATCCATTCCTATTGTGCCCAAATTACTTGCTAATGTAGACATAATATATGTTGACAAACTGGCAATTATTCAATTCTACTTTAATCTTTTATTCTGAGAATTGCTCCAAACCTCTGCTTTAGTGCTTCCTGGTAGAAAAGTGACAGCTGCATATGTTACTGCAAACTTGGATTGGCCATGCATTTGCTCTTTAGCAGAAAATCCCCAGTAGAAAAATTTCTGAGTCTCCCACCCAGCAATAGGTTCAGGAAAGGACATGCCGAACCTGCCCTAAAATCCTGGACTGGATTTAAGTGTTTTGTAATTTTACAGCTGGAAAGATTAACACCGCAAAGACACAGTGGAACTGTGTCATCCTTGAGATTCCCATACATATCACTCATTCCCCTGCTCGTCATTCCGTTTTCCCTTACATTTTATGGTGTAAAGGTGATTCATTTAAACGGACAAAAGAGAACAAAATACCACTACGCAGAAATCAATCTGTCTGCACAGGAGTTATTTTTAAAGCTGTTTAGAATAGCACACACTTTTTCCTGAAATGTGTTCAAAGATCATCATTCATATGACAGAATGGTGTGTGTGCTCATGTAACTTCTGCTGGATATTTTGGATTTCAGAGAAAACAGGAGCTGCTTGAGAGCTAAGAATTGCTAAAATGATCAACATGCTATCATTTGAACTCTTGAAAATGCCCATAAAACTTACATCTCAGTAGTGGATTAATGTTAAAAACTCTGGTATATAACAGGAAATTATGCTTAAATCTGGGAAAAACAATAGGCAGTAAGAGCTTTTGTATCTGGGAAGGATTTCCTTATTTTATATTTGCTTGTAAACATGGCATGAATCCTACTGAAACATGTGGGGCAGTTTTAGTGATTTACATGTCTGAGAACTTTCCCTGGTGACAAAAATAGCAGGAATTTTATTTTTGGAACTTAAATAAAATGCTACCTAATCTGATTGCGGGGGCCACAGAAAATTCTCTTTCTACCCGTCACATTCAGAGCTATTAAGCTGTAATATTCCCCAGCCAGATGTGTAAAAGTGCTCCTGGTTTTCAAAGCCAAATGAATCATACGGAGATGGCATACCAACCAGGTCTCAAGGGACTGGCATCCTTTCTTACTTCTAAAGAAAATTAGTGTTTATTTTAAATCTTGTTCCCAAGATTAATCTGGCTGTGTAATCTGTTTGTGTCAGAACAGCAGCAGTGGCCTGAGCAGAAGTTCTACATGTTAAATCTTAATTCCCTCTGTCTCTGATTACTAATTGAAATACTTAGGATATGCCATCTATTTTCATTAAAACTATTAATCTGAAATCTGCTTACAGTTCTTTTCTAGGATAGCCTTGAATTCTCTGTTCATGACTATTTCCTGGAAGTGCTATATTATTATTAACATTCTGCCTTTTCAGTTTGGCTTCTGCAGAAATAACTGAACTGGCCAAACCCCTCTGGGTGACAGATGACAGGAACATGGAAAAAAGTGAAATTCTGAAATGAATGTCCTGGAATGAGGAAATCAACAGATTGCCCAGAATCACACCTGAGCATAGGGCAACTGAATGTCTGAAAATTGCAGTGTGATTGAATGTTACTTGGGGGTTCTTTTTTAAAAATTCGGTTTTCACCTATGTATTGTTATAAATTTATGTTAATGAGAATTCCTGTGGAGAAACCAAGGCCTCCATGACTATCTGTGTTTTTCTGTTTGTCATCTTTGTAAAAAAGAAAATTGAACTTATCTTTTTATTTTTCCAGACTTGATGTTTTGTTACCCAGTGGCACAAGTACTTCTAGCCTTTTAAACCTGCTTTGTGGTTTTAACTTAGTGCCAAGAAGAAACTGATTTATTTATTAATGATTGAAGACATTTAATTTAAGACACAGGATTTCTTTGAGTTTTGCCAGCTTGGATCCTACCTCCTCATATAGCAAGGTGTTATATCATCTGAAAAAATGCTTGCAACAAGTACTGGAAGTGAATTAGTAATCTGAATTTCAAGGTCAATAGTACTTTTTGTGCCTAGACACCTATTGGTGCTTCCCACTGCTGGTCTCTGCAGGCCAGAATATGGGTTTAAAAAGACAGCAAACTAAGAAACCTAACCACTACTTAATGACATATACATGGTGACTGAAGACATGGTGCTGCTGGGAAATTATTCAATTCTTTTTAGTCCTCTCATAATTAGGTTTGCAGCTGACAGGGAAGAGCTATGCTTAGGAAGATAGAGAACAAGTGCTTCTAGAAGAAGGAGGAAAAAGCCAACCTTGAAACTCTTTCAAAAATACAGACAAAGGAAAAATAGCCATTAATTTATCAGCTTAATTAATAGCTAAGTATAAATGCCAACCTGGCCTCTCTCTGCAGTCAAAATACTCACTTCACTGTATTTTGTGTCCTGAAAAGAACTAGAGGCCATTGAGGTAGCTGCTAGATGGGCATTTTCATGCCACTGTTTCGTAGTGAGCGCTAGTTTGCCTAATGGAACCTGAAAGCTCCCAAAAGTGCTATCCCCACTTCCATGTTATGCTTCCACATGGAAGCAAAAAAACCTCAGGGAAAAAAAAAAATCACATCAGAATGTCAAATTTATACACCTAAAGCTGGACATAGAATGATGAGGAGACAGAGTGGATCTCTTATGCAGGTTCTTCTTCGCACAGACCAGTTTGAAGGGATTTGTGCAAGCTAAGGAAAGACTGATTAGCTCAGGATACAGCACAGAGCAGCGTGATTTGCGTTGTTCCAGCAGACCGGGGTCAGCAGCCTTGCAAGCTTGCCAGACATTATTTTCTTTTCCCAAATTAGAAGTTGAGTGTGCCAATAGTAGGTTTCCTGGTTAATTCTGAACTGTAAACTGAAGGAGAGCCAGGTGCCCTGGCCTCATCCAGAGTCAGGATAGAGCTAATCAGCGAGTCCATAGTATCTCACTGCCATCAAATTCAGCAGTAGCTGTGAACCCGTGGTTGCCATACAAGGGATAAGTTGCCCAGTTATTGGTGAGAGTACCCTAGAAGTCAAGCCCTCTATTACAGCACCTGGGTTTAAAAAGAAAGCTTTGCTTTTCAAAGCTCTACCTGATTAAAATGAAAAAAAAAAAAAAAAAGTAAAAAACCCAGACCTGTGGGTGTGCGCACTATCAAGAAGGGAAAACATATGCCGTAGTTAAAAGTACTTTCTCTGAGACCTCCTTCAATGATGAAAAAAGAAGCAAATTAATACTGATACTCTTCTACTATTGGACTGAAACATCAGCAAAGTTTCTTTTTCAGTTCTTGATAGTCTTTCAGTACTCATGTGACAGACAGCCTCAGCCCAATTACTATCAGACACTCGTTTGGTTTGTATGTGCATAAAATGATGGCTCGCAACATTTGGGGGTATGGAATGAATGTTACATGTTGCATTGCTGGAGTCTGCTGCTAATATTAGAACATAACGAACAGCTCACTTCCTGGAGGCATCAGCAAGCTTTATTTGCAGTTTTTTTCAGGGGTATCAGACATGTGGAATAAATTACCATAAATTGCTTGTGATTAAATGTAAAGTACTAGAAGGATTTGCAATAGTTAATCCCTTTATTTCTGGGGTCTGTGAAGAGCAAATTAAGCTGAAGACCGACACAGAACTGTTTTTCATTAAAACTAATGCTCTTATATTATAGTATTGTTTTGTTTAATTATGGAACATAATTTTAGAAATTAGAAGCTTTAGGAATAAGGCAGTTAGCAATATGTACTGGCCTATAACTGCTGTTACTCTATATAAACCGCAAGTAGCAAAAGTGGTATTAGAAACATTAAGACTTGCTCCGACATTTCATAATAAACTAAATCTGACTTTGTACTAATATATTACATGGCTACGGCCAAAAGCAGAATTTCCTCCTATATTCTGCTGAAAGGTAATCTTCTATTTCCATGTATTTTGATTTCAATGAAGTTTGGGGAGACAGTTTTGCTTTCCATTTAACTAAAATAGATGAATATCTGACACCTGGAAGGATTTCCTGAGGTAAACGTGAGTCTGTGTTAAAAAAAAACCCAAACCACCTCAAACAAAATTGTGAGATTTTGTTAGCATACAAAAGAAATTACTCTCTCTTCTGAGATGCTGTGCTCCTTAATAATTTTAAAAGGCACATTTGTTTAGAAATGAGTCCTTCTGCAATGCTATACGCTACACCTTAACATGATTTCATCTGAAAATGGCTCAGTGGAATTCCGATGTGTTGTGTGTCTGGAGTATGGCATAGAGTGAAACAAACATGAAAGAATCAACAGAACCAGTATAGTGTAGAGATTATGTGCTGTGGTGTTCTTGGATGTGTGCTGATTCACCCAGATGTCAGGAGAGCATCTGTTTCCTGGTTTTTAATTGTAATTTCAGGTATTCACTTCCAAAGATCATGAAATAGGAATAGTTTTTCTATGGCCATCTCTGTGTATTTTAGTTATTGCCTGTTTTGGGGAAAGACAGCTGAATGGAGTAGGAGAACCAGAGAATAGCTGTTCAGCAATGTATTACTCTAAACAGGCCCTGTTTTACTAAATAGGGCTATATTTTGTTTTGTTCTTGCTATTAAGAAGTGAAACCCTGAAGTAATCCTTTTACAATTTATTTAAAGTAAATTTGTTTCATTGTTACCACTCCACAATGCTGAAATGTAAATTAAAGATGAACAAAAAGAGAAAGCAAGCAGAGAAAAGTAGATGCACTTAGTTTCTCATTTGGTTCCTTCCTTCTTTCTCCTTCTCCTTTTAGGTATTTACCAAAGGAGCAGTCTCCCTGATGTTTGGAATGTAAATGTAGCCATGTCTCAGTATCTGGACAAGAGGTGCTATCAAGATGATGTTCTCCTTCAATGGCAGAGAAGGGAATTCTGAATTGCTGGTAAATTCTCTGGGCTTATACAGCAGTCTGATCCTGTTGGCCAAGCACATTCTTTCCCCATAGTCCCTGCAAAGACACTGGGTGAAGTGGATTATCCACACGGCTACAAGAGGTTAGAGGTAAACCTCTGAGCTTGTGGTTCCAGGAGGCAAGGTGAACTCATCTAGTAGTTTACCACTGCTGAAAGCATAATCTTGTTCCTTTGCTCTCAGCTAACCACACCCAGTGCTTACTCTGTGTCTGGTCTGGCCCTTGACAGACTCCTCTGTGAACCACTTCAACCTGTTCACCCAGCATGAAAAAGGGCAAGATTTTCTTGAGTTAATAAACTGAACTGTTTCATGCAAATATTTGATTAGTGCCATGGTTGGTGCAAGGGGCAAGGGTGGGACTGTGGCAGAGAAGGGAGGAATGGCATAAGAGTGAATGGAAACAGAATCTTTTCTCTTTTTTTTTTTTTGTTTTGCTCAGATTCTTGTGAAACTGCAGCATGAGATATAGCTCTTATTTATTTGGTTTTTCTGTTGTCAAGAAAAATAGAAGCATTAATTCAGATAACTGGAAAGTGCTCAGTTGCTAAAGGGAAAGCAAAAGGTAGTGGAAGAGTATCAGGGGATGCTTTTGGTTGGTATGTGTGCTTCTTGTTTGCCCTGTTGATAGTAAACATTCTTTTTAAATAGATGCCAAGCTAATTAGGCCTTCAGCTCAACGGCATTTGTGTGTCTGTCACATTATACCTTTGAAACACTGACTTCTGTATTGAAGGTTCAGAAGGCTGGCATAGAAAAAGGGGAGGATGTGTGCCCACAGCCTTCGTGACAAGGGAGAGCACTGGGATTGCAGGGAATCTCTGAATTAAGGGTCTGATTGGTCTGATTTACCTATGTGCGTCCTCTTTTTCCGTCTGGAAATTTGTTTGCTGGAGGAATTTGAGCCTTTTCTACATTTGTCCAGGATTTATGGATGTTCAGTAGTTTAGGCAGTGACGCTGTGCAGCTGAGATTCCAGATATGTTCGTGTTACATGTTCAGAACAAACACAGAGCGCATTTGCAGGAAGTCAGATGGGGTTTGGGCAGCATCACAGAAGCCTGCCGTGGAGCTAATATGAGTATTCTCGATAATTCCAACATGATCCACAAGCACTGGACTTAAGTATTTTATAATAAGCATGTAGTTTTCACTGTCCGTGAAATCCTGCAAAATGTAACAGCCAAACCCTGCTGTAGAGAATTGTAGGACTGTGGCGTGCCGGAATAAGAAAGAGTGGAAACAAAACTTGTAGTATCAGTATGTGCAGTGAGCCTGGCCAAAACACAAAATATGCCACTTTCTGTAAATAGAACTTGCCAGGGGTATGTTGAAGGCTGTGAACGTCAGTTCAACAGCAAGCAACTTTTCCTGGAAGGTAGGATGTTTTTCTGCTTTTCCACAGATTTTGCCCAATTGGCTGTCCCTTCTTTTCAGCAGGTGCACCACATTCTCAAGCACTGGTATGCAGTTCAGTGTGTTCCCAGGGAACAATATTGCTTAAAGTTTTTTCTGCACAGTTTCTGTTCCATGGCACTTCACACATCCTTCCCCCAGGACCCACCCTGTCTTACTGTTGAAGGTGGTACATAATCAGTAGCAGTCTCCTTCAGTCAGATGTGTGTGCTAATGAGCTAAAGACAACAGGCAAAGGAAATACGATTCACAGGCCTTGAGATCCCTAGGGCTATGACTCAGATTTGGGATAGGGTGCAAGGAATTGCTTTATTTGGTATCTGTTGCCTTCTCAAGTGCAGTGTCATTGTTAAAAGTGAAAGACTGGTGTACTCAATCCTTTCATCCTTGTTTTTAAGGGTGAGGTATGTGGATTGTACTCCTGTTAAACAAACAGAGTCATACAAGGTTTTCCATGTTCTAGCTATAACTTGGCAAAGACTGAGGAATCCAGAGCTAAGACTGCTGTTGCAGACGTAATTAACTCCAGTGCTGTTACGTGTAATACAGCTACACAGTTCCATGTGGGCCATCCAGTGCCTACCCAGTTCTGTGTTATGAGTTCAGAATACTAGTGCAAGTGTTCTGATTTAGTATGGGGCTATATAAATACCTCACAATATCTGAAAATTTTCGAAGAATGTGGCCTTTACAAGATAGCAAAGTAGAAGTGGGTGCCCTAACTGCAACTGTAGCAGAAATTACCAGTGTAATGTGGCATGAGAAGAATAGTCATGGTAAAATGATAATTATAATCCTCTGACCTGGCACTGATTTGCAGAAGTATTGTGGCTGTTGTTCCTTAATTCTTGGCAGACAATTGTGTGCATCCTAAAACCACTCCTTCGAGCAGATGCGTCATGCTTTAAGTTTTAGGTTATTTAAAAGACTTCTTTATTTGATTCAGTCTTGGGTTAATTTTATAACAAAGGAGAAAAAAGCTCATTAACAAACAGAGCAATGTCTTTATACTCTGTGGTTTTCCAGCTAGTGGCTCTTAAGAGAGGTAAATCACTTACATGAATGCACTAATGCCCACTGTGTAGAGCTTGTAAGCCACACCAGGTTTTTGCAATAAACAAATTTTAGCTTTCTTCTGACTGCAGTCAGGACTGAGGTTTGCTACTATCAGCACACACCACATGGGTTGCTCATGGGTTATTGCTTGTGAGTGGGAGTTACTGAACAAACTGGAGGCAGGGACTGCATTCAGTTTCTTAACTGCTTGCATGCACTAATGATCAAAATGGAATACTGGGAATGCTGCATTTAAACCAAGTCTGACAGGAAGGATTAACTGGGGCTAGCACCGAATTGCACTTGACCTTGAATGTTTCTGAAATATACAAGTAAAAGAAGGTAAATATTGAACTGAGGGACATCCTGATCCTTTCATCTGAGCCCACTATATGGCAGGAAGGAAGGGAAGTTACTTTTACTTTTAGTGAATACCTAAGGATCTGAGCATGCTCTGTCAAGCAGGATACAGAGCAGACTGCAGCTCTTGTTCTGTGTCTGTTAAGGAAATGAGCCCCACCTCAGCTAAAATGGGTAAAACATCCTTGGTAAACAGAGCATTGGGCAGAGCTTACACAATTAGCAATTACTCCGTGAAACCCCGGCTGGCCACTGCCCAGCTTTAACTGAACTTTTATCCTCCCACAACATTTTGTTTAGAAACTATTTTTACTTTTAAACAATAATAGTCACTAGCAACACCCATCCTGGAGGACATCAACTGCTCTGACAGCCATCCCAACTCCTGCTTAAATTGGGAACAGCAGATGCCCTCTCTTCTAACAGAAATAATGAAAAGTCAGTGACTAGTACTTAATGCCCTATACATCTTCATTAATGAAAGGGAAGCAAATTGCTCCCACAATGCTGTATTATTAAACTTGGTCCTGCACAAAGGGTTCCTTACAGTCATTGTGACAATGAGTTCTTCATGATGGAAAGTGAATATGTTGGAAAACTGTCAATCAAGGAACAGGCTGAAGCCCCTAAACTTGTCTCTACCCTCAGATTGGATTCAAACTGTGTGCCAGAGACAAAAAGTATTTTGCTGATTCCAGTTTATGTGAGCAAGATTATGCCTTAGTTTCCTTTCAACAATCAATCTCATTTTGTAATTTGACCAAAAAAAATTGAACCTTTAGTCCTCCGCTGCCTCCAATAATGCCTTAGAGCAGCTCCTGGGGGTGGCCAGGGAGTGTTAGCAAAGTAACTGCTTGCTCTGCGACAGTTCTGGAGTTCAGAGTAGCTGCACACTTGCCCAGAGTTACTTGAAATAATATTAACCACTGAGGGTTCCCCAAATCAAGTACCTCCTACCTTTCCTACCAGCACATTCAACTCTTCACAATCCACGGGCTTCCCAGCACTATGAACTGGCTGGTTACGCCGTAAGTCTAGTTATATTGCAGCCATGGCCACCTCTCTCTGCAAATAGAATTGAAGGCACCACATATAAATAGGAAGGGATGTAGAGAAAACAGGATAGAATTTACTTTTGTTTCATAGTCCAATTACTTGGATACACTGAATCAATGGGGCTATTCCAGCTCTGAGAATAAGGTCTGCTCATGTGAATACGTGCCTGGAATCGCAAGCTCTGCCAATTCATGCTGGCATGACTAAAGAGATTCCTGGTTCCAGCAATCTGCCTAGTCTCTCGCTAGATGCTATCAGGCGAGTGGGAGGGGTGCCCAGCCAGGCAATGTTCCTGTCCTGAGAAGCCGCAGTCTGGTGTAGCAGAGCAAGCTGCCATAAAGTTCAGTTTTTACTTTCCTGTGAGCAGCAGTTGCTGAGGGCTATGATTAACAGTCCTTGATGGATTTTGACTTCAGCAGCTGAAAAAGTTACTATCCCATTGTCACTCATAACTCCAACAAAAACTGTAATCAGAGTCTCCAATCTAACCGCAGGGGGGGTAAACTCCATTCTTCAAAGCTGTGTGCAGTATGGATCTATAAATCTCTGCTTACAAGGTCAGTAAAGTCAACTAGACAATGTGTACTTATACACGTATACCCACATGCTTTTAAATACACTGCTGCCAGATAACTATGATCTCCCAGTGAGTGTTTCATTCCTATATGGTTCTAAAATCATGTTGGTTTTATCAGCAGTTTGTCAAATCATATACTGACAGTTTTTCACACCAAGAGGAGTAGTAACAGAGCAGCATTGTGGGAAAAGTGATTTATTGCATACATGTTATAAAGGAAGTTGCTCTGAAGAATATTTATATTTATTATTTAAATGAGATCATCTTTTTTTTCTCTAGAGAATGGATAATAAGAAAATTTTGAATGGATAGTTCTGTGTTGGTGCGAGGAGCAATCTTGATTTTTTTGTGGGAATGTATCAAAAAAAAAGATCTAGAAACATAATTTAAGAGCTATTTTGGGAGTATAGTCTCTGAATTCCTACCCTTTGGGTCTAAAGCAGGCAAATGTCTGGATTTGCTGAATAAAAAATGATGCCAGTAGATAACTGTTTGGAATTATTTTGACTGCAGCCAGCAAATATATCTCATCACTATGGTTGCAAAAACAAACATCCACCAAAGAACTGTATCTGACACAGAGAAAATAATTAAGGGAAATGGAAAAATTTGCAGCCTGTATTAAATTCTTCATGTTCCCTCACACAAATCAGTAGTTAGAGGGGTGAACTCTGACCTTGATGTGGGTATTCTGTTTGACTTCTTGCCACTCTGACGGTAGCAAATAGTGTGAACATTACTTAAAAATAGAAAGGAACTTGAGATGTATCTTCGTACTCAGAACCATTCTATTCCACATTTTTTATGACAGATGACAGGAGGTTAGAATCACATCTCTGGATTTGAGTTCAAGAGTATAGTTTTGCTTTTGAATCCAAACTGAAAATACTTTGGTTTTTACCTCTGGTTTGGATGTAGTTAAAGGTAACAGAACTTCCCAAAAGTACCTTACTCAAGAGTTCTGCCAGTTCAAGCTTAATGGGATCAATCCATAGTTAAGCAAGTAATGCAGTTCTGTACCACTAACATGTCTCTTAATAGTTCTGAAAGATGGTGCACATCCATGGGACATACATCCCGTTCTATGAGAAGAAGATGCAGTGATGAAATAATACATGTAAAAATTCAAAATACTATATCAATTCTTCCTTCAGAAAAATGTGAGTGTTCCTTCCCCACACCCCATCATTTATTTGGAGAAATTGAATCAGGAAGGCTGAAAGACATGTTGAATCCATATCAGTAGAAGAGTTGACTGCAATAAATTCCTGATAATATGCTTATTTTTCCAGACTATCCCATCCAAAGAAAAACACTATCTTTCTTAACAGACCTTACACTGAAACCAAATGATATGTGCATACTTACAAAGGTACTGTAGAATTAAGTCATACAGTGATGCACTTCTAAAGTCTTTTTGGCAACAGTGTATTTAAAATTAAAGGTAGAGTTTCATATTTAAATTGCAGTTCCCAGAGAGCCACAAACTTTACAGCAAACATTTCCTAGCTACAGAAGGAGTGAGGATGTAGTTCTTCCTTACCTTTTCTGATGTATTTTGCACCAGAAAATAGGTTGAAATATACTGAAATTAACAATTTTGAACTTGTTTGTGTACTTTGCCTATATATTTTAGAAAAGTAAATCATATAACTGCATTGTACCCCCCAGCCAGCTGTAAGAGTGACGTCATATAAAGGGAATGTACACAACGCCAAAAGTGTCCTGCTGGTTTGTATTAGCTTCCCTGGTCAGGCACATTCTGTGTAGCACTAGTTAAGCTTTACCAGTTTGAAAATAGACAGATAGTCTGTTTGAAGAAATAGTGAACAAAGAGTTCACTGTGGAGAGAAGCTTCCCTGCACCCAGCAAAGAGAGAGCAAAGCTGTTAGAACATTTCAAAGGTGGATGCATAGTCATTCCTCTTCAGACGCAAATTGGTCAGTGCTCTTTTGGTACAAATTTAACCCCTGCTCAAAAATAGTAACATAGGAAAGAGCAGAACGAGAGGTAAACGAGATGAAAGTTATTATAAATAGTCTTTTTAAATTACACCCTTCATCCAGACAAATGCTGACATACTTCCCAAAACAGATGGAGAAACTAACCTGGGAACTAAGGAGAAAGTGGGTCCTTAGGCAAGGAGGTGAAAATAAATGCTATTGTGTGTTTAGAATAAATGGTGGGCCGTGTTCAGGCCTGATAACAGAGACTTCTCACAAGGTTTGTTCTTGTGGGACTTCCCTGGGGGTTCTCTGCAGCTGCTCTTACACTAATATAGAGCAATAAAGGCACCTATTTCTTGTTATTCGTGGAAAAAGTTCATTCTGTGAGGACGGATTTGAAAATCTCTGTGCTGAGAAGGGAGCATGGGGTGGCATTTCTCCCTTGGGTACAAATTCAGCTTCCGATGCTAACAGCTGCATGTGTAACTGCGGAGCGACTATAGATGAAATGACGGGCAACTTCAATACCTTTTCATTTTCCTTTTCCTTCCTGAAGTCCAGCAGCTATACAATCCCTTCTGAAACACATGTATGCTACAATAGTAGCTAACCTACTTTTATTTTCATTTCATGACGGACTGTTTGACTTAATGCTGGACACAGCCAAACAAAATTTCTATTAAGTCCCTTATAGAATCCCTTCTTGAATCATTTGAAAGATTAACTTTTTGTAACCATAATCTTATCCTCATTTCCAATTCTTTTGGCAAAAGTTTGAGCAACACAGTGTTTGTGTGTCTATGGGTGATGAAGGTGACAGCTGTTTAATGGTAACTCGTTTAGTGTGTGTGTTACTTATATCTCTACAGTAGCCAAGTAAGACTGAGCTGATGTCCAGCTGCTGGTGATAATAAAGGTAGTAGTATCATTGTAGTTATCAATGGGTGCTTTGAAAACTGAGCTCCTAAGGAAGATTAGAGAACAGGGAAAAAAAAAAAATAACCTTGTATTTGAACTGTGTATTTGCCGAAAGATCTCAGCCCACTAGTAGGAGGTATATTGAGCAGATGGGTTGGCGGAGACACATAGACAGCTGGTTTTGTCTGGCATACAGGTGTTTAACTTGGCTGCTTGCAGATTAGCTACAAGATGCCAGATTTTTTTTGAGGGGATCACCCAGTTTAAGAAAAAGTAGCTCTTGTCCATTCCTATAGCAAGTTCAGTGAATGAGGCAGAGGGGCTATTTTTACTTCCTCCCTACTCACCTCTTTGACACAGTCCAAAAACCCCATTCACCTGCTGCCAGAGTTGGATTTAGATGGGAGAGAAAACAGTCTCCGCAGTTACGGTAGTGTGGTTTTGCCTTTTCTTGTGGTAGAAACAGAAGAGGGAGCAAAACCAGATGTTGCTGATGTTCAATATTCAAACTAGAGTTAATGTTTTGTCATTCTTCAGAGAATTCTTTTTGGTTTGTTTTTGATAGACTGAAAAACATTAGCTGAGCTCTGTATACCTTTATTTGAAATAATGTTTTTCAGTAGTTCCAAGATGAGCTAGTACTCGATTGTAAATACATTAGGATTCAGGGCTGTGAAATTCTGGGGGTTTGTCCAAAAGTTAGACTGCAGAAATAGCTGTATAACATCAGCAAAGACAGTTTGCTCTTTTCCAAGTTGTAGTGAGCCATAAAGTGAATGTACTTTATGTGCTGGTAATAGATATCATCTGAGAATCATCAACAATGGTGTCAGATACACATGATTAATGAAATGCTGTCTACTAGAACACTGAGTGTTAAATGCAGACTTGGTATAAGTAGGTTAAATAGATTTGCCCCAACCATAATATTAGTGTACTTTTCTTCTGATGCTAAGTGTAATTGCAGCTAGAATGGTCTGAGACTGCTGTTGAAGCCAAAGTTCTCCTGCTGCATTTTTGTCTGGTGTTCCAAGCTGACTGCTCTGTCAAGAGCAATCACTTGATTAGTTTTGCAACATCTGTCTTTCCTGTATGGAATCAGATCTCTAAGAGGCTGGGCAACCTCACTTAAATTCAGATATAAATATCTAACCGTTGTAAAAGGACAATAGTCAAATGTTAATCTGACTTTGTTATCTTTAATCAAGAAATATGAATATATGTAGAATGTAATATTTCGTTCTTGCTCCACAACAAAGGCTGGTTTTCATTAAGTTCTAAACACTCAATATGCTATTAAAAATTTCTTTCTAATACTGTGCTTTATGAATGCAAGTTGTGCAGTCAACTTCCTGAATAGTGCATTGAAAATGTAATTCCTACCATCAGGATGCACTTGGTCTGAAGAGCTGGTTGCAAGCATCTGTATTTTTTTGTTAAAGAAACCTGTGTGAAGACTCTGAGCTTGTCAACTTAATTTTTTAGCAATAATTTTTGTTGGCACGGGATTGTAGCAGCAACTATATTCAGTTAACAGGTAGCTCCTAATACGTATGTGTGTGTTTGTATGCGTATGATTAAATAAATACATAAATGAACATTCTCTATGTGCATAATTCTGCAGTAAAGTTGTCAGACTTTACAATTTAAAATAAAGGTACTGGACCACAATGACAGCCACTCTTAAGTACTCTATTTCTATGTGTATGCTTGTTTTTTTAATGGAATTTTTTAAAATTTTTTTTAGAAAGGAGACGGCATCAAATAACTGTAGAAAGAGGTATGTGTTTATATTTGAGATGAGCAATCCTCTTATACTATTTCCAAGTCTGCTTTAATGCAGCATGTTTTCATTATGTTTCAGAGATGGCAAAAAAGGAAAAAGAAAAAAAATCAATGAAAACGCAGACAGAGCCAAGTAAGAGTGAAATAAAAAATGAATCAAGAGAAGCCTCTGTGTAAAGAAGCGAAGTGGGAAAATGAAAATTTTAATGCAAATAAGTATCTGTGCCAGTCTACTTTTTAGAAACTGTTCTGTTTCAATGGAAGTTCAGTTAGCAGAAAACCTGGGTTATTAAAAACTAAGAAAAGGGAGTCATTCTTTGAAAGTAATATGAATTTAACTGATGGAAGAAACAGGTCCATGAACTGTAGCAAGTTTTATGAACACTAAATATAGTTTGAGATGTTTGAACTGCTCTTTTAACTCTTAAATATCTTGGTTTCTACTGTACACTTGTAAATCATGACAGCTCTCCATTTATTAAATGTGTAACTTATTAGATTTCTCCTACAATTGCCATGCTGATTTTTTTTAGTGTTCTGCATATTCATATTCCTTCCCGTGTGATATGATTGACTAAAATCTCACCACTTAATGATGTGTCTCAAGAAATGTGGCATCTCTTGACCTATTATGCAACAGTCCAGTAGTGTTAGCGTATTTAGCTGTGACATATCTGAGGTATTTCAGCATCTGCCTTTAGAACAGGCACATAGCTGTAAATGAAATACAGTATTTGGGTTGCGTTTTAGACATCCACAGTGCCTCGGCTGAGTTAATCTGCTTATATGACATGCTTAGTTACAGCCACGTTACTCTTTTTTATAGGTGTGGTAGGTGTGAAGCTTTTAGGTAGTAGCCTACAAATTCAGACCAGTCATGGGAATTCCATATGGAACCTGGATGGAGTGGTAAAGGTATTATACAAATGTATTGGGTATCTTTGTGTGGATGTATTGATTTTTGTTTAGTGAGCGGCTATTATAAATGAAATTTGGAAAATCATACTGTGGGTCTGGACAAATGATGTCCCAAGTGAGCAGTGCTGTTGTTGGGACAGTGGCCCGCCTCCCACCTGAATCTGTATGGGTGCCAGGAGTCAGCAAACCAGGGGCTTAAAAGAATCAAAGGGTAATTGTCATTAGAAAGGCAAACTGTAAAATGATTGGCACCTTCTTTTCATAGCTGGCGCTGGAGACTTATCCCACTGAAACCCCTCAGAAGACTGGCATGCTGGAAAATGTACATCTCTGGGAGAGGGTAAGGGGAACCAGCTTCTCACCACAGTCCAGCACCTTGGAGGAGTTTGCAAGTCTGTCACAGCCGGAGCTTGTACTCTCAGCCTGAGGTAAATCACGGAAGTTTCCTCCTGAACAGTCACTTTGCCGAGTCCCTCTAACTCAGTTTTTGCAGTCATGCCAGTTAACAAGTTGACAGGCAGTCAGCTTAACTTAAAGCAGAGAGCGCAAGCTTTGCTGTCTTCAGTCCCGTGAGGCTGTTCTGGAAGAGATGGTGTCTGCTCCACCCTCCCTCCCTGGGGTACTGCAGCTCCCCATAGACCCCTAACTGATGGCTGAATGCCACAAGTTACACTTCTGAATGTGTCATTACTGCTGTTCTACTGTAGTGACTGATTTATTATGCAAGTCTGTGGTTGCACTGTAATCAAAAATCCATATGGCTTAAGGGAGACAGGATAGGGTAACCAGCATTAGTTTAGGGTGGATTTGAACTCATAGGTGTTGAGCTGTCACCAGAAATATTTGGCTTCCCTTTAATATACTACACAGTAGATTGCCTTCTTATTCTAAGCAAAAAAATGATATTGAATTAAAAGACCTTGTTGTATATTAATGAAACTCGAAAGACTTAAAAGAGGGGAACAAAAGGGCAGTCATATAGAATGTGATAGCTGAAACAAGAGCCAAGTTAAAAAATGATTAGCTGTTTACTGGCCAAAGAAAACAAGTCTCTGTTAGACCTAACCTGCCTACTCCTCTCCTAAGGCCCATATACCAACACATGGGAGCTCTATGGTAGAAATTTATATTTCATTCTGTTTGTTTTACTAGGCGATTGTATTCCTCCAACCTTATTGATTTCAGCATTCAATATTTTAATGCTGCATCTCAATAAAATATATCTAAGAGCACAGTCAATCAGTCCTGCAAAATAATACAAAAATTACTTCCACTTAATGATATGTGGCATTATTCCCAGTGAGTGGCCCAGATGAAAAGGTTCCTTTGCAATATACTTGACCCATGAAGATTTAATTTCATGTCTCCGCAACAGACACATGAAAAATGTACCAAATATCAGTCATTAACTGACTGATACAACTATAATCTTAATTCTTGATTTGGAATCCATTCATTAATGAACTTGTGCTAATACAGCATATTTGTGTTTGCAATTTTGGAGGGTAAAGTGACACATAATTTAGTTTTCTTAGAAAATAAGAATGGCCTTAGAGCCCATGGGTCTATCTAGTCCAACATCCTGTCTCCAAAAGTGGAGCATTACAGACAAATCTGTCATGATTCCTGGATGTACAAAACAGCAATATCAAAAGCTGGCATAAAATCATTTTGCCATCCAAGGTAGTGAGCCAGTGTTAGACACATAGGGTACTGAGGAAAAAAGATTAATCTTACCAAGAAAGCAGGGGAGCTGACAGAAGATAAGGAGGAGCATATTTTCACCAGTAGGCAGAAATCCCAGCAGCACAGAATCCCCAGTTTGTGCCTCATAAGGCAGAAGGATGGCAACGATGGCAGAAACAAGATCGCGGCCAGTGGAGTAGACAATAAATTGCATGAAGAGTTGAAGTAGCTGGAGAAAATCCAGGAGTGTTGAGAACATTATTACTTCAGGAGCTATATCACTGAACATCCGTGTGTCCAGTGTCGGCAACAGAGACCTGTTGAAAAAAAAAAAGTATCAGGGAAGAATAATAACTGAGCAGGAGTGTATGATACTTCTGCCATGTACTCGCCTAGTTTTAGTTCAGGGGATTTCCTGAACCCGTGGTGGTTTGTCTGTAGAGGAACCCTAAAGGATTTATGTTCCAGGTACATGTTCATACTTGTCACAAACTCACATAAATTTCTGGCATCCATGATGTCCTTTAAAAATGAGTTTCATTATTGCCTGTTGCATGAACAAAACCTACACTTTTGAACCGGGCTCTTTGTATCTTCGTTTGTTTATGCCTGGTTCTTGTGTTGAAAGAGACCGCAAACAGTCATTCTTTAACTCCTTTATGTCATTAATGGTTTTGCAGCCTTCTCTTCATCCATTCTGAAGATTCCCAGCCTGCCTAGGAATTTTCTGTGTGAAAGCTCTTACAAATCTTTAATCATCCTTGTCACCTTTCTTAGAATATTTGCCAGTTCTAACATGTCTGTCTTAAGATGAGGGGACCAGAGCGCACATAGTATTTAGAGTGTGGCTGAGTTGTGTATTTATATGGTGGCAAAAAGATATTTCTTGTTTTGTTCTCTACTCATTCCTGATTCCTCTTTCTTAGGAGAATTTCTTCTAAGAGAAAACTTGTTTGAATGTTTTGCAGAGAAGAAAGTGAGAAAACTGGTGAGTATTTTGGGTCTACTTTGAAAAGCTTGCAGCATAAGACTTAGATACCCTTATTAGCCATGTATTCTTCAGAAACTGCATAGCTTGATTTATGGAGGATGTAATTTACCTGGAATCATAGGTCCAGTTTTCAGGCAGGCATCTGTACTTGAGTATGTGTATTTCCAAGGTCTGTTCATGGATACATACAAATCTTTTAACAAAATGCGCTTCACTTTCAGCTCAATTGGTTTCTTCCTTAAAGAAATGTCATATACATTTTAAACCTCTAGCATTAAATAGAAATCTCATGTAGACTGTGGACATTATGCTTGAGAAATCTGTGTACTTAATATTGGCTAACATGTGGCTTGTGTGGCTCTTTTAACTCCCTCATGTAATGGCAAAAAAAAAAAAGACAGAATTTTCTTTTAACATGTTCATTACATTCGACGGGATGTTTGGGAATAGGAAAACACTAAATTATTCTAATCAAGTCTATAGGTTTTCTTCTATAATCTCTTTGCTGCTACTGGGCCCTCGTGGTGAAATCACGTCTGTTACCACTTCCTATGTCTTTTTATGTTCTTTTTTCTTGTCCCTGTTTCTCTCAGACAGACCTAATTTTTATCATGTTATTTGCTTAAATTAAATTGTCTTCACCACAGTCATTTCTTCAGAGCATAAACATTCAAGCTAGCTTCACCTAGTTAGCTTATTTAAGAGTAATAGTTTAGAGATGGAGTAAAGAGTTTTTCCACAGCGAATTACAGTTTTGACTAGACCTTGACCAACCCTTAGCAAACCAATTTAGGACTGGTTTGGGGTTTGTCTATATTATGCTATGAATGCATACTTGGATAGATTTTCTGTAGCTCTTTGAAAGTCTGGCCTCTGTTTTATAGAGTTCACATTTTTTCAGTTGTGAAAACAGAAGAAAATGAACTAGTATTTACCTTGCTCCTTCACATGCCAAACATTTCAAGTTGAAATAGTTTCTGTATTGTAGTGACTCAGTCAGAGAAACTTAATGTACTTTACTCACGTGAACGTTTTAACCATCATAATACTTTTGTGAACTAGTTAAGTGTTATTAACCCCATTTTACAGCTGAAAAACACAGAGATAAAAGAGATAGAAACCATGCTTTCAAAAATCACCTTTAAAAAACATAAGTTCAAAAATTCAGAAGTCACTTTTTTAATTTGGATGTTAGTCACTTTGCCAGTGTCACCTAGGAAATTTAGCAATTTTGGTAATGAATCTTCTGAATCTTGCTTTTCAATTTTATTTCCACCTTAAACATATTGTTTCAAAATGTATACTTTATTTCACTAACAGTCAGATCTACCAAGAATAAATAATACAGTACTGACTTCATCGTGCTAGTAAGTGCTACGCTCCAGCCGTTTATTTAATAGTGATGTTATTTATAGAAAGCTCCTTCATGTGATGTTGTTGCCAGTAACACAGATGTCCCTTGAATGCACTCTATTTTAAATAAAGGTGAAAGGCTAAGAAAAATAGAAAAGAACCCGCCTTTAATATTTGAATTCAACAATAACGAGCAGGGTGTGGCCACTCTGAGACTGTGGCTTGTCGGATGCTCGGGAGAAGGGAAGGGTGGGAAAGCTCTCTGCTTACCAGTTCCACAGTCTCGTTAGTAAAAACACATCTGACACAGTGATTGTGGCCTGAAAGATACAGTGAGAATGGGTGGTGCTTTCAGTTCTTGCACTGAATAAAGCGTCTTGCTAGTACTTGGTATGTAGCCATGGAATAAGCAGGTTTACTGGTGTTAATGTACTTAAAGTTTGAGAAGGTGTGAATGAAAACTGAAGAATTGTCGCCTGCATGTTTAAAAAAAATAATGTTACCTTCTTTAGACTGCTTTTTTTTTCCCCCCAAGGAGGCTGTGAGGCTCTTCACATAAAGCTTATCCTGGAAGTTTCTTCTTCATGCTCAATTTGCTGTACTTAAACCAGACACTGTAATACTTTCAGTGTTTGAAATGAGACTTACAGGCTGCTGTTTACAGAAAATGCTGTCTCTCCCATTTGACAGTGGTTTGATAGTAAATGAAATTCACAGGAATTTGGGTAGGTCAGAGACAGAAAAATGCACATTTTACATATGGGTAATTGTTCCTAGAATAACATGACGTTTTTGTTGTTTGGTTTTTTGTTGATGTTTTGGAGGGGGGGTGTTTGGATTTTTGTTGTTGTTTGGTTTCATTGGGGTTTTTTTAGTTAGAAAGGAACAACCTGAAGCTTCTGTAAACTGAAATTTTAAGGCTTAAATAATATGTATTTACCTGAAATCATCTTAGTATAAGCTAGAGGCATCCTAGCCCTGGAAAAAAAATCACATTTACTTCCACCCAGAATAGACTTCCAGTAACCCACAGTCACCCAGAACTTGCTCTCCAACATATGAGGTCACCTGGAACAGGCACTTCATTTTCTGAATTCTCCTTTTATTGGGTTTTGTTCATTTAGTTCTGATTCAAGAGAAGTTAGAACCTAAGAAAAAAAAACATTAGCGTGGTATAAAATCAGAGCCAATGTGCTTTGCTATTCCAGAAGACTCTACCAAGTAACTTCCACTCTGTCTTATCTAGCTAAGAAGAATTTTATTCTGAGAAAGGGGAGTATTTTTCAGAGTGTGTGGCATGGTTGAGTGTCTGCCAAAAACCAGACTGTTCACTCCTCCAAAAATGATACAAGCAGGTTGTAGTGAGCCTAGTATGTGAGTCTAGTATCTAGACAGATTTTGTCTGGGCTCATTCAGCACATGGAAGAATTGTTTCATCTCATTTCTCCACAAGCTGAACCCACAAAGCCCTTTCATTTATTTTTCCTGACATGTTGTTGTGTTGTTCAATACTGCACGTAGTCTCCCCTGACTTTTTAACAAGCTGGTAGGGCTGAGCAAAACTCTTTCATTTTCACAGTTGCAAGGAAAAGTGAGATCATAAAAGAGAAAGTGAACTGCCAAATAATGACTGGGCTCCCCGTGCAGCACCGTCAAGCACACCTGAAGTAAATGACTTTGTTAAGGTCTGCTAGCCAGATACTATGCAGCTATTTCTGTTGCTTTCTATACCTTGCACAGGTACTGGGAAGAAAAAGAAAAAAAAAAAAAAAGGCTTCCTACAATAAATTCTCATCTAGTCTTGGGCTGTCAACTTGAGAAAATTAGCAATGCTGCTAATGGCACAAATGACACTACTTCCCCAGCAGAGTTGTCTTCTAATCAATCCAGGAAAAGATCGAACCGCTTTCCAGAGATAAGCAGCACTAAGAAACTTGCAGGGAAAACTAAATATTACAACTTTTTGTTCCCGCAGACCCAATAAGAAGAAAAAAAAAAAATCTGCAGCCAGCTTAGAGAAGTTTATAGTGGTTCTGGACTGAATGGTAAGCGCAAGGGTAAAAAATCTATTGCAATCTTAGACAGGAGCCAAGCTTTACTTGAACAAGAACAGACCCGTTTCAGAGTTCAATATTAGTTAAACTATGACGGTAAAAGGAGAACAAGTTGCATTTCAAAGACATTCAAAAGGTGCAAAAAGCTTGACTTACCACTATTTTTTTTTGTCTCTGTGGTTCTCTTCAATCTGGCACCCATGTCAGCAGCTAGGAATCAAGCGAACTTTTTTTACGCTGTTCCAGCAAATGTTTGCTTATCAGTTTGTTCAAACTGCTCCCTAAGCAGCACCTGAGAAAAGAATTAGGGACACATCTGAACAGAAAGTAAACCAATGATGGGAAAGTTCAGGAAACGCAATGATGACAGAGGATCCTGAGAAAATGAGAGCAGAAAACCTGCCAGCAGAAGCAAGTCCATCATAAATGTGGGACCACAGGGGCTTCCCCTTCCAATGGAGTCTACTTTGAAGGTGTTAGCAAATAATTTATTTTAAGACCATAGCTCTTATTTTTGTCAAGGACTAACTGCAAAGTGATCACAGTTCCCCTGAATTTACAGCTAGCAAATCAAAGGTCTTTTCAAATATATCTTATCAGAACTGGGACTGCTGCTTGCTTGCGACTGACTCAGATGAGTGGTATGGAATTACACATCAGATCTTGTGTCTTCTGTCATCTTTTGTGAACCAAGATGTCTGCAGATGCTTAGGTGCCTGGGCCTCAAAGTTAATTTTGACAAACAAGAGTGCCAGTCAAATGTGACCACTTAAATTACCGTAGAAAATTAATGCAAAGGGGAGAGGAGATGGGTAACCTCTGATAACTGAAATCTAAACTATCGTTGATCAACCATGAGTTAGCTGTGACTCACAGCACATCAAGGGTGCAACCATGGGCCTCAGGAGATCTAAGCTTAGTTTCCTGCTCTACCACGGGTTTCAGTCTCTGAAACTGGGCAAGTAGTTTAATCACTTTTGGCCATCTCCAACATGGTCCTGATAATCTCCGACATTTTGCCTCTGTTGTCTCTCCAGACTAAAGTCTCCTAAAAGGTGGCAATCTGCCACTACAGTGCCTGAGCTCTGTACAGCCTGGTTAGACGTGGGGCCCCTTGCACACTGGCATCTGGCAAACACCATAACACAGTTCATAAATAATTATATTTACAATAGCCCTTTTCTTCAGTTCCCAAGGAGAAGACATAACATATTGTGTTAAAGGAACAACTCTCATCTGGTAATATTAAAAATGTTCTGAACTGCTCTCTAGTCACCCCAGAAGTCAGATGAAGTTGTAAAATCCCTTTCAGCGAGTTGGTGTGATTTTAACATGAGTTCAGGTCTGAGCTTGGAAATGCTTCCTCTGAAGAGCTATCCTTTGAACAACTACATTATGAAATGAACTCCTCACAATGATCATGGATCTTTCAGGGTTTCAGGGTTTGTTCCAGTATTTATCAATGCCTTTTGGCTTTCTAGAGCCTTTCTAGCTTGAATTCATAATCTAAGAGGGGAGGAAAAATTCAGCTATTGCAAGTACATTAAGGCAAGGTGATTTATTGCATGTGCATTGCAAAATGACAGCAATGACTCTCTGAACTGTCCAAGCACAGAGAGCTGTTTCTGTCAAATACTTATGGTATGACTGGACAGATACTCAAACTAAGATCTTTGTTTAGTAAATATTGAATATTCCCTAGTCCTTTATATCCTGTCGTCATTTCCTCTGTACAGCTTGCAGCTGTAGTTTCAAGCCAATGTACAAAATTCATTGGTTAGGCAGAGTTTCATAAGTGTGTTTAACTATGTAACAGAGATTTTTCTGATGTTTTTTCCTCTCAAAACTCCTTCTTGCAGTTTTGTAGCCTGCATCCAAACTAACCTACACCAACATCTTCTGTGTATGTAGTTAACAGTAGATTCATTCGTTATCCATTTAAGAAGGATGAATATACTGTAATACACATATAAATTTATAAATACAAATATATGCATATATGTATAAATATATATAAAAAAGTAGGGAACTTGGCTGCCATGTAGTCAGTTTGTGGTTTTGGAAAACCACAGGCTCTAGGGTGGAGATGGCCATTGTATTACATTAGCTATTTTCTCACAGTTTAAGAAACGGCAGCTCAAAACACTGTGGTCCAGACAGTAAAGCACTTTCTCGATGCAGACCCATGTGTCTCACCAGGCCTCTGAAAAGAGGTGGGTGGAAGGGGTTGCTGGCTAATTCGTGAGTGGTCGCAGGGCCCTGTGTGTTGGGCAGGAATGGGGAAAGGGGAAAATTGTGTAGTGGTGGAGCTTTGTGATAAGGACCATACGCTGAGCTGTGTGAAACGAGGGGGGGGGTAGGAGGACTATTTACCTTGGGTCTTTGCAGGACTTGCTTTACGGTAATGTCTATGTGTGTGTTGGTTTTCAGTGCAAAGAGGGAAACTAGCAATATTGCGGGCTGGTCTTGTCAGTTTTGAGTTGCAGGCAGAGGACATGGGGTTTGGACTGCAATTTTCCTTTTTTTCCCTCCCCGTTAATATTGAAATAGATTTTGCTGTTGTTGTGGTTTTTTTTCTGTTATATTGTCATCCTCCTTTATGTTTCTGCTCTCTTGAGTTGAATGTGCAAGTGATTAACACCAAGACAGAGTTAATTAATTGAATAGTAAACATCTGTGTTAGGGCTGCTGCCCCTCTCATTTTCACTCTCTTTTTCAGCTCTGCCAGAGCTGTGTAGAGCTAGACAGGAGAGGAGTTCGGATGTTAACATCTCTAAGATAGGAAATGTATTGAAACTGTAAGCACCACCCAAGTATGCCATTGAACAGTTCTTACAAGGTAGCACTTGGCCTAGAGGTGGAAGACAAGCCATTGTTTTAATTATTTCTGCCTTGTAGAATTTAAATGTGCTTCAAAGCCACAGGGTGAAACTTGCAAATTTTTAAAATATTTAAACTCGGCATCTCCTGGGAGTTGTTCCATAAGTGATGCCAGAAGGGCCACAGAAAAAAAAAAACCACAAAGTGGAAAAAAAACCCCACCCAAACAACCAAAAACTTGGGTGAGGTAGAATTCATGCCCAGTTCTCTGCAAAGACTCCCAGCCTAAGCGTAGCAATCCTGAATGGTTAGTGTTCAGCAGGCAGAATCCCAGTTTCCACCCTTACCAACTCAGATTGTTGTGATCCTTCCAGAGATGGTTTTTTCCCAGTGTTAAGACAATGGAACACCACAAGCTTTCACGAATATGGAAGTCGGAGCCTCTGTCTGAATTTAAAATGATTCTTTTGACAGAGTAGCAGAAGAAAGATGATAAATAAAATTATCACACCAAGGGAAGCAATACATTTGCAGTGTCCAAGGTATCAAACCAATTATTAGCTCATTCAGTTTCAAATTAACTTCATTAGATTTTGTAAATGTAAAACCTCTTTTGAAAAATTACTTCAAAACTGAACCTTTCTCCAGAGAAATGGCTGGAATTTGACCTTTTTCTAATAGCTTTAATTTTTTTTCCCTTTTACTTTAATCCATCACGATGTCACTAATAAATACAATAATCTGTGTCTTCTGCCAAAATACTTCATAAAATGTTATCTGTCTTCCAGAGGGAGTGAGGAGGGGAGTTCTGTTTCTTCAAAAATGAAGTGAATTAAAAAAGAAAATAAAGCTTATATAGAACATGTATTTTATGATTAAACAATCTTAGAGGCCATGTTAAGAATTAAGAATTGTTTTATTGGTCTTTCATGCAAAATTGTTCTTGCCAATTCATTTACACTGCTAATTATCTTGCAGAACTAAAACTGCTTCATGAAGGCTCAGATCCTGGATCACAGCCTGCAGCTTCACAGTCATATCTGCTTGTGGGAATTTTAACACAATATTCCCCCAGGTGCTACAACTGGGTCAGCAGCTCTCCTGGGAGCTTGAGCATAGACATGGCTCTGTGGGAGCTGGACAGATTTAGCACTGCTCACAGCACACACCATCCGGGGTACAGGAAGGGAATATCTATTTATTTTCTCCAGGCAGTTTGTGGAGTAGAAGCAGATCCGTATAATGGCTTTTCTGCTCTGTAGTTCCCCAAGGCTGTTGCTCAGCTGGAAGCAAGGGTTTGTGAGTCAGCAGTCTGTCTCTGTCCTTAAGGTGTCAGTATCCTGTACATTATCTGGGCCATAAAACTGTAAATTTTTTTTTCTTCATGATACATGGTGGTGAACATACTTCACTGCCATTTCCAAAGTAAAATGTTGTCAGTGTAGCAAGAAGGGTGGCTCTAACAGCAAAGATTTTGAGGAGTAATTTTTTCTTTCTTTTCTTAAGGCACTGTAGATTGAGCTCTTTCTGTGTTTTCTGGCTCTCCCACCTATTTCAGCTGCGCTAGCAGGGTTGTATTTAGTTTGCAAGGTTCAAGGTTAGCCTGAGGTTGTGCTCAGATCATGGTCAAGAAATGTAAACACATAAAAGGCATGTGATCTGAACACACTTGGGAAATGCCATATGGTGTTCTTCCTCCTCCCCATCCTTGCTAGTGAAAGGCCATTGGTATTTTTTGGGGTGAATCCTCTAGGAGAGAACAGATAAGCATCTTGACAAAACTGCAGCATAGCAAGGCTCAAGCTCAGATAAGAGTTTATCCCTCATCTGAGAGCCTTAATTGGGCAAACCTTACATGGGACTGGTGTTTGCAGACTTACTGTTTCTGCCTGTCTTCTGTGAATCATGGAAGGAAACATCATCTCAGTTCTCTCCGAGATGTGTCTAGGCTGCTTTAACCTGTTTATAGTGGCTCTTGGGGTATGTCTGCATTTCATAGTAGAGATACCAGCTCTAGCTACATGCGAGCTTTCTCCAGAGCCAGAAGCAATACAGCTGTGTCAGTGGTGCTTTGCATAAGACTAATTGTCATGTGCCGATACGTCTGTGTGGCCACGCTCTGGGCAATACAGTCCTACTGCCTTGCTCAGGCAAATGGGGGTAACTCCCAAAGAGTTCTGCCTTGTGGAGCACAAAGCTTTACTGTCCTCATGCATTCTTAGGATTTCTCCTAACTTCAGTTTCTGCAAATGCTTCAGCTCATTGTTGCCTTTCATTTTGACAGAAGACAAACTCTCCCACCAGAGGAACAGCCCTCACTGTTGCTAGCAGTGCTGAACTATGGTCATGCAGTGGAAGAGTTAGGGATCTCCCAATAACTCAGTTTCCGATAAAAGAGACTAACATCCTACAGTCAGGTATGGTGCAGTGCTCACAGTCTTGCTCTAGAGGTCCTATTCTGAAAGCCCAAAAAGCCCAGCATCACACAGGATTGCCCTGGAAGCCCCAGCGTTTACTGGGAATGGGTGCTCTCAGTCCTTTTCTCCCCAGGTACCCTACTGACCGAGAACTTTTCTCCTTTCCACCTTACCAATTCCCAGACAGCATCTGCTCTCCACCGATAGTGTGTTGTATGGGCTCTAAAAAGGGGAAGAGATAAATGTTTCAAATCTAATAGAAGTATAAAATTTACAGGACTATTTTTTTGTACATCTTCCACTGAATTCAGCTACAGTTGTATTGCAGTGCCCAATTTCCGTAGCTGACGGGCTTACTTAAGGGACTCAGTTCCACAGCCAAGTCTCCTATGCAGCATGTGACTGGCTGGATGATACCCCGACATGTAAATTTTCCTTTGAAGAACTGAACACCCATCCCTAATTCTAAAAGTTTAACTTTAGTTTGCTATTTTTTATTTGGTTTCTCTTGCCTGAAAATTCCCCTGGTAAAAACAGTGCTTGCTCTTATCTCCTTTCCTGCTTCCTCAAGTGTAGTAGGGACACACAGATGGGGATAGGGGAAGGAAGGAAGAGAGCAGAAACTTGTTAAATTGGCTTCACTGAGTTCTTTTGGAGGATACACCTTCCTTCTCTCTATGCCTGCCTTTCTCTCCCTCTTTCTCTATCTTTGCCTACCTGAGCAGTCCCACCTGTCACTTGCAGACCATATTTCTTCTAATCAGCTCTTCACATCCTGTGTGTACAGATGTATATATATCATATTAACAGAGCAAAGTCTTCAGTCTTTGTCTTGGTACACCTTTTCACCAATACAGAGAAAAGTGTACTTGTACTACTGGAGCATGCAGGACGGAAAATGAGCAGCACGTCAGGTTAAACCAATTACAGTTCTGAATCATAAGGATGATGTGTTAATGGGGCTTTTCAGGCAAATGACTTGGCCTCTGACTGCTCATGGGGATGCTGGGTGGTATAGTGATAGAATTTTCACAGGACCAGAATTTCATTACATCATTTGTTAGTATATAGAATACCACAAGGGACTTCTACTTTATTTAACATAGTAACAATGAACAGCTGGCTGCATTACAGTCCTCTGTGTCAGCAAGGATACAGTCAAAATATATTAGTCTAGTTTAAAACATTCAAATTACATTTTTGTAGGTTGGCCAGTATGCACCATGAATGAGCAAAACAATGAAAAGACAATTCAATAGTGGAAATAAAATGTCAAACATAATGAGAGCCTGAGCACTGTGCAGAAGAAATGTTGGCATGAAAGGTGTTAAGAAGGATTTAACCTATTTAAGGGGCATAGATTATAAAGATATCTAGTTTCCAAGACTGCTCTGTTGCCTAACAGTACTTTAAGCCAAGAGTTATATATGACACAATATTTATATCACTATTCTGATAAAATTATGATTTTACTTGCCTGAAAATTCCAGTGTTAAATATGTCAGCTATTAGCTCCTTCTGTGCCTCTGTGAGTTTAGTAGGGACATTTGATCATTCCCAGCTACTGGCATTGCCTGGTCTATTAGGGTTGTTCTGCACTGCCTCTCCTCCCTTCCCCTCCAGCCATACCAGAAAGCATCATTGCTGCTGCAGCGAGGACACTAGACTTCTCTGCCAGTTTCGATATGTATAGTATAGATGAGTCCAGAACCATCTACACACTAGCACTGTGTGATGTGTCACAGAAGCTGGTATGTGCAGTTACGACCTCTGTAATGGCTAACAGACTATGCTACATTAGCCTCTTCTTTCTCATTCACTCCTGTGTGGCCTTCATCAAGTTTCCTAATTTTTCTGCGTCTCAGCTCACCAACTAGATAATTAGGTTTAAGCACGATCTACTCATGTGTTTTGACAGATGGACAGAGTTCTGTGATCTGTTCCATAGCATGCAAATATAAATACTCTGCACAAACTCCCATTCTCGTGGGATTTTTCATGAAATTTACTGAAGTATATACAGTATTATACAAGTTAATAATAGGAAGAAGGGGACTTAGATGTCACTTCTTGCCAGTTTGTGGTATTACCCACAGACCTTTCCAGACTGCTTTGCAAATGTAGTTTTACAAGCTGAAAAGGACATTGTGTTCCCACAGATGCTATAAAAGATCTTTCTGTGATATTAAAACATGGGATTGACAGCAAGCTTTCTCTGATGATTGGCCTGATTTTTTTTTTCCTAAGTATGTTTGTTTATACCTTGGCATTTGTATTTCTGTAACAGTCAACAGAATAACACTGTCATCAGCTTTTCTTGCCATTAGGCACAACTAAACATAATCAGCATGTCCAGCCTTACAGTAGCTGATTTCTTTGGGCATCAGTTATTTGCACTGCTTTTCTTGGATATACCTCCAGCTCACCTGTTATTCTGCTTTGCAGACAGATGGCCAGAAGGAAGTAAGGGTTTCCAGAATTGGCCTTACAAACCATTGAATGAACAACCAGTCGGGGCTTTGTTACACAATTAAATGTAACTTAGTCATACTCAAATGCCCAGATGAAAGGGGATTCAAAATTGGGAAGGGAAAAAAAGAAAAACAAGATGTAACAATAGCCTTGGGGTATCAGCTTCCAAGAAAGTTTTCAACAAGATGTCCCAGTTTAAGGTTGAACAATTAGAAAAAGGATGACTGATATTACACAGATATTTTTTTTTGCCTTGAGAAACAGTTTTCTGATCTGTGAAAGACACTGAGGGGTAAACGCTCTCCTCAGCCCCAGCTGAAGTGAAACAAAATTCATTTTTACAGTTCCTCTGAAACAAATATAAACAGACTGACGTTATCTCACATCTTACAGTCACTGATGGGGAAAGTGAGGACTGAAGGTGGTAAGTGTGGGTGAAATCTGCCTAGTGCAGAGACCCTTTGCTGCTTGGGTTCATAACTGACAAATGTACTTCTGGAAATGGGCTGGAAAACACGAAATGCAAAGGTCCTGCCGACCTTCAGCAAGAAAACCACACTCCTGCCTTTCAAGCAAGAGACAATGAAACACAAAGCTGCTATTCTTACACACAGCTCCTAGTGGAGAGGTGTTAAAATGGTTTATTTGGCTAACACAACCATGACTAGAATCTGTGTGAAGGAAGGTGCCTACTACCTGCGGCATCCCAGCTGAGGAGGCAGAGAGTAGGAAATGCGTGCGATGCCTGTTAAAGGAGGGAAGAAAATGGTAAGTTGACTCTGCTGGGCCTCTTGATTGGAACAAGTGAATTAAAATAAGAGATGTAGTATTTCATGTTGGCTCGAACATTTCGAATGACAAACACACAGAGGCCACAAACGTAATAAAAATTTTATTGTCTTCGGAATAATGGAGAGATTTATTATGGGTTTTGTGTGACAGCAAATGATGTAATTAAGACTGCACTATAATAACAGTTGTGATGAGCTATTTTTAAGGTCCTCAAACTCTTTGACAAATTGTCCATTTAAGCTTCTTGCTTCCTGTAACATGTGATTAAAAAAAATCATATTCACAAGCCCTTATTATGCTTGTTTAAAAAAACTGTAGAAAATTACATAAAACACATATCCTGATTCCAAGTGCATAATTTAATAAAAAACAGGTTAAGAAACACCACAGCAGGGTTCAACGGAAAAAAGTAGCTCATACGTAGCAATTTCTATGCCTACTTTGTTTGGATGAAGGATAGCTTAACACATTTTTTGCCTAAAATTATGCATCCGAGATGCCCCTAAATATGCCAGCACTGAACAGCTAACACATGTGTTGCTAGATAATTCCTTTCTTAACAATTTAGCATTGCCATTACATTAATTAAGGCTTTGATGTAGCATATCGCTTTAAAAAGTCACTCTTCAGTATTTGCTTAAGTGAATGTTTTGCTGTATAGGGATGAAGTTGGATATGTGCTTAATTGATGTGTTGAGTCAGTGCCTGAGACAGTTTATCTGTCGGCAGTATTCCTGTAAAATGCAGTGCCACAATGGACATTTCAGTCTGGGGCATTCTGGTGCGCAGCAAGAGCTGATGGCTGGTGGGCTCTCCTGTCTGCTGGGAGGATACGCAGTAGTTAGAGCTGTAGTGCTAAACAGCCTGTAAGTAAACATTTAACAAACCAGACTGTCTTTAGCCTTCATGTTTTCACTATAGTTATTTTCCAGACACCAAAAGTTTAGTTTGCTTTTTGAAAGAGACACCACAATTATAAACTAGAGCATAACTTTTTATTATTTGTAAATGTTACACGTCTCATTGCTGAAGAGCAGTATCAAAACTTTACACAGGATATTGAATTTAGTGCTGTTAAGGGAAAATGATCCATCTTCCCTATGCAGAAAGCATTACGTCATGAAGGGATGGAAACAAAGAGCTGTGAGGGACTGGGACAGGCAAACTTCCCTCCTTTCGCAGGAAATGGGTGAAGCCTTGCTTGAAATTATTATTCAGACGTTTTGTGCTGTGAAGGAAATGTCTCCTGATAGCACAAGGTATTGGTTTCCTGTTGTGAACTAACAGTTTTGGCATAACCAAGAACGGACAGGAAGGGCAAATGATTTGGGGTCAGCTGAAGAACTTGTTTTAATGAAAAGACCAGTCCAAGTAAGCAGGAAGAAATTTGGCCTGAAAAAAAGGATTTAAATTAAAAGGGGGAGTTGGGGAGAAAGGGGATCAGTTGCTGATCACTACAGAATCTCTGTGGAAATAAATAACAACAGAAAAACACCCCCGCCAGGTTTCAGCGGGGTTAGCAGAAAGCGGGGGGAGAAAGCCCTTCGTATCCTACCTCATTAAGGGCCTGATTCAACAAATATATATCCGGCTTCTGCACTGAGGAAAGCAATTTTTGGAAGTTTTCACATATGCGGAATTGGTTTTTTTCAACCAGGACCTTTCAAGTGCTATTTTTCAACGGCGGTGTATAAATAGCACGGCCCGCAGGTCCCTGACACCGCCTCAGCACGGGGCCATCTGACTGCTCGTCTTCCATTCGAAGCAAAAGCAGGCAAAGGGAAAGGCACATGCGGCATTTTCCTACCTCAGGCCTTCTTCCCAGCCTACTGGGAGAGCAGAAAGGAGGTGGCTTCCTCTTGTCTTTTCCTGAGGTCTCTGGGGATCTGCGGCACCTTCACGGGCCTGCTAACGCAGTGCCGGGACTGCCCTCACAGTTGCATCGTTGTCTTAGTCGTTTTGGCTCCTGCTTTTGAGGGGACTGTACAAAACTGGCCTGTGCCTTATGCCCGGTCATAGCTCCAGAGGCCATTTCGACCCTTTCTGCCGAGAAATACGTATCGATGGCTGCGCCGCAGGCGCCCGTGCCCTCCTTTGCCGGAGGCTGGCGAGGCTCGGCCGGGAGCGCTCGCTGAAGCGCTCCGGCCGGCTGCAACGCGGGTATGGAGTTTCTTACAGGATTTCATTTTCAGGAGAAAAAAAGTCAATTTAAAAACCTGTCTTCGGTGTTGCAGGCTTCTTTTTAAGATGGCGGTGTAAGCTTCATTTTAAACATTCAAAATGTTTAAAGGCTATTTCTAAAATATATGAAACCTGCTTGGATTTTTGTGTTATGTACTTTTGGCAGCAACCATTTTCACCCTTGCAAAGATTATTTTGATTGCATGAAAATTCAAGTTGTGGAAAACAGCTGCCTGTTTCAGAAAACAAAACATGAAAGGAGTCACTTTGTGTTTGCCGATCCTTAAAAGGTCTTCCTTAAAGTATTTTTTATGATGCCAAACCCCCAACAGTTTGTAAAAACGTGCCTGAGTTTGTCCTTGGATTTAATTTAGGTAGAATTTTTAAAACCATATACAACAACATTTCTGCCTTCCACTCTTAGAAAAATACAAACTTCAGTCCCATTTGAATCACACTTTTTTTTTTTTTAACATCTTCTTTTAAATATACTTTTGTTTCCATTTAGGACTGCCAACATTACCATGGAAACCCCCAAAAGTAAAGACTTTTCCAGCCTTGTGAGAGCACACCTGCAAGAGCAAGAATTGCCTGTCAAAAGTGACTCTTCTTCATCATTGGTGTCACCTAAGGACATTTTTTGTGGTCAGTATGATTTGTTATCTCAAAATATATTGAAAGTATAGTCTTAGAATTTATAAACAATTTGGAATCTTGCCATGGACCAGTAACAAATGTCTGTTGCTATCCGGTAGTGCTCTCTTTAACATACTATCTTAGTTTCAAGAAAAAAACCCAATTCTTTACAGGTTGTAGAGTTATGATTGGAAGCCTTGAAATAGCAAGACGAAATAAGCACTCATCTCAGTGAGACAAACACATGTAAAATGAAGTCCTAATAAGCTGTCTTAATACAGATCTTTCCACTGGCTTCAGAAGGACTTGGATCAGAATTACAAAGAGAATTGTGAGAATTCATCTGCTGCTTCCTGGTAGAGAGGTGGAGCGTATTTACCAGTGAACAGTAGGATACTATGAAAATTGATCTGTTTAGCTTTTCCAACATGGCTAATTTTATACATGCATATTTTTTAGTCACAGAAATAAATTTTAAGCAGTTTAATCTGAAATTTTATAATTGCAACTAACTGCAGTTTTCCAATTTAAAAAAAAAGTAATTATTTAGATAATTACAATGGTTTAACTTTTTTTTTTCCAAGCAGAAGGTAGCTATGGTGATAGAATGGAATTCAGATAATCTCACAGTATTTATGAAGAATGTTTCAAGACAATGTTCTTAAATTTCTTAAATTATTTTTAAAAAATCAACCTGGCAAGATATTTCCATTTTTTTGGTGCCTACTCTCTGTTCTTAGCTATATGACTTGTATATTCTGCTTGCTAAATTGTTAAATTTCCAGTATATGAAGGCTTTTGATTTGTATATCTTTCTGCAGTGTAGTGGCAATTTGACAGCAGGTCTGCATCAGTAATGAGCACCATTGGGAAAACAGAGATTTTTGGGGGTTTGTTTCTCTTTACTAAGGGAAGACTTTCCATAGATCCCAAACCCAATGAAAAACTGAACTTTAGATAATGTTAGAAATACACCTTTGTATTATTAACAATAATACAGCAAAATCATCTACTTTTTGTTGTTGTTGTTGTTATTTAAGCATTGCAAGAAACTTAATTTAAATACATTCAGGTCTCACCTACATTTGTTATTCACCGCTGTTTTAATGAGCAAACTCCTTGGCAGAATTGTTTGTCAGCATAGACAAACCTCAGAAATGTGAACTGTAACATCTGCGTGGTATGTCTAATACCGAATAATCCTGTTCAAATCAATAGGATATTTTGGGAAATTAGATGCTATTCCACAGAACAGGAGTACCAGACCTCACCTGTCAAGGAATATTAAAGAAAAAAAGAAAAAATTCAGAACTCAAAGTGTTTTTACTATAGAGCTGAGTCTAAAGAGAGAGAGATTAATTCAGGCAGAATTTAGAAACTGTATGTGACAAATTAGTGTCATGACTGTTGTGCCATCTCAGAATATATATATATTTTGCAGGACTGAAGCTTCCTGTTGGACACAGGAACAATTTTCACAGAGAAGTAGTCCAGTGTTTGTGAGAAGAAACTTTCCCAGAAGTGCACAGGTACTATCAGTAGGAACAATGGTCATTCTCATATGGCCAGCTCACTCCAGCTATTAACAAAATCTCTGTCCTAATCACAGTGTTGAAGTAATTTTTTCTGAATTTACCAGCTTTAAGTACAGTACTATCAAAGTTCTAGATATTTGCTGCCACTAAGGTTTCTATGTCACAAGAGAAATGTTTTCCCAACAAATGCTGATTCAAATGCTGTACATTCCCACTGCTTCAATTTTTGCTCTAGGCTAAGTAGATGATTATTTAGTGTTACTACAAGCTGTCGTATTACTTACGCTGTTCGCCAAAGAGGTGGTTGTGTTTCAGCATTATGTGAGGAGTATTCCTATGCATGCATCTGCACTCAAAATGACCATTTCAAAAGTTTTGTTGCGTATGTTCATTGATACTCTTTAAGGTGGATTGGTGTTGCAGATGGGCATCAAAGTTTAATTTCCCTGTGAAAGTGGGTAGGAGCCATAGTGCCAATCAGATTAAACTAGAAAAGGGTTGTGGTTTGAGTTCTTCAGTGGCAAATACTGTGGAAACTGCAGATAGATGAAATATATGAGGGTTATCATGCAGGGTTAATTTTTCAGGAATGGAGAAATGACATTAATTGTAGTGCAAATTGTAAACTGGCATAGATTTGAGCTCAGTCATCATGCAATTATTCCTGTTCCTTTGACTGGATGCTCTGTGCAAGCTGCAGTTCCCCCTCCTAAAGTGTTAAACTCACTTTTCATTTGTGCATGCTTTCTGGAACTGATGAGATTAAAACTGCATAATACCACTTCAACTCAATAGGGAATGATTGCAACTGAAAAGCATTTATTTATTTGGTGTGAATCATTCTGTCGTCCATTTCAGTTCCATACTGAAGGGGAGGTTTGTTTGTCTTCTAAAGGTTTACTTAAATAGGAGAGGAAGTGAGAAGTAGTCCCTGGCACCTTTACTTTGCTAATGCAGCTGACACACACCTCGCTTTATAGTGCTGATTTATCGCAAAAGCACATCTTGGACAGTTTCAGCTATTCTAGTGTTTATTGTTACCATATCAGGTCTTTGCAGTTGGTTGTCGTGATTCTGGTCAGGGTAACAAGAAATAATATTGCAATATTAGTATTACAGAAAAGGTTACAAATAAAGAAAAATAGTGGGGTTTGCTGTAAAGTCAGTGTCTGTTGGTTCTACCTTGCCAGTAGTTTTTAAAATGAGCTAGACACTAAATAGGCACAGTTTTGTCTAAAAATAAAGGAGATGCTTTATGGAGAAAGCTGTCTCTTTAAGGGGACTGGTGAATTGTGGAGAGGATAACAGTATTATGGTAATCACCTGGATCTGACTTTTAACTGTAATTAAAAATAGTGCCACATTCATGACAACTTTCAGAAAAAGAACTTGAAAAGTGTAGCTGTTACAGAAGTAAAAAAAAAAAAAAACAACAAAGCAACGTTTTCACTATTCACTTCCATCTCTGCCTTTTTAAGCTTAAACTCTGCCTCTTTATCTCATCCTGAAAAGACATCTTGAGAAGTAGAAGCTTCATTTTTCTGTTTATTGCATTTTCTTCACCTGCTCCTTAATCTGAATTCCCTCCGTCAAACTGGCTTATGTCAGCGTGAACTAGTGACTTTTATGACTCCAGGGCCCCTTTTCAATCAACTTGAGTTCCACCTGGAAAGTAGAACCTGGCTTGCTTGTGCACCATAGGAGTCAGGCCCTGTTCCTAACGCTGCTCTGAGGAGCAGAGCTGGTCACAAAAAGCTGCAAATTCCATCATAGCCATGGATTGACTTAAGGGAAAGGACTCGAGCTCTCTGCACTCCCGTACCCTCTGTGTGATCCCTTACCTTCTGTGTGACAGCGACTTCAGGCTCCCAACCCTAATGTTCAGTTACTGGGGAGGGGGTTTCTTCCTCGGTCAGCTGGCTAAGGGGTCTTACACTAATGTGCAGCAGCTGTGGGTTTCTGTTTGTTGGGTTTTTTTAACTTAGTTTTCAGGTCAGATCCCTTTATCCAATTTACATACATGCCAATCATTCCAGGATGTAACTAATAACTGTATTGTGGCAAGAGAGAAGCAGAGTTTGTAGGAAGAGGACATACATATAAGAATTTTATTAGGCCAATTAATATAATTGGAAAGAACAGGCAGGCTTTTGGGCTCAAAGTCCTTTCTCTGGGTCTGAAAAGGAGTGGCAGAATCCAAGGCAGAGACAAGGTTAGGCCCAATTCCCCTTGGTTTCATCTAATTATGATAGTCAGGCCACTTGAGAGATAAGGGTACTTAGCGTATGTAGAGCAAAGCTCTCTTCCATATTACAGCAATCACACACTGCTGGGAGAAGTTCTGTTGCGAGGCAAGTGACACAAGCCGGTACACCAGTTTTCAGAAAGACCTCCTGGGGTCCTTAATGGCTGACAAGTATTTAGCCATACTGGCAGAATACACAGCATTTAAGGCCAGCCACATGGAATATACAGGATCTGCAGTGTTCAAAAATAACCTGTGTTAACATCGCAACATGATGTTTGCACACAGGGCTCCACTGAACCTGTGGCTTCACTGGTGGTTGTCTAACTGCTGAGGAGGCCGAGTCCTTCTCAGAGACCGAGGGGACCTCAGTGCCTGTGATTTTGGGAGGTCCTTTGGGATTACTCTGGAGTCCTTCCCTGAGCTGGTGGGCGTATGAGATTCCAATCAAGCAAATGGATGGATTACCAATAAGTAAGTCTTGTTGTTTGGCCATCTGGATGTACTGCTACTGCCAGGGTCGTTTTTCAGCTTGATGACCGTAATGATTTTGGCAATGGTTGTGGCTGCTCCCATTCATTCTTTTAACAATTTCCATTACCCTGGCCAATTATTTTTGGGGTCCTGGCCTTTTCTTTCAGAGCTATGTGTTTTTATGTTTCAAGACCTCTGAATAGTGATTTGTATGAGTATGTTCCTTTGTGGCTGCTCCTCATCTTCCTGGAGCAGTTTTACATATAGCATATGCCTTTTGAACTAGCTTGTGACAAAGTGACTCAGACAATGCTGCTCTAAATAACCTTCCCTACAGACAGTGAATAAAAAGGAGGGAAGTTATCAGCTCTCCTTTTTGCTGGACAGGGCATGCACACTAAGCATACAGTCAGATGGAAAAAAAACCTGTGGGTTTAGTAGTGTTGTCAGTAGCAGATCCCAGCTGTTCCCTCTGATACGGCATGCATAGGCATTCCCTGTACAGGGCTGCTTTCAGCTGCGTTTTACTCTATGGGTTTGTCTATCTTTAGTATTTTGTCAGCCCCAGCAGGCTGAAACAGGCATCTTCTTGTGTATTTTAAACTGAAAGAAAAGTCAGCAAACAAATACTGAGAGAGTCTATACAGGCACCCAGAAACAAAGCTAGCATTATAGGACATGCAATCGCTTTTTCTGAAGCATTGTTAAGTCTTATTCTCTCAGATCCATAAACACTGTCCAGCTCACATCTTAGCCCACTAGGGGGAAAAAAAAAAAAAGTTCCCAAACGTGCTTGAAATACTAAACTAGTCCCAGGAGGGAAAACCTAAACAAACACTATCCCCCTCACTGAAAACACCCCATCTTTCCCTAGTCTAAACAGCCACTGACACTCTTATCACTTTCTGCCAGCAACTCTAACTGTTCTGTTGTTAGGAAGTAAGGCTTATACTGCTTACATAGGTTTTTACCACCTCTGTACACTGCATGCATGCCTCAGATATTCAGCCAGCTGTGTGCTGCTGATTCTTAGAATGGCTCTCACACACAGAAAGGAATTCTGTATAAAAATGCTACTGCACTAAGACTAGGTGGTGACTAGTGGTGACTTGTGGTGACTGGTGCCATCCGTTACACAAGGGGGCAAAAAGCAGACAGATAATTTGGCAGTATGGCTTCTGAATGACAAGCTTCCTATTATCAACGTATACTAGTGTATGCGTGTATCACAATAAAGTAGACCAGGCATCTCAAATTACCAGTGCTAACTCACCGAAGTAGGGTCAGCTAGTCTTAGACTCTTGATACAAGAAGTTACAATAAGAATCAAAGCTGTGCTTGGAGAAAATCATCAGTTATCACCAGAAATAAAAGCATTTCAGATGCCATTTCCTTGAATATATGCTTAATATTTTCACATCTTTGAAAGCATGTACCAGCTCCTCCCCATCACGCAGCTGCACCAACTCCACAGTCTTTGGATTCAGTTCAAATCTTGTTTTCAGTATGACAAGAACTTTTGTCAACACTGTAGTTAAGCAACAAGAATGCCAGTAACGAGACAGACAAAATTACCTTATCAAGTAGGTAAGGATCTAAAGCCTTAGGAAAAGCTGGGTAGGTTTTCAGCACAAACAGGACTATAGCTATATCCCTGGAGGTTTGCTTAAATTGTACCTGAGATGGCCACTCCTAGAAACAGGTTTTGAGACGCAATCAAACTTCTCCTTTCCAGGTGGCTCTTGCAGATGACCTCTATCCAGACTGTCTAAAAGTGCCATGTGTCATCACGTCATGCCATGTCAGCCCTTATCAGAAAGGCCACAGGATGTCTTGTCTGTCTAGCCTCAAACATATGGTCTAATCACAAGGCCAGATGGGATGTAGGGAGGTGATGGGGACTGGTAATGCTCAGAGCCTGCTAGTGCTGCAGGATAAGGGTCAGACGCTTGGAACAAACCCGACTTTTCTCCAAGTATGCCAGTTAGCTCATCAGTCCCAAATTTGATCCTGGGACCTGATCAGGAGTTAATTCAAAGCACTCATGGAGTAGTTCTTTAGGCTGTACTCATCTCGCCAACCTTCCCTATCCACTGGATCAAGGGCAGTCCAAAAAATTACACATCAGGTATGCACATTTTCATAGCAAATGCAAATACACACTTTAAATGTCATATCAATACAGTGGATTGCATTCAGAGCATGCCGGCGGCCTATTTAAATACTAGCTTTTTCTTTTCTTAAATGCATATGTAATTTATAATGGCCAGCTAACTTCATGAAGTTCTTCATGCTCCAGGGCTGAAGTACTTGTACACTCCCTATAGAGTAGACTCCTCTAGGCTTTAAGGACATAACAACTTCCAATTAAAGCTTTACATGGAATGTGACTAAGGCTCAATACTACCACAAATATATGACTGTCTGATGAGATGCCTACAGCATGGCTGTAGCATTACAAACATGTATCAGTAAATCCACCTCTGAATGCAGTCCATCTGTCCTGGGAATGAAGTTCATCTTTCACAGTACAACATGGTCTTCTAGACAGAAGGAGGAAAAAAAAAAAAATTATCATTCCTGTGCCAGGTAGAGTTCAACTTGAAAGAGACTGGATGAAATGTGTATAATTCATCTCAGGAATAAACACACACTACAGATTTGTCTGAGACAAGGGAATACAATCCAAAAGAGCTATCCATTTCAGAATGGGAGGCTTGAATTCAGTCCAACCAGAAAATGCATGCTGAGTAGCATCCATTTATTCAGGGTAGCAATGGCTTCTTTTAAAAGCATGCTGCCTCTGTCATTTGTGTTAAACATGGCATATATACCAACAAAAATTCCCATCTGTGTGCATGCAGGCTATCTGCCAGCTCCACAAAGGGAATTTTTTTTTTTTTTAAATAGCTACTGCGCTAGGGCTGTTGCCTGCAGAGCAGGTTTTGTGTGTTCAGCCTACTGCGATCATCAGGTCTGAGTGCACAGTAAATGGAATTCACAAGCCTTTCCAAGTCACCTCCTGTGTAAAGCTCTGAACAGACAGTCCCAGAAGTGAAGTAAGGAACAACTTCTCTCTCCACCCCTTCAGGCAGCTCACATACATGCTTTTAGTAATACCTAAAACAAGAAAAACACCTAGATCCACTTCACTGGGATTGACAGAAACAGAACGGAAATGAGAAACTGATTAAGTGGTGAGCCAGCTTTTCACATGCAGAGAAACTTCCAACTTTCTTTCCTAATGACCTTTTTTAAAGCACTTCATTTTTGCTTGTATTCCATTTAAAAAAAAATATCTTGGCCCATGAGTTCTCAGCGCCTACACAGATGAAAGCTGTGAGAGGCCTTAAATGACTTCAGCAGGAAACTACTGGGAAGGGGAGTGGTCTGTTTTCTGACAGTCCCATTACACATTTCTAGGAAAAATCTTTTCAAGTTCTGTGTACGAAAATGAAACAGGATTACAGCACTGCCTCTCTCCTGGAGACAATCGCAACAACACTTTTCCTGCTCCCATGCTGGAGTGGTGCAAAGTAATTCCCTTCTTTTTCCTCTCTTTTTCTCTCTGTCTCTGGACCTTGGGCTCAGGAATAGCACTTTAGATTGAAGAAATGTTTAGAATCGATGCATTTCAAGTCTGCTCAAATAGGACCCATGTTTATTTCAGATAACCTTGATGAATGCTTCGTTCTGCAGTTACATTCATAAATCCATCTGCCATTACCCAAACCCCTCACAAACTGCTCAGGAGTTTTCCACTTAGTAGCGATGACAAAGCACTAGACTACTGCAAAACCCATGACGGAGAAGCTGAGCAATAACAGACGCCAGCCAAATAGATCACTGGGGTGGAAGGTCATCCTTGAACAGTATTTCCATTTTTCCCCTCTTGGTAAATTGCTCTGGGAACAATCCTCTTTTCTAGCATAATGTAATCAAGAATTAGAAAGTCACCACCACTTACACAAAGCTGCAATTCCTGGCCTGACTGGCTGTGTTGGGAATTTTAACTGATGTCTCCACCCAAGCAGCATGTGGAACCAATGTAATGGCTAACACAATTCAGAGCTTAAAATGGAGTGATGTTGCAGTTCCAGCTGTTTCTGTAAGTCAGCACGAGATTTTTGGAAGCATTAGAGAAGAAATAGAAACAGAGGTGAGGAATGGCTCCTAGTCTGACAATGTACACTAAGGAATACATAAGTGACAAGGCAACAAGCAAGACAAAAGTAAAGCATCACTAGACAGTATTACATAGCACCATGCTCAGGACCAAGACAGCAACGAGAAAGTGATGACTGGTGGGACACATTTCATGGGAAAGAGGTGCACTACTTTTTTATCTCTGCTCTGAGAAAAGGCACATATGGAAAGGTGACAATATATAACAGCCCAGGGGTAGACAGTAAAGCTTTCATTCTGATGAGGAAGAAAGGTTCGCTGTTAACTGGACTTGGCCCCAGTGCCCTTAACAGGTACTGTGACTCACAGTGCTCTACAAATCCCATTATCATCAGAGCGCTGCATCTCCCTAGCTTAATCCAAGCTAACTCTGGAAGGGCCTTTTTCTTTCCTAAGAACTGATCTGTACTTTTTTTACCAAACAAGTTTCCACTTTCTTCCCTAGTCCTAACATACAGAGACCCAAAATCACTGGCAATGCATGATGACGACAAGCGTTTACCTTATTAGCAAATATATTTCCACGTAGGTCCCTGCTTATAAGCAGGTCTCAGCTAGCTGCTAATTCTGATGCAGACTTTTAGCGCTTTAATAAGTACTTAGTATTTAACAAGTATTTAGTAGTGATTTGGTACATCTGCTGCCTAGGGCCCGTGTTTTATGCTAAACCTGTACATCCCGGTTTCGTATCTGCAGGTGGGACTCACTCTACAAACCAGATTTAACTAGTATCATTTTTGTTAAGCATATTCTAAAAGGCTTTAATTCCCAAATAACCTGGTCTGGGAGAGATAATTCTGTACTCCCTGGAATGGTGATAAAGTTTGAAAATAATATGCTTTAGGCTTGCAAGAGTCCTCAAACACACTACTACAAATGCAACAGCCATAAAATTACTAGGTTGAACTTATCAACAGTCTGACTTACAGAAAGCACTAGCTTTTTCCCTTAGGAATAAATATAATATCTTTTCACTTGATCATTAACCAGGATTATTTAGTTCTGAGGAAGAATTTATATACAGTTGTTATGACCGAAGCACATAAACAAGCTGAGCGCTTTTCTAAAATAAAACTGTAGGATGTCAGTGCAAATCAACAGTAAAAAGGTATTTTAGAGTGCAAAAAGCAATGGAGTGACTTAGTTACACAGCATCTAATGAGCAAAAGGGATATTGATTGTTTTGCAGTCCACTAACCAATTTTTGGTTTCTCCCCACTGATTAAAAAAACATGCTATTTTTGACATAAAAATACCTTTAAACTGTTATTTTTAGATAGACTATGAACAGAAGCAAAACATGAAGGAAGGCTTTCACATATCGTGTAGGCTATCAATTTTTTTGGCAGCTGAAATTCTTTAAATACTCTAATTTTAAATTATTATTCTTGAGGAAGAGGGGCTAGTTCAGGCAGCGAGTTATTGAAAGAGAGTTGTCCATCTTGGAAAATTTTCCTATAGATGTGCTCTGAAAATTCTTTGCTTTCTCCTCTTGGCAGCAGTGATTTTTCCCTGGATGTTAGTGATTCACGTGAACTCCAGATCACTTCAGGAAAACACAGTCTTACAAGGAAGGACATGCAACATCTCACAGATCACAGCCTTACAAAGGATCCAAAACCAGTCAGCAACTGCATTTTCCGTAAGTGAAATCAGCCCATCTTACAAAATCATCTCACAGGGGAGGAAGTGTCCAATGGTAATATTAAATGAATCTAACAACAAAACCAGGTAAACTATGGCTAAAACAATACTTTGGGGAAAAGCTTTGAAAAAGTACTTTGACTTTTTTTAAATCACGTTTCTATCAGATAGATTTACCAGCTTTTAAAAGTCTTTTACTGACGCTTCTGAGCACCATTGTACATTTGCAAAGCATATTTATCACCCAGGGAAAGTCTTCTCCAGGCCACTGTTATTTTCAACGGAAAAGGGAAAAATACAGCAAAGGCTTCAAAGATGTGAGTGAATTATTTCATCCCCTTACAAGTGCAGCATGTGCTCTCTTCTGTAATGACACAGTACAGAAAACAAGATGTAATTAATGCAATTCCTTTGCCAAACGTGTGGGATCTTATAAAGAATTGGCACGTAATTCTGATTTGAGCTTTCTTGTCTTAAAACCAGAAGTAACACAGACCATTATAATGTACTAACAGGGTCCTTCAACTGTTTTGCTGAGGTTTTTTTTCCCCAATACAAGGGACTGCTAAGTGCTGGGCCTGTAATCAAAAGGATACTCAGTGCGAAACCTGCAATATTGACGCAGCCAGGCTTTTTTTGTGTACTACAGTACAATCATGTAAGCGAACCAAAGAACATTTGGCCTTTTGTTATCTTATGTACCAAGAGAGAAAAGCATTCCTTTTCCTCTGTCCTACCCCAACGAACAGATGTGGTTTTAATGACATAAAAACCAAAATGCTTACAAGTTTCAGACTATGACTTTGAAATTTAGGAGTAAAATTATTTTTCAAATAAAGTGGTTTTCATCTAATTATCTTGAAACTGTCCATAAAAGGCAGCTAGGCAGGGAACTGGATAAATACACCAAGTAGGATTTAAGGGGGTTTTGTTTGTTTGTTTGTTTTTTCCAGTTGGAGAGAAAATTAAGGTAATTTTGATAAACAAAAAACCTGTGGCAAGACAAGAAATTTAAAAAGAAGTCTCAGGGTCCGATATAGAAAAGTTATAGGAGATTCATCAATAAATAGATTTTACAGAGCAGTGTAAATCCGGGTGCTACATCTCTATTATTGAACTCAAAGTTGCAGATTACCTCAATACACAATGTTAGCAGAACAGTATTGTTAATTAAAAGAGAGACAGAAAATGCCACGCAAAGCCCAAATGCTACTCTGTTGGGAAACTGGCACCTAGAGCTGCTACAACTTTAAGGCAGCCACTAATCTACATCTCATGGTATCCAGCTCAGCCGCCAGCCCCCCAAGTAAAAAACACCTCATAAATACCTGAAATCAGATTACCCTTTCTTCTGAATAGCATGAGAGCTCTTTGACAAACTGTGTGTGAAACACAGTTCCAGGGAATATAGATTACAGGCAAGTCTTCAAGACCTATTTTGAAAGGATGTATGTGGTACTGAGGTAGTTGGAATTTGCATACAGAGAGAGCAGATATGTTTCTAATGCCATGTGGACCTCAATTAGCATTACCTATCTTTAGGTATACGGCCTGTATGAGGATAACATGCACAGAGTACAAAGGCATCTCTGTTCCACATCTGGGTGTTGCACCAGGAGCAGAGGGTAGAGGGAGGGAGATGAAATCTGTGATTCCGACGTGGAGGTAAGATGCAAGATGCTGGCATCTGGCAACCATAAAAGACAAATGGGGTAGAGCTGGGCCTCTGGCTGCTTGCCAGCCAGGGCATATGCAAGGATAACAAGAACTTTTAACCAGTTGGAAAGGTCAGGATGGTAAGAACAGAATTATGGCCCATGTTCATACTTCAGCTGCAAATTTCCTAGCTTTATAGAGTTTCAGTAGAACTCTACAAAAACATCCTATAATTCATTTTAAAACCACAGGGATTCAAAGTTCATCACAAATGACCAGGTCCACAAAACATCCAGACATATAGCTCCCACTGAAAATCAATGGGAGTTAAGCCCCTAACTACGCTTACAGTTCTGACCAATTTTTTTTTTCCTTAAAAACCATAAATTGCACCCTCACTTTGAAACAAACTTCTGCTCATAGCTTTTTTCAGTCCTGTATTTCACTGTAACTCTTCATGAGTATCACAACCTGCAGTGCCCCAGCCAGCAGCGCGTATCTCTGAAGTTTCAAAGATAGTACTCGTGTGTCTCTGGAGCTTGTACCACTCACTTCAACAACTGCTCTTCAGCCTGCTCAGATGCTACCAGCTCCATTTACAGGCTATTGGGACAAACTCCTCTTACATGACAGTCACAAGAGAAGACAAGATTACAGATTCTCAATGAGTTCATGCTTGAAGTCAATATTAAGGAAATTTCATGCAGGTAGTTTTACTCACAGATCATCTCACAATGCCTAGGACCATTATGACGTTCTAAAAAGTGAGTTTTTAATAATGAGCAGAGAAACAATAGCTCACTTCAACATGAAAAAGAATACACCCCCTATTTTTCCATGCTCTGTAATTTAAAAATAGGTTGACATATGAAAACTGAAATATAGGGCTCAACTTCCTTTTTGTTTTTTAAGCCAGACCCAGAGATTGAAAAGCTTCAGACTAATAGCTACTCTAAGATGATAAAAGGGGGTAAAGTTTTTGAACTATGAATCTAACATCACCAGAACAGATTTATTCTATACTAAATTTTTAAACGGAAAGTAAATTTTTAAACATTGACTAAATTTGAAGCATTTAAATAAGACCAGAGCATTAACTGCATGCCAATTCAGAAGTGCTACAGGGCCTGTAATTTGTCACACTGCACAATATGGATCTACCTGACTTTTCTCACTTTTTTCCATAGTGTGCATGTTCAGAATGCAAACAGGGGCCAAAGTACACCTGAACAGCATGCCTACCAATTCAAGAGACTTTCTATATTTAATGTGAACCAGACAGAATCAATACATACTGAAAAAACTGACTAGGAAATGGCTTTTTTCTTTTTAAATCTGTACTTTAAAAACATAACCCTGGAGGCCAAAATTACCGTCTTGACTATTTGGCAATTGATGACAACAGAATTATGATTAGTGGGACATTGACTCCCAGTGTTTTCCAAACACCTTCTGCATGAACTGGAGGAGCACGTTGTATGCACCGCGTATGAAACAGGAGGTCCCTCAGTTCATCCACTGTGCCCAACAGGCACTGTTCTTTTGAGAAACATTCCTAGACTCAGCTGTTTGTCTGAATTTCAACCAAATGAAGCCTCACAATTGCTAAAATCCAGACGAAAGCCAACCCGACCTGGCCTGGCTCTGCTGCTGTTGCTCTGCACACTAATGCAGACCCTGTGAACTCAACTGACGGGATGAGCTGAAGAGTGAAGCACTCTAAAGGTCGGGGGAATAAAAGCAGTTTCAAACCACACCATTATGAGTCCACCCTGGCATCTGCATGGGCGCCCAGTGCTAACGGTATGGTTTGTGAAAAACCTCGAGGCTCCATGCTGGTGATGGAGAACCTGATGTCAAATCTCTCCTCCTGACTGGCTCACCTGAACGTTCAGAGCAGGGAGGCGAGCGACACAGCAGCTACCCCAGAGACTCTCAATCATCTGAAGGCTTGTTAAACTAATTCGGGGACACAAGCGGCTTGCAGCAGCCTAGCATACCACTGAACCACACCCTTCAAGTTATTTCCAGCAATCCTAACAGCCACTGCAGTCCAAGACCATCTTGGGGTTTCCATCTGAAGTCCGGATCCGGTAAGAAATGCTACTGCAGGATTCAGGGCTGTGTTCTATGCTTTTTCAGGATTCTCTATCCTTAGACTAAAGTTCAGGCTCCTGCTGCCCGAGGAAACCTGGAGAAAAATCTGTTGGTTTGAAATCTTGGTAGGTAAGTCAAACCTCACCAAAACCCGAGTACTCTGAGTTATCTTACACTTGCAGTCACTTCACCTCAAAATAATTTGATTTTAAAACTGAAGTTAAGCAACTTGTTAGTAATCACTTTTCAAGTATTTATTTATTTTGTTGCGGAAGGAAGGGAGGGGGGAGAGAAAAATCAAGCTATTTAGCTTTCCAAGTATTTAACATAAAACCCAAAAGAGCTCCATCTGGCAACCAGCAGGATTTCTAAATAATCTAAATAGTATCTACATAAGAACCAGGCTGTCTATGGATTAAGACAACTTCAACTTTCAGAGCCACAAGAAGCCTTTATTAACATAAAAGGAAATTATAAAAAATTAAGTTAGAACAGCAACAAGAGTCTGGCAAGCTGACAAAAGACCCCAGGAATCTCTGCATTAATTTGGAAATGCTGCTTTTGACTTTGTTGGAATATAGCATCATACACTGTGTGGTTTTAAAAAAAAACAAAACAACCCCCCCCCCTTAGGTTCAAAGGACTCTAGTACAATAAAACCAGTTCTAGGAAAAGATTCAGATTAATGAAAATCAATATATAATTCCCTGCTTTGCAACATGAAATGACCCCTAACGTTTTAACACAGTTTGTGGAAAATATTAATATATAATTACACGGACTTCATTGAGTCATGGATGAGGCCCTTCATGTCCATAGATGTTCATCTGCATTAAGAACATGGTTCAGAATACTGCTGCTAATTATGTTAATTAAATATACCTTTCAACTACTCTTACATACAAATGCTGGTAATTCGTAATTCAAGTAAATAAACACCTCTCAGAGTAGACTATTTCATTTTCCAAGCTATTCCGATGAAGGGTCTAGCCTTGCACTTTGTACCTAGCCTGTATATTTTTTGGCCCATTTGTGAATGATCCAAACCTGATGGTGGTTTGGTGTCCTATGTGAAATATTTTAATGGTCTTAATGCCCCTGTCAAGTTGCCAGTAGGATTTTCTGTCAGCTTCGTGGCAAAAAGTCAAAGCGTGAAACTAGCCAGCCTAAAAACCAACATGCTACGGTGAGCCGTGAGGATAGGGCAGCCTTGAAGCTCTGCGTTTTTGCTAACCCTGGGCTACAGGAAGAGAATTTCTATCTTTATCATTGCCCATCTGGCACCTTTCACAGGCAGCAAGAACAAAGAAGTAAAATGTACTGGTCCCTACCATCTGCTTCTGCTTACGAAGTCTAGAAAGAGCCTGATAGGGAAGAAAGAGAGAAAGAAAAAAAAAAAAAAATAAACACAAACCAACCAACCCCTTCATTTCCCACCGAACTGTTCTGGCAGGTACCATTTTTGCCTGTACTTCTTACACATCTTTGGGCAACTAACTCTAGAGGCCCTTCGTTCCCTACAGCAATACAGCTGCTTGATGCAGAGCATCGCAAACGCTCCTAGCCCCACATCTTCATTCACAAGCGTCCAGCAGCCTGGAAAGAAAGGTTGCATTGTTTGAGATTTGCTTTATTGGATCAGCCTCTGTTTTATCTAGAATAGGAAAATTCCTGTGGGTTTAATAGGAGGTATTACCCTACAGATTTTCTCTGGTTCCGCCTCCTTTCCCATCAGCCACATCCCCTCTTGCTGCAAGACTGCGTACACCATGTGTTGGCTCGACCCCTTCTGTCTCTGACAGAAGTTTGGCCAAAAAGAGCAGATTTTCTGCTACTTTGATCATTTCCTGTGGTAAAAAGTGAAGGGAATTATCTGACCCATGGTCTTTTTTTTTTTCCTTAGTTTTGAAAAATAACATGGATTTACATTTGCAAGTTCCCTTAAAGAGCGTACTTGCTTTTCAATAGCATTTTGCTGCTAGTTTAGTGGTTATCCTACAGAACTTATTTTTTTTTTAGCATCAGAAAACATCTCAAATTCAGAGATTCGGCTGCTGTATTAAATCAGTAATGAATTTTGCTATGATGAAGCAGCAAGCAAAAGGTAGTATCAAATTCACAGACAATACAAAAGCGACAGCATCTTCCCTGTTAAAAAATTCTTACATCTGAAAAATAAGCTTAAGTCTCTTCTGGTGGGGATAGTGTTATTTTTGGCTACAAATGTGCATTGCATAATGTGTTTAGAAATAAGTTAACCCTTTTATTAAGAGCACTATTAGAGCAGCTCTATGACATATGTGACATAAGCACCCTGAAATACTAAGTTTTCTTTTGTCAAAATCACCAACCTTCTAGATCAGAAAACATATCTCATGCTTGGCTAACCCCATGTTCAAATAGTGATACTACCTGTTGACCTAACAGTGTAAGCATTTGAGCAACAAGGGCCGAAAGTATGACGCCAAGTGATAATCAGTGACCTCGATGGGGCCTGCAATTGCACCCTGAAACCTAGTTCATTATGTATTTTTTCTGTCCCAGAGAGTACAAAGTAGACGAGCAACACGAATATACCTACTGAAATAATGTCTTATATCAGAATATTCTATAGGAATACATTCCAAATAATTATTGCAATATACATTGTCTTCGTAAGTGTGGCACTACAGCATTTAAAATGTGTGTATGTTCACGCTGAGTAGTCGAACCACACTCTTTCAGCTCAGAGAATGCCACAACGTGCATATATATATATGGATTTTTTTCCTGCTAATCATTTACTGAGAGTGCCTAAAAACAGTTGTACTTGTCTGCATCAAGAGCCTTTTTTTTTTTTTCTTTAACTTTGCTGTGCTAATTGTATGAATAGCACAGATTTTGACAGATACGCTCTTGAGCTGAGGCCAGGGAGCGCATGGCTCCCTCTGTACAAGCTCTACTCTGGAAAGAAATGACTGAACATTTTAGAAGTGTGAAAATCACTGTTATTTTAAAATATTACAGTAAGTTACTTTAGTGAATTTACTATTTGTGTGTGCGTATATATATATATATATTAATCACCCCGTTAACTAAAATCATGGCCTGGCTACATTTCGTGTTTTATTTTATAAAATCCACCAAAACCGCCCACACCTCAAAAGCAAAGGGAGATCTAGAGCAGTTTGTTTTCCTTCAGTGTTAAAAAAGGAAAAATAAGATACATCCTTATTTATGTATGTATGCATGTACTTCACTTCAAAATATAATCAGAAAGGGGGGAAGAATCTGCAGCATCCTTGTTAAAACAAAAATTGCACTAAACCACTTAAAACAAAGTCTTACCACAACAAAAATCGGTACTGTCATCATTAATAACATATTGCCTTTCGTATGCAGAGGTAATAAGGAGGCTGCACTGTGATCCATATAACCTCAATAATGTATAAATGAATCAAAAAGTATCTAATTAGTTCAGCAGCACCAAAAATTATCAAGTAGAAACATCAAAGGAGCCAGTAGGACATTACTTTTTTTTTTTTTTTTTTTTTTTTGGTCAGACAGGCTGCAGAGCTGCCCTGCACAATCCTCTGGTTTGTAGCTGGAAGCAGGCCTGGCGAATGTAGGTCACGGTAACTTAAAAGAACTGGAGCTATAGGATGCTGCCCCGGTACCTGCGCCCTCCCCGAGCAGCACTGCCCTGCAGCCTCCTCAGCACCACCTCCGCACCTCCCACCCGGAGTTCTGCTCCATCTAGGATCTAGGCAAAGGAAGGGTGGAGCCAGTTCCTGACCTCCTGTCCGCAGCCACAGAAGATCCTACATCCTGAAAGCATTAAGTTTGCTACGATCCCTTTTTTCCTCCTTCCCCTCGGTGGAGCTGCGGAAAAGAAGGAAGGGTAGATTGGAACGGTATCTCGGCTTCCACGGAGACATGCCACAAGGGAGGGAGACAGAAAGGATCGTTGAACAGACAACTGCAAACACTACAGAGGCACAGGACCTCCCTGGAGATGGCCCTGGCCTCCTACGAATCCTCCCAGAGTCCTTCCTACAGCTGTTCCTGCCATCCAGATGGGAAGACGTGTGTGCATGCACGTGCGAGAGAGCCTCTCAGGGAATACCTGTGGAGGCATCTAAGTCTAAGCTGGAACAGCATGTGTATATATTTATTTATTTATGAAAAAATACCGAGAAAACTTTTATACTGTACCACATAGATGCAGACATCCATGCCTTTTTGCAGTGTATACCGCTAGGCTTGTATTGCATCAAAGATGTAACATAGTGAGAAAGCCGTACCCCAGAGGAACATAGCTTGGACTGATTTTTCACAAAGAAAAGTCCTAATCGTACAATTCACTGAAGTCAGAAAAGTTTCATTTAAAAACAAACAAAACCTAATACTGGGGTCCACCGTACTTCAGTCAAGGAATGATTTTTTTTCTAACCTTGACTAGACGGAAAATAAGCTTAGCTTGTACCTCCTTCAAGAGGATCTGTTTGTCCACGACCCAGTAATGTTTCACTCCCCTCTGAAATTAAGTAAGAGCACCACATGCGCGAGAAACAGTAACGCTGTAAAAGGAAGACCTTTCACTATTCCAGGACTGTTCCATAGCCCAAACCAAAAGGTTTACTTATTCAAAGGAAGAAACAGGACATTACTTGTACAGTAAAGGTTCAAAACACAGTAGCCACATTTTTAAGGTACGTTCTCCGATAGCTTTCAACATTGTTCAATTTGCAGACCTATTAAAAAGAAAAATAAAATCCAATTATGCACTGCAGCTGGGCAGACAAACCAAGCCTCCTTGCCCGAAGACTCGCTCTTGTATTTACCTTTCATGGGACACAGAGAAAGCAACAGATCCCACAGGTCCACAAAGACCAGGCTGAAAAAAATCATCATTGCAATTACGGGAACTACGGCAGGTTACCCCTAAGGTTCACTCACAATTCCCAAGGAATTCAACTGGAGGTGGACCGGGCATCAAAAGTTAGCTCATTTTTCCTGTTACCTGAACAACATCGAACTCGGGCTACTTTGACAGAAATCTGTACTGAGGAGCTCCGACACAAACCTCTGAGGAACCAAAGGGCCCACTCCGGCAAACCTTCACAGCTCTAAGCAGACGCACGCAACGCACAGGGCTATCCAGCAGGGTAAAGTTTTTCAAGAAATAAATTAATATGGGAACTCACAAATTTACCACAGGTGGCCCACAACACCTGCAAAAGTTAAAATACGAAACTCCTCAAAAGGTAAGACAGAATGCGGATAAAGGCAAACAAAGCCAGCCTATGCCACTGCAGCAACCGGCAGCGCTCTGCAGACAGAAGAGCAATCCCGACGCCCACAGCACTGTCCAGCTTTCCACAAACACAACTACAGAGTATCTCTGTCGGAGGTGTCCTGAGGAGGAGGGATAGTACTGGGGGAGGGACAGTATTTTTGAAAATAGAAGAACTGAATTGAAGCCTGTATGCCTGCCGTCTAGAACTACAGTAACATTTGTACCACCCATTCCCTGGGGGAAATGACATACAATGCAAACAGGCCTAGTTGTTCAATTATTCAAGTATTAAGAGATTCACAGAAAGACATCTGAGAAACATAACATTTTAATAGATGAAATAAATACTCCAGTACATGCAAGATAAAAACTGACATTGGAAAAAAATTAAAAATCACTTTTGTTATAGTGTAATTTTTTGTTTGTTTGTTTGTTTGTTTAAACACTCACAGTAGCTTTTCCCCCAGTTTGGAAATCAACACATGGAAAACATAATCACAACCTCCAGTCCTTCCACTCCTACACACCAAATGCACTTCTAACCTAACACTTGATGCAAAATAAAAAAAAGTCATACAAAACAAAAACAAACAAAATAGTAGCTACATCCGTCATCTATGTGTTTGGGTTGTGTTTTTTTTTTCCTTTTCATTTTTTTTTTTTTTTTTTCAATGAGTGAGAACTGAGGTAACCTTTTTCCTGCACAACCGAACAGTAAAATTTAGAAGGGAAATTTCGGAAGACAAGACAAGACAAACTTTAAAAACCGCACCCAGCGCGATTAAAGCTTTTTTTTTTTTTTTCCTCCTTTTTTAAGATACCCCCACCTCCCCAAAGATTAAAAAAAAAAACAAAACAAAACTTTTAAACAGTTATTACCATTTGTGTGAAGACCTTGCTGAATAAAGGAAAATTTATCTGCAGATACTTGCTTGACTTTAAAGAAAAAGAAGCCAAAACTGGCTACCTTTATTAGTACGTATGGTTTGAGTATGTTCTGCTTCTTCACCGCGTGAAATCAAAGGATTGGGCTCATCCAAGCAAATTCTTTGGTATACAAAAAAAGGGGTGAGGAGGTGGGATATTATTTTCCTTTAGCGGTGACTGGGATCTAAACAGAAGATGTGGGGGTTAATTCACAGAATTGGAGTTCACTGGCGGTAAAGTCCTGGGTGAAGATCTTTCTCTTAGTGCCTGAGATAACAGGTTGCAACCATCCGAGACGGCGCAAGCTGAGTTCCTCAACCTTTCCCTGTAATCGCTCATTTTGGTGCTACTTTCGGGGTGTTGGGCTATATCCCTGAGGCATTGGGTCAGGAGCACACAAGCAGATACCACGCTCATGGCTCCTCCTAGGATGGCAGTTTGCACAGCTTTGCCCTCCGGATTAATGGTGGCAGCTTTACCCAAAAACTGGGGCTCAGTGGCAAAGCCCACCAGAGCATAGACAGACTGCACCAACGGTCCACTGAACAAGACGCAGCGGTTCCTGGTCAGCTCGCTGGGTGAAGTCTTGACCTCCTTGACGCACGCCAAGAGGGCAGAAGCGCTGGTGCTCATACATTTGACACTGAGTTTGAACTGCTCCTTAGCAAATTTATCCTTGGATTTCTCACTGGCCAGCACGCAGGCGTCTGTCAGGAATTTCAAGTTCTTGGACATGTTCTGAGAAACCTCCAGCAGGAGCTGAGGGCTCATGTCTGCCAAAGGGGTGGTCTTCAGGACCCCGCAGCCGTGCTCCACCTCGTGCCTACATCGGGTCACCTTGTAGCGATCCACCAAGCCCGGCAGGGCGGGCTGGGCCCCCGGAGTCTCCACCGCGGCCAGGTAGGCAGCGTGGGCAGAGCATTCGGTCAGGGAGACCACCAGCTCCCCCATCTCCATCAGGCTTTCCCCCACCTCCCCGAAGCGTCCCATGTTGAGCTGGCTCTGGACGTCGTGGGTCAAGATGGAGAGTCCTTTGGTCCTGGCGATGATCGTGTCCCTGCACTTCTCGAAGGACTCGCCGAAGACAGACAGGCTCTCGGTGTTCACCGGCCTGGTCTCGCTCGACAGCAGCAGCAGATCCGCCACCAGTTGCATCTTGATCTTGCAGTGGTCGCAGATGGAGACGAGCTTCTTCCTCTGCAGGGAACCGCTGCTGGGGATGCCGCCGCCAGACACCTCGCTGCTGGACTTGCCAGAGCCCCCGCTAGCCATAGCGCCGGGGGGGCACTCGCATGCCGCTCGCTACCCCGCTGCCGCCGCCTCTGCCGCCGCCGCCCGAGCAGTCCCGACAGAGCCCGGCAGGATCGCTCTGCCTTTTCCGCAACATCATTCCATTAATCGCCGGGAGGCAGGAGCAGGCTCTGCGCGCCGGGGCTGCCGCTGCTGCGGGGAGCGAGCTCCGCCGGGGCGCCCGCCCCGCGCTCCTACGGCGCTCCCGCCGCGGCGGGCCGGCGCTGGCCGGGAGC
>JANZLQ010000002.1:14404271-14417879 GCA_026212715.1 Elanus axillaris
ATGGGGCGGCCTGGGTGAACATGGTGATGGAGCACAGGGACAAGAGGACACAGCTCTTGTGCTGCCTGGAGGGGCTGGAGCAGCCCAGGGTGGGTAGCGGTGGGGACGGGGGGAAACATGTGTCCTTGACCCCCCCCCAGTGGCTGAGCACCTCATCGCCCAGCACAGCGCCATCAAGATGCTGCACAGCCGGGTCAAGTTGATCCTGGAGTACGTGCGGGCCTCCGAGGCTGGTGAGTTGGGGGCAGGGCTCTCCCCATTGCCCAGAGGCAGGGGGACAGGGCTGTCCCTGAGCTTTTGCTGCTCTCCTGGAGCAGCTTTGGCCCTGGGGTGTCCCGAGGGAAGGACCGTCCCCCAGCAGGGGCTCTGGGAGGGCCCCAGTTCTGTCCCCAAGGCTGACACGCTCCCCCCACAGGTGAGGTGCCCTTCAACCACGAGATCCTGCGCGAAGCCTATGCCCTGTGCCACTGCCTGCCCGTCCTCAGCACCGACAAGTTCAAGACCGACTTCTACGATGTGAGTGATGGCGCGAGGGGCTCCTGGGGGAGCTGCCCTCGCCCCGGGTGCCCACCGCTCGCCCCGGCGCCTCAGCCCCCAACACAGGCCGTCGGTGGGTGGCAGCGGCCTGGTTATGTCTGCTCCTTCGGGGTGTAAGGGGATGTGTGTTTTGTGACCAGAGGGTGGATGGACGGCAGGAGAAATACTCGGCTCGCGTTTACAGAGTGCCGTGTAGTCGGGTTTTTTGGTTTGGTGTTTCCTTCCTTGCCACTCGTCATCGGAATGGCTGCTTCTCCTTCTAGCTCTCTCTTGTCCCCCTTCATCCTGCTGCCTTAACTTTCTTTGACAGTTCCCCGCCACTCTTTTCTCCATCTGGTTGTCATGCCGCTGTTCAGTTCTTTTCGCTATTTTTGTCTTCCATCGTCTTCTGATAAATGCCAGAGCACTCAGCAGTGTCTTATTCTGTCCCGTGAGGCTGTTCCCCAGAATGTTTTGCAAAAAACCTGGAGGAAATAATAGAGAGGAAACTTCTGTAACACCAGTTACAGCTCTTCGTGAAGGGGGAGAAGTCGGTTTTGTACCTCTAAGGTAGGTAAAGTACCTTCTCTGAGAAGTAAGGGTGTCTGCCTTGGACCTGGTTGGCAGGTTTGTGGACTTGTGCGTCCCATGGACTGTTGCTGTGTGTTACCTCCCTTTAGTAAGGGAGATTCTTAGAAAATTGAGTTAAAATTTTAAATAAAATTACATTAAAAGCTCAAAGTTCACCTTTCTGTTCGTGGTATCAGCCAAGGACCAGGTAGTCCCAGCTGCTAAAAAATCAAGGCTTAAATGATAATATTGGCCAACTTCAACCAAACTGGGCATTGTAGGAAAAATCTTAAAAGAGGAGCGTCTCTGAGTTTTTGAATTGGATGCCTGGATGAAAGGGAGACTCAAGTTAAAGCTGTCGCGATTCTTCGGCTGTATGTTCTGTTCCAGCTATGTGGCAGGCAGGGTCGGAAGGCTGTTCAGGGTTTTTCCTCTTTAGCTGGAGCAGTTCGCCGTGTGCTGCACAAGTGCTTGGAGCCATGTTGCATGCAGATGTGGCCGAGCAGCTGGGGAGCTGCCTGCTTGGGTTGGCATTGCCACTGGGGAAATGCGCGTACAGCCAGAGCCCTGGAAGAAGGAAGTTACTGAAGCAACTACTGAAGCAGGGGCTCAACAATTAAGGGTTGTTTGCTCTTCTGTATGGCAGCTTCTGATGGCCAGCTGTATGGCGTTTTGCCTGATGGTAGTCAGGACACATGTAAGGAACATGAACGACTCGAGGGGGTGGTGGCTGGAGGATAGAGGAGGAGAAAAGGCATGAGTGGGCTTGATGGGGTGGGATGAGACACAAAGGGGCCGTTATGAATTTGGGTAAGAGCAGGAATTGCTGTTCCGGAGTGAGGGGCACGGGGCACGGATCTGTACAGAATCAAGTGTCATTGCTTTCAGCTGAGTGAGATGACTCCTGCTATTTTTTATTTCCCTGGCAATTAGTCTAAAGGCGTTGGACGATGGTGGCTATAACATCCTTAGTTTCAGCCACGAGCCTGGCAAGGCTGAGGCTGTGGCTCCAGCAGCCTTCCCAGAAGGAGCAGCCACCTCTCCGTTCGGGCTCTTGGGCTGCCCCTTGTACTGTGCTGGTGCAACCACGCGCACGACTGCCTGGTGAACTGGGAAGCGATCTAGCGGAAAGTGAGCATGGGGAACGGAGAAAAGAGAGAGAGGTTGCTCCAGCGGCTCAGTTGCACGACTCCAGCTTGCAGGAAACCACCTCGGGATTTCCCCTCACCGAAGGGGACTCTCCAGCAGCCCTGAGTCCAGAGGAGCTGGAAAGAGAACTGAGAATCTGGTCCGGACGTCTGTCTGTTACTGAAATGTCATATTCTTAAACTAGTTCGTTATTGTTATAAGCCCAGGGTTTCTCAGGCTTGACTCTGAGCTAAGATCAATGAATAGGCTGAGGAATTAGGTGAAATATGTTGCTATTATTTTTAAAAATAAAAATCCAGGGCATTGATGAGAAATGTGTGAGAATGGGAGCAGAGGGGAGGAGAAGGAATATATAGCTATTACTGTGTCTGTGTAATGCTTTCCCTCTGAAGCCTCCTGTTACTGTTTAAATGAGTGAATCTGCTACACGTTTCAAAGCAAAAACTTGCACTTCTTCCAGTCGTTTACTTTGTAGATAGCTTTATAAATACAAAACTGCATGATAGTTTGTACAGGAGAAAGGAAAGTAGTGTTGTGTAGGGCAGCTGTTGACTGCTGCTTATGTTTCTATCCAAACTGTAACAATACAGCTTTGCGAGCATTTAGTTGAATAGTTAAGGGAAAAATAGGTAGTATATGCTAGTAGGTCGTGTTGTCGCTAATCCAAAGTCAATTTCTGTATTGTCTAAGGAGTATTTGGAAATACTTGTTTCTGACTTTCCCTTTCAAAACTGTGAAGTGGTTTTGCACTAGCCAAACTGATGTAAAATTAGGATTGATTTGCTTTTACCTCTGAAGAATGTTTTTCAGTCAATCATGTAAGATTTTGTATTTTTACTGTACTTTACCAATATGAGCATTTTTCAGCTTCCTCTAAGATAAGCATTGTTCCCACTTAGCGAGGGCAGCGGCACTTTCCTGGGGCTCTCCTTTGCTCCCAATTCACTTAATATGGGATTTGCAAAGGCACGTGAGCTACTTGAAAGCATGCTTCAGATTTGCAAAATTGAAACAGATACATTATTAGTAAGGAAAGAAAGGATAAATTCTAAGGCTTCTACAATTTTTATTCTGTGGTAACTAAATTTTAAACTCCCTTGTCAGAAAGACAGCAGACTCTGTGTAATTGAGATGGGAACAGAACACAGGTCACTTGTATGAAACCTTAACCTTTAAATGGTAGGAATGCTCCCTGTGGTGGGATGTTGAGAGAGGACAATGTTGAGTTTGCATATATGTATATGCAGAGATGAGAAGGTAACGTGTACGTACTTAGATCTAAACATCAAGCTCGGCTTCTGACCTTTGAGGCTTCCGAAGGGAATATCTTTAAATACTGCTGCAGTTCATGGTCCTAATGGAGTGATGCATATTTTCACTAAAGGCTTGAAGGCAAAACAACAGCTAAAATATCTGCCTGAATTCCTGCTGATTTAGTAGTGCTTGGGTGGATGCCAGTATAAGACTTCTTGGGTTTTCTGTTCTTTTTTTTTTTTTTTTTTTAACTTTTTAATTCTATGATGCAAATACTGTTTAAGAAATCAAGTACTGGCTCCATGTAAGTTGCCACTACATGCACTCCTCTTTGCCGTGAGCCCTTTTAAGGGGCAGCAGTTTAAATTCTGCCTTTCCAAATACTTAAATGCCTGTCATCCTGAGCAGAGGCATCAAAAGTCTCTTTCCTGTGGCATGAGCGTTGAAATTCTGAATTCTCGTGGTTCTATTTGTTTAAAGACACAAAGTAAGGAAATCAAATTCTCAAGTCTTTGCATGGTTCCCAGAAGGGAGTTTTGACCTCTGAAAGCAATATGCAGATGAGCACTTTTATTTATGTGTGTTTGAGGCTTATTAGTACAACTTTCTTAGTTCATCTCGTATACTTAATAAATGTCTGTGAAACTGTGAGGAAAAACCATATTCTTTTATGAAATACTTAGGTGGATTTGTATTGAATTAGCCTTAAGACTGAAATATTTCTCAGTACATAGTAAAAGGAGATTCTGTCTGTCAGTACCAAAATGTGCATCATTTTGAGGGGAAAGTTATAAACGGAAAGAGCACACTTGGTGAAGTATCCTGTAACAAAACTCACTGTTTCTTTTGGTTCGAGAATCTCCATCATTAAACTGAATAATACTTCTCCTTATCAAAGCAGTTATTCTCTAAACAATGGGAAATCTCAAGAAAGAACAGCTTTGTGGAACAGTTGCGTTTAAAGCCTCCTTTTCCTTTTCAAAACAGAAAGATGATGACATTGAAGAGGGGGATCTTCCCGAGCACAAGAGGCCTCCAGCACCAATAGATTTCTCAAAAATTGATCCAGGCAAGCCTGAAAGTATCCTGAAGCTGACAAAAAAGGGGAAGACTTTGATGATGTTTGTCACAGTGTCAGGAAATCCCACAGAAAAAGAGACTGAAGAAATTACTAGCTTGTGGCAGGGCAGCCTCTTCAATGCAAACTATGATGTGCAGAGGTAAGCTGTTGTATGCAAGGATGAAGTTCTTGCTTTTACGGAACCCTTGTTTTTTCTTCATTAAAGTCTTTTCAGCTGTTCATCCTGTGCCCTTCCCAGCCTCCATCATCCATCACTATTTCTTCGTTTCCGTATCAGTTTATATGCCAATTTGTTTTAAGTCACACTACAAAAATTCTGGTGTGGTGCACAAATCTTTTTAACGCTTACGTGTGATGTATGTATAGCCTTGTTTCTTTTTCATCTCATTACGTTTCAGCTATTTATCCGTTTTAGCTGCAGTAGTTTGCCTTTATGTGCTTGATGGAAAACATCATGCTTGGAAGATACAAGTCACTTGTCATTACAAAAGGCTCTTTGTTCCCCTGGCTAAAAAAATGTGATTTTTCTCTTAGAGAGGATTGTTTTGAAACAGAGGAATGTTGCACTCTTGTATTGAGGCTGAGAAGGGTTGCAGTAAGTGTATAAAGCAAATTTAATGCCCGTCAGTGGATTTTACCTAGTGCTGAATTACTACTTCAGTTTTCTTGATATTCTTACTCCTCCTTGGTTATTTGTCAACTTAATACGTTTTATTCTTACATGTGCTAGAAAATTGTTCTCTTGTCCCCATCCCCAGGCAACAGCAAGACCAGCTTCTTGCTCTTAAATGTGCACTTCAGTCATGGAGGTGATCCAAATTAAGCAAAATGTTGTGCTTGAAGGGCACAGACTAACTGGAAAAATACATATCTTTCCTCTAGGTTTATTGTTGGCTCCAATCGTGCCATCTTTATGCTACGTGATGGCGGTTACGCCTGGGAGATCAAAGACTTTCTGATAAATCAAGAAAGGTGTGCAGATGTTACTCTGGAAGGTCAGGTTTATCCTGGCAAAGGAGCAGAAGAAAATGAGAAAGTGAAAAACAAAACAAAACCTGAAAAAGCAAAGAAGAAAAAAGATGCAGACAAGAAATCTAATAGCATCAAAGAGGACAACCGAGCAACCAAACAGAGAGAGGATCTATGACAGACGCGTTAACCAGACTGAACGCTGCTCTGCTGTTCCTTGAAGGGAAACTAATTTTCCATACGATTCCTGGCTTTAATGGGGGGGAAGGAAGGAAGCAGAGATTACTGAGGTTAAAAGACTTCTATGTTGAAACACACCAGTTTACTTATTAATTTTGGCCATTTGTTTAGTTACAGGAAAGGTAATGTTTAATACCAGCGATTGACTGCTTTAGTTTGTAATTTTTTTATGCTTTTGTTGTTGTTTATTTTAAACATGCAAATCTGTGTGTCTAACATCACAAGCATAATTTAAGTGGAAAAGAAGAAATACAGTCTCAGAATACACCACTGTTCATCTGTAGTAGCCACGTCCATTTTGGGTATGCAGGGTGGTTGTTGATCCACAGATGCTGTTAGATAACAGAGTACAGGGCTAAAAGATTGTCTTGGAAGACAGTTTGCTAGACTCAGTTGGCAAAACTGCCTAAAATTGCAAAGAATAGCGTTACAGTGGCCACAGATGCCTGAAATTACGGTGTTTAGGATGTGTCTGGTTAGACTGCCTGTTTCTTTATAAAATGAAACCGATTCTGTGTGTCCCCAGAAATCCACAGAAGTTCTTAGAAGCATGGCACTCCAAATCAGTGCAGAAAGGAAGTTCTGAACCCATCAGAAGTGGTGCTGGGATGTTAATGAATTATAGCACCTGCACCAGCAGCGCGGGATGAAAGGAAAAGTCAGATTCATGCCATTCAGGTTGCTGCTGCTGCCGAAGAACTGTGCCTGGGGAAGTGAGTGTTACGTATGCCCCATTGTCTAGACAGTGAGCTAAAAGAAAGAGCTTTAACTCTGAAACTAATTTTACTGGCTTAAGGTTTTGTTTAAATCTCTGAAAAAGCACTAGTTACAGTACAGAGTTAAACTTTGAGTTAGACCTATCACTGATGTTTAATAACCAGATCATGTTTGGGTTTGTTGGGTGGGTTTTTTTTTCGGTACAGACTCCTGACTGACCTGGTTGATTGTAAATAACATTTGATTTAAATACTATGAAGTTTGATATATGGGAGCAAATACGATTTCTCTTTGAAAGACTTTGTATAATTGGGAAGGTTTTGTTATTCAGATTGTATTCAGTCAAATCCATTGCTTAGAATTGTTTCCCTTCTGCCTTACTATCTGTTAAGGACTAAATGCACCTAGTATGTATGGTCCACGTCCTTTTCCAGGGGATGAGCACAGTGTTAACTGTCTTCATTCGTTACTACTAAGACGTTACTTTGATTCTTTATTTAAGGTGCTAAAATCCAAGTGTTTTGGATAAAAGGTCCTGACTGAACCATAATGGTTGATCTTCTGGAATACTTCAGTATGAAAAGTGGGAAGCTGTGACTTACTGAGTGCTTGTTCTAAAATAAAAGATGTCACTGAACTTACTGTTTCACTGAGTAGTAAAAACTTTTTTAAATAATTAAGCGTTTAGTTAGGTATTCGGGAGACAGACTAACTTGTCTTTGGTTTCTGTACATAAGGATTAAATGATGTTGACGAAGGTTCCAGGTGATCAGCTTATTTACTTTTAATTAAATTTGTATGAGTTTAGGATTAAAGAAACCTTTCCAGCCACACTTCACTGAACAGGTCTGTGCCTGTTTATCTGGGTGGAAAAGTGAAAATCATGTGTTTCTTCAGGTTTAACTGTATTACTTGTATATTCTACTATTAACCCAAACGTGTAGCGGAGCTGAGAAGAGTCTCTGTAGATATTTGGATATCGCGTTGCATTAAGGAGAGATGTGCGGTCCATTTCTTGTCCAGAACTTTTTGTTGATGACAAATCATTTTGTCAAGTGTTCTGGGTTTGTACCTCACTCTTTTTTTAAAGAATATTAAAATCCACCTTTCCATCTCAAGAGATGAACAGAGGTCAGGTGACACTATAAATAGGAGATATTAATGTGTTTTTTTTGTTTTACAACTTACATCTGTGGTGCAGAGATGACAATTCAGATGATGATGAGAAACGTGGAAATGCAGTTTCTGTACTCTTCCTAATGTTACAAAACATAAACATGATTTCTTTTTTGATCAAATTGGGTTCTTCCTGAGCTAAATAATTAAGCAGTGCAAACCAGTATACAAATAATACAAAAGCAAGCTAGCCAGGGAGGAGAAACAATTACTAGGCTGTAGCTATAGCCCAGCTTTTGAGAACAGATACTTGTTTTAGTCATTCATAAATCTACATTTATAGTAGCTTGGGTCTTTTCCCTTTATAGTTAAAAGGAGGGGGGGGTTGTGCAGCTTTGTTGAAATTCAGCCAGCCAATTGACTGTGGTTTTTGTTTGGTTGTTTTGAGTCATTAAGTTGCCTGTGCCAAATGCAGGCCTGTTTTGTTTGGAGTTTTTTTTTAGGTTTTTAATAGGAGTAATGACTTGAGGGTTGCCTTTGATTATAAAATACAAAACACTGCCTTCAAGTAGCTTTTCTGTCTTCCACTTCTCCCTTTTTCATGCTTTACACTCAAAAAATAATTAAATATGCTAGTAACTATAACGTGGCAGTCTGGCAGGAACTTCTTCACGAGCCAGTCTTTGGTATTGTAGCTCATAACTCTACTCCAAAACAACGTGTGTTCTCTTAAAACTAGTAAGTCTTTGAGACCCTAGCAGTTGTGGCGGTACAGCGTTGCATAAGCAGATGTTATTTGGTAATGATTTAAGAGTCTCAAACACAATACCACTTAAATATATATGTATAAGCATATATTAAAAAAAAATCTTCAAAAAGTTACTTAAGGTCATTAATGTTCTACAAGTACCCCAGCAGATGTTGGGTTTTGAGTTTAAGTCTCATCAGGCTTCCAGTAACAGATTTTTGGCTCTACATACAGGCAATTCAGATAGAGCCTTTAAAACTAATTTCAACAAATAGTGTGATGATTATAGCTCTTAATGTTTCCTTATTTTTTCAGTACTCAACGGAGGTACGTGGAAAATCCTCTGCTTTCCTGACAGCTAAACTGCTGCATTTCTCTGCTCAGCTTAGTGGTTTCTCTGTTCTAGTGCCATAAGTAAGTTTTCTAAGTTGCCATTTGTATTTTTAACCCAGCTGTCCTCAGCAGAAACAGTTTGTCAATGATACTACACGAGATGTGGTTGCACTTTGTGACAAATTTCCAATGGACAATCAATTTTTTATGTAATAAAATACTGGAACAAATATTTTGGTGGTTGTGTGTGGTGTTCTGGGTTGTTGTTTTTTTTTTAAGATAATCCTAATGTATACATTGTGCCGTATCTCTTCCACTGAAAAAAAAAAATTCAATTTAGATTCCCGTCCAGGAGAGTACAAGTGCGTCCCCTGTTCTTGAGGGCTTAACTTGATCAACCAAATAAGTAGGAAATTTGACATTTAAATTGCCAGAACCGGGGCCCAGAAGACCCAAGAGAAGTACCATGTGCAGTAAGCCAATGAATGCTGGCAGCTGAATTTATAACAAAGCAGCCTCACCAACTACTCAGTCTTACTAATTAAGAGATGCAAGCAGAGTCCATGTTCATTTAAAAAAGATGAGAATTGCATGTGCCAACATTATTATGTTACTAAGATTGGTACGTGATGGTGCAATAAATTTCCTATAATACCACGCCAGTCTTGCCTCTATTTGCTGCCCAGTCTTTCTCTTTGTACGCACCGTTTGCTAGCAGGGAGGGTCGTGGGTCCCATTTCTTTTGCAGCTTCTCTTAGTTTGTCTTTAGCTGTGTTGCCGCACTTACTACTAGGTGAACTCCCTGTTTTTTAAAATCTGCATTTTAAGTCTGTTATGACACAAACTACAACAGGATTTCTGATCTGGAGTGGTTAAAGCATTTCTCTGAACAGCCAGGTCAGCCTTGACTTCAAAAAGACTCTACATTCCTGTCACTATTTCTGAATTCTTTAAATTTTCTCACAAGAAGGAAATCGTAAATTAAAGCACCGTTTTGTTAAGATACGGAACAGCCTACTTTTGTGTGACATTTGGCCACTGTTCTCATGGGGTTTGTAGTAAGGCTTGGAAATTAGTTCCAGTCTTTATCTATGTCTCATTTCCTTTTCTATTCAAGGAGTAACAGTGTTCGCCTTTTCTAGAGTTTTGGGGTTTTTTTTTAATCGCACTGGACGTTTATAGAAATTGAAAGAGCCCGTGCCTGAATAATGCAGATGTCCCTGTTTTTACAAATTGCCTGTTTCATTGGTGCTCTCGTGTTTCTTAAGATTGCCATCCTACTATGTCTGTTGATACACTTTTCTTTGGTAGTTCTTGCTCTGGGATAAAATGAACTATTTTTGCATATCACTATTTTCTGTCTTTCGTACTGTGCCATTTTAACAGGGACAAACCCCACTGATTTCAGGTAATACCAAATTGCCAGGGAGGTTAAAGCTGCTTGGACTCGTGAAGGAAAAGCACTCCGCTTGAATTTTTGGTGGTGTTTTTTTTTTCTCCTCCAGTGGAGAAGTCAGGTAGTGCGAGGGGGTTGGACACAGGCTGAAGAGGTCTGTGCACTGTAGTTTCTGATGAGCACTTAGAAGGCTGGTGTAACGCATATTACGATCAAGCATTACACGGCAGCCTTTATCCAAAGACGGCTGGGAAATGCTTTGTTTCTTTCCCGTGTGATGCTACTTAATAGACCAGTGTCTTCACTGTCGATACTGGTGTCAGATGGATTCTGGATATCTGTAATATCAAAGGCAGATCTGTTCATCATCATTTAAACTAACAGCAATAATTGTAATATAGAATTTCCCCCCAAATGGGTTGTTTTTTTAAATTACTAATTGTTAATTTTTTTTTAATTATTACATAGAGATTAGTATCTTGGGAGGGAGAAACTGGGCAGTTAAAGGATCTTCAGCCTCTTCCCAGTCTTGCTGGCAAAGGCCAGCAAATACGTGTTCCTGCAGCTCGTGGTCTTGCTACGCAGCCTCTGAAGAGGAGGACGGTCGTCGTGCCGGAGGCCCTCCCGCTGATCCCCTGCACCTCTCACGACGGGATGGCAGAGTCTTCCCGTCTTGTGAAGTGCTGTAATTCGTCCCGTTAGGATGCCTGTGGATAACCTGGCTCCGAAACAGCGGCAGAGAGGTGACCTGTGTCGGAGTTTCTAATGTTCATGTGGCTCAGTGCCTGCTGAGGCTGTAATAATAATCCTATTGGCAACATCCTTGGCCTGAACATGGAATAAAACGGGGAAAGATTGTGTTACTTTTTGACACTTCTCAGAAAGTTATTTTCTTTCTTGTTCCAGAATTATTGTGCCTCTGCTCTGTTCCAGTTGGACAGAGGAGACCCTGTTTTTTTACCGAATAGGGACTAGAAGGCTCTAATCCGTGAGGTTTATAACCAAAAACTTTTTTTTCCCTTTTGTAATTTAGTGGTACCTCCAAAAAAACCTGTTGGGCCATCTTTACTGCCTATAACATCTACTGCTTTTAAAGATAAGTTTCAGTGGTGTCTGAAAATAGGCTGGACTCCTGTGTTGGTGACACGCCCACTAATTCTGTGGATAGCACTGGCCAGAGCATTAAGCACTCATGAAATTGTTAATAGTTAAATCAGTCAGTTCAGGTGCCTTTGTTGATGGCAGTGTTACACGTCGGCAGGCTTCCGCGTGCTTTAGAAAGAGGTGACCAGCAAGGCCCCCCACATTTGCTTGCAAGGTTTACTGGAGTAACCTGGATCTCGCTGTAACTTATGCAGAGTCTTCCTTGTAGTGAGGAAGGCTGAGTTATACAGGAATAATTGTATCACGAGGTTGTATTAAAAAAAATCATGCCTGAGCACTTGCTGAGTCAATAAACAAATAAATAAAATAAAGGTTTAATATGTGTATTCATGTGCTCATTGCTTATTATTTCCCAGACCCACGGCTGCAAGCCATCCTGTATGTTGGTTTGGTTTTTTTTAACTTGTCCTCAGTGCAATTTTATTTCATTCAACTTCTTTTGCAAAACATAAGTCAGTTTTCATCCCCTTATCTAAAATGAAATCTCACAAGTATCCAAAACAGTGCATACTTTAAATTACACATGACTTTTGAATGAATATTTTATTATTCAGCCTGCCAGTTTTATCCACAGCCATACCCTGTGGCTGCTCAGCCCTTGACAGTCAGCTGTTGTCTTCCTGGTGCTGTAAAACACGTTAACAACTGCGTGAACTTTAGATAATTGCAGTTACAGTAGGATGCAGTTGCCAGGGAGCTTAATGGAAGTGTAGACACGTAAGGGTTCTGGCGCTCAAGACAGCAGTTGAGTAGAAGATTTTGAAAAACTAACTTTCTTTCAGTTCATGTGGGAGCTGGGTATTTTGTTGTGATCTAACGAGCCGTGTAACCTAACCAGGGAAAGGCCACTTTCCATCTTACCGCCGCGCCTGCCCTACCCCTCTTCCCACGCAGCATTACCATGTAAGCCATATTGCTCAGTTCTCAAGTAACCCTGGTAAGGCCTGAAATACAGTTCAGCCACGTTATTATTCCCGTCAGTAGTGATAAGCGTGGACAGTCTCACTTTCTGGATGAGCAGAAAATCATCAACTTTTATATTTGTAACAGGGAAGACCACGCTCAAGAGATACCCAAAGGACGTAGTGGTACCAGCTGAATACTGGCGATGGACGAGAGAGAGAGAGAGAAGCAGAAATAAAAGTCAAATCAGCTGCCTTAATCTCCTGAGGTGTAGCAGTCATCCTGTACTACTCATTCAACACTAACACAGTAGAAGATGAGATGGGGTTATGGCTGTGCTGGAAATTTCGTCGTGATCTCACATTATACCCTTTGCTAAAGGAGGAGAGATACTCATTTGTGAGGCGCTTTCTCCAGAACAATTTCCTGTTGAGCCCTGTTGCTGCTTCCCTATCAGAGGCCCCTCACTGCGTCCTGGTACCGCTTCTGGCTGCCGAGACACTCCAGCTGAGACTCGGACTTGTTATTCTATTTGTAAAGCGATGGAGCTCGCTCTTGGGTGTTGTTTCTAAGGTTATACAGTGAGCGTACATGCCGGATTCAGCTCCACGGCTAAGGGATCACCACAGGGAGCAGCGTCTGTAGGTGTGTTTTGTGAAGAAGACATGCAAGAGGAAGGAAGGGTGTAGCTGCAGTGGTGGTTTCTACACATGCCTTCCCCATGCTCCGGCCAGAAGGAAGGGGTTGTGTGTGTGTGTGTGAGAGACAAAACAGCCTCTGAGCCAGCTGCTGGGATGGCCCGTCGGGGCTGGAAGAGCCTGGACACATCACAGCCGCTGGTGGAGGGATTGGCCCGGCTGGTCCGAAGCTCTGCAAGGGTTGTGTAAAAAGCTCTTTCTTTGGGGCACAGGGCAAACGGTGTTCCTTATTGTCCAGAGGACTGGGGAGAACCGGAGCTCTGTGAAGCAAAGGGGGGAGCGTCCCTACGTCTCGTGAGCAGGAACGGCGGCAGCTCAGCTGCGTGCTGCTCAGAGGGGACTCAATGTGTGACACTGCTGGGAAGAGACAAAATCTCTGGGTTTTTCCTTGGGTTGTGATTCAAACCATACCCTCTTTTTCCATTGCCCAAAGCAGCATCTGAAAGAAAAGGAGGAACCCCCCCCCCAAACCAACACCCAAGAGCCAGCAGAGCCCCTCCCGAGGGCTCTCCCGGCGCTTCCCTTTCAGGGCAGAAGCTGCCGCTGGAAGCACAAGGCTCATTTCTAAAACGGGCCACTCACTCACTCACTCACTCACTCAGCCCCGGTGAGCGCTGCCCGGCCTCTGGTGCGTAAAAAAGGCCGCGGGACGGCGGGACGAGGACGCGGCTCCAGCCGCCCAGGCCCTCACCCTCCTCCCCAGCGCGGCCGCCTCTGTGGCCCTGCGCTGCCGGCAGCGAGGCCCGGCCCGGCC
>JANZLQ010000002.1:14419307-14449307 GCA_026212715.1 Elanus axillaris
CTGTGTGGCAAGCACAGACTAAAGCCCAGCTCTGCCCCTGCCCCCAGGGACAGCCTCTGCAGCTCTCAAGGTGGAAGGCTTTAATCTTGTCACGCTGTTAAACAGATGCTTCATTTTTTTTTTTTCCCTGAGCTGGTGTTGTGGAGTGAGATTTCTGCCTTGACTTTCAGCTTTTTTTTCTTTCTTCTCCCCATGGAGTTGATCTGCAAAAGTCCCATGTAGCAGCAATTTCAATCTGACATGAGTAGGCAGGGTGCGTTTTCAGTTTCCTGGCCTGGAGGCATTAGGCGGGTGATCGCCCCTAATGCACTAACTACTATTTTGATACTTGATTAAAAAAAATACGTGCTTGGATGTTAGAAATGCTGATTGCTGCCACCAAGAAATCCCATTCCATTTTTGGAAAACAGTTTTATAGCAGAGTCTGCCCAGCTGGCACCATGCCAGGATGGAAAATTTACAGCTAAAGTCATACTTGAGCTGATTGATAGTGAGATTCTCATAAGCTTTAATAGCTGCTCACTACAAAAAATTTATACCTGTTTTATATATTATTTCCATATATATTTGTACTCAATGTTCACCTTATTCAATGAAAAAAAGTTTTGTGAACAGGGGAACAAGATTTTTGTTTTAATCTACTAATGGTCCCCCACCTGCTCCAAATACAGCCCTTTCCCATGCCTGCCCACTGTAATATCCCCTTTCCCACTCCCATCATCTCCTTCCCTTCCATTCTCCCTGTCTTGGGTTCTGCAAATGTGACTGGGCGGCAGTGACTGGGCAGGCAGTGAAATGTGCTGTGGTCTGTGTGAACTGGCCAGCAAATGCACACAGGGGCGGTTTGGCCCCTTGGTTTTTGTCTTTTGAAATAAGTAGGGAGCTGTGTACCTTTCTCTCAGATGCTGTATTAAGTCGTGTGTGTCTGTGTGTGTGTCCAGCAAACGTTGTTACAGAAAGAGACACTGAAGAGACAAAAATAAAATAAGAAATTTGCATTGAATATTTATTTTGATAAACATTGTGTACTCCAAACAACTACATGTTATTTCAGTTGTAAGCCACAATCTGTTGGAACCAACGTCCCAAGAGCTCGTCATCATAAACCAGTCAACGCATTACCACGGTCTGCGGACATAGAGAGCTTTCAAGTGCAAAGCAGATTATCAGAAAAGACATATTGCCGACCTCCTTAACAACCTGGACAATGATAAACTCCAGTAAAAATGCTTCATATGTCTGCAATTTAGTTGTCTTAGTGCCATTGTAATAAATTAATAGAAAATATATCTTTTTTTTCATTGGAAAGTCTATAAGAAAATGTACAAACATCTAACTCCGAAAAAGGACCAGCTGTTTCGGCGACAGGTAAAACAAGCATTTGAACAGAGGCAAAAAACCCAAACATCCAAACAAATAGACAAACAAACAAAATGCAATCAAAAAAAACCCCACTCTACCGATGGCAACTGCGTAGGCAAACATGGAAACATTTGCAGTAATAAAACCTTACAAAGAGCGTAACTGCAGCTTGTGCAGGGACTGTACAGGATGTACAAAGAACAAGCAGTCAGGTAATTCACTAGTCAAAACGTGCACGTGCAATTTCTAGAACAGTCAAAGATTAAAAAGTAATCATATGGCACAAAACTATTGCTGACTGGCGATGGTATTAGGCTTCGTTCTGTCTTCAGAGCAACACAAAGACTTCATCCCGTAAAGGTGGATGGGAGCCCTTTGCATTCCGCAGGCGTGGCAGCCTCCGCTACACTGCTGCGATGCTCTGTTATCCCTTGGGCTTACAGCCTGCAGCCATCCCGTACTCCCTTTTCACAGCGTGAGACCCACCCTAGCTCCAAAACAGGCCCATGTGACAAGCTTTGCATGATAGAACAAGCTACTTAAAAGTTTTCTTCTCTTAATAAGATGAGATTTTTTTTTTTTAGGTAAGAAGAAAAGTTTTTCCTAGAGCCAAGTCTTATGATTTCACCCTGAGAATTCCCAAAATAGTAAAATCAGAAGCTACGCTTCAGCACAAAGGCAGCGTGCTCGCAGAAGCTGAACAATGCCTCCCAGGCATTTACACGCCGACAGAGAGCAGGAGAAGGGAACTCGCTGGTGGCCCGGTGAAGCGGTGCGCGGCAGAGGGCAACCCCTGCCCCAGCGGTCGCGCAAAGCCAAATCCCAAAGCCGGTACATTCCGAGCCCAGCTTTCCTGCCCAGTTTGTTAAGTGCTCCTGAAAGAAATACTCCTGCTTTGGTCCATCTCTCCGGAGCAAGTATGTTCCACTAACACCAGTGCAATGATACCAATAGAATTTCCTCAGGACAGTGAAGAGGTTTAGATAACCCAGACTAATGTACTCGAGGGACTTATTTTTGGTCTGTTTGCTCAGCTTCAGGGATCTGGCTCTCTTTTGGCTATCAGAGAACACCAGATAAATGACATTTAGATAATCATGGTTGAACTCTGAACTGGTTGAACAAGCGAGACTGACTTCTTCAAGGAATAGTTTCTGAAATCCCCAAACCATGGTAAGACATAAGGGGGGGGGAAAAACAACCCACCTTACTTGCCTTTTTACTGGTGTTGCCCATTCATTCTGGAAACGGCATAAATGCCTAAAGAGCATTCATTAATAGACTGTTGTTGAGAAGCAAGGGAAGGAAAGCTTGGCTCTTTTTTTTCTTTTAAATACAATACACATGACATTCAGTGAGTTCAAAACAACTATATAATCAGACTAAAAAGAACATTTCCAGTTTCAAAACCCAGGAGAGGCTTGAGGGGAATGTAACCTACAGTACTGTCTAAATTTTGCTCATGGTTGCTTTGACTTTCAGAGCAATCGATCTAAACCAGGCTTATAGGCTGCAACACCTGCCCAGCCTTTGGAATGACACACAAAATCCTTGCTCTTTCATTCTAGCTGCAACATAGCATTGTGGATACTATGGAAAAAAAGCAACTTAATTACATGAACTTTAATTAAAACAGAGCAAAGCAAAGTAACCATCAGCAACTAGAATAATTTCTGTAGCAATGGGGAGAGGCAGAGACAAAGTGGGAAACAAACCCAGATACTACTGGCAAAGTTGACATTCTGTGTGCTTTGAAAAGCTTGCCATCCTATCCTTTACTGCTTCCCACCCCGCTTACATTTCTTAGAGTAGCCACAGCCTCCAGAGATGCCTTCATGGCATTTCTGAGCAACAGACAGAAATACCACTGAACACTAGAAGTGCTTACAATGTTTTACAAGGTAATGTTTAATTTCTCAGCTTCAAGACATGTCCCTGTAGGAGTCCTGATTCGTGCTGATCTGCCTTCATTACCCAGATACTGCTCTGAAGAAGGGGGAAAAGAAGTACAAGACATCCAACTAGTGTATGGGGATTCCCACTGTAATTCTTCAGCTACTTGGCAAGACCTCTGTCACCTTCCATCCAGAGCTCACACAACTCTTCCAGGAGGACCAAGACGCTCATGCCCTTAAGCCTGAGGACAGGATCAGAAAGCAACACACAGCAGAGCAGTCTGATCCCGTTCCCTCTGACCTCCCTGGAAAGGCAAGGGCCGCTCACCCTGTTTGAGGCTGAATAAGGTTAAGTCCCAGTATTCCCAGTTAAAAACTGGAAGCCTTGAACAGAAAGAATGGTTTTGACTGGCTACCACAAACCCTCCAGCCTGATTCTGGACATTACTGTACAGAGGTACTGTATGGGAAAGGCTGAGAAAATATATGTGCTAATTGACATTGTTTTCCTTCTAACCTACAGCTGCTTGTTGAAGGAAAACTTCCTATTTGAGCAACCGCTATTAAAAAACCTTGATCCATAGGAGAAACACAGTTTTCTGAGCAAGCAGAAATATGTGGTTTCATCAGTCTCGACTGGCGTGTTTTATCTGCTCCTTCTCTCCTATCTTCCCCAACTATGTGCTGTGGGTTAGCATGTACAACACGGATCCCAAAGAGCTTGAGCAAACAACACAGAAGCTTTAGGATAAATTCTTACTGTCCAGTTATGTTTCCCAGCATCTAGGTAATCATTCAAATATACTCTTTCTACCTTAGATTTTCAACCAACCTTTGAATTGGCATTCCATGTTTATGTGAGCAGCTAGTTACACTATAGGAAAGAAAAAGTGTTTGGACAACTTAGAGGCTGGTAAAAGCAATAATCCTCACTGGCCTTCGGACCTAGAACTCCCCCTTCGAGAAGCGACACATAAGTTAGTCTGTCACAGGGGTGCTGATAAAACCAGCACCTTGTAAAATAGGTCAAACCTTGCTTAGTAACACAACAGTCAACACGGCCTCGGTGAGCACGTCAACCGGCAAGGAGCTGGTGATCACAGAACATACACGGATCACAGAGGAAGGCTTTTCTGTCACATGTGGCCACTCTAGCTACTTACAGTAAGATTTCTTTTTTGAACAACAACAACAACAACAGAAAAAATGCTACACCTCTGGCGCAGGCTGGCAAGGTGCCTGCGGTGAGCAGTCAGTAGTCCATCCCATGGGGGCAGTGCTGGCGGCCAGAAGGCAGAGCAGTGTGTCCTCATAGTTTCATTTTCTTCACCACAGGAATTGGCAGTGCTTGATAGATTTTAGCTGAGTCCTCATTAGTGACCAGCTTCACCCAGACAGGGCGGAAGCTTCCTTTGAAGCCAACAAAAGCCATTTTTTCTGCAAATCAGAGCAAATCTATTAGGAGCGTGTCTGGGCTGCACCAGAAAACCGCCCACGTGTGTGGCTACGCCCAATGGCTGGATGGATGCAGGTGCACAAGAGCACACGTGTGCATGCAAACTTCGCCAGTTATGCATTCTCCAGGTATTAAAGAAATACGTTTCTGATGAAGCTTAATTAAAATTTTATTTACATGTTGCATGCTTCCATTAATTAAGAATGTGATACATAGCAGAGGAGAAACAGAGAAGGAAAACCCCTTCATAGCAGGCAGCCTGAGCTACCTGTTAAAGCTATCATTATTTGCATGGTGGTTATATTCCAAACCCTTTCCTGTTTGGGAAGGTGGGGGGGATGATGAGGGACAAGGCAACAGGCAAGACCTACATTAGCAAGTGTAAAACACACACACAGAGGAGGAAAGCATGCCAAAAGCTCACAGAGCTGATCAGAGCAATGTGCACAACAGGGCAACATTCTAGTGCAATATGTGATGTTTATACATCGATAGACTTTGTGCCATCAAGTCGGACTTCTGGTTCAAGAGAAAACTAGCTAAAAATAAGTTCAGACAAGTAAAAAATCCTGGTTTGGGGCATTTAGTGGGAAAAAAGTCCAATATTCCTATTGTTAAAATGCCTTTTTATTTAAAATGAATCTGGAAAATCGACCCCCCTGAATTCTTTACTTCTAAGGACAACTGCCAGAGCACTTTTTCCATCTACAGTACTAAACTGAGCACTGTTATCCAAGGCTGCAGTGGTTACAGCCTTACCGAATAAGTAAATGGCTGGTCCCAGGATGTTTGAGCACATAGATAGAAACAAGCAAGGCAAAGTTTAGAAGCAGAAAAAAGATCCCTTTACTGGAATCATGGGAGGGGAATAGATAAAGGGGTTTAGAATTGCATTTTTAAAAAGTGGTTACCTTTTAACCTAAAACCCTCTTCTGCTCCAAGTTTCTCCAGTACTTTAGTCCATGGTCCCCTTGAAATGAATCTTCCTTTAGATGTCACCAGCACTATGGAGCTGAAGGAAACAAAGCCATTTATTACCAGATGAAGAGTCAGAGCACATTCGTCGGTTGTCTGTCTTGAGCACTGGTACCTCCTGCTTCTGTGACTCAAAGACACCCACAACTACAGTGGTTTGTGCTTTAATGGCTTTTGTCCATGCTTTCCAACAGTTGTCATATATTCACTTTTCCAATCATGCAAAACTCATTAGAAAGCAGACAGAATTCTCTCTCTTTTTTTTTTTTTTTTTTAAACATTCCTTTCTAGGATGATTTAAATGTTTCCAACCAGCAGTTCTATCCTGCTTTGCTCAGAAAGGAACATGCTCTCCCTGGGATGCTCTTAGCAAGTCTCAAGTAATTTCTTCTTCTTTCATCATTAGCAGATTAAACCTGAAGAAACTAACTTCTTTGAGACTTTTGCTGGCCTGACACTTTTCCTTCATTTTCAGTGTGCTTTTGCTTAGAAAGTTGTTTATTATTATTATTATTGTTGTTATTACTGCCTTACTTACACGTACTGTTCAAAATTCTTGGAGTCCTATACAAATGGCGAGTGATTTTGTTTAAAAGACATGAGGTAAGTGCATTAAGCTAATACAAATCTGTAAACTGCCTAGGCTTAATTCTAGATGGGTAGAATAAAAACCCAATTTAAACATGAAGTAATAATCATGTGGTGAGACTTTTCTGGGGAGAAGCACAGGACACTCAGTGAAGTTAAGCTCATTGCTTCCTACAAGATGCACGAATACCTCCAATGGTTATCTTAAAGCTGTTGAGGGAGAGGTACACTCCAGCGAGTTCAGTGGAAATTTTGCCATTAAGTTCAGCGGGGCTGGGATGTCATCTTTGTTCACCTCCTAATTAAAGCTACACGACAGTAATTGAGCAAACACTTGCTTAGATGAAATTTTTTAATTCCACCTTGCAGGCTTTCCATGAATGAAACTTCCCTGACTCCAATGGCATTTGCAGTCTTGCAGAATGAGAGCCTTGCTGGGTCTGCTTTCCGGCATCACAGTGGACACAAGTCACTAAAATTAATTAGGCAATAGCTTCTGCGGAGCTCAAGCCCTGAGCTACTGAGTGCAGCAGATACATCTTAACACCTCAGCTGGAACTGGGACTGTTCAGGGGAAAATAGCAACGGGTGGTGGCAGAGGAACAAGAGCAGCAAAAGAGTTAAGAGTCATCAGGACTTTTCCTAGAATAAACCTGAGGTGTTAAAATACTCCAGTGCTTACAAGAGTGGATTGAGCTGGCAGGCTGGTTTTGACTACTTTGCGAATGCTGAATCACTTCTTTTTTCTTCCTTCAGTTCACTAAAATCATTACTTTCTATTAAGCCTTTCCTGCTATGGAAGTTTAAAATAAATTCACCAGAAGTTTTGTTTTCTTATCCCTGAGAAACTCATCAGAAAAATAGATTGATTAACAAAAAGGAATTTGGCCCACAGAGAGCTGCTCAAATGAACGAAGAGGCTTGTCCTTGCTAGAAACACCCCTTCTCACATCTCCAAATCCATAAACCTAAAAGTTGTTTTAGCAGTCTCTTCACGAGAGCCTGGCAAGACTGGTGGGGCCCCTTCCCCTCCATCAGCACCATCTCTGCACAGCCCGCGCTCCGCAGCGTGGCGGGGAGAGGTGGCAAGAAGCTGCTGGCTGTGCAGTCCTGCCGTCTGCGCGGTGTCCACAGCTGAATCTGAACAACACTTCCATCCCGCACACGGGGGAGAGGCTTTTCATGGCTGTAGCTGAAGCCCGTGCCTGATCAAATTGGAATGGCCGGCAGGGGCTGGGCTGGGAAAACTTTTGGTGAAAGAGGGACAATGATTGGGGGGTTCAATCCTCGCAAAGACACGGCTGAGTGAGACCTGAGAGGTGCTGACCATGTTGGGTCAACTACTGGTCCTAATCCTAATCCTAATCCTAATCCTAACCCTAATCCTAACCCTAACCCTAGCCCTGTTCCAACACTAATCCAGAGAAGACAATGAAGCTCAGAAAGACTTAAATACACCTGAAATCTAATTACAATTCAAACTTCTAAAGTAAGAAAGAATCCAGGAGTTGGATTTAGCCAGGATTGAGATTGGAAGTTTTGCAAAGGAGGATGATGGCTTCTCTGAAAAGCTCTCAGTTTTTTTAATGAGAGAAAAGTGAGCAACTACCGTGCTTCTCTGCAGTAACTACTCAATGTGGTTTTTGCAATCTTCAAAATTGTTTAAGGCGGTAGAAACACATCTGTATCCACCTGCATGGCAGGCTGCTGAAACATCCCCCAAGTCTCTAGAATAAATGCCAGAACAATACCCTGTTGATCTGCCCACAGCTATTACAAATGATTCATCAGCAAAGCAATCATATTTGTATTAAATGTTACATATCAGCTTTCAAATCAAAACAGATTAATAACAATTAAATATATTAATTCCTCAATAGCACTCCACAAACTAATACGCGAACACCATCTTTGGTTAAAGGGTTTCTGGTATTGTTCCCATTCTTATTCCAGAAGACAAAGCCGCTGTCCTCCAGGATGCAGGAACGTGTTGGCTACCTACCACCCACTGGTAAAACTCTGCCTTTCTGGCTGCCCATACTTAAAAAATAAAAGCATCCAGCCTTTAGGTCTGGGCAGGGAACATGTGCAAAGAGGAATGTATTTTATTAGTGGAATTCTCTGCGTTTTGAGAGAGTACGCAGGCAATAGAAAAACATAAACTCTGCACATCTGTACCGGTAAGTGCTTTGTGAATTTAAGTCTGCAGTTTGTCTGGAACCCACAACATAAATGTAGCTCTGCACTTTATCTGGGGCTCAGTCAGTTCCTAAATCACAGAGTCTGCATCCTTCTGCCTGCAGGTCCCGCTCACATTCGGACTCTACTGGAGTCGGCAGCTACAAAAGCACATCGTTATCTCCGTCAGTCTGGCCCACGTTGGGTGACAAAAACCAGGAAAAAGATGAGTGTTGTACAGCCTTCTTGTATGTTGCACCTGAGTAACACAAGGGTATTTACTCACTGATCTTTGATGCCGTTGACATAATTTTCTATCTGTGCTGGGATTCCCTGTAGGATTGAGTTTTTGAATGTTACTCGATCAACAACGTTTCCACGATGGCCATCAATCACAACCAGTTGGATACCCTCATCGGTGAGGAAAAACCTGACACCATCAACCTGTGCGGAAGGGGAAAGTATTATTGATCTATCATGGTAACACAGTTGCAAACAACCACCTGTAAGAAGCAGTCTTGAGTCACGGGACTGCTCTTTATATCAAAGGGCAGAATTCCAGATCTCTGAGGTCAAGCTGTCCTGCATTTTTACTAGTAAGGGGAAGTTACAGCCATTTTTTTCTTTCAAAATACAAAGCAGACGTGTCCTGAATCTAACTATCCGTGGTAACTTCGTAAGCAAGTTTTCCATAAAATGAAGCAAGCATCTTAGAATTTTGTCCCATAAAGTTCACTGAGAGGACCTGCTCACCTCAGTGTATGCGAAGTCATCCTTTAGGTGGAAGTACTGTTTCTTATAAGTTTCTATTTTCACTTCTAGTAGGTGGTCCTTATTCTTCTTTTTAAAAAAAAAAAAAAAAAAAAAAAAAAAGGAGAGGAAAGAGTTTTTCTAGTGAGGATGTCCATTACCTGCACACTGCATTTTCAGAAAGCATCTTAAACCTTGAAATGCAACCATCAAGAAAGCTACATAATAAGCACTGACTTGCCAAATTACATTGCTAATGAGACTGGGCACAATAGTAACCTCTCTGCTCATCCTGTCAGCATTTAAATTGTTTCATCAAATGGCAGAATAGAAGTGATTCTCACTTTGCAGAGCTGACACATAATTCTCGGAGGCGTTGCTGTGCATTCCTGCTTCAAGGGTGATGAGTGAAGAAAATAAAAATCTGATAAATATCCCCCTGCCTCCCCCAGAATTAGACTGCAGTGGATATAGGAGACAGTGTTGTGCATTATATGAATGAGACGCTCAGCTGTGCAGTCCCTTTTCTGACACTGCTGTTCTTAGAGCCTGGAGGAGCTGGAGGCCAGGCAAAGAACCCTGCGTCCCTCCAGAATCACATTTTTCCTGGACCAAGCTGTCGTCCAGCTCATCACTTTTCACCCTGTGCTTTTAAGCACAGCACATCACAACAGAGTCCCAAAAGACTAAGTATCCAACTTCAACCAAAGTCTTGGGTGGTTCTGATTTTTTGAGGACTTGTACTTTCTGCATGTGCAAGAATCTGTTTCCTATTATTTCACATGCCTGCACCATTTCAGAAAATCGGGCACAGGATATATTGAACCTGGTACAAAGTCTTTTGATGGTACTGAACCTGGTACTGGACCAGGTACAAAGTCTGCGGGCACAATATGTGCCAGAATTACAGATTTACACTGGCAATAATTCAGTGATAAGAAATCAAGTACTTTACCAGTTGCATACTAGAGAGCTTCTTAGGCATTGGCACTTCTACTATTGGTGTCTCAATGTACTTGGGATAGGCCATGGCTGCACAGTCGCTGACGCCAGCCGTCTTTGGGATCACAGCTTTGATCCTTATTCGTTCGCAGCCCTTGACAGAGCAGAAAGCAAATTTCTCCTTCTCATTTTGAGCTTTCAGTTTCAGAAACAGCAGCCTGCAGGTAGAAGAGAAAAGTGAGCAGCATCCTTGAGACTTCTGTGCAAAAAATGACTAACTCCCAGGTTTTGAGCTTTGCAATGATGCTTCCTAATGCTTTGCAATAATGTACATTGCAAACCCTCAGTGCTGATGTCTGCATTTTATAGTGCTGAACATACCACGTGCAAATAAAGGAGACACACGTCTCGGAAATGGTTTGGGGAGGTCAGGGAACTTCAGACAGAGAAATTAGACACCACCTGAACTCCCTCTGAGCTCTGTTTTATAATGATAGAGTTACGTAGAAATACATGCTTTGTATTTTAGGTCGGTCCTTCTTTCCCATTATTTTAATTCTTTAAAAGAAAGAGGTTTTACACTCTTAGTTGCTGTGCATCCCTGTCGTGGTGTTTATAAATGGTGGCTGTTCAAAACAAAAAAGGTTGGATGTGTCTCCAGTTCAGTTTCATGGTCTGCACTTTGCTTTTGTCTTTTTTTTTCTAATTTGTATTCACTTGGCAAAGCATTTCCCAGAGTAATTGGCAGTGCAGCAGAGGCTATGAATGACTGGCAGCCGTGGGAGTCCCAGGAAAATTAAATGCTGGTCACATTCCCAGAAAGACTTTCTGGTTTTGTTGTGATCTTCAGTAATGGCATTAGCCAAATGGCTCACGATTCCAGCAGCTTTCTCAAAGCCATGTCCAAATAGGCAAGGCCTGCTTCCTTACCCAGTGTCCTCATCCCAGTAGTAGTATCCTTTGCTAGGATATCTGTGCTCCAATTTCTCCATTTGAGTGGTTCTATAGAAGGTTCCAGTTTTGTATGTTTTCTTCAAAAGACGATTGTGGATGTCTGAGAGAATGGAAAATGTCGTCCCTTTAGGATAGCAAAACCCTACTTGGATCCAGTCATTCCTAAACATAGCAAAGACGACAAACATTATAACAAGTCGACACATGACTATTATTTTCCTGGGCATGCTAGAAGCCAAACTAAATAATTCACTTTGAAATGTAACTTAATTTTTTCCTGGCCAGTTCAAATTTTAAGGGTTGGGGATGAATCAATGCAACGTAAATTAGAAATAACAACCATGGGTTAGTCAAGCAATGTGGGTCAGATCTGCTCCTGACTTCTACACCTGTGACTTCCATGCACCAGGAATGAATTAGCTCTAGGCTTCTAAAAATGAACCGTGTTATCTTGCAAAGTATCCTAGGGGAGGAAACAGGAATCTGAAATGTCAAATGGAAAGATGGTGAACAAGCACGTTCATTCTGGAGGAGCAAATGGGCAATGACCTCACCCATTAAAAATGTGCAGTTACATTATTGGGCTGGAATGTTGAAATTTGGTCAGATCACTCACTTGTTGAAGTTGATGAGCCATATGGCCAGCTCTTCAGGGGCCGTCTTGTCCCAGTGGATGGTGTAGCCTTTCCTCAGAGTTATAACAGGCTGATACTGTTGGTAATGAGTGCTTTTGCTCAAAGCACCTTCCAAGTAGAGTGGGTGATCGTGGTAGTCATTTTTTATTATTTTCATTTTCAGATTGGCTGGCTTGTAGGCTTGGATGTATATCTAGATAAAAAAAAAAAAAAAAGATCACCAAGGGTTTAATGAGTGACAGTAAAACATTAAAGGTGGAGCTATTCAATAGATGCGAACTGGTGTGAGGCCCGCGACTTCAGCAGTGACCTGTATGCCATACACTTATATTCAATTTCTTAGGCTTCCTTTTCAACAAAGTAAACTGTTCTCAGAAAAAAAGAAGGACCATTTCCTCATCCACTGAGTTCAAGAGTATGTGCCAGTCAAGGCTTCAGCAGGGCTGAAGTAATTCACAGCGTTAGTGGCAACCCTCAGCAGTGGGCCGGTATCTACCTCAGACATCTGACTTCTTCTGAACAAGGACCCTTCTGTCTGGATTTCAGAAACACGAAAACCAGCTCGGTGGTTAGAAATTGGCTTTAGTGGCACTACACAGAAAAAACCCAACCGTTGCAACACCCAAGACAAGAACAGGCGTTCCTCATCAGAGGAAAGTGAGGACCCTCTCAAGGCAGCGGCGCTCGGAGCCTGTGCGGTGGCAGGAATGGTTTGGTGGTTACACGACAGGATGAAAGATCAGGAGAGCTGAAGTCCAATTTCCACTGGTCAGCACATTTCCCGAAACACTGTGGGCAACACTTCTCTCTGTAGATGAAGGAAAACCAACGAGCCGACAGCCCATAGATTTATGAATATTAATCTGTTAATGCTCCTGGAGCTTTTATGGGACTTTAGGTAGAAGTTGTTACAGTTGTTAGCAGTCAAGGCCAAAGTGTCTGAAAATGTACCACAGTATCCTCGTGTTCAAAACCACCTGTGCAGACATGCAGATAAATAAACCCTGAGCAGCCTAAAGAACGTCCGTTTCTAAAGGTCAAACTTTACAGTGCTGAGAAATTTAAAATAAAGTAATAACAATACTGCAAGGTAACCAGCTTTTTACCTGTGCAAAGTGTCCGCTGCAGATGGAACCTCTCCAGTCGGGCATGTCAATGCAGTCAGGGTGCTTGATTAACCAGTTATCTTCTTTTATCAGGTATGAGCCTGGATATTCTGACACAGAACCATCTACATCATGAAAAACCGATGTTTTATCACCATCCATATCCAGACCATTGAACCAGGGACCAGGTTCTCCAAAGAAGACCCTTGAGGTAATCTAAACAAAACAGAGAAACACATTTACACCTCCAGAAAGGAATTAATCACTTAGAGTACAGAGCAAAGGATGGCTATTGTCACCAGAATAGCTCCAAGGACCCATTTGCTGACTTCATTTGGCATTGGAAAGTAGCTTGGACAAGAAATAGTGTTGGGTTTGTGGGTCAACTTGTGCAGGAAGCAATCTGTGTAGGCACCAACATCACCGTTCTTTAAATGGCCGCAGATTTGGGCTGCTCACCTTGAGACATTGTAGGCTTGATGTTCAACAGTTCCGAGGCCCCATGACTCCAGATGAAGTCTGGGGTTGCAGGTCCTCTGAGATAGCACTTACGGGGTAATAAAACTATGAGCTTCTGAAACTGTCCATCCAAAGATGCAACCACCAAAATAATTTTCAGCTGGGCTGGTCTTGTTAGTTGGCAGGAACAGCAGTGCTGTTTGGTACAGGCATATTAGGATTGTCTCTACCTGCACGCTGCCTCTTTGTTAAGCCTGAAGTCAGTGTAGAGCTGGGCCACACACTTAAATGTATGTTTGATTTGTCAGACAGCAGACACAGATTTCCCTGCTGACCATGGGGGAAAGACTAAACCAACCAGAATCTCAGCCTCTGCTGTGAGAAGGTTTGTTTTAAAATTTTGGAGGAAGGTTCAGGAGATGGGGTGATTTCACTAGAGCCACTTCTCTCATTGTCTGCTAATGTATTTTTAAGGTTCCAGAGCCATACAAAGTCACACTGATGCTGGGAATAATCAGCGACCTCCCTTGGGAAATGGCCACCCCTGACTGGTATTTTTATCTGGCATAAATAAACATCACATCACCAGCCTGCACGGTGCAATGTGAGAGAGTGACTGACCAACACTTTTAGGGGAATTTTGCATTTCCCATCCCATTTGGCACAAGGATCACTAGTCAGCACTTTTCCTGACATACAAGCAAGTCTGCTAATTTTTTTGAAAGTTGAGCAACCCAAATTATTTCAGTCCCAACCACTTTATTTATTTATTTGCTTGTAATGTTTGGCAGTTGGATTTAACAGCTGCTAGAGGTGAACCTCAGCAAATCAGTTAGCACATACTTGTGCAAGCAAATACAAAAATAACTCAAAAGCACAGACCCCAGGATGGGTTCAGACCAGCATCCAGAAGTTCATACTACAATTCAAAGTTTGGCAGACCCTTTTTGGCTGGGCTCTGCTCTCATTTATGTCTGCAGAACCTGAGTCCATGGAAATACCCCGGTGCGCAGGGCTGCAGAATAGCCCTGCATCGGCTCAGTTTCACTGGCTGTTTCCCAAAACCAGTATTTTCTGCTTCTAGGTGAGTTAGACCTTCCACAACAGACTTCCTTCTGTTGTTGCTTTAATATTATACCGCTGTTGAAAACAAAGGGCCAGATTCTTCTCCCTGTTTTGCAGTTTCTGAGATACACAGAAATGGAAATTATCTTCACTTGAATGTCACTATTTTTTTTTAAACTGATGCCTGCTTCTGGTTTGCTGCAAACCTGTCAGAGAATTAGATTTTTCTTATTATTTTACCTATGCAATTTTCCCTTTCTTAGCTGCTGTCCTCTTTGTTAAACTTCTGGCAAAGACAATGGGCAACCTCCCGAAGCTCTCATGTTTTCTCCTAAAGGCTCCTACACGCTTTTTGCCCACAACCCCATTTCCAAGCCAACCGGAAAAGGCCTTTCTGAGAAGGATAACTCACAGGGACGTCTTCAAAATGAATGTTGGTGACATTGTTGTTGGGGCAGCTCTGCCAGGCGTTATTGAGCCGGAAGGCTAGGGCACTCGTGTGCCGGCCGTCCAGGGCAGCAAATTTGCGGAAGGTGCAGTTCTGGACATTGATCGGCCCGTCGTAGAACTGAATCCCTCGAATGGGAAAATCCCTAAAACACAGTTGGAGGAGACAGAGAGACATGGTCATGACACATTAGCATGAGGATGAGAATGTATTCTAGGCACGTACAGTCCCACAGCACTTGTTTCTCAGCCGCTTGCATTTTTCACAGCCCTTAGGATGACTCCTGAGTTCAAGTTTCGGAAGAGAAGGGATTTAGGTCTGTGAAGTCCTCTTATCCTTGCAAGTTCAGCTCAAGTTCTCTTGTGTCATCTTTATTTGGTCTGTGCTCCTCCAGGGAAGGAACTTACAGCAATGCCAAAGCATTGACCTCAAAATGAACAAATTCATGTTTGCCATCAGAAATGAGTTCTGCAGTAGTGAAACCTGAAACTCATCAGAGCTGTGCAGACTTCTTGGGCTGAGCAACAGCAGGGCTAAAAGAAGTCCCACCACATCTTTCAAAGGAACTTGGAGAGAAACAGCGCAATTCAACTGCAGTACAAAATGGATTTGAAAACAAGGAAAGGTCTTACAATCTGTAGGGTTGAAAAGAAGTGAAGGGGCAAACTAATGAACCTTTATTAACAGCCTTTTCTGCTATCATCTGCATGGCAAAGACGACACCATTTTTCACAACGATTAAGTGAACGAGATGCTTAAACTCCTTAAGGGGCTAAGATAAGATGTTTCAAGTTTCACTTTTGATGATAAATAAATTTGAACCCTTCCTCATATGAATGGTTTCCCTTAGACATGACTTGCCTGCTGCTGTGCATTTGTTCTGTCCCTCTGAGTTTCTGCACACAACACCCAAGATGAGAGATGCCCACATGTATATATATATGTAAAGGATATTAGGAGAGTTGTAGCAGATTGGATTTTCATTATTACTATAGTTAATAATAAGCCTCCCGTATCGCTACTGACAAGCAAAGTTGCAGTGTATAATACAGCAGAAAAAAAATCAGGTGAGCTGTTTATTCACTGCAGAGCTCCTGTTAGGATAACTATATTTTCAGGAATAACAACAAAACATTATTGCACTTGCAAACCAGTCTGCAGGACTAAGGTCTAGGAAGTGGCCACACACAAAGTTCACTGGCCATTTCAAAACTCTTTAACAAAGGCATCAAATTCCTGTAGCGTAGCAGCAATAGTAACAGCAGCTCCGAGGACATCTATGACCACATCTGGGCCAGTTCACGCCCAGGGAAGGGCTTCTGCGAGCTTTCCAGGCAGCTGACCTGGGTGGCGAGTGCCACATTGCTCAACCAGTGCTGACGACGTATAGAGAACTGCCCAGCTAGCACGCAGTCCTCTTGCTATCTTCTCAACTCTGTTTGCAAAGGGGAGGGGGAAAGAAAGAGGAGTTTGATGCTGTCTTGGCAGCCTGCAAGTATGTACCTGCCAGCAGCAGCTGCACAGTGAGGACTTTGGGATGGGGAGACACGAAACCGAATCCTTTCTGTGTAATGGTTATTAAACTGCACAGCGCTGAAGAAACCACAGCGGGCTGGAGTTCGCGCCGAGGGGGGGACCGGTGGGTGCTTTGATGGGCTGAGCTGAACTTACGGGCCGATGGGCAGGGTCCTTCCTCTGTGATCCAGACCTCCAGGTCCCCAGATCTCATTGTCTGTCGTCTCCGTGCCCAGGTTTCCACTCTCGCCCACAAACAGGCTGTTCTTGATTTCTTGCTTTGAGCCATCATCATGAGGGAAAGTCCCACCACTAGAAGGGAAGGGCTGGAGGTGAAAGGGTCGCTCACATCCATCCCCACCGGCTGCAGCCCAACCTGTGCCGCACTTACCTTGCCAAGGTCAGGCCAATGCCGTTGTCAGCAAACCTGCGAAGAGAAGAGAGATGCCTTAGAAGAGGTTTCGTTCGGCTTTTGTTCACCACATCAAACTAAAATAACCAAAGCAGTGAGGTGGAGGACAGCAGGGTTTAACTACTCAGCAGGGCTCATGGGGAGCTCAGGCTTTTCCAGGTTTGTTCCCTGTCCAGTTTTGGAAGATCTCTTTTGGCACGTCCTGCAGCATATGCAGATCACATGAAGCAGCAGACACGCGGCTGATGGCTCCAAGCGGTGATTACTGGGCATAGTTTACTTGGCTGATAAAGCTTTTTGCCTGTGTCTGATGAGCATGCTTTTTTCACTCTTAGGTAAAAAGATCATGCTTATCTCTCCCTCCGACTAGTTTTTATTATTTAATAGTGCTTTGCCTGACGCACTCCTCTGTGCTCCCCTGTGTTCATGTATCACACGCTGCCTCCATAAAATAGCTTTACAAGGGGAACTGTTATAAAAACAGAGAAGTTTGGCTTCTCTTTCACGAACAGGAAGACAGAGATCAGCTCTTCCTTATTAAAAAAAATAATTAAAAAATTGAAATATCTTTCCATTTTGCTGCGATTCCAAGCTTTTAGATGAGCTCAGTCACAACGGCGGGTCAATGACTCCTGCTTATAGGAAGGCTACAATTAATCTGGTGGTTTGAGTCAGCCTTGATGGTATCTTCACCCCTGGGCTGTCACTGGACGGTCTGTCGCTGGTCGCAGGGATGCGGCGGCAGCGTCAAGCCCCGAGTTGTGCCGCTTGTGTCTGTAGGCGGCAGCCCCTCAGCGCGATCGCCTCCCCTCGCCTTTCGCCCGCCCCAGAAACGTAGAGTTTACATACTGCAGCCCACGTTAACATTGGTTTTGTTAATGTAATACCTAAGTCTTTTTGCAGCAATAGAAATGGAAATTACTGTGGCTCTAAAGACAATTACAGCTTGATGTCTGCTTCCTCGAATTCTCATACACTCATAGGTTTGCTGCTGGAAACCGGTAAAGGACTCGGTTTTTTAGCAACCTCCATATGCTGCATTTGCTCCCCAGGCAACATAAATGTCTCAGTGACATGAGTGTGAGCTGGGAAGACAACACTTGCTGGCCACAGGGTGGCCTGCGTACTTCTGGTTCATAAGTTCATCAGAAGCACAAACTGTTATTACTCAATATCACATTTCTGACCGTTCTGCTGCAGCCTCAGTCTCGACGACCCGACCAGTTGCTACAGCCACGTTATAGCACTGGTCGCTTTAGGAGGCTTGGGTCACTCGAGGGTAAGGCAGCTCTGGCCGGCAACTGGGCACCAGGAAATGGGGTGACAGCTCTTCCTGCGCGGGTGATCACAATATGCCTTGTGAGTAGCTTTTCCCTTTTCCTCTTTCTTCATTGAGGTTGCTATCAAGAGCTTGGCTCAGCAAAAGAAACTGTAGAAGATCATTTGTTTTCAGGTGCAAAACAAATACCTGTTCTGACCAGCGCAGGAAACGGCCTTCAAAGAGCACAACACACACTTGCCCAGTCCCTCTCCCTTGCTGCTGTGATGTATAGTTTTATGTCTGCTTCATCAGTACTTGCTTATTCAGCAGAACAATGAAGCACATAAAACTGACCTGTGACCAGGCTTAGCCAGGGAAGGTGTGGATTTTGCTGCTTTCTTTTCAAAGCACCTCATTTTTCATGTAAAAAAATTAGTTTTTCTTTTTAGTTATTTGCATCTGTGCGTCTCTGTGTGTGTATGTGACCATTTTTGAATGCTGGTCAGCATCACACAGAGGAACAATCTGACGGATCTTCAGTTCAGGCAAAGCAGGTTTTGTTCGTGTAAAATAATGCCTGTGTTTACTTAACGTTTCATCTTTATTTCCATCTTGGCCATACGAAAGGTGCAAAGTGATATAAATAGTCTGAACCACAGCTATGCTCGCCCTAAACACCAGGCTGAACTCTGAGAGTTGAAATAAGGCAAAACTCACTGGCAGTTGTCCAGCCACACATCTCCACCCCGCAGCCAGGCCCCGTGATCCTGATTCTTGTAGGCAATAAAGCGCTCAATTATTGCAGGTTCCCTGGGCTTCAAAGGATCAGCATCCTTGTGGGGGCTGTATCTGTAACCAGAAGGAGAGAAGAAGGGTTGGTGAGGGAAGGTAGCCTTGCTCGGTGCATGGCCCTGCTGAACATCTGGTTTCTGCTAACTCAGGAACAGCTTTGGGACAACAGTCCATCCACGTAGCGTGTCTAGTCAAGCAGCGATGGCCAGACCCAACTGCCAAAGGAAGGACGGTCCAGGCGAGGCGGTTGTAAAGACCGGCTCCAAGTTTCCTTTCACCCTTCCATTATTGTATTGCTGATATATTGCTGAAAGCATGGAAAGTTTGTTACTGCTCCCAAAAGTCTGAGAGATTTTTTAATCCCTTACTGTTATCCTTTAGCATTTTCCTGTTATTTAGGTAAATATCCTTTTGTTTTCCCTTTTGAGCATTCTTATCTCCTAACCTTGGCTATACTGTGGTAGTAAGTACCACTGCCAAATATTCCTTGCTGTGGAAAGGAATTAAAACATCTTGGAGAGGGCCTGAGAGCATGTCCTTCACTATTCCCACTGTACATTACCCGGGACACATGTACAAGATTTATTAACTCTGAAGTTCTCAAGTATGATGAAATATTGGCCTGATGGAGGAAAAAAAAGCAGACACAAGTGGAAAGTGCAGCAATGTGTGCCCTCAGCTGTCAGCCACTGCTTTGGCCACAGGATCTGCGTGAGGATCTGGCTCACCACGGTGATGCTGAGCTCGGCTGTCGTTCACCCGGTCCTGAGGCTCAGCTCTCCCTTTTGCTACTGAAGGAGCATCTTCCATCATACTGCACAGCTTAGAAAACCCGACAGATGAGTATCCAAGTCAGTGCCAGCAACGGATGGTCCAGAGATTAAAATTCATGTCTCACCAATGAGTGGCGAGGGCAAGCCGTCAAATCGCTAACAGATATTCAATAGCACTTTGCTTTGCTTAATAAGCCGTCATATCAATCTAAAACTGAGCATCAGGCCGATAGGGTTCCAGTAAATGCATATTGCTTTGGCAGCTTCATCACTGTGAATTTGCTTTCAGAGAGAGATTTAGTATCAGCCCTTGTGAATTCCCCAGACATTGTAAAATACAGGTATTTTGAGACGAATTCCAGCTTCATTCACATCCAGGTATAGCTGGAGGAACACTACAGGGTACAGAATTTGGCTCAGACATCTAACGTTGTCACTGAATGCAGAATAATCTCTCCAGCTCTCTAACAGTCCAGCCTACCTCAAAGTTTGCCCCAGCCAGTCCAGCTATAATAATTTATTCAGTGTTTCGGTCCTGACACATGAAAAGTGGAAAACAGTATAAATCTGAGCTGCAGCCTGTGCTGGTGGGTAATCCCCAAGCACCACCATGACTGCATTATGAATTGCTTGGCTTCCAGGGGTCATTCCTGCCCTTGTATGGCAAGGGACAAATTGCCTTTTGTAATCACTTACTGCGCCTGTGGCCGCGGGCAGTTGCCCAAGGCACGTGTTTGGCTATATGGAAAAGCAGCATCAGGCTCCCAAGAGAATTCAGAGGTACTTGCAGAGCAGGCTGCTCTTAATAAGTTGGTTTTTTAGCAGTTACTTTTATCATCGAATTAATCATTTAAATTAATTGAGCATTAAACCGATGTAAATAATACTCACTTTTGAACAGCTTCTACCATCAGCTGCTAGGCAGGGTGCTGGGGTGATGTGGATCACAGGATAAGTGACACCTGAGCTGCTGGCTGGGTTTCCCTGGGAAGGAGGACCGATCCCCCCCCTGCTTGCCCCGTGCATGACTACAGCAATCTGGGTAACCCACGTCCCAGAAATGGAAAGGAGAAAAGGAAAAAAATTGTCATTCTCCCCTGCTGAGCAGAGGATTTCAGCAGGTTTCTTTCCCCTACATGGTTGCTTCTGTCAAGAAACCCAGTCGTGGGGGAATGCAGGTTGGGTGCAATTGGAGGCAATTGGTCTGTCAGGAAAGAAAACTATGCAACTTGAGAATATTTAAGTCCTTTTTTCTCCCTGGGGTTGGTGACTAAGTTACGAGCCAGTCCCAACCTCTAATGCGATAAAAGGGTGTGAGAGCGGTCCTTACGCTATTACACTTTGCCCACAAGAAGCCCTCTGCTTACATCAACCTCCTCGCTGGGGTCAGCTTTGGGGAACGACACGCTTTCCAGAGAGGTTTCCAGTATTTCTAAATGACTCCATTATGCCACACAGAGGCTGTGCACAGCAGCAGGGATGAAGGGTCGCTCTGTGTATTTAATTGTAATTGTTATTGCAATGTCAGATTTGGGACTAGACAAAAATTTGAAATCAAAGCGTGAGCTCCATCACACAAGCACTCCCTGTTCAAGCAGGCCCTAAAAGAATGAAGAAAATCAACAGCATTCCCAGGAAATACTTTCATTTCTTATTCCTGGGAAATTCTTGCAGCAAGTTCTGCCCAGCGGAGCTGTTGACCAGACAGCATTTAATTTTCTTGTTTATCTAAAAAAAAATAAAATTCAGTGGAACACCCTAGAGCAGATGTAACACCCACGCCAGCTCAGCTCAGAGCTGAAGAGCAAGGACAAAACCAGAAGGGTGTTGGTGCTGGAGCCCCTTAGGAAGGGGAAGGGAGAAGATGAAGTTAGAAGGTGGTGAACCTAAGTGACGACTTTTCCTCAAGAAGAGCCACCTGAAAGGCTTTGCAATGGCTCTTGTCAGCTTCCTTTGAGGCAATTTCAGAGCTTTCAGTCAGTGCTACAGAGAGATCTTTTCCAGACCAAACTGTGCAAAACACTTTACCTCCCAGAAATCAGTGTCAGGATAGGTCTTTTGTCCTTGGCAGAGGCTGGAGTGGTTTTAACGCCGTTATCAATGATCATTCCAGCCTAAAAGAAAAGAGAAATGCAATGTTACAGTATATGTATATATTCTACAGTTCTTTCCATCTCCAGACCCTACCACCTAAGCCAAAGTCCTTGCACAGTCCCAGTAACGGCTTCTGTTAGAAGCATGTGAAAGAGAGGGCTGCCAGGACTCTCCAGACTTGCATGTGCCCCCCCGCAAAGTGCCACACATTTTCGGGAACCGCACCTCTCCTGTAAATGCAGGTACCCCCATACACATAAACACCCTGCTGCAGTCCAAAGCACTCCGTAGCAGTAACACACAGCCCCACAACACGGCACGCTAAAGGAAAATAAGCAAAGAGAAGGCGATTAGACACAGCGGCCCATATTTATCCGACTAGAAGCTGTTCAGTTAACTGCTAACATTGGCGGTTGAGGTCTGTAATTAGACAAGCTGCCAACAGATGCTCCTGGAGGCACTATTTTAGGAGCGCAGCAGCAGAGAAGCAGCCTGGGCGGAGGGAAGAGCCTCTCTGAACACCCAAGAGCCAAGCGAATCGGGTGCTGGCTGACCCCGAGAGCTCCCACGCCAGCACGAAAGCTGCTTTATCTGCAGACACAAACAAGTTTGCGGTAACTTCTAGGGAAACAGAAAGCACAGGCATTAATAGCTTGCAGACCCAAAGAGCTGGAGCGAGAAGATGGTGGGTTTTTTTCCAGGGCAGCGTTCCCGTTGCGTGCAGACTCACCCGGTAGTTGGAATGTGCGCGGTTGTTGGAGAATTTCCCCATTGGCATGTGCTCCGAGTAGCCGGGGGAATACATGCCCGCCGAGGGCCCTGTCGGCACGTGGTGCAGAACAAACCAAAAGCCTGTTTCCTGAGAAAGAGAACGGTCATCTGAGACTTCGCTTGAACTTGAACTCCCTTGCTGGTCTACATTAGCCCAAGGATTTATTAGTAAAGCCGCAAGATGTAAGCCAGAAGATTTCGGGACAAATCACAGCGAGCAACATTGACCTGTGTAACTATATGCAGCAAAGAGTTTCACACACACAGACATTCACATTCACACTCCCACATCTTCAGCGTGTCTGAAGTTAAGCTTTGACATCTGTATGGAAGATATAAGCGAGACTTTCGAAATCCGTAACACACATACATACACTGATGTCCTCCTATCACTGCAAACGCAGATCTTAAAAATCAGGTCATTTTTATTTAGTTGCCTGAAAATGTATCTGGGAGCCCGAATTTGTTACTTAGATTTAGAAGCTTTGGAAAGACGACATCTCTTTGTTTAAGGCTTGGTTTGCTTGTTTGTTTGTCTTAGTAGGAAAATAAAGGCTCCTGATGTGACCAAGAATTCCTGTGGAATTAGCATTAGTGCTGATTGAAATTTCAGAGCACCATTACTGTACTGCAATCAACAGAATCATTGCCAAAGACTTCACTGGGTCTCCGCAGTCACATTTATTTAATTTATTCAGGCTGCACACTGTGCAAAGGCTGGGAAATTTTGTTAAAGCCATCCAGCTCTAGAAACAGCAAGTGACAAGAAGAGTAGAGCCGAAGGGAAAACATTATTTTTTTTTTTATTGGTAGCACTAGCCACGTTAATATATGTCTTGATCAAGCAGTTTCAAATGCCTGTGTGACAGAAGCATGTTTTATTCCAGCAGGAGCCTCAGCCTTGCAGGGCTGTAACCCGTCTGAGTTGCCACCAAGTAAGAAACTTCTGCACTCACTTCAGATCCCGCAGCTGCACAGTTTATAAGGTTGTTGTGTGGGTTGGCTATCCAGAAGGTGGATACGGCGCTGCAGGTCAGGAAAACAAAGAATAACATGAAAATGACACTTTGAGCACACACCAGAGTCACCGATCAACTCCCCCCCGGTAGAGGCAGGGCCGATAACCCCTCAGATAAGGGGAGCTGCCTGGGGGGCAAAGGGAATGTTGGTTTTTTCTTTCTCTTCTCATACCACACGTGTCCTCTGTGGTTTGACAGAGAGCATGGCCTTATCTTTTAAACCCCTGCGTATTAAATGAGGAATTTTGACTGCAATTCCAAGCCCGCTATGAAGCCGTCAGATGTCAATCATGTTTTATGATAAGGTAAATGTGTTGTTGCACAAGTAACAGAAAAGAACTTTGCCCCCAAATAAGCCCTCAGGTTCATTAGAGACTCATTTAATCAAGGGACCCAACGAATTGCTTCTTAAGGGCTTTCCAAGTGTACCCCAGTACCCGCCTTTGCCACGAGCTGCTGCGATCGTTGACTTTATTTGCTCCCGCCCTCCTATGCATAGCTTTTGGGACAAAAGGACTCCATTTGTCTAATGCACATAAATGATTCCTTAACCGAAAGATTCCCATCACAGAGGAAAGATCAATCCATCCCTGTCCATCCTGTGACAGACAGCGTTCGTTAACCAACGGGCACATGAACTTTGGGAGGAAAACATCCAGCAGTTACAACCAGCAGGCTGGCTCCCTAAATTTGCTGGGTGAGATTTGCCCTCGTGCAGGGGATGAACCTGTGGAACCCTTATGTCTGTTTTAATCTTCCTGAAGGACTTCATGGGGGCTTTAGCCCAAATGATTTCACTGGGCTAGAATGAAGTTCTGTTTGTGCGACTTTATCAAGAAAATATAGCAAATTTTTTCTATTTTGGGCATGGCACCGGCCTGGAAAGGAACAATTTGAGATTATTTATAGACCACCTCCTGCTGCATAGGCAAGGGCAAAGACGTTATATTTCCACAGCGAACTGTCTTTTAGCCCAATCCCATTCCTCAGAGCCACGTGGATTGGGCAGGTTACTGTGTCATTTGGCACAATCCTCTCGTCTTCATTTCTGCCCGCCTGCCTCTTCCAAGCCGACGGAGCCCCGGACGGTGCTCGTCCCTCATCCCTGTGCTGGGTGCTTGGCCACTGCCCGGGGGGTAGCGTCAGCGTACTCGTGCATTTGCAGACTGGACGAGCCCAGTGCAAAACAAGATATTTTCTGATCAGACCTTGAATTCTTTTATAAAGGAAGACACGGCAGCTCAAAGTACTGTAGGACCTTTTCGTTAGACCTTCACCTACCATTCCTAGCGCTTTTTCATGTGACAGTCTTCAAAATGACACAAAATATGTCCCTCTGGCTATTAAATGGATTATCAGTGGAAAATGAGCACAATGGCTGATTAACTCTTATTTTATGAATGGAGACATTAAGTGTAATTTATAAACAAACACAGATGTGAAAAAGAGCATTGCATGAATTCATCTCTTTCCCTTGCCAAACTAAAAAGCTAAAAATATGGGTTTTTGGACAAAACCCCAGTTTGTTGTGAGGACAGAATGCATGATACTGATACAGTCTCAGCAGATTCAGGGTATTTCCAAATAAAAGAAAACCCTGAAGATTTTTAGCTGCTAGGCATCAATCAGCTTCTAACTGTCTCATTTTCAGGATGGAAGTCTGGCTCCAGAAACTTTCTCATTGACTTTTTGTGGGTCAGAAATTTAGCGCTTTTTTAGTGTAGAATTCTGCCCCTCCCAGCAGAATACATTCCTAGAGAAAAATCTGGACTACGGGCAGAAGCGTTCCTGTCTCCCAGCAGCTTCACCGCAGCACCAACGCTCTGTGATCTCAAGAGAAATCTTCACCAGGAAGACCTCTCATTCTCTTGCACAGGAGTCTTGTCCTCAGGATGACCCACCATCGATTTTAAGCTCTTAAAGGCAAGCTTGACGTCCAGCTTTTGATGGAAAACACTCTGAAAACAATGTGGTTCTACAGATCTGCTCCAGACCACTTGCTATGCTCCCTGGACTACAGCTGGGGACCTGCTTGCCTAGCTGCTAAGCACACTGGTTTTACTTGAAGGGTTTAGTACTATCTCAGGAAGAGTCAAGGGGATGGGGAAAGAAAAAGAAAGCTAATTAGCCACCTGTGATATGCATCAAAATGAGTAAGTTCCCTGAACAGCCAGCAATGAGCAACGAAATCATATTCCTAGATTGTGCACCTTGATTTTGGGGCAGAAAAACAGCTGGAAAAGCATGGAAAGAAAGGCTAGAATGGCCTTCAAGAACTCAATGAGTCCATACCTTGCTTTATGACAGGGTCAACTACAACTACAGTATTTGTCACTGGCATTTCTCTAACCTGTGCTTAAAAATTACTGCTAATGAAGAACCCATGAATTCCTCTAAGAAAAAATTCTAACACTTAACTGTGTGGCCAAGCTGGTTGTGTTTCTTCTATACTTCACCTGATCTTTTTCTGCAGGGCAACAGAACTGCAAAAAGAACTTGTAAAAAACCTTCTTACTGCGAATACTTTTATAATCCTCATCTAAATCTCAGTTGGCAGATCTGCAAGGACACTTAGAGGGAAGGATCTTACAAAAAGGGAGATGAAAGGCGTTAGGCGTTTTTCAAGTTTGATGCAGTATCTGTGGCAAGCAGAAGTTTTGAGAAGTTCTCATGGAAACGTTTTCCTGAGCTCATGTATGGACACACTATTAGAAATCCGATGGGTGTATACAGTCTTTGGTCTTTTATTGTCAACTTCTAATTCTGTGCTAAACTGCATTTATTATATAATTTTGGTTTCACTCCACAGTTTGGGCAGACTGTGCCAAATGACTGCATAACACCAATGCCATATCATTAAACAGTATCTGTTCTTCACAAATAATGACTTCTGAATTAATGGGAGCATTTTCAAAATCAGCTACCATTTGAGATGAGCATGAATGTCAGAACACAGCTCATTCTGAACTCAGCAACATTTTGCTGAGCCGTTGGGATCAAAACTCCATGAAGCACATGGTATCACTGTGTACTTTGAAAGGCAGATTTTCAGTATCTGAGGTAGGAACCACCTCTACTGACTTTATGCTAAAAATAAAAATTACGCCCTAGGCGTGTAGGCAAGTATAAAGACCCCAAGGAGCCTGCTCTCCCAACCTTTGGGGCATGCAGCCCAGACCTCTGCAGATGACTACATCATCATATACAAGTAATGCAATCTCTTGTGGCAAAGAAGAGAAAGAAGAAAAGGAAGGCTCCCACTCACCTGCAGTCCTGCCTGGGTTTGGGGATGTACCCGGGGTAAGCACCCTCCGTGATCAGCTTGCACATCCTGCTGTCCCGGTCGGAGGGGAGCAGGGTGCTAGGTTTAACAAGCAGTCCAAGGCAGTGATCAAATGTGTTGCGCTCTTCTGGTCCGTCCTCCGTAAAGAAGCAATGGCCCAGTGCATCATAACCCACGACATCCTTCACCTGCATGTACAAAACAAAAGTCAGTGGTCAGATTTCATGCTTCAGCGACTGTATAACAAGAAGAAACTTTAGAGCAATGGCATGTAGGAACCTCAGTACCCTTTTGAACTCAGGGTGTATATAAGCAAAACCAAAACCAAAATCACTCTCTGCTCTTAAGAGCTCATAGTCTAAGCAGTAACTCCAACACTTAAATTTAATTAGAATTTGTCATCACCTAGGAAATGCTCATTCCTTTCTTCTGTTGGCCTGGGAAATCAAAGACTGTCTTAGCATGAGGCTGGAAAAAACACAGGGTGGGGGGTGAATGGAGGATGTTAGATGTTTAAATCACATCTGGGCTCATTCATCTTCACGTGGAGTTACATGAGCAGCTACATAAAATGCATCTGAAAAATGCAGCTGAGCTGAAAAAATATTTTTTCAGGCTAACAAAGAGGCGGCAAGTTGTTTTCCAGACAGGCTGGCTTGTTTTAGGTTTGACCTGATCCTTTTTTCCAAGTTGTTGACAGAAGCTTTACTTGACCCTGAGACAAATCAGCTGGTGTTAATCAGTACTGTTCTGGTTTTGGTTTGAATGCTGTTAACTTTGGGACACCGTTGTGTTGGACAGAACAATACCCATCACACCACTGAAGGATCTGAGAAAACATTTTCAGGAGCAGATACGTGAATTCAAAGCCTAAGGCTAGGACTGGCTGGGAAACAACAGCCCTTGGACACACCGTCCCCAGGAAGTCGGTTGTTAGTGGATATGTCTGGGATATGGAAAATTAATTTCAGGTCTCCATCGGCCAGGTGAAGTGCTGGCTCTCCTGGGCTGTCTCCTTGCTCTTCCCATCAGCTATCGCATATCAACAACCTTGGACTTGGGAAACCTTCCCGGCAAAGGTTATCCCAGCACCAATGTGTTCCTACAAATGCTTCTGATGAAACAGCAACTGCCAAGGGGCGAAAGGCAATATTATACTGGATAGAAGGCTTATTCTTTTTGGTGTCATTGAGAGACCTGGGTGCCCAAGTGCCTGAATTACTTTTGTAAACAGGCCTGAGACTCTTCTGTCATCTTCATGCCTCATTCTCAAGGCAAGGAGCACCAATTTAAAATAAAATCCCAAGACTAGTGTTGAAATGATTACAAATATGTTTTCACAGAAGAAAGAACATTTTGCTTGCCAAATCTATTACAAGCTTACATCTGCACACACATCTATTATGTATCATCCATGCTCCAGCGTAAATCTCTAAACAGGAGTTATCACGGTAAATTAAACACAGCTAAAATGACCTGCAAAGTGGTGCACTCCTTTAAGCTACCTCACTGAAATTTACTGCTAACTTCCCTGATCTCGTTAGATGATAGCTTTTGCAAGGTTTATGCTTCTTTATTTAGGTGTGAACACCTACCTACGAGACTGAACTGTGCCCTCTTGGAAGAATGAGCTGTCCCAGCCTTGTAATGGTAAAGTTTACAGGATAGAAGAACATTTCAGGAGAGTGAGCTATCTTCAGAAGATGTTTTCCAACAAGTAGAGAAAGTCTTTTAACTGCAGAGATGTCAGAATGGCACAGAAACTGCCACCAAAATCTATTAGCTTTCTCTCACACAACAGTAATGCTGGCAAGACAGAGAAATAACAGTGCTGCGACATTTAGATGATGGAACCAGTTTCCCTAGAGAAATGTCAGCCACTTTGTATGGCCATTTATCTTTCCAGCCAGCGCAGCACTGCAGCAGGACTGGGACAAGAGAACCTGTAGTGACTAGACTTCAGCCGGGGCGAAGCCACCTCCGTGCACGGGGAGTGACGTCGCGGGGGGACGTGTCTCCCGGTACGGTGAGAGGGGAGCGAAGGAGAGAGGGATGCGCACTGGGCAGAGGAGCTCAGGGCCAGCAAACGCCTGTTGTTCTCCTAACTCAGCCCCGAAAGCCCACAGAACAACATGGAATTATCAGCCAGGGACCTGGTCCCTAATGCATTGGCCACCCTCCGTTTGAATAATTACTTTTCCCATATTTCATCTCTCGGTCAGCTCTGACTTAGTTTCCTGTGGGTGTTTTCATGCACAAGCCCAGTACTGAGATGCTTGGATAGCAAATGAGATGCTTGTTCCAAAAACACTTTTATTTTTTTATTTGATTAAGAACTTCCTAATAGTCCATAATCTTACCTTAACCGTGAGTAATTTATGGCCAGATAATGCCCTTCATGGTAAAAAAGTTGCTGTGTAGCATAGCTGGATTAGTAAAAGCAGATACCACTGAAGCAGTTAGATAGGGCAGCCTCTTATTCCATGAAGTACAGCTCTGCCTTGGATTCTGCCAGACTGTTTACTGACCTCCATTTAATTTCCCTCCCCAATGGTTGTTTCTATTTTAGCTCTCACACTGAGATCCAGTGGAGAGAGTGGGAATCAGAGCAGAGTTCCATCTCTGGGATTGCAGTGGCGTAACTAGGTGGTTTTATGGCCAATATATTAAACTAAACATGGGGTAATTACTACATTTTCAAACAATAATTATAATGAGAAGAGAATTTCTACAGATCTGTTTCCAGAAGAAACCTCCATGCCTTCCAGTGAATATGGATTTGCAAATAAGCGTAGAATAGTCTATCAATGGAAGTGAGCTAATGTTGAGAAAGTGACTTTTAGCACATGGTACAGACCCACAGAAAAACATTTCTGTCATCAGGAATGACTGGACACTCTTTTCTCCTACTGTTTTCAGTAGGAGTATCTCTGAAGTGACATGAGAAAAGCGATAGCAAAGCAAGCAGGGAAGCCTATATGTAAATTACCAGCCTGCTTGAATGACAGTTAAAAATAACTGATGCCGCTCTCGCATTTGTTAAAGCATTTGCACAGTGTCCTGGTTTCAGCTGGGATGGAGTTAATTGTCTTCCTAGCAGCTGGTAGAGTGCTGTGTTTTGAGTTCAGCAGGAGAAGAATGTTGATAACACACAGACGTTTGCAGTTGTTGCTAAGTCATGTTTAGTCTAAAGTCAAGGATGTTCCAGCTTCCGATGCCCAGCCAGCGAGAAGGCTGGAGGGGCACAAGGAGCTGGCACAGGACACA